>CM035125.1:0-685118 GCA_020205555.1 Panax stipuleanatus | reverse complement strand
ATGATCATGCCAAACATTTGTCCATCTTTGCACTACGGGCCAAAGATATTCAACAGTAACATCAATGGTCATGATCATGCTAAACATCTGTCCATCTTTGCACTACGGGCCAAAGATATTCAACCGTAACATCAATGATCATGATCATGCCAAACACCTATCCATCTTTGCACTACGGGCCAAAGATATCTAAGCTTCATATTTCAAAGATAACGATTTAAAATTTAATAAGAAGATTTAGGTAGATAAAAATTCAAGTGCAATGTGTTGGAAATTGCATATTCAGATTTGATATTGAAAGTAAATATAAATGCTTAAGTGAACAGTCCTTAAGAAAATCATTGTACAAGGACTTAGATGATAGATCAAACATGTTCGGTTGATCTGAGCCTTAATATTTATCATTTTTGTAAATGAATGTATAGAAGAAAAGATCAAACTTGTTAGGTTGATCTATTTGAGCTGTAAAAGTTAAAGTCTTGACAGAATAGTAGTCTGTCAAAGACAGCATCCGAAAGACAGAGCAGAATCGTGGAGCTTAAGCAAAGATATCAGAATCGTAGTCTGCCAAGAGATTCAAGCCTACAGAAGTTAAGGCAGAAGACATGGAGCTTGAGTGAAGATATACAAACTAGAAGTCTGCCCAAGAATCAAGTTTGCAGAGGACAAAGCAAGAATCGTCGAGCTCAAGTGAAAGCATCAAAGAATCGTAGTTTGCCTCAGAAGTCACACTGAGAGTCATAAAAGTTGAAAAGCATCTGCCGAGCCAAGTTAGGAATCGCAGAGTGCTATTAGAAGTGTGAAGTCTGCAAGACAAGCAAGCAAGGAATCGTAGTCTATCGAGAGCTTAAGAGAAATCGTAGTGTGCCTCTACGAAGAAGTTCTGAATCACGTTGTACAAAGCCAACACACAACGATATGTCACAATGACCATAATCGTAGGTTCCTCCAATCAACATCAAAGATTAAAGATCTAATGAAGGGAGGAAGAATAACAAATGAAGAAAGGCTTATAGCCGTTGACAAAGTGATAGTCCCAATACTTCCATATTCATCCTTAGTCCAAATCGAAGAAGCGTATTTAGAAGCTAAGGATAGGACTAAAGCAGCCTGCAGAAACACCTTTTCAGGTGTTAGGTGAAAGATACAGTCTGCTGTGTCAGTGAGCTAGGCGACAGAGCAGTAGAAAAGCAGGACGTCAACATCACTGCACAGAAAATATCTGGAGCATTAAATGAAGCAACGGGAGCATTCAAAATGGCTATTTTTGAATGGCTCTTTTATAAGGAAATCAGACAGGATTCAGACCAAGTAAGCAAGATGCATAAAGAAATAATACATTGAAAAAAAGCTCAAGAACACTTCACGAGCAACACTACGATACTGAAGAAAGCTTGCTTCGCTACTCAGTCCTTTGAAAGACAGAAGCTGAACTGCAACTGAGTAGCACACCTCAAACTAATAACTGCCTATCCAAGTGAGTGTACCAAGTCAGAGGACTTGAAGAAGTTCAAAAGTGAACTAAGTGAAGATCCAAGTCAAAGGACTTGAAGAGTTCAAAATTGAACTAAGTGAAGTGTTCAGGGCTGCTGGCCTTGAAGGGATCTAAGTGATCCATTTGTAAGAAGACATCCTTAGTGAATTTCCTACTCGTGGAGTAGAAGAGTGGATTAGGAGTCGCGTTGGCTCTGAACCACTTAAACCCTGTGTCTCATTGTCTCTCTTTAACTGATATAACTGCTATATCTGTTATAACTACTTTAACTGTTTATCTCGCCTTAACTGCATTATCTTGAAGGGGAACAAAACATATATTTCGCTGCAGTCAGTATCACCAATACTGACTAAGTATTTTAAATAGAAAATTTTTAAAATATCTATTCAACCCCCCTTCTAGATAACTAACGTGCTTTTGGGAACTAACAATTGGTATCAGAGCAGGTTCTCATATCTAAGTATACAAGCCTGAGAAGATCCTATGGCACAACTGATAAGCGAAACCAAGACAGGTGAAGGAAGCAAACCACCAATGTGTAACAAAGATAAATTTGCAAACTGGAAAGTTCGGATGCAGGCGTACATGGATTCAATAGATGATGATCTATTTGAAACTGTTCTGAACGGGCCCTATATTCCAAGAAGGCTTGCACTAACTCCAGAAAATCCAGACAACATGGTGGCCAAGGTCAAATCTGAATGGACTGAAAATGAGAAGAAAGATGTTCAGCTTGACAAGAAGGCTAAGAACATCTTGTTCCAGTCTTTAGAAGACAGTCTGTTCGACAAACGTGGTTAACTGCAAAACTGCAAAGGAAGTCTGGAAGCATTATTCATCATGCATGAAGGAACTGAAGAAGTCAGAGAAAACAAGCAATCTCTACTGACTCAACAGTATGAGATGTTTGCTCATGTCTCAGGAGAGAATGTCACTTCCACTTATGAAAGATTCACTATACTGCTCAACTTTCTCAGAGCCTATGGAAAGACCTATCCGAACAAAGATCTAGTCATCAAGTTCATGAGGTCTTTGACAAGCAGATGGGATGCTAAGACCACTGCAATCAGAGAGTCAAAGAATCTGCATGAAATGACAGTTCAACAGCTCTACGAAAACCTTCCTACATACGAGCTTGAACTGACTCAATGAGAAGAAACTCTATCAAAAGGAAGAAGGAAGGACAAAGGAGTTACACTCAAAGCAAAGGAAGATATCTCCAGGGCACAGGTGGAAGATGAGTCTAACTCTGATGAAGAGGATGACATTGATGATGATGAAGCTGCAATGCTGGCCAGAAGATTCAAAAGACTTATGCTCAAAGGTAGAAGCAACAAACCTAAGAAGTTCAACAACAGCAGCAGTCAGGAGCAGATCAATGACCTATGCTATAACTGCAAAAAGCCTAGGCATTCATTGCCAACTGCAACAAGCCTATCAGGGAAGAGCTGAAGAGAAAGTCAAATCAAAAGAAGGAGCTCAAAGGCTACAGAAAGAATAAGAAGAAAGACAAGGGCTTGTAGCTGGAAGTTCATGGAGTGATTCAGACAATGACACTAACACTGAGTCTGAAGATGATGAAGCACCTCAGAAAGCCAACCTATGTCTGATGGCCAAAAATGCACTAAGCAGGAAAGATGCTGAAGCAGTCATAGACAAGGTATTTGACTTTAACTCTCCTGATATAGACATTGATGATTTAAGAACTAGCATTCATGATATGTCAACTGATCTATATCAATATATGAAGTGGCTAAAAGTTCTATCTAAAGATTATACTGACCTTCAAAAGGAGAAAGAAAAGGTTCAGAAAGAGCTGGAAACAGCTCTACTAAATTCTAACTCTCTCTCTAAACTTGAAGATGAGAATAAAATCTTAAGAGAGATAAATGAACTGACCATACAAAGAGAGTCAGATCTAACCTTTAAGATTGAGGAGCTAGAAAAGACTATCTCTATATGGAATAGATCTTCTTCATCCATGGACTCCCTGATATCCAATCAGAGAAGTGTCTCTGATAGAACAGGCTTAGGGTTTGGGGAATCAACCTTAGAACCCTGTGTGGGAAAGACTAAAGAGATTAATGTAAGTAGTGCTTCTAACTTAAATAGAAGTATTACATTCGTTAAGTCCACACAAAAGTATGAACCAGTGCAACCTTGCTCTTCTGAACCAAGACGTGTTCCTAAACACTACGGATCTCATGTTGGCTTACGGTTCAGAAAAGTGAAGAGTAATTCAGTCACCACTGTCCGACCTCGACGAATCGTCGAGTCGAGTAAAACTGACTCCACGATCAACTTGAAAGGAATCGTGGTGTTGAGACTCACTCAGCACAGAACATGAACTCCAGGGCTACATGGAAAAGGAAGATGCAATTTAAGGGTAAAGTCAACAAATATCCACACAAATCCAATTGGAGAAAGCATCCACACACACACACACACAAATATAAATTATGTTGGATGTTTTGCATGTGGAAGGTTTGATCATAAAATTGCATCATGCTTTCATAATACTGTGCATAAAAGACCCAAAGTAAAGAAAATTTGGAGGACCCATGCTAGTCTGGGTACCAAAATAAAAGTTGAATATGTTTGCAAGAAATGAGCACCACGACTACCACATGGTATCTGGACAGTGGTTGCTCAAGGAATATGACCAAAAATAAAGTCCTCCTGTCAAATTATACAGAGAAGGAGGGACCAACAGTTATCTTTGGAGATAATAGCTCTGGCAAGACAAGAGGCTATGGTTCAGTTGGAAATGGTGCAGTGTCCTTCAGCAAAGTGGCTTATGTTGATGGTCTAAAGCACAATCTTCTTAGCATCAGCCAACTCTGCGATAAAGGCCATCTAGTTACCTTCCTCAACAATCAATGTCAAGTCAGAGAGTCTGGAGACATCCTCTATCAAGCTGACAGGAACAAGAGAAGGAAATGTATACATTGTCAATCTTGCTCAACTCAGTACTGATGAGACAGTATGCTTCCTTGCTAAAGCCACTGAAGAAATAAGTTGGCTTTGGCATAGACTATTATCTCATCTCAAACTTCAAGAGTATGTCTAAATTGGCCTCCAAAGATCTGGTAGCAGGATTACCCAAGTTCAACTTCATCAAAGAAAGACCATGCAATGCATGTCAGCTTGGAAAATAAATAAGGAGCTCATTCAAAGGCAAAGCAGTCAACTGAATTGACAGGCCCCTACAGTTACTTCACATGGATCTCTTGGGCAAATTTTGACTATGAGCTTAAGAGGGAAGAGATACTCACTAGTCGTGGTGGATGACTACACCAGATACACATGGGTGTTCTTTCTCAACTCAAAAGATGAGACAAGCTCCCAACTGATAAAGATGTTCAAGCTGGTGATGAATGAAAAGGAGAGACTATCAAGACAATAACGAGTGATCATGGTAGAGAGTTTGACTTCTCAGAAATGGACAGTTCTGTGCAGACAATGGCATCAGTCACAACTTCTCAGCACCACGAACTCCTCAGCAAATGGAAGTAGCTGAAAGGAAGAACAGAACATTATAGAAGTCGGAAGAACTCTACTTGCAGCAGCTCATCTGCCTGAATACTTTTGGCCAGAAGCCATCAACACTGCGTGCTACACACAGAACAGATCTCTTGTACACTCTACGCTAAAGAAGACTCCCTATGAGCTGTGGAAAGGAAGAAAGCCAAATGTCAGTTACTTCCATGTGTTCTGCTGTTCATGCTACATTCTCAACAATGGAAAGCAATATCTGACTAAGTTCCAACCTAAGTCAGATGAAGGAATCTTCCTTGGTTATGTCACAGACAGCAAAGCCTATAGAGTGTTCAACAAGAAGACACTAAGTGTTGAAGTCTCAATCCACATCATCTTCGATGAAACAGACTCGGATAAATCTGCACCACCAGACACTATGATTGACGATACTGACACTACGAATGAAGTGGTCAAACCCAACACTACGACAGCAGTTCCTGAAGAAAGAATAGTAGTGTCCGAAGAAGAAATCGTGAGAGAGCTGAACCAAATGACGATTCTAAACAACAAGAATCAGAAGTCAATCTTGAGGAGTTCAGACAAGAAGGCACCAGAACTGATGTTCCAACAGGGAACAGGTGGGCAAAAGATCACACTCAAGATTTAATTATTGGTGATCTAACTGCCAGAATAAGAACAAGATCTGCAACTCAGAATGAATGCTTCTATTTGAGTTTTCTATCTCAAATAGAACCCAAGAAGATTGAAGATGACATGCTAGACACAAGCTGGATTGAAGCCATGCAAGAGGAACTTAATCAATTTGAAAGAAGTAAAGTCTGGAGATTAGTTCAAAGACCAAAAAGTCACCCAGTCATCGGCACCAAATGGGTCTTTAGAAACAAAATAGATGAAGATGGGGTGATCACTAGAAACAAAGCAAGACTGGTGGCCAAAGGTTATTCTCAATAAGAAGACATAGACTACGATGAGACCTTTGCACCAGTGGCCAGACTTAAAGCTATCAGAATGTTCCTTGCATTTGCTGCTCACATGAAGTTCAAAGTATTCCAGATGGATGTCAAGAGTGCATTCCTAAATGGTGAACTTCGAGAAGAAGTTTACGTGGAGCAACCCCCCAGGTTTTGTCAATCCAACCCTCTCTGATTATGTCTATAGATTAGATAAAGCCTTATATGGACTTAAACAAGCACCTAGAGCATGGTATGAAACATTAACAAACTTTCTTATTGAAAAAGGATTCACTAGAGGTAGAGTAGACACTACACTATTCCTTAGAAAACACAAAGATAAAGTCTTACTAGTTCAAATATATGTAGATGATATTATCTTTGGTTCTACTGATGAAAATCTGTGCAAGAGATTTGCCAAGCTTATGCAGAGCAAGTTTGAAATGAGCATGATGGGTGAGCTGAACTTCTTCCTTGGACTACAAGTAAAACAAACTGATGAAGGAATTTTCATAAGCTAAGCCAAGTACATTAAAGACTTACTCAAGAAATATAGCATGGAATCAGCTACTCCCATGAAAACACCAATTGTTCCAGCAACTAAGCTTGACAAAGATGAGAAAGGTAAAGGAATTGATATTACTCAATATAGAGGTGTGATAGGCTCCCTTCTCTTCTTAACTACCAGTAGACTAGATATAATGTTTACAACATGTATAT
Source organism: Panax stipuleanatus (assembly GCA_020205555.1). Classification (NCBI taxonomy): domain Eukaryota; kingdom Viridiplantae; phylum Streptophyta; class Magnoliopsida; order Apiales; family Araliaceae; genus Panax; species Panax stipuleanatus. The sequence continues at coordinate 678,452 of CM035125.1, read as the reverse complement.
ATGCTAAATTTCAAGTTAATCCTAAGGAATCACACTTAACTGCTGTAAAACGGATTTTTAGGTATCTTAAATGTACACCCTATTTGGGTCTATGGTATCACAAAGAGTCCTCATTTAAACTGATAGGATTTTCAGATGTTGACTTTGCAGGATGCAAAATAGATAGAAAAAGTACCAGTGACACTTGTCAACTACTAGGCAATAGACTAGTGTCCTGGTTCAGCAAGAAGCAAAACTCAGTATCAACTTCAACAACAGAAGCTGAATATATTGCTGCTGGTAGCTGTTATGCTCAAAAATCCTATGGATGAAGAATCAGCTAGCAGATTATGGGTTTAATTTCAAATCTATACCCATACACTATGATAACACAAGTGCTATAGCAATAACAAATAATCTTGTCATGCATTCTAGGACCAAGCATATAGAAATAAGATATCATTTTATTAGGGATCATGTTCAAAATGGGACAATATCCTTGCAATACATTCCTACTGAAAATCAACTTGCTGATGTGTTTACAAAACCCTTAGATGAATCCAGATTTAATAAACTAATAAGTGAGTTAGGTATGTTAAATTTACAACCATAAATTCTATGCTCTAGATGGTGATAGCCTTGCAAATGTAAAGGCTAAGTCAAAATCGTAGAGATGACTAAGAGGAACCACGATCGTGGAGTGATTCAGTTAAGACATAAAGGCTCACTGTGATAGCAACAACAAGCCAAATAACCCTTTTGATAAGTGTCTCAGGGACAAACCTGATCCTTAGTGTCAAGTTAAGAGGTTGGCCCTTCCTGAGCAACCTTAACCTAGAAGGCTTGCCATTTCAGAAGGCATCACAGAAAAGCCGTAGATTTAATGATCAAGAAGCAAGCAAAGGATTGAACTTAACAATCGTGGAGTGGATCTAGACATTCGTAGTCTTCTCACAAGGGCACACCAGCTCAGGGGGAGCTAAGGGCAGAACAGAGATTTCCATATAGATTAAAATCGTGGAGTTCTGCAGAATCCAACACGTGTCCCACGACGCTGAATATATGGAGGGAAGTGTTTAAAACTATTTTAAACTGTCATATGTCAGTTCATCTTTGAATTTCAAAAGATTATCTTTCTCTCTCTCTCTCTCTCTCAAACGAAACCCTAAGTTTCAGAAAGCTAAGCCAAGTTCATTCATTTCAGGAAAATCAATCTAAATCAATGGCTGCTTCCATAATTGTCTCTGGTTTTCAGCTATGCTTTGACGAATTTAAAGATACTAGTCCAGAAATGCAAAAAAATCGTTTCCTGCTAAATAAAGCTGGACTCAAAGATGCCCTAAATACCGACACACTTGTATTCACAAAGCTGGTGAAAGAGTTCTACACAAATAGAATTGTTGAAGGTAACTTCATCCTCACCAAAGTCAAGGGCGAGCAGATTCGACTCAACTCAAAAAGCATAACCTTGCCCTAGGGTTCATCAATGAAGGTCTTCCATCACTGGACAGAATCGATTTTCATAAAGGCCTAAAGAAGATGAAACACAACAAAACTGAAGGAAAGAGTGGCTACAGAAAGAAAGAGTTTCCCCAAGAATATGAGTTTCTTGCTGAAATTGTTGGAAAATACATATGCTACAAGAGCTTTGGCCACGATACTGTCAATGAAAAACAACTGAAGCTTATGACAGCTATCAGGTATAGAGTTCAACTCAACTATGGAGCTCTACTAATGGAATGGTTTGGAAAATGGATGAAAAACTCCAAGAAGAAACAGAGTACTGCAAAAATGCCTTATGGGAGATTTATCAGCATGATACTAGAAGCTACACTGGGCGACAAGATTAAAAAAGAAGAAGGCGTCTCCATTGTCCCCAACCAGAAGATAACCCACCAATTATTTCAAAACAGGAAGAAAAACCCGGCAAAAAATGTAAAGATAAAATCTAAAATTCTATCTGCTGTAAGGGAGGAAGCCTGGGAGGTAGAAGAAGAAGGAGTAACTGAAGAAAATGCTGAAGCCTTGATCAGAAGGAGGAAAGGAAAGAAGAAGATGAATGAAGATGTATCAATGGCTGAGGAACCCCAAGACCCAACCACTGAGGCACTTCAAGCATGCCCTGATGCTAAAATGAAGTTTAGTGGCTTAATGACTGAAAGAGCTATTACTCTTGAGGCAGCTCAAGCATCAGAGAAGACTCTGAAAGAGATGAAGAAGAAGAAGAAGAGGGAAACAAGTAAGGACATGGCTGAAAGAAGTATTGAGGCTCAAAAGAAGAAGAAATGCAGTCATAGACCAAGGAAGCTTACACTTACTACGATTGAGGAGTCTTCACCAATCGTAGAGTCCAGACAGGCTGCTAGTATGGAAGAAGATGCTGCAACAGTCTCTCAGCCCAAGAGAAAGAGGACATTGGTCAAGAAATACATTCTTATCAATGAGGAAGTATTGAGGGAAGAGGACAGAAAAAGAGTTGATGAGAAGGATAAACAGATTACTGAGTCGCAGGAAGAAGAAACTCAGGAAGCACAGAATCAAGAGAATGCTACATCTGAGGGGGAGCTACCAGAGAATCTGAATGAAGTAATGCTAAATCAGTTTCCAGTCACAGAGTCCCAAAACTCTGTGACTGATGAACCACATAACCAACTCATCTTCGTCGAGCGACCCGTTTACCATCCAATAATGATTAAGCACATCATACGAGTTGTCAAGGAAATGCTTGCAAACTCAATCAGTGAAACACCAACCTTAGATGACACACTACGATTCGGGCATACTGATCAATCCGAAGAAGAAATTGTAGAGTGTCCAAGACAGCTTAAAGAGACACAAACACATACATCTGAGCCAAACACTACGCCTATCCAGCAAACTCCTAACCCTCTAACCCAAGCAGACATTCCATCATCCCCCAACAGTGAATACTTTGACATAACTCTTGCTCTCGAAAGTTTGTCAAGGAGAGATGAACACACTACAGCTACTCCTCTTCCTTCAGAAACATAACACATTCTAGATCAATTGGCTCTCATGCCAACAAAGGAGGAACTGACTGCCACACTGAGTCAAATAGGGTCAGAATCTAAAAAGGTCCTTGAAGAACATTTTCTTGCTCTTCACCATAGATTGGACAACATTCTCGACTCGGTCAAGACTTTGCCAGGACATTTGGGAACGAAACTGACTAAATCATTAAGGGCGATCTTCAGAGAAATGACTGAAAGCATCAAGGCAAGAGATGATATTCATTTTGCCGAGGCCAAAAAGCAGAAAGAAGCCTTGCTGCAAATGCAAAAGAATCAGCAACTCAAAATGAGCTGATGGCGGAACAGATTTCAGCACTGCGTATCGCTTTGAACCAATTCCAAGAATGCAGTGCTGCTCAAATCTCCCAGAACAACGATGCCGTGAAAATGCTTCAGCAACAAAGAAGGGTCACTGAGGCTTTAGTTGCTGAACAAACCAGTGACATTTCTCAACAAAGAACTCAAATGCATGCCCTGGTAGACGGAATCAGACGGGGCTCAAACGATATTCGAACCCTTGATGATGACATAAAGGGGGAGAAGATTGGGCAAGGAGATAAAGGCAGAGGTGGAAGACCGAGGCAGACGCACATTCAACCACCACCTCTGCAGCAGGAAAGGCAAGGTAAACTCGTACTGGTCAATCGTCGGGTGGCAACTCCAGGAGTCCAAATGTTCAAACTCCACGATCTGATCAGTATCTGCAGCAGCCTCCACTGGAAATACCTCTTCAAAGACATCAAGGTCAAGCGTCTGGCTCAAAAGGTATGACTTCTGCACAGTCCAGATATGAGTTAGAAGACATTGAATGGAGAGATGAGCAAACCAGAAGGATGAGAGCTGCTGAGTCTTCGAGGAACAAGAGACAAAGAAAATAGAGATAAGCCTAAACTTAATTTTGTATTGATGTTTTTTTGCTTGAATGTAATATCTCTTCAAACATCAATAAATTCATGCTTATTCTCTAAAAATTTTAGTTGTTCACTGAAACACTAAGCCATATTTACTTTCTAACATTATGTATTTAGAAATTGATGTTATGATCTAAATCTCCTTGATTATGTCAACATCAAATAGGGAGAGATTGTTGAAAATTGCATATTCAGATTTGATATTGAAAGTAAATATAAATGCTTAAGTGAACAGTCCTTAAGAAAATCATTGTACAAGGACTTAGATGATAGATCAAACATGTTAGGTTGATCTGAGCCTTAATGTTTATCATTTTTGTAAATGAATATATAGAAGAAAAGATCAAACTTGTTAGGTTGATCTATTTGAGCTGTAAAAGTTAAAGTCTTGACAGAATCGTAGTCTGTCAAAGACAGCATCCGAAAGACAGGGCAGAATCGTGGAGCTTAAGCAAAGATATCAGAATCGTAGTCTGCCAAGAGATTCAAGCCTACAAAAGTTAAGGCAGAAAACGTGGAGCTTGAGTGAAAATATACAAACTAGAAGTCTGCCCAAGAATCAAGTTTGCAGAGGACAAGACAAGAATCGTCGAGCTCAAGTGAAAGCATCAAAGAATCATAGTTTGCCTCAGAAGCCACAATGAGAGTCATAAAAGTTGAAAAGCATATGCCGAGCCAAGTTAGGAATCGCAGAGTGCTATCAGAAGTGTGAAGTCTGCCAGACAAGCAAGCAAGAAATCGTAGTCTATCGAGAGCTTAAGAGAAATCGTAATGTGCTCTCTGAAGAAGTCTGAATCACGCTGTGCAAAGCCAACACACAACGATTATGTCACAATGACCATAATCGTAGTGTTCCTCTAGTCAACATCGAAGATTAAAGATCTAATGAAGGGAGGAAGAGTAATAAATGAAGAAAGGCTTATAGCCGTTGACAAAGTGATAGTCCTAATACTTCCATATTCATCCTTAGTCCAAATTAAAGAAGCGTATTGTAGAAGCTAAGGATAGGACTAAAATGTTGACAAGAAAATGTTGTTCAAAGTTAAAATTAAGGAAGCAAGTTTAAGTGACAGTTGGGATATATATGCTATTCAAAGGGTGACAGATGATGATATCCTCATTGAAAATTTATTTCTTTCTTAATTATTGAGCATGTTAGATTATTTAAAAACATTGGTGTTGTTTATATATATATATAGTATGTTGATATTGTGAAAATCAGTGCTTATAAGATGTCTTTATTTGTTTCAAGAGCCAACAGATTGTATTGAACGTAATCAGGAAGTTGATGTCATAAACAAAGTTGAGTTTTTAATAATATAACTATTTTTTTCCATTAGAACTATTATTTTTTATTACTTTTATGCTACATAGTTTTTATTCTTATTATAAAAAGCTTTTATTCTTATACGATCATTCATCTTCTTTTTTTGAATGTATGAGAATTCTTTTTCTGATGAGACAGATAGTATCTCCTCAAATAAAACACCTTCAAAGAGAACTTTTAATAATGAAATTGTGGAATTAAATGATCTGGGTGATAATCTTCAGTCACAACTTTCAACCAACAAGATGAGGAAGAATATCAAAATTGAGAAGGAGCAATCAGAAAGAATTTCGAGCTACAGTTATGGGATTTTTTTTATGTGTTTATCTTAATGGTGAATAACTGTTTGTTTTAAGCTTTTTTTGGTTGTAATGAATCTTTTGATGCATAATGGTTGTAACGAATCTCTTTGATCAATTAAGGTAGTTTTTATATTATGGTTATATTTTTGACTTCTTTGAATAATGATTGGTTTGTTGATGGTAACAAAATTTATAGCTAAATGATTAGTGTATGGAATGATTGAATCATAGTGTATATCTTTTTCGTTATCATATTAGGAGTTCTGGAGAATTCTTATTAGGAGTTCTGTGTGCTGTGTTTTTGCATTATGTTTTGATTCATGTTATCATCCATAAAAATATTAATTATATGCTAGAGCTTTTGTATATGACTGGATAGACAAAACTTTGTTTTGAATTATTTTTATGGCCAATGTGATATTTAGAAATTGACATCACAGTAGTCTACTCTAGAGTGTCTGGGAGTAGTCTCAAGTGTATTATGCTTAACTATACATAAATAAACTTAGTCTTATGTATCAATATTGTATATTTCTTTGGGTTAAAATATCAATATTGTGTATGCCTTTGTATATAATGTGTCCGAACACTTAGTTTGCGTTCATTTTTTCTCTCTATTCTCTGTGTTTTGTTTGTGTTCATTCTTTGTATATTTCTCATTATCACTCTCTCTTCTATCAGCATGACATTAGATGTCAACACATTTTAAATCTGAACCATGAAATGGAGACTCTTCATTTCATTTGAAATGGAGAGGATCCTAATTAAGGTGAGGTGTGCTTTTTTTAATAAATAAATAGTACTTATAAGAATCTGAATCATTAAATACTCTTGATAGCAGTAGTTTGCAACTTCGGTAAATAAGACATTAGATAAGAGGGGATTGTCCTCTTAATTAGTGGAGTAATACTTTATAATTAGTTTGTAATTATTATATTTGTTTGTTTGTATTGTATTTTTTTTCTTTTCAAAATATATAGTATGATAACTGTGACTATCAAATGTCAATTTAAAATATTTTTAATTAGAGGGATTCATTTAATTATTGAAAACAATAAATTTTATATATAATATAATATGTTGATAGTTAATCTTCATAATTATTACATATAAAATTAAATTAATTTCATATTAAAGAAATATCTTAAATATACCTTAAAAAGTCAATATTATATTTTAAAACGAATGAATTAATTTAATGATTTGGACCTTATTAAAAAGGTGGACATTACAAAAAAGATAAGTTTTGGATATCTAATATTTTCTTTTGTATATATACTCCATCCGTTATACATTATTAAATTATTAATGACTTTTAAAAGTCAATTTGAGATAATTTTAAACTTAAAATTGTTATGATTTATACAAAATTATAAAACAATAAATCTTACATATTTTTTAGATAGTGAAAAATATTGTAAGGGCTAAGGCCCACTTGTGATGTGAGATTATATTTGTGCTATATGGTAATGACTAATTGTCATTTTCGCCCCCCACAGAATAATCCATTTCCTTTTATTATCTCCACTACACACCAATATCCAAACTCTTATTTTGGCCTAACATCTCGGTTGCCTCCTTGGTTTCTAGCTTGAAGATAAAAGTAGAAATTCTTTTCTTTATTCAATTTATATATTCAAGTCTTCATCTACTTTTTACAGGTACTAATTTCTTTCTTCTTTCTCGAATTTGTGTGTGTGTATATATATTATGTATGCAGAAATAAATTGAGGTTTAAAATTATTGATAATTTTATCTATGTTTGTTTCTGTGTTATAATTTGTCATTGCATTGTTAGATTTACTTTTATTATTGATTATTACAGTATGCAACATCTGAACAGCTTTCGGAAGTTACTCAGCCATATCCAAGACCATTGAAAGAAATGTTGTTGTTAGGAAGACCTGCCATCTTTGCCTATTTTGTTGTGACATGAAACAGAAAGTAGTGAGCTAACAGAAATTATATTTACTTTACACTTGAGTTGACATATGACTACTTTAATAATTCTGAACATATTCTTTATCAACAGGAATGAATCAATATTACTCTTTTTGGGTTTTGAAGCATTATTAGCAAATATTTGATTTTTAAGTACAAACTAAAATAGTATTATATTTCCTTTAATTATCTTGGAGAATATTTATATTTCTTAATTCATGTTTGGATGGCCATAATAAATTAGACTTTGGTAGGTATTGGAACAAGATGTGGAATTGAACTTTGTTATCCATATAATCTATATCAACATGAATGAATCAGTATTAGTCTTTTTTGGTTCTGAAACACTATTAGCCAACATTTGTTTTGTTAAATACAAACAAAAGTAATAACATGTTTCCTTTAATGATATTGGAGAATATTTATATTACTTGATCCATGTTTGGATGGTTGGAACGATTTATAAAATCTTAGAACATGAAATAAAATGAATAATGTATTTTAATTTGATACTCTTAAAGATTTTTGTATTCAATTATTTTGCTTATCTTATTAGTCAAGTGAAATAGTTTAATTTTAATTCTCGTGCATCGCACGGGTTCAATTACTAGTATTCTAAATACAAGTACAGAAAAACTTAGATTCATTATATTTCTGTATTCTACATCTCTGCCTCCGTGGCTTCGCCACTACTTTTTCTACATCTCCATTCTCCTCCACTACTTCTACTACATCTGTGCATCTTCATCACTAGACCTGCTACTTCTTCTACATCTCCATTATGGTACTACTTCTTGCGCATATTACAATAATCAGACTTAGATGGTAACTAAATTAGGACTTTTTTGTTTGATAATTTAAAATTTGTAGTTTGCTTGAATTTGTTGTTGGTTAAGAACTTGAGGTTAAATTGAATTTATTTGTTGTAACTAATTAGGGCTTTTTTGTTTGATATTTTATTTGAATTTATTTGTGCCTTGTGGGTTGGGGACTTCCGGTAAGTATAATTGTTGTTGTGACACCCCCAAATCCGGTATCTTAATTTCTACAGGATTTGGTGTTCACTGTTCCAATATCATACAACTATCTACCCATAAATAATGAAATTCATTTATTAAATAAATAAATCATCATCTTACATCATCTGAAATAAAAGTACATCATAAATCCCAGGTTATACTTAACCTTAAATATCTGTTGCGAAAACGTAAATAAATAAGTCTTAAATCATCACACATAAATCTTAAACTTTAACATTATTCATGACAACACAAATCTTCATCACTTGTTAGCTTTTCCTTTGCCCTTGCTACTAGAAGGTACATCACTTCGTTCATTATTAGCTGCAATGTTATTATGCAAGAGTGAGCACGGATGCCCGCAAGTATAAAAATATGACAGAATAATAACATGCGAGTGAAAGAATTCTGAATAACAAAAAGCTCAACATTTGAATCAAGAATATTAACCAAGAGTCAAATTACTTCTCAATTTTTGAATCAAGAATATTAATCAAGAGTCAAATTACTTCTGAGGGTCATTAAGACCTTGAACCGAGTCTTAGGTTGTCAAGTATATTAACCTTTCCAACCTTTAACAGTCACAAGACTATAGACTTTACTTCTCGTACTTAGGGAGATCAGCCCTTCGTACTGATACTGTGCACATTATCTTAACGCTTAAAGCATCTTCATTTATCCTCTACATTAGGGTTGTTCATCTCAATTTGACATCAGAATCCGTACCAAATAAAGTTGGTTTGGATAATTCAATAAATGATATTCATATTGAATATTAACTTCTCAAGGTATACAATCGAATAAGTATTGTACACTTAAATGATACTTTTAAAAGAATCATGGCATCTCATGTGAAATTCTAAACTTGGATATTCAAGAGTAAGAATTTTCTCAACAATAGTAATTAAGCATAGCAATTGCTTAATTAAAAGAGTTTAGTTTAGGAAACTTGCCAAACAATAATAATAAGTTAGGGATAGAAAACTTGCCTCATGCGCAAGCTACAGTTATTACTCACTTCTTTAATTACCCTTACCTATCACACATTTACAATATCAATTAATCACAGGTTCGATATGATTATTGATTTACAATAGTATTCTTCAAACTCATTATTAAGTTTTCAAATAATGGTTTACGTTGATTAATTAACTTGTTAATTAATCACGTAACTTAAGTTATTAACTTGTATTAATAACTCATTACATATATAACATGTCTACATGTTAATTAGATTTAAAATAATGTCTTAATGTTTATAACACATTATTTAACCTTTACAAATAATAGTTTAAGTCACGTAATTAATTTATTAATTAATTACATAACATAAATTATTAAACTCATATCAATATTTTATTATATTTATACAACATGTGTTCATGTTCATTAGACTCAAAACACATTTCAAAATTTTTCAACACTTAGCAAATTTTTTTTTTTCAAAATTTTCGGACAGGCGCGGCCGCGCGCCATTTTGCCTTGCAGCCGGCGCAGCCGCGCGGCTGCGAAAATTTCAAAATCTGAAGTTCGCGAACGAACACAGATTTTCTCCCATTTTCTCCCAATTCACATCATTATACTGATTTATAATGTTACCCATGAAGTATAAACTTCACAGGAACATTATATATCACTTATAACATGTTCTTAACATTCCAAGTCATGTAATTACACAAATTAACATATTAATTTTCACTGTTCTTCAAAACTTTCAAGAGTTTAATGAAAAACATAAAAAAATCTCCTTACGGATTCGTTACTACACCGAATTCATTTATTTCAATTCCATTTTCTTTGTCTTAACATATACAATCATATTCATGTATCAATTTAAATATAAACATATGATTTAATCATTAATTTAACCCATATGGGTTATTCACCCATATTCAATACTCTGTAATTTCATAAAATCCATTTATTAACAAAGTTATTTGGTGTGGTCAGTGTAAATCATGGATACATGATCTAACACATAATACCAACATATATGGTCACATATATAATAACCTCACACTTTAATTTTCCAAAAATAAGTACTGACAGAGAAATTTTACAACATCGTAGAAAACTCTGTAACTTTTCGAAAAACCAATTAAGGCCAAATTATATAAAATTGATTACTTTAAAACATGTATATACGTTAGAAAATATGTTATAATTACATACCCATATAGATAAAGCCATATCATAACCCAATTGGAAAACCCAATTTTTCACAGACTTTAGAATACGTATGTGAAAAACTTTAATTTTGAAAACATAAAGAAGAATTACCCTTTAGTTAGTATGAAGATAATCAATTGATAACAACACAATGATCTCTCAAGTCTTCTTTTCTCAATTTCTCTCAATGCCTTCTTCTTTTCTCTCTGATTTCTCTCTCAAGTTTCTCTAACTTTTCTCTGATAATGACTTAGAATAATGACTTAGAACAACGAATATACGTATTATATAAGTATCCGTTGTATTAACAACGGATAAACTTCTCCTAAAGCCCTGTTTGCCTTCCTCTTCTTTTCTTTCCCCATTTATTTTTATAAACTAATTTAGTATATAGTTAATTGTCACCTTACTTATTGATTAATTAATTTTATTTAAATCAATTAAATAAAATAAGATAATTCACATTAAATCACATTGTCACATAATTAATATTTTTATTTATTAATTATGTCAATTTATTAATTCATTAATTAATTATTAAATTAACTAAAGTAACATATGCTTATTTAATTAATTCAATTAATCAAATAAACTCCATTAAATATATTCTTTGAACTATTAAATTACTACATATTAATTTAATTAATGTCACACATATAATTAAATTAATCTACCACAAATTCATGAATTAATTATTTAATTCAATAATTAAATCATTAAAAATATTTATTTATCTCCATAAATATTCAAATAACTTTACAAAATTCTCGTTCGTCACAGTTGTTGTTGTTAAATATTGAATGAGCAGGTAGTTTTAGGGTTCAAATGAAATGATGCAACTGTGTCGAGAATTAGATTTGTGTCAAATTATTTTTATCTGCAATTTTGCCTATTTCCTTTATGTGAGTTTTAATGAGAGTTGTGTTCTCTAAAAAGATAAAGATAGGGCACTAGAATAAAAAATCAGAACTGTATGCATTTTTTTCCTACAGTCATATAGGAAAAAAATTGTTCAGTGCTATTTTTTCAGATTTCTTCCAATACTTGTAGTTTTATGATTTTCTAAATTTGACTGCTAGTATTAGAACTAGGTGGTTAAACGTAAATGCATAAGCAAAACAAGCTGCACAATAGTAAACCCCAAAAAAAACAACAATAAATCATTATAGTATTGATTTACTACTACTCTCATTTTTATCTTTTTTAAGACAAATAAAATAAATATTATAAACAAACCCCACAAAATGAAATAATAATAAAAAAGATACATTGATTATTTTAAATTTATAAAAAGATACAAAACTGGTTTATGCTTTGACATTAATTCATGAGTATGTTTATAGAAAATAAATTTGATTTGAGGCTTCAAGCATTTGGGGAATCATTCAAATTGAATTATGATAAGTATGGGCGAAACTAGGGGGTCTAGGGGGGTCATACGACCCCCCACCTTGGAATCTTCTGGGGTTATTTGCTTTCTTTTCTCTTCTTTTTTTATGTATTTTCTTTTCTTTTTTATTTTTCTCTTGCTTTTGCTTTATCATCAAAGTGAGGCAAAAACAGGTGATAGCAATTCTCTCTGTAAACCAATTAAAAATAAAAAGCTAAAGAAATAAAATATATTTTTTTGGATCCCACTATAGTGACAATAAGTTCACTATAGTTCTATCATATCAAAATTATTAAATCTCGCTTCTTCTATTTTTTTTTGTTTTTTTGTTGGAATTTCTTCTTTCAAATTAATTAATCCCATGGACCACAATATAAGGTTTTGAATATATAATATTATAATTTGTAATTTACCCTTAAAAATAACTAATCAGTTGACTAAAAATTTTAAAGTCTGATTAATAGTCCTATAGTTCGGAAAAAATTAATATATATATATATATATATATATATAAAAAATTATAACCTTTCTTCCGATGTTTATTAATAACATCAGGAAATAAAAGACTACAATTTTCATATTCTTTGTTAATAGCATAAACCCTCTCAACTGTTTTAACATTATAATCAGTTTTGAAATTATCTAAAAAAGTTGACTAATATATCTCTCTAGGAGATACACTAGGTATGTTCCTATTACTCAAAGTTTGATTAATAATTTCATAACTATGTTCTTCTTGATTAACTATGTCTGGAACAAGAGGTAAAGTTGACCGATTGCTAACTGAAGAACTAGATCTGAACAATCTATTCATTTAAGAAAATTAAAAAAATTTAATGATTCAAATTTCTGCCATACATATCCTTCTTACCTTAAGCAGACACATATCTATGTTCTAGGTCAGACACCCGACACTGCTCAACTCTGAAACTTACAAAGGGCAAAAAGACCGGGGTGAACACGGTGCTCCATAGTAAGAGCTAGGTGACTTAAGAACAGAGAAGAAAGAAAAATTTTTGATTTTCGAAAATGACTTAGGCTGAACAGTTAAGATCAACAATTATCAAACAAACAACTTGGCTCTGATACCAGGAAGGCGGAAGCACAAAAGTGAGAGTGATAAGGAAGAACAACAAAGGCGCATGCAATCTGAATCATAACTATAGTAATAACTATAAGAAATGATAACAGTAGTATAAAAGAAGTTTACTTAAAAGATTATTTATTGATGAAATAAAATATGTACAAACAGATTACTGAAAACAAAACTTACAAAATTAACTCAATTATAGAATTCCTAACATTGGTTAATAAGAAAGAAGCAAAGGTTTAAAGATTGGTCAGATATAAATTTGAGTCTTTCTAAAACTCTCTATTGGATTTCAAATCCTCCTTCAAACAAATGACTTCGATTTCCTTTTATAGAATAAGGAATCGGAACTATTACAGACTCAAATGATTACAAACATCTTTAACTATTGCTGAGCAGTAGTGCTTCAACAAAAGTAAATGATTACAGACGCATTATATTGAAAAAGAAAAAACAACTTTTGACTAAATGACCAAATGGCAGACAGTGGATAGGTGACTTCACCAAACGACAAATGACTCATACATGACTTTCGGCTACTTTTGACTAATCTTCTGCTTTTGGTGGGAAAGCATAAACATCAGCATGTGACTATGGGCCTGTACTGAGTGAGTAGTCTGGCAAGTGGGTAGGCATCCTATGCAAAAAGATCTTGAGCATTTTGGAGACTTATGCTGCTGTATGGATCCTCAACACTGTTTGCTTCTTTACTAGAACTTGATGAAGACGATGAACTTTCTGAAGCTGCAATTTCTTCATGAAGTTTATCGACTCTGTCTTAGATAATCTGAGCAAGCATCTTTAACTCTGCATTTTAACATTTATTAATATCCGAAAATTTTAATTTTGACTGGGAAGATTTTTTGGTTTTACTGGAGGATTCCTTGGGAGAAACCGATTTAATAGGAACAGGGTTGACTGGAAATTCTTTCTGAACTTGACCTATGATACGATAAATGTCAAATTTATCCCACCATTTAATGGAAAAAGTTCGAGTAACATAAGTTAATTGACTAGAATGAGAAGCAGAAGTAGTTTGACTGCTTGATGACTGGAAAATGGATTCAACAACAGGGGTTAGAAGACCATATTGTCATTTAAGAATCCATAGGATTTTATATTTACTGACGAACAGGAGAAGAATAGGAATACAATCAAATTTTTGATTGTATGGACTTCTACAACAGAAATGGCTAACTAGGGATTTAAGCTCTTGGGGAAAGATACCAAAAGTAGGTCCAAACCTTGTCCACCAAAGAGTAAACTAGAGAGGGGGCTGACTCTTAAATTTGTGGTCAAATTGAATAAACCATGAATGACTAAAGGAAGGATTTTGAAATAAGAAGATTTTATTCCATACTTCAGTATAATCATAATAGCAAAATTGGCTATCAAGATTATCTAACTATTTAAGATCAGAAGGATGATTACCCCAATCAGTCATTAAAATAATCTGTTTAATATAAAGTGAATGATAAATGACTTTGGAATTATCATTCCTATCATAGATAGGCTTAATAAGAACTGACTGAGTTTGAAGAAGAATTTTCTTATAATACGCAAGGGATTTATAAGGAGCAACAAGAAGAAAATGCCATTTAGTTGGAAAGAACTGGGCAGCCAATTTGACTGGATCATCAATAAGTTTCATATGCAATTCAATATGAAACAGATTGACTGTGTAATTGGGAATATACTACGAATGCAGTTGAACTGGATTAGGGTTACTAGACGAAGACGACGAAGCAAATATTGTCTTTGGTGACTGGGCCAAAACCGTGTTATAAGGTTTTGGAACAGTACCAAAAAGATGATACCTATTGGCTACATCCACTGCAGAAATTGGGCTTACTGGATGAGGAATTAAGGCTCCTTTGGGCCTTTGACTTGGACCTGGAGGGGGCCTAACTGCATTGTTACCACTTCTCACGCTCATTTTTCAGGTGTACCTGAATTAATAAACTCTCTAGTGAGAAAATCAGGAACTGAATTTTTACTACCTTTAATATATTCAATATCAAAATCAAAAATACTTAGAATTGATTGTCATCTAGCAAAAATATGCTTAGCAGCTATATTTTTAACATCCTTTTCTAAAATATATTTGGCAGATTTGCAATCAATTTTAACAAAAAATCTTTGATTTAATAAATCATTTTAAAATTTACTAATGCATAAAACTAATGCTAGAATTTTTTTTAATTGTGCTATAATTACTTTGAGTCTGATTCCATGCACCAGAATGAAACCGAACAATTTTCTCAGAAGAAGCAGGGGTTAATTTCTGCTTCAAAATACATCGAAATCCAATTTCAGAAGTATCAGTTTCAATAATTTTAAATGCAGATTCATTAGAGATGCCAAGGCAATGCAATACTTTAACGTATTTTTTGACTTGTTGGATAATGGATGTATGTTCATCAGTCCAAGGAGGGTGATTCTTTTGTAAACGATGAAACAGAGGTTTACATATCTTTCTAAGATTTTGGTAGAACTTACCAACATAATTCAGAGATCCTAAAAATCACTGAAGTTGAGTTTTATCAATAATTTTATTAGGAAATTTGTCTGCAAATTGAATGAATGGGTCGAATAAAACCATGATTAATATCGTGACTAAGAAATTTGACCCTAGTCTGAAAGAGACTACATTTAGTAGGGGAAATGACTAAACCATTGACTTTGATAGTTTTAAAGAACGAATTCAAATGCTTGTGGTGTTCTTCAATTGATTTAGAGAAAACAATTACTGACCTAGAGTTAAAAACTCAGTACACGAAACAACTAAAAGAATTGTTAACTAAAAATAATTCAGGGAAAAATAGGGTTATTAAAGGAAAAGATAAACATATTATTAGCCTTAATAAAACTTTAGAAAGATTTAAGACTCTTGATAGAGAAATAACTCTACCTGAGTTAAATCAAGAAATTAATAAACTTAAAAGGAAAATTTTAGGTCTTAAAACTGAGATTTCTGATTTAAGAAGAGAAATGACTAATCTTGTAGCTAAATAATCAGACCTTCACATTTCTGATTCTTCAGAGGAGGATGAAGAAGCTGAATCTTCTAACGCTAAAGATAAAGAGTCAATTCTCATGGTTCAAGGTAATTCATTAAAAAGATTAAAGGATATTACCATTTAAAAATGGTATATTATTGTTAAGCTAGTCATAGATAAGACCTTTTCAATTGAGCTTCCTGCTTTAGTTGATACTGGCGCAGATCTTAATTGTATTCAAGAAAGTTTAATCCCTACAAAGTTTTATAAGAAAACTAGTGAGAGATTAAACTCTGCTAACGGTAGCAAAATAAAAATAAAATATAAGCTTCTTAAAGTTCATATTTGTCAAGATAGTATGTGTTTTAAAACTAATAAATTCTTCTATGATTAAAGGTCTTCTGGTACGTTCAAAATTGACTCTGACAGTACCATCAGAAAATTATTTAATGTTTTCTACATTTAACAGATTGTTAATAACTGATTTTTGTGGAAGTTCATTAGGTAGAACCCATTGACTAGGTAAAGTAACATCCTTTCAAAGAATAGATCTTGGAGTCTGGATATTAGCATTACTAGTACTGCTTTGAATCAAAACAGTATGATCTTTGGGTCTTTTATTAAGAGCATGAACATTTAAATTCGTTTTTATGATTTTATAATAAATTATGTATATTAGAGCTAGTGGCTGAGAACCCTCAATCATTTAAGTGATCTCTCCTGCAATTTTAGAGTTTAAAACTAATGCTTTTAACAAATTAACGTCACTAAGGCTTAATGAAAGATCAGAAAAGCAATTAAAATGGACAGGTCCATCATGCAGACTTGATTCCATTATTCCAATAATACTAGAAAAATAATTGAAAAAACGAGCATCTCTTAAACACAGAAAAATACTCAAATTATCACTTTTGTTTTAATTCGCAATTTGACGGATAAGATTATTTTAGGCCTTTTGTTTATATATTTATTGTATCCATTCACTACCAGTAATAATGGTTTAATCACTGAACATTTGGGTCAAAAGGTAGTGTTTAAATTCATTATTCAGCCCAAAGAAAGAGATTTAAAATTTATTCAAGATGAATCTATTTCAAAATCTTTAAACTTGTTGATTGTAAAACTACTCAGTTAAAATTCTTAAAAAAAGAAATTAGATACAAACATGTTGAAGAACTTCTTCTCAATAACAAGGTTCAAGAAAAAATCGAAGAACTTAAGAAATTTATGAATAAAAATCTTTGTGCTGATTCTCCCAATACTTTTTGGCACAGAAGAAAGCATGTTGTAAGATTATCTTATGATAAGGAATTTAAGGAACACTTAATTCCTACTAAGGCTCGACCTATACAAATGAATCACCAGCAAATGGAGCTTTGTAAGCAAGAAATTAATTATTTGCTTGTGTTAACGCCTGATTTTGTACGCCTGACGAAATCACCCAAAAGGACAGGCCAAAATAGCGCCAACGGTCGATTGTATTGTTGTGAATTCAAACCCACGAAATATATTTACATAAACATAAATAAAGAGATAAAATATGAACACAAGATTTACGTGGAAACCCAATTAGGAAAAAACTACGGGGAGAGAGAGTAATCCACTATAATAATATTGGGAGTACAAGTTGTGTATTTGTGTTGTATCTCTTGTGCTCTGATATATCATAATCCTTGCTTGTAGCTGTATTTATAGAAGTCACCTTCACCCGAATCCAATTAGGAGGAGGACTCCTTATCCCTCTAAATAAGGAAATACAATCCTATTTTAATAAGGACTCTCCCACTGTTATAATAAATACATATGAGTCGGACCACTAAATAAATTGGGCTACACCATGACCAGACCCAAATAATTACATCCCAACATTGCCCCCAGTCTCTTATTTATTAAGGAACTTATAAATAAGAGAGTAAAAAAAAGTCTCGGGATTTTATCCTCGGGATTTTTATCACCGTAGGATTTTTATCCTCGGAATTTTTATCGCCGTAGGATTTTTATCGCCGTAGAATTTTTATCGCCGTAGGATTTTCATCGCCGTAGGATTTTTATCGCCGTAGGATTTTTATCCGCGGGTGGCGTGATGATCCAACATTTCACTTCTTCCAATAGCAGGAATCATATTTTTGAAGCTTGATGGCCCCCTCCTCTGTTTTGTGAAAATCAGCAAAGCACCTTATCATGGATGAGGTCATCAGTTGCAAACCCAAGGGAGAATTGCGGCAGCACTTCTTCAACTAATTGATGTGTCACTCCAAAAAATTTCTTCCATATTTTTTTGGCGAACTCCCCGAACATCATCCCAACCTAACGCCATCAGATCCGGAAGACGCTGGTACCTTCAATGTGTCGCCAATAATTCCAAAAGTGCATAACAGAATGAGTGGAAGCACGGTAGTAATCAAGAGGGAGGCGACCCCTTGGATCCTAACGACGACCAATATAAGAGAGGCGAATCCCGCATCATTGAAGCAAAAAAAACACCTATATGAAAGTCAATACTCCGCCTCCAATTGCTCCACTTTGGCTGGAGTCTCCGATTGGACAGTTTGTGACTCAGATCTTTGACTAGACATCCACAGTTGGTCCCTGCTGCTAGTATCATGGTGATTAATATAACCACGTTTAGTATTGCCAACGGGTTTGGGTTGCTTCGGTTTGTATTTGTTAAGTGGAGTCACTGTTGGCAGGCAACGGTCTCCGTTCCTTTTGTTCTGCTACTTGAGACCACTTCTGATGGTCGCCCGAAATAGTCAGGCCACTTTTCTCCTCCTTAGAAAAAAGTAGGCATTAATAATAATGCATAGAATATATTTTATAATATTAAATCATGCTTTCCATGGGCCACATTCTATATGAATTGATGTGTATACACGTTATCACAAATGAATTAATAATAGAATAAGCACATACTGCATATATAATAATTGACGAAAAATGACATTAATATGTTGATATATATGTATGTATGTATAGTGTCGATTTTATGATTCAATAAAAAAGAATCACTTATCTTTTGTGTATGATCTGCTCTTCTTAGTAGATCGGTGATTTTAATTTGACACTAGAACAAGTGTCTTGTTTCCCACAGACGGCGCCAATGTTAACGCCTGATTTTGTACGCCTGACGAAATCACCCAAAAGGACAGGCCAAAATAGCGCCAACGGTCGATTGTATTGTTGTGAATTCAAACCCACGAAATATATTTACATAAACATAAATAAAGAGATAAAATATGAACACAAGATTTACGTGGAAACCCAATTAGGAAAAAACTACGGGGAGAGAGAGTAATCCACTATAATAATATTGGGAGTACAAGTTGTGTATTTGTGTTGTATCTCTTGTGCTCTGATATATCATAATCCTTGCTTGTAGCTGTATTTATAGAAGTCACCTTCACCCGAATCCAATTAGGAGGAGGACTCCTTATCCCTCTAAATAAGGAAATACAATCCTATTTTAATAAGGACTCTCCCACTGTTATAATAAATACATATGAGTCGGACCACTAAATAAATTGGGCTACACCATGACCAGGCCCAAATAATTACATCCCAACAGCTTGCAAAGGGTTTAATTAAACATAGTAAATCTCCTTGGTTTTGTCCAACTTTTTATGTTAATAATGAGGCTGAGAAAGAAAGAGGAGTCCCCAAACTAGTTATTAATTACAAGCCTCTAAACAAGGTCCTTGAATGGATTAGGTACTTGTTGCCTAACAAAGAAGACCTCCTTAGTAGACTTAGTAATGCAACCGTTTTTAGTAAATTTGACCTTAAGTCAGAATTTTGGCAGATTAGTATTCATCCCAGTGATAGATACAAGACTGCTTTCACAACTCTTTTTGGTCATTACGAATGAATTGTTCAACCATTCGGACTCAAGAATGCTCCTAGTGAATTTCAGAATATTCTCAATGATATTTTGAACCCATATATATATATATGTATATGTATTTAAAGTCATTAGACTCAAAAGTTGACAAAGATTGGAATATGATGTTGTGAAATATTATAATTGGGCAAAATAAATTTGAAATAAGCACTCCAAGCGTCAATAAATAATTTTTTTTACTGATTTATTTTGATCCCCTTTAAAAATGTTCTGGTTCTGTCATTGATGATAAGTAACCGAAGTAAGTTTCTAAATTGTATCTAAATATTTTTTATTTGAAATTTCTTTTTTAGTTTAGATTATGAATATTTATTGTTATTTATAAATATTGTTATAATTAGTTAATATTATGATTAAGTCAAATTTTCTTTATTTAACTTCAACAAAAAAATTACTTAAAACCGCCACTAAGAAAAAATTATGAATCCGCCCCCTGCTTGTTGTTATATTTTGAGTTGTACATTACGTAAATCTCCCTATTCTACGTAAACATAATACATGAATCCGTCACGATAAAAATAATTTTCTAGTAGTTCTAAAACATTTTGAGGTGTACCATACATTTTTTAAATCAAATACCTAAAATCATTAAGTCCATATAAATAAAGAAACACGCTTAACATAAATAAGAGTTTAACTTAAAGACTTAAAGTTCAGAGGACTTGTAACTCGGAATTTCATGTTTACCAACAAAAAGTTCATTTTTTAATGCATATACTAGTAGAGATCGGTCAAAAAAAATTTGGCTCTGGGGCGACCCGGTAGTAGTTACAATAATGTACAATCTTGTTTTTTACGTGTATTTAAATTACATCAAAATTATTGAATTTTGTAAAAATTTCAATTCCAATAAATATTTTAAGAGTCACAAAAAATAAATTTGACCTATCACTTTAAACTAATCCCCCTAAATTTATTCAAATATTCCAATAAATATTTTAAGAGTCACAAAAAATAAATTTGACCTATCACTTTAAACTAATCCCCCTAAATTTATTCAAATATTATATGCCATGTTTTCACGTGTCTAGTACAATCGTCTTTGGTCTCTCTCTATCTGTTTTTTTTTGCTTTTGCTTCCATTTCTGCTATGACTTTGTTCGTTTAGAAGGTAGCGGTTGCAGCGGTAAAAGTGTTTTGCAAACGTAGCGTTTACGACGTTTGCTTCGTTTGAAAAATTATGATTTGTTTGTTTACCATCAACTTATGTTATTGAAATTATAATTCTTGCTCGGCTAAAATTGTAGCGATTGCGGTTAAAATGGTACAAAATTACCAAAAAATACATGAATTGTTATAACGTATAGATATATGATCATAAATTAATATATAATTATGCAAAATTTATAGCTTGTGAAAAGAAAATTAATATAGTATGTAATATCAATAATATACCTCTTTATCAGAATATAATAATAATAATAATAATAATAATAATCTACCATTTTTCAAAGTATGGATCAATATTCATTTTTTAAACGGCTGATTGTTGTGATGAGGGAGTGCGGTTATGGTTTGGAGCTTGGACTATTGGGGGGCAAAAGATGGGTGTTGCGCAGATTTCAATTGAAGGGGCAAAACAAACGGGTGTTTGCAACGCCGAGCGTTTGTGTAGCCGAAAATATCCATTTTGCCATTAATATCATCAAAATTAGTCTATTCTAGTTTATTATTCTCTACCTATATCCCATAAAATGATTTATGTGACATATAAATTTTATGTTAAATAGAAATTGCTATTAAAATAGCCCACTAATGATAATGTGTCATTTGTTATTTTTAAAACTCTATAAATAAATTTATTAATAAAAGGTAATATAATATCTTCGCTTGTGGAATATTTTAGAATGATATTATAAATTATAGAATTTCTAAGAAGTTTAATTAATTAAAGATTAACAAACCGGAAGGTCACTGAAAATTGACAAACTTGAAGGTCTCTAAAATCGAGAGCAGATCTTATGTCCCCGAATTCTCTGTCTCCCTTGTGTCCCTCACTTATATTTTGACACATGGGCTCTTACTTAACACCAATTAACTCTAAAATTAAAATAAGAGCCCATGTGTCAAAATATAATTGGGGGACACAAGGAGAACAGAGAATTTGGGGACATAGAATCTGCTCTCTCTAAAATCATGCATGATTTTACTTCTCAACTCTTTTATGCTATAAATAAGGGATGTTTCAGCACATTCAAGATACATATACTATTTGAGTCCTTCTAGGGTCAAAATCAAAATTCGTGAGTCGACTAAAATTCTAATGTGGAGTTGTTAAATTGATGAATCAGTGACCAACGTGAAACGCGATAAGATAAAATAATAATGTTCAAGTCTCCTTCTAACCACTTTTTATTTCTTCATGAATTCAGATATGTTAATATCCACCGTCATATATAACACCTCCTTACAAATCTTTTTCTGGTGTACACATATTTAGTACTATCTCCGTACCATAAAAATTATTTTTTTAGCTTAAATTATATATACCAATATACAAATTAAAATAGTAAAAATACCCTTAATATATATTTTTTGTTTTGTTTGAGACTTTTTTTTATTGTCTTTTGGTCTCTCTTTCTCTTTCTTCAACCTTTCAACTTCCCAATAAATACCATTGGTTGCATAAGGGCACATATGGGAAAATATTATAAAAATTGTATTGAAATTCTAACACATCACTTATTTTGAAAAAAAATGTTAAACCTAAAAAATCACTTATTGTGGGACGGAGGTAGTACTATTTTTTTTAATTAATTTCTTAATACTAAAGTTTGGACACAATTTGATATAATTTTGTGTTTTATACCAAAAAAAATATATGTGGATATCCTAATCAATAAAAGCAACAAATGAAGTATAACATAAACTAAATAAATAACAATATATACCCATATACGTGGAGCGCACGTATACCCGTATCAAATACTCTTTCTTTGACATGCCAACAACTACTTCACTTCTTTCCCATACCCGCCGCAGCCTGCAGGCAGCAGCTTAATAAACAACCTCCTATAATTCTATTTTCCCTAATATATTACTCCTTCCGTTCCTAAAAGATTGTCGTTTTAGAAGAAAAAATTTATTTCAAAATATTTGTCGTTTATAACTTCCTAGAAGAATAAATTATTTACTTTCCTATATTATCCCTATCTTCTCTCATTGTCTTAATAAATTCTCTCCCTTGTATTAATAGTTTTCAATTTCCCATAAAGGGATAGTGATGGAATTTCAAACAAATTTTACTAATATTAAATAACTTTCTTAATCCATGTGTCAAACCCTTAAACGACAATCTTTTAAGAACGGAAGGAGTACTACTGGTTTGAGAGAAATGAATGCTTGATTAGTTAGGAACCTAAACCTTTTGTTAATGCTTAATTAATTGAATTTATGGGGTTCATGATCATGCACTCCCCAATTAACAGTAAACTTATTGGTGTCCCCAAACCACCAATTAATTAATTATATATAATAATAAAAAAGAGTAGACAAGAGTGGTTAAATGTATTTAAATATTTAGCTTTAGATAATCATTTGTGCATTTAATTAAAAATATTATCCATGCTCCTAAATTAAATGAGTTCATTGCTGAATTGTGCTTAATGAATATAGAATTGTTCTTAGTTTTGAAGGTTATTTTAAGAGGGTTGACACAACAATTCATCTATATATTATTTTCCGTAGGAATTAAGGAAAAATTTCAAACCACACCGGATTGTATTTTTCTTTATCTCAAGTGTTATTAAATTTTGGCGTAGTTTTAACTTTTAATGGCAGAAATGATTGACCACCAAGAATTACATATATATATATATATATAACTTTACTAAATTTTGGAAGATAAAAAAAAGGAAATAATATGTATGTGGTCAAATCTGGTGAAAAAGTTAGATTTTGATTAGTGTGTAACTCTTTAGTTGATAAGATAAAATTAATAATAATGTGTGGTTTTCTTCTTAATATTCTATGTATCCACAATTTCACATACGCGGATATTTAATATAGCAGGACTAGTAAAAATATTATATCCTCAATTAAATAATGAAGCAATTATTTTTACTATACTGTAATAAAAGTGTACAATTTTTCTAAGGAGAATTCTTATCACCAGAATCAAAATATTATGATATAAGAAGAATGAAATTCTCATCTTCACTTCCAAACAAGAATTTAAAGAATAAGATGCATTCCAAAATTTAGTGGAATAAAAAGAGGTCAAACATGAGACGCAAAATCATCTTTTGATTCTCTTTAGTTGAACAGAAGAAGTAATAATGTTCACCATTTATTTTTAAAAAGTTGGAACCGAATATATATTCTTGTTCTTGAAAAATATTATCCGTTGATTTTAGGATTTTGAATTGAGCACCCATACAATATCAAATTGGCTTTAGTGAATTCGTAATAAACTTAAATTGACTTTTGAAAGGTTGATATTGATCTTATATTTTAGAACATATCGAGAATCGAAAGTCAAACTAAATTGAATTTTTTTTTTTTCCAATTTTTTGGGTAAGTAATTTTATGTTGCTTTTTTTTTTCTTTTTTTGTGTGTGGGTGGGTAGTAACTTTACTTAATGTGAAAAAAAATAAAATAAAAAATCAAAACAATAAGCATAAGAATATAAGATAATGTGGGCTCCTTTATTATTTCTTCTCACTTTTCTCCTCCATTACAAACCTTTTTTCTTTCACAATCTCCACCACCTTTGTTTCTTCCCACTTTAATCCACATCTGTCTCACAATCTCATTGTCTACTCCCATTCTCCAATTATTAAGACATTAAATAAATAGGCTTCAAATTCAATTCAAAGTCTTGTGCGCGTTTGGTTCCTCTAGAAAGAAAGAAGCTTACAACAACAACAACATTAACTCTCCTCCTTTCAACTACTCTTACTAGAAGTAGTAGTAAATTAACCACGCGTTTCTTAATACAAATATGGGCGTCGGTTTGACAAAAATTATAAACTAATCATTTCCTACTTTATCCCTAAAAAAATTGAGTAATTGAGAGAGAACGGAAAGAGTAATTAATTACGTACATGGGTAGTAATGAAATTTCAAGCCAACATTAATTATTTAACATTATAATTAATTATGAAATTTCCTAATATGTGTGATTATGTCTTAAACGACTTATATAATAGAGAGGAGGGAGTAATATTTTTCATTTTATAGCATTTGTTTATTATGCATTATGTTTACAAAGTATTTTTGAATATATTTACAATGTCTCATTTTCATCTCATAAGACAATGGTGTAGATCATACCGTGATATAGAAAAGTGTAGTAGTTGATTTTGTCAGGGTAGAATTAATATTATCAAAATCAAAATAATAGGTATAGTTATTAAAATTATATTTGCTCTAACTTATATTAATAGGATCCTTAAGAAATATGCCAAGCCAATATATGTCATCTAAAAAAACATCATCATATCTTTAGATCCTCCTATTAGTTTTTCCACCTTTCTGACCCATTTTTTTCCTCTTGCTGCCTTTCTTGAATTAGTCACAGTCCACGCTTGTCTGCCCTCCTCTTCTTCGACCCCTCCCTCCCTCCTCCCTCTATCTTTTTAATTGTTCTTCACCGTCAAATCACTTGTTTTAAACAACTTTTAAGGATCAATTCAATTACAAAAAAGTCTATTATATCTTTGAAGATCAAAAGGGATGATCCGCTGGACACATGTTGCCTTGTTGGTGGCAATCATCGCAATTCTACTCCTCCTCTTGATCTTGTTTATCCAAAGATGTTGTAATCCGAAAAAACAGAGTCCCAATTTGATGACCACAAGCAGAAGCAGAGCAGAGAATTTGGAAACTGGGATTGCCAGGCTTCATCATCTTGATCAAGACGGTACTAAAAGAAAAACAAATTACTATGTTTTTCGACGTGGGGTTTCGTCCAAACCTCTGTTTAGCTGGGCTGATAATCCTTCTCTTGTAACTGATGCAGTTGAAAATGGATGGTCCAGATTTGCCTTCACCAATTATGCGTCCTATACAGCATCTCCATCCGTCCGATCAGCTCGGACGCTATTAGGTGTATGTGCTGCGGGTGATCAAGTCAACGAAATGGGGGTCGAAATTAGTTGGGAGGTTTGTCAAGGATCGGCTGATTTTATGCAGAAAGTTCGGCTTAACTCCGGATTAAAGAAGATTAGTACGAGCAATTCTGCTAATTCTGTGATTAAAACAGCCTTGCCATTCCCAGGGCCTCCTTTGGGAAACTCGTCCTTTCCGCAAGAAGCTTATTTTGAGATTACAATTTTGGGAAATGATGATCATGGCTCTGTTTTTAATTTAAATGGTACGAAATCCGAAGGCGAAAGGACTAAACTGATTCAGGACAGTTCAGAATCTGTGATTCATGTTTCAAGTGGAAATAATAAGGTGGATGAAATGAAGATTGGCCACAAAGAGCAGGGAAACGGCGAGGCGGTGGTGTTGTCGGTGGGGCTAAGCGGAGGAGGTTCTCTTCCATTAAAGCTTCCAGGGAGCTATGCAGGATCCATAGGCTTCAATTCGAATGGTTCTGTTTATCTTGATGGTAAGTTTAATTCTCTTGTTGCATTACTAGCTAGCTAGTAATACCCACCATTTTATGATCAGTTTATATATATACATATATATATATATGCTAAGTTTGTGTTTGTTCTTTCAGGAATGAAACTTGTTTTTGAATCAGAAAAGGAAGAATGGGGGAGAATAGATAAGGTAATTGGTTGTGGGTATAATCCGAGTCAGAAGAAGGTGTTCTTGACAGTAGATTCTGAGCTTGTACATGAAATCCATTGCAAGTCGGAGGAATTTGGAACTCCGCTATATCCAACTCTGGCAGCAACTAGTGACATGAGGGTTCTTGTAAATTTTGGGCAAAGTGTGTTCAAATATGCACCGGCAAATCTGCAAAGAACTCCGAACCCTTGCTTCATTGGCCCTCTGGCAAACTCTCCTGCATTGGGCTATTATGAAGACAGCAAAGAGCTCTTCTCAATGGGGAGAATCGATTCTCAGTGGCTCAACCGATCGACTACAAGAGGCCATTACATCTATGGCAATAGTACTCATAGAGGCTCGGATTTTGATGAGGTGTCCGAAGGCGATTTGTTTGAAATAGTCTTGGATACTTCTTCTGGAAAATCTCCACAAACACCATTGTAGAGAAAATGAAAATTTCTTCCACATTCTGTTAAATTTTTTGGGCTAACAAGCAAGTCCTATGCAATGTCAAGTCATTATCAAAACATGCCTTGCGACACCTAGGGGAGTGATTAATATCAAGTTAACTTGGTCAATTGACCAATAAAGTGTCGACACGCAGGCTGGAGTTTACTAACTTACCATGAAATTAACTTCATAGTAACCGTATCCGACACGTAGAGACAGAATATTTGGTGTGCACTTTTGTAACTAGAGTTTCTGTTGTTTACGAGATGCCGTTTGTTTATTGTGTACATAATAACACTTGCTATACGAATTTGTCAAGTTAATTTATTGTTCATGCTTGGCATGCGGGCAACTAATAAAAGGTGACATGATCAATGTGTGTATATTCTCTTCTTCGTCTTAAACTTTGTATCGTTGTTATCCCCTATGGTTTCCACAGTTTATATTCTAAGAAAAGCTATTAAAACTAAGCTTGGAAGCCTCTAGACTGCTGATATGGAACAATTAAGCTCTGTTACATGCTTATCATGTACTCATTCTCTGTTTTTACACGCGTATTAAGGTTTGTCATAGACATATTTCGGCAAAAGTCAAACGAGACTCTTGTTTTCGGATTCTGAGTATTTAGGCGGCTGCAATTGGCACATGAAATGGTGAGAAGAGAAAATGGTTAATGTTAAAGCATCCTAATTAAATCTCTCAAAGGACTCTCAGGGGAAAAAAACAAAACAAAGGGATGTGGCTAAATGTGTTCTATATTTTTAAATTTGTTCCCATGTGTGAATCCAAGGCCATGTTTGTTTGCAAGGATTATAATCCAAGACTATTAATCCTAGGATTAAATAATTCTAGTCACATATTTATTTTTTATGAGATTATTCATGGGATAACTTAAAATATTCCCATGTTATGTTTGTTTTTTTCAGAATTAATTAAAGGATTGGATTAAAAAATATCGTTTGGACTATTATACTCTTACCAATAATAACATATTTTAAACTATAATTTAAACGTATTTATACATCAAAAAATAATAAAAAATTAATTAAAAACTTTTAAATAAGTGGTTATATTATTCAGAAAATATTATTTTTTTAATAAGGGGTGGAGGTGAGGTGGGGTGGGGTGAGACTGTATACATAATCAGTAAATATTATTATTTTTGAGGGGTGAGGGGGGAAGGGGGAGAGGGGGGGAAGGGGGGAAGAGGGGAAGGGGGTGGAGGTGGTGGGGCGGGGCGGGGCGGGACGGGGGGCGGAGTGGGGGTGTATACATAATCAGAAAATATTATTTTTTAATTTTTGTGGGGTAGGGGGTGGGGTTAGGGGCGAGGTGGGGTGGGAGTATACATAATCAGTAAATATTATTTTTTTTGAGGGGAGAGGGCGTGGGGGTGGGGCGAGTAAGGTCGGGGTGGGGGGTATGATGGGGGTGTATATATAATCAGTAAATATTATTTTTTTTAATTTTTATGGGGCAGGGTGGGTGGGGAGGGGTGGGCGGGGGGTTGGAGTGGGGGTGTATACATAATCAGAAAATATTATTTTTTTTTAGTGCGGGTGAGGGGTGGGTGGGTGGGTGGGTGGGGTGGGGTGGGGTGGGGTGGTAGGGTGGGGGGTGGTGGGGTGTATACATAATTAGTAAATATTATTTTTTTTGAGGAGGAGGAGGAGGGTGGGGGACGAGTCGGGGTGCGCGGCGTGGGGGTGTATACATAATCAATAAATATTTTTTTTTTGAGGGGGGTGGGTGGGTGGGTGGGGCGGGGCAGGGTGGAGGTATATATATAATCAATAAATATTATTTTTGGGAGGTGGAGGGTGGGGGCGGGTGGGGGTTGGGCGGGGTCTAAATTGTCAGTTCTATCGTCAGTGTAAGATTTAAATTACACATATCAAATAATTAAATTACGTGTATTAGATTACTGATACATAATCTTTGTACCAGTAAGTTTTAAGTTGTCGGCTATTTATAACGGAGATTGCAAGATATGATGGTCATTTTAGAAAAAGATTGAGATTAATTTTGTCTAGCAATTTTTAATCCCAAATGGTAGGGATTATAATAATAGGTAGAACATGAAATTAAATAATCTCTTATCTTAAGTTATTTTATAATCCCAAAACTAATAGTCCCAAGCTCAAATTTAAAAATAAACAAGACACTTGGAATTAATAGTCATATCCCAAATATAATCCTTGCAAACAAACAAACATAAGCCAAGAGAATTCTCTTGAATAAAGTTTAGAAATGAAACCAACAAAAGCATCAAAATGACTTATCTGTTATAAAATTATACATAGTGTGTGGATGTCTAGATACATTCTTACCCATGTCTAGATACATTCCTACCCCTCTTTATTGTAATGACCTTTGAGTTTTGTAACTCTCATATCCTTTAAGATTTGAAACTCATGACCTTTGAGTTTTGAAACTTTCAAATATTGATGTTGATATACCTATAAATAGCTATATTGTAAAGAGAATGATATACATATAAATACAATGAGAATGCTCTCTTTTCTCTAATCATCTTTGTTCTTAATTTTAGTAATATTTTATAACACGTTATCAGCACGAGTTTCTACCCAATTTTAGAAAGGAAGTTCTCTCAACTTACCGTGAGTATTGTTTTATTACAATTAAATTTGATTATGTATATGTAGTACTATATGATAATATATTATTATACATACTAGTGGAGTAGTTAAAATTATTTGTAGTAAAATATTACTAGTACTGACTGGTATATTTATATATAGACATATTGATTACTTTTGGTAGTCTATATAAAATTAAAAGAAAGACCATAAATCACTGTCCTATCACTCTCGAATGAAGATATTTTTTTGAAAACCAGACTTGTTTGTCAATTATTCTTTATTGTCAATTTGCATTATGATACGCTTGAACATGCATTCATATACTCCTAATTATTCAAAAGGCATTCATTATCATGTCTAACATGTTACACCCATCTTTTTACTTTTGAGAAACAAAGCCATTTTTTATTCGATTAACATAGCATGGCATAGTAAAAAAAACTACTAGTATTAATTAAGAGAGAATTTTGTCTTGGACTAAACAGAAAATGACATGTTTATTATTGTTGTCACACTTAAGTTTTGCTACTATTTTTGTTGATTTGATATTTATATTTAATTATTTAATTATATATTTATATAAATCGAACATTACAAAACTTAAATTTATTGTCCTTGATATATATCGAGAAAGAATTACTTGTCATGGACTTTTGATATTGATATTCATATAGAGACAACTTTGGAGATATAATTAAGATTGACAAACATGCAGGATCATGCAAAATCAATTATTTTTATTCGCCATCATCTCCATGAAAAAAAATATTGATAAAGACATGTTAGAAAAAATATTTATTATATTTCATGCCTCGAATATGCTCCTGCAGCAGCAATATCGAGAACGTTAGTTCAGAAAATATTTCCTGAAGCGATAAATGAAATTATATTCCTAGAAGTGATATCATTTCTTCTAGTGACTGAACAAATAATGAGTTTTTGTTGAAAAACCAACAATCTCGCCCGATTGGTTCTACTCCATTCCCTGAAGTGAATGAAATCTCATTTGATAAACATAGAGGAAATTATGATTGTGGTCGTAGGCGTGAAAAGACGTATCAATATGAAAAATGGAATGTACCTGTCGTACTCCTAAATATTTGGTAAATTTGTACCAAGACTCCATAAAAGAAAAAAAAATAAAATTGAAATAAATTTATTGATCATAATGATCCTGAAGATCCCATGAATTATTTTGACTTTCAAATGGAATGAAAATAACTAATTTTGATATCTATGATTTCTTTGATGATGTTGATAGAAATGTTCATACCAATTAATTATTTTTATTTCATTGTATTATGGCATTATAATAAGTACTTTTATTATATGTTTTATTTATGTTTCAAGTAATAAAGTTAAATTTATGTTTTTGCATATATAAAGATGTATGGGCCAGAAGCTCATCAAACTTAATTAAAGGCTCTCGAAGAGCGATTATAATGTTGTCAAAGGGTACAAAACTTTGTATTGATGATTCTTTATATTCTTCTAAGACAAGTACAAATTTGCTCAGTTTTAAGGATATACGTTATAATGGTTATTATATTGAAATCAATAACGAAGGCAGTGAAATTTTTTTTTATATTACTTCAATAGCATCGGGCCAGAAGCTCATATTAGAAAAATTGTCTATTTTCTCTTCTGGGTTATATTATACTAAAATGAGAATAGTTGAAACGAATGTTGTAATATACTAGAAGTGTGCAATACACCAGAAGTGTTTAGATCCAAAGGTTTTTATGATTTGGCATGATCGTATTGATCATCCAGGATCAATAATGTTGCGTTGAATTATTGAAAACTGCCATGAACATCCCTTAAAGAACTAGAAGATTTCTTTACCTGTTGATTATATCAAAGTAAATTAATTACCAAACTATCACATTTAATTATTGTTATTTAGTGTTCATCTTTCTAAGAAAGAATTCAAGGTGATCTATTTGAACCAATACACCCACATTGTGGTATATTCAAATATTTTATGATTTTAATTGATGCTTTAACCAGATGATCACATGTATGTTTACTTTTAACTAGAAATATTGCATTTCCTATTCTTCTTGCTCAAATAATTAGGTTACGAGTACAATTTCCTGATTATATAACTAGGAAAATTTATTTAGATAATGCTGGTAAAATTCACATCTCAAGTTTTTGATGAATATTGCATGTTAATTGGAATTTATGTTAAACATCATGTTGCACATACACATACTCAAAATGATATAGTTGAATCAATTTTTAAGAGATTTTAAATTATTGCTTGACCTTTGATTATAAAATCAAAATTACTAATTTATGCTTGGGGTCATGCTATTTTACATGATGCATCATAACCTCAATAAGTGATATTTTTAAGGTTTATTTTGAGGATTGTTATTTTAATGAAACAGTCTTCCCACGATTAAGGGGAGAAAAGTCGTTGCCTAAGCACGACGTGAGATCGTTGCCTGAAGCACGATGAGGGAGATTACATGAAATTTTTCGTCGTTATCTCATCTTGATCCTCGTACAAATCAATGTGAACTAGAAATTCAAAGGATTATTCATTTGCAATGAATTGCAAATCAATTACAAGAATTATTCATCGATAATAAGAAAATAGTGATATCTCACATTCTAGCTGCTAATACTCTAGCAGGGATTGAAGTCCTTGTAGGAAAATCAGTTTATACAGCAACAAATGAATCAAAATCACACCTGAAGCGTGGAAGACTTATCGGTGTTAAAAAATAAAATTTCCCAGAAGAAGAAAGTACAAGAAAAATAAGTTGCAGCCTATAAAGAGGCTATACCCATGAAACAAGCTATAAAATTTATCAATATATCCAAAACTTATAAACAAAAATCTCCTGAAGAGTTATCCCCCTGAAGAGGATGAGTTATCTCCTGAAGAGGATCAGGTACCTGAAAATAACAAGATCTCAATACATTATGTATATACAGGAGACATATATATTAGATAGAAATAAAATCGTTGTCGACAACATATTTTCATATAAAGTTGCTATTGATATTACCAGAAGTAATGATCATGTATATGAACCACAAATCGTTGATGAATGTAGAAATATTTGGCCAATGTGAAAAAAGGCGATTCAAGTAGAACTAAATTCACAAAGTAAACGTGAAGTTTTTGGACCTGTAGTTCGAACACCTAAAGGTGTGATGCCTGTTGAATACAAATGGATATTTGTACGAAATAAGAAAAATAAAATTATATGGTACAAAGCGCGACTTGTAGCACAAGGTTTCTCACAGAGACATGGTATTAATTATGAAGAAACATATGCTCCTGTAATGGACGCAGTTACATTCAGATTTTTAATTAGCTTGGTAGCAAGAGAAATTAATGGATGTTGTTACATCATATCTGTATGGATCATTAGATAATGATATCTACATGAAAATTCTTGAAGGATATAAAATATCTGAAGCATATAATTCTACATCTCGAAGTATGTATTCTATCAAGCTAAAAAGATTCTTATATGAGTTAAAGCAATCTAGATGCATATTGTGGTATAATCGTCTGAGTGGATATTGTGACGCCCCCAGAATAGGTCCATTCAACCCAACCCATTCTGAGTCGCCAAATACATGGTACAGAATTCAAATACAAACTTTATATCATACGGTCGTGCAAAATACGACCACACAA
The DNA here is from genome assembly GCA_020205555.1 of Panax stipuleanatus. Lineage (NCBI taxonomy): Eukaryota > Viridiplantae > Streptophyta > Magnoliopsida > Apiales > Araliaceae > Panax > Panax stipuleanatus. Next base: position 644,951 of record CM035125.1, on the reverse strand, counting down.
CTGTGAGTCTCAGTATAAATATGTAGAAAATATTAAGATTCAAACTAAGTCCTCATTACAATTATGATCACACTATTTATCAGAAATAGTGAGGACTACTACTGCTCTAACTCGGACCATCACTCCATTCCCCGACTAGTACCCGCAATATTCTCATTTCCTGAAGAGAACAATGGAAGAAAAGGGTGAGCTCAACTAGCCCAGTAAAGAATATTATGACTAAGATAATGAAAAATAAATTATCGTTAGTCTTCAACAGTTCAGATAAAATATTATGGACAACAAGTTTTAGATCAATATTCGCAGCGAAAATAACAAATCATTAGAAGAGTTAAGCAGAGAATGAAGTCTACTATCTTCTATGATTTAAAGTCCATCATCAATATTTTATCCCTGTAACATCAATCAATATATATCTCGAATCAAATATTCATCTTTGCACTACAGGCTAAAGATATTCATTTATATCACCAGTGATCATGTTCATCTCAACTCCTGTCCATCTTTGCACTACGGGCCAAAGATATTCATCAGGTAATCATCTTTGCACTACAGGCCAAAGATATTCATCAAATAATCATTCATCTTTGCACTACAGGCCAAAGATATTCATTTGTATCATCATTTAAGACTGAGGATGATGAAAAATAATATAAAAACGAATCCAGTGAGATAAAGGACAAAAATTAAGAATTCGTAATTTAATTTATCCAAGTTCATGAATACTCCGTAATAATCAATTGTGGAGCAAAATTCAAGAATGAAGTTTCAAACTTGGATCCAATCAAAGATAAAAAAAAAATATTTTTTTTTTTACCGTGAATAGTAACTCATGAATAGTAACCCGTGAATAGTAACTTGTCATAAAAAAAATAAAAATTTCATAACAAGTTCAGACCAATATTTCAGTGAAATAATATTTCATACGAGTATGAATGAATATACGAAACTGTAATTGGATTTTCACCCGTCATGCGGTAATCCGCGTAGACAGATCATTTCCACAATTTAATAGAAATGAATACGAAGGGTGATTCACCACGCATGCGGTAATCCGCGTAAACAGATTATTCCCACAGATTATTAAGGAATTGAATGAATACAAAAGGTTTTCACCAGGCATGCGGTAATCCGCGTAGACAGGTTACTCCCACAGATCAATAAAGAATGAATACAAAGGGTTATTCACCATGCATGCGGTAATCCGCGTAGACAGGTTACTCCCACAGATCAATAAAGAATAGAGTAACAACCCTTACGAGTATTGAAAGAAAATAGCATTCTTTATGAATATAAAAGAAATAATACCCCTTACCTCAGTAGAAGATTGGATACTGGAGTAGTGTAGTAGCAGAATACTCTTCTTCTTTTTCTCTCTATAATTTTTCTCACTATAATAACTTTGTTCTTCAAGAATGGTGAGAAATGAATGAAATTAGCTTGCTATTTATAGGCTAGAAAAAGGTTGGACAATTACACTTTAGTACCTCCATCTTTGCCTAAATTTTTAATTTAGTCCCTCAAGTTTATAAATCTTGCACCTCCACCCCTGCAACTACCCACCAACTATTTATTATCCACCAATAAGTGGGTCCCACATGTTAACCACCCATTAATTGCTCATTTATCTGATTAATTCTCCGTTAGGTCAATTTAACATCCGAAAATTAACTATTATCGAAATAAATGTCGATTTCTACTAACATTAATATTTCCAACACAATGAAAATATTTTTATCAACCATTCATCAATTATTATATAAATTAATATTACAGAATCACAATAATGACAACCAGGTCGTTCCCAGGAAAGAGGGGGCCTTCCGATAAGGACTTCTCCTTACTGGCGCGCAATTAAATAACCCCTCCTAGACAGAACTTCCTTAGACATTGTCAATAATGCTATCTAATAATATTATTCAAATAATATGAATTATTGAGTTGATAACGTGAAATACTGTGCAACGACAATTATTGAATCAATACTACAAAATATCAACTGTAGCCATTATTGAATCATAAAAAAAATAGCAACGTAGCAATTATTGAGTCAATAAAATATCAATGCAGCAATTATTGAGTCAATAATATAAAATATTAAACAGTAAATACTGTAACAATTATTAAATACTGAGTGACTTCTTACGTAAGCATCAATAATCAAAGATATTGTGCAATACCGTGTGCTACTTTGCAACAATGCGTATTACTGTATTTTTATCACCGGGTATTTTAACAGTTTAACGGTAAAAGTTTTGCCGTGAAAATGTTATTTCTGTCGCTTTCTATATCCGACAATTATTCTGTTGTGGGGTCCACCAATGGCTGCGCCGTCGTACGAATATTCTCCGACAAAAGAATATTCCCCGACACAACGAATATATTATGACCACTTGCTTACTTTGTAAAATTTGCACATTCCATCCATAACTTACCACATTTATCAAATCAACACCTTACTATATCAAAATAATATATAGAGGAAATTAAATTTTTATTTATAAAAGTTGGGGTCTTACAACCTCCCCTCCTTATGAAATTTCGTCCTCGAAATTGACGTACGTACCTGGTATGTCGAAAAGGTGAGGATACCTCGCTTTCATTTCCGATTCTAACTCCCAGGTCATTTCCTCGATATCATGGTTCCTCCACAAAACTTTAACTTGAGGTATAATCTTCGAGCGTAGGACATGTTCCTTCTTATCCAAGATCTTGACAGGTACCTCCTCGTACGTTAAATCTTCGGCTATCTCGTCTGGTTCTAACTCAATAATGTGATTTAGGTCTTTCACATATTTACGTAACATGGATATGTGAAAAACGTTATGAACACGAGACATGCTTGGAGGTAAAGCGAGTCTATAGGCCACCTTTTCTACTCGGTCAAGGATCTCATATGGACCAATGAATCGTGGATTGAGCTTTCCTCTCTTTCCGAATCTCGTAACTCCTTTCCATGGAGCAACACGTAACAATACATGATCTCCGACATTAAATTCTACGTCTCTTCGATGAAGATCCGCATAACTCTTTTGTCGATCTTGTGCCGTTTGTATACGTTGTCGGATTATTTGAATCTTTTCCGTAGTCATACGTACTAACTCCGGTCCTAACAATGTTGCTTCACCCACCTCGTCCCAACATACTGGAGTACGACACTTCCGTCCATACAACGCCTCGAATGGAGCCATGCCTATACTTGCCTGATAACTGTTGTTGTAGGAGAATTCCACCAATGGTAAGTACTTGTCCCAACTCCCTTTGAAATCTAGAACACAGAGTCTCAATAGATCTTCAAGAGTTTGAATAGTCCTTTCCGATTGCCCGTCAGTTTGAGGATGATATGCAGAACTGAATCGTAGATCAGTGCCCATAGCTTTCTGCAAACTGACCCAAAATCGTGAAGTAAATCTTGGGTCACGATCCGAAATTATGGATACTGGCATGCCATACAATCTCACAATCTCATTTATGTACATATGAGCAAGACGTTCCAGTGAATAAGTTTCTCGTATAGGCAAGAAATGAGCAGACTAAGTTAATCTATCGACAATAACCCAAATTGCATCTATGCCTTGAGAAATCTTGGGAAGACCCGTAACGAAATCCATGGTAATGTGTTCCCACTTCCATTTCGGAATCTCCAGTGGTTGCAATGGACCCTTCGGTACTTGATGCTCCGCCTTTACACGTTGACAAGTTAAACATCTAGATATGAACTCCGCGATCTCTCTCTTCATATTGCTCCACCAAAATGTATGTCGAAGATCACGATACATTTTAGTACTCCCAGGATGGATCGCAAACGGTGTGTTGTGTGCCTCCATCATGATTCTATACTTCAAGTCAGAATCGTTAGGAACACAAAGTCTGGAGTTGACTCGAAGTATTCCTTCTTCATCGATTCTTGCTTCTGGAATAACACCTTCTTGCGCCTTCTTCTTCATCTTCATCAACTCCGGATCTGTAGATTGAGCAGCTTTAACTTTATCAATTAAAGCTGGTTCTACGCGTAAACTTGACATCATCATGTGGGTCCCTGGAGTCTTGAACTCTATCTCCATCCTTTGTAAGTCACACAAAATGGGCCTTTGTGTTGACAGCATCGCACTCATTCCCGCATATGATCTTCTACTTAACGCGTCTGCTACCACGTTTGCTTTTCCAGGATGATATTGGATGGTATGGTCGTAATCTTTCAACAACTCAAGCCAACGTCGTTGCCGCATGTTAAGTTCCTTCTGGGTAAAGAAATATTTGAGGCTCTTATGATCTGTATAGATCTCCACTTTCTCCCCATACAGGTAGTGTCTCCATATCTTCAACGCAAAAACGACTGCTGCCAACTCTAGATCATGAGTAGGATAATTCCTCTCATATTCTTTGAGTTGTCGTGAGGCATAGGCTATGACTTTCCCATGTTGCATGAGAACACATCCTAACCCTTTGCCCGAAGCATCGCTGTAAATGACAAATCCATCCGAACCAGATGGTATTGTCAGAACAGGTGCCGAAATGAGTCTCCTCTTGAGCTCTTGAAAGCTCTTCTCGCATTCCTCGTTCCATACGAATTTTGTATCTTTCCGAGTCAGCTGAGTTAATGGAGTAGCGATTCGAGAAAATTCTTCCACGAATCTCCGATAATAACCAGCTAAGCCCAGAAAGCTACGTACTTCGGTCACCGATTTAGGTTGTTCCCAACTTTGTATTGCTTCAATCTTCGCCGGGTCAACAGATACCCCATGTTTTGATACTACGTGCCCAAGGAATGCTACTTCCTCAAGCCAGAACTCGCATTTCTTCAATTTGGCATAAAGCTTGTTATCACGAAGCCTTTGAAGTACCATCTTCAAGTGGTGGTTATGATCTTCACGGCTTTTAGAATAGATGAGGATGTCATCAATAAAGACAACCACAAACTGATCTAAATATTCTTTGAATACACGGTTCATCATATCCATGAAAGCAGCAGGAGCATTAGTCAATCCAAAAGACATGACTAAGAACTCATAATGCCCGTACCGTGTTCTGAAAGCAGTCTTTGGAATATCCTCAGTTTTAATCTTCAACTGATGATATCCAGAACGAAGATCGATCTTTGAAAAAAATTGCGCTCCTTGCAACTGGTCGAACAGGTCATCAATACGAGGTAACGGATACCTATTCTTAATGGTGACATGGTTCAACTCCCGATAGTCAATACAAAGTCGCATACTCCCGTCTTTCTTCTTTACGAATAAAACAGGAGCACCCCAAGGAGACGTACTAGGACGAATAAAACCGATATCTAACAACTCTTGTAATTGGACCTTTAACTCCTGAAGTTCAATAGGAGCCATTCGATATGGGGTTTTAGAAATGGGCTTTGTACCGGGCTCAAGGTCAATAAAGAATTCAACTTCACGTTCTGGGGGTAGACCGGGAAGTTCTTCGGGAAATACATCAGGAAACTCATTAACAACGGAAATATCATTCAAATCTGATGTATTCTGATTTAGATCAGTGACATGAGCTAAGAAAGCTTGACATCCGTTTTTCAATAAACGAATAGCCTTGGGATTTGAAATGATATTGACTGATTTTAGTGGTTTGGTGGTTTGGATTCGCACAACAGGTTGATTAGGAATATGAAAACTAACAACCTTACGAAAACAATCAATTTTGGCATGGTAAGTGGTTAACCAGTCAATTCCTAAAATCACGTCAAATGCAAGTATTTTCAAAGATATAAGATCAACAGGTAAGGTAAGGGTACCAATCTGAATCAAGCAAGATTTGTAAACTGTAGATGTAACAAAGGTTTCTCCTAATGGAGTTTCAACAGATAAGTCAAAGTCTAATTTATCAGAAGTCAAGTTCAAACGTTGAGCACAAGCAGGTGAAATAAATGAATGGGTAGCACCGGTATCTAACAAGGTGTAAACTTCGCAAGAGTTTATGATTAGCTTACCCGTAATAACCTCTTTTGGGTTCCTTGCTTGCTGGGCAGTCACGACAAAAGCTCTTCCAGGAACTACCGACTTTGACTTGTCCGGAACAGCCTTAGGGATCACTACCCCTGCTGGACTTGGTTTCGCCACAGGACACACTCGAGCTATATGTCCTTCCTTTCCACAGTTATAACACACCTTAGATTGTTGTGTACAGTTAGGACTGATGTGTCCCTCTTGCCCGCATTTATAGCATACGACTGGCGGTCGTTCTCCGCCCCTAGAAACAGTTGGTGCTGCTGTTGACGTCTTCACGTTCTCATTGTTGTACCTTCTCTTCTTGAAATCTCCCCCCGACTCACTTCTTCTATTATCATGGCCACGATTACCACCGGAGTGGTTACCGCTTCTGTCATGATGCTTTCCTCCCTGCTGGTTGTCATTGTTTCGATGACTGCTGCCACCGGTACGACCTTGGTTGTTGTCCTTTGGTTGAACGTAATCACTATCTCGTTCTAATAACTGGGCCCTGTTCACTACATCCGAATATAAAGAAAATTTGTGAGAAATGAGGTATTGACGAATCTCGGGTTTCAAACCTCTCAGAAACATCCGCGTCATACGTTCCTCATTCTCCACCAAATGAGGTGCAAACCGGGATAACTCCGCGAACTTAGCCTCGTACTGGGACACCGTCATGTTGTTCTGTTCTAGTCTGATAAACTCTACCTCTTTCATGTGACGAATACTTTCTGGAAAGTACTTGTCATTGAACAGTTTCTGAAACGTCTCCCAAGACATCTTGAGTGCGGCAGGCTGGGTACGCTTCACAGATTCCCACCAGTAATCTGCCTCTCCACGAAACATAAACGTGGCGAATGAAACCTTCTGTTCCTCCGTGCATCCCAAGACATCAAATATCTTGGTAATCTGCTTAACCCACGTCTCTGCCTTGATTGGATCTGGCTTTCCCTGAAACTCTGGTGGTCCCAACTCTTTAAACTGCCTGGCAGTGACAAGCCGCGAGTTATTATTTCCACCTGTATTATGAACACGAGTCTCCCTCGTCTGGTTTTGCATGAACTGCAAAAAACTTCTGAACATCCCGTCATTTATCATTTCTTCGGTAGGGTTGTTTACAGGAGAATTGTTGCCTTCCTGTTGTACGTTCTCTTGGTTGGTGATTAAAGGTGTCTCAACGGTCTCATTCACTCCATTGTTAAGATTTTCAGCTGCCATTCTCAAATACTGCCATAAAACAAGGGTTAATCAAATAAATTAACATATCACATATCAACCCTATGTTCCGACCGACAAAATAAATACCACATAAGCTTAGGTAGGACAAACACTAGCGAAGAATTTACTCGTCTCTCCCCTCCTGGTTCTATTCCCAGATCTCCGCCAGAGATCATATCCCTAAGCTTTGATACCAACTGTGACGCCCCCAGAATAGGTCCATTCAACCCAACCCATTCTGAGTCGCCAAATACATGGTACAGAATTCAAATACAAACTTTATATCATACGGTCGTGCAAAATACGACCACACAACTGTGAGTCTCAGTACAAATATGTAGAAAATATTAAGATTCAAACTAAGTCCTCATTACAATTATGATCACACTATTTATCAGAAATAGTGAGGACTACTACTGCTCTAACTCGGACCATCACTCCATTCCCCGACTAGTACCCGCAATATTCTCATTTCCTGAAGAGAACAATGGAAGAAAAGGGTGAGCTCAACTAGCCCAGTAAAGAATATTATGACTAAGATAATGAAAAATAAATTATCGTTAGTCTTCAACAGTTCAGATAAAATATTATGGACAACAAGTTTTAGATCAATATTCGCAGCGAAAATAACAAATCATTAGAAGAGTTAAGCAGAGAATGAAGTCTACTATCTTCTATGATTTAAAGTCCATCATCAATATTTTATCCCTGTAACATCAATCAATATATATCTCGAATCAAATATTCATCTTTGCACTACAGGCTAAAGATATTCATTTATATCACCAGTGATCATGTTCATCTCAACTCCTGTCCATCTTTGCACTACGGGCCAAAGATATTCATCAGGTAATCATCTTTGCACTACAGGCCAAAGATATTCATCAAATAATCATTCATCTTTGCACTACAGGCCAAAGATATTCATTTGTATCATCATTTAAGACTGAGGATGATGAAAAATAATATAAAAACGAATCCAGTGAGATAAAGGACAAAAATTAAGAATTCGTAATTTAATTTATCCAAGTTCATGAATACTCCGTAATAATCAATTGTGGAGCAAAATTCAAGAATGAAGTTTCAAACTTGGATCCAATCAAAGATAAAAAAAAATATTTTTTTTTTTACCGTGAATAGTAACTCATGAATAGTAACCCGTGAATAGTAACTTGTCATAAAAAAAATAAAAATTTCATAACAAGTTCAGACCAATATTTCAGTGAAATAATATTTCATACGAGTATGAATGAATATACGAAACTGTAATTGGATTTTCACCCGTCATGCGGTAATCCGCGTAGACAGATCATTTCCACAATTTAATAGAAATGAATACGAAGGGTGATTCACCACGCATGCGGTAATCCGCGTAAACAGATTATTCCCACAGATTATTAAGGAATTGAATGAATACAAAAGGTTTTCACCAGGCATGCGGTAATCCGCGTAGACAGGTTACTCCCACAGATCAATAAAGAATGAATACAAAGGGTTATTCACCATGCATGCGGTAATCCGCGTAGACAGGTTACTCCCACAGATCAATAAAGAATAGAGTAACAACCCTTACGAGTATTGAAAGAAAATAGCATTCTTTATGAATATAAAAGAAATAATACCCCTTACCTCAGTAGAAGATTGGATACTGGAGTAGTGTAGTAGCAGAATACTCTTCTTCTTTTTCTCTCTATAATTTTTCTCACTATAATAACTTTGTTCTTCAAGAATGGTGAGAAATGAATGAAATTAGCTTGCTATTTATAGGCTAGAAAAAGGTTGGACAATTACACTTTAGTACCTCCATCTTTGCCTAAATTTTTAATTTAGTCCCTCAAGTTTATAAATCTTGCACCTCCACCCCTGCAACTACCCACCAACTATTTATTATCCACCAATAAGTGGGTCCCACATGTTAACCACCCATTAATTGCTCATTTATCTGATTAATTCTCCGTTAGGTCAATTTAACATCCGAAAATTAACTATTATCGAAATAAATGTCGATTTCTACTAACATTAATATTTCCAACACAATGAAAATATTTTTATCAACCATTCATCAATTATTATATAAATTAATATTACAGAATCACAATAATGACAACCAGGTCGTTCCCAGGAAAGAGGGGGCCTTCCGATAAGGACTTCTCCTTACTGGCGCGCAATTAAATAACCCCTCCTAGACAGAACTTCCTTAGACATTGTCAATAATGCTATCTAATAATATTATTCAAATAATATGAATTATTGAGTTGATAACGTGAAATACTGTGCAACGACAATTATTGAATCAATACTACAAAATATCAACTGTAGCCATTATTGAATCATAAAAAAAATAGCAACGTAGCAATTATTGAGTCAATAAAATATCAATGCAGCAATTATTGAGTCAATAATATAAAATATTAAACAGTAAATACTGTAACAATTATTAAATACTGAGTGACTTCTTACGTAAGCATCAATAATCAAAGATATTGTGCAATACCGTGTGCTACTTTGCAACAATGCGTATTACTGTATTTTTATCACCGGGTATTTTAACAGTTTAACGGTAAAAGTTTTGCCGTGAAAATGTTATTTCTGTCGCTTTCTATATCCGACAATTATTCTGTTGTGGGGTCCACCAATGGCTGCGCCGTCGTACGAATATTCTCCGACAAAAGAATATTCCCCGACACAACGAATATATTATGACCACTTGCTTACTTTGTAAAATTTGCACATTCCATCCATAACTTACCACATTTATCAAATCAACACCTTACTATATCAAAATAATATATAGAGGAAATTAAATTTTTATTTATAAAAGTTGGGGTCTTACAGATATCTTTTGAAAGAAGGATTTGAGAATAATCCAATTTGTGCATGCATTTTTATCAAAAGATCATAATCTGGATTTGCTATTAATACTGTATTTATTGATGAAAGATCTTGCTCTAGAAGAGTCGACAAAAATAACAAATTTGAGATGAAAGATATTGGTAAGACAAATTTTTATCTTGGCCTACAAATTGAACTATGGAATTCTTGCTCATCAATCAACATACACAGAAAAAGTCCTGAAGTAACTTTACATGGATAATGTTAATCCTTTGAGTACTCCAATGATAGATTAGTCACTTGATATCAAGAAAGATCCGTTTCGACCACAAAAAAATGATGAAGAAACTTTTGGTCATGAAGTACTATATCTTTGTGAGATTGGTGTTTTGGTCCTGAAGTACTATATCTTAATGTAATTGGTATTTTGATGTATCTTGCAAATTTGACAAGACCTGATATATAGCATTTGCAGTTAACTTACTAGCAATGTATAGTTATGCACCAACTCGAAGACATTGTAATGAAATTAAACATATTTTACGTTATCTTTGTGAGACTATTGATTTGGGATTATTTTATTCAAAGGGTGATAGAACCAAGCATATTGCACCAAAATTATTTTATCCAGAAGAATGGCATATTGATATCAAGCATATATGATCATGTGATAATTTGGTTGATATATTCATTAAGTCATTACCAATTACGATTTTGAAAAAGATGGTGCACAATATTGGCATGCTTCGACTTAATGATATTTTTACCATGAACAATGGAAATTCTATGTACTTATGAAGGGAAGTAAAAAGGATATGTGCTGATTGTACTCTTTTTCCTTCGCTAAGATTTTTTCCCACTGAATTTTCCTTTGCAAGGTTTTAATAAGGCAATCTCAAGGCACTAGAAGTTATACAAGAATATTGTACTCTTTTTCTTCGCCAAAAATTTTTTCCCACTGGGTTTTTATTTAGTAAGGTTTTTAACGAGGCATATTCTTAGAAAATTGCTACAAAAGAACTCCATCCATTCTGTATGAAGACAATGCTGCATGTATAGCTCAATTAAAGGGAGGATACATCAAAGGAGATACAAGAAAGCACATATCATCGAAATTCTTTTTCACACATGACCTTGATAAGTGCGGTGACATTGATGTTCAACAAATTTGCTTAAAAGATAATCTAGCAGATTTGTTCACCAAAGCATTACCAACTACAATGTTTGAAGGATTGTGTCGCAATATTAGAATGCGACAGCTGAAGGATTTAAGGATATATTCATGAGGGGGAGCTAATACGCGCTGCACTCTTTTTCCCTTAACTAAGGTTTTTTTTTCTATTAGATTTTTCCTGGTAAGGTTTTTAATAAGGCAGCTTTCAATGCGTATGACTATACAATAGACATCCAAGGGGGGAGTGTTATAAAATTATACATAGTGTGTAGATGTCTAGATACATTCCTACCCATGTCTATATACATTCCTACCCCTCTTTATTGTAATGACCTTTGAGTTTTGTAACTCTCATATCCTTTAAGATTTGAAACTCATGACCTTTAAGTTTTGAAACCTCCAAATATTGATGTTGATGTACCTATAAATAGCTATATTGTAAAGAGAATGATATACATATAAATACAATGAGAATGCTCTCTTATCTCTAATCATCTTTGTTCTTAATTTTAGTAATGTTTTATAACATTATCTTTTTTTTCTTTTTTTTATCTCAGTGCAGTAATTACATATAGTAGTTAGGATTTAGGAAGGAAGAGCATATTAGTAGATTAGTTGAGTTTGTTGAAAGTTGGCTAAAGAAAATAGAGACAAAAATAAAAGAGATACGGATGAGTTGTAAGATCCTTGTGTTTAAGACAAGCTAGATGCATGAACTTGATGGTTATTGCTTTGTTTTGTATTTGAATCCCCACCACGGAACAATTTGTTTCATGTTGCTTGAAGCAAATAAAAAATTAATCAGACTCATTTGAAATTGACATCCTCTTTGACCGTCCCCAAGTTTAACAAGTGTCAAATTGACAAACTATGCAATCACCTATTAATTAAATCACTACAAAAATATACTCTAAAAACATTACACACACAATATTAGTTACTACTATCAACATCCTGGGGCACACGCATTGTATGTATAATTTATGTGAGGTAAAATAAAAAGTTTATAAAAGTTGAAGGACTACATCCAAAAATTAATATATAAATGACAAAATAGTGATATAATAAAACTGTAGGGACAAAAGGGATAGAAAAAAAAAAGTGGCCCAACTTCAACAAAGCCTCCACGGAGGCTTTTATAATATAGATAGATATAAAAAAAATATAGATATATATTCATATCAATATATTATATTCAAATTAAAGATATACATAATAAAAAGATAAGGTTCTCTAATTATATTCTCGTTTATTTAAAAAAATAATATCATTACTACACAATTATCAAATATGAATAATGTTCTTTAATTATATATCCATGCAAAAAATGTATAATCACAGAAAAACAAGAAATATTAGATTAGTTTCCACATAACTTTCGTTATGTGAAATCATAATATAAATAAAAGAAAATTCTTATTCATAATCAACTAATATTAGATAATATTTAAAATTCAGTATGTCTCCAACTTCAGTATAATGACAAGCATCTGACCACTTGACATTTCTCAAAAATTGAAATAAAAGAATAAAAAATTTAGTTGATTTCCCATCCAATCAAAAATTTTGGAAGCTATAATCTAAAATGGGATTTTTTTTTAATTACTTATTGATTTTTTTTTTTACATTCGAATCAATATTTTTGTAAGTATGAAAAAACTAATAATATTGTGGCATTGTCAAAAACAAGAACAAAAAATTTAAATAAATAAATAAAACTAATTGATTTTTATCAGTAAACTATTATAAAATAAAACGTCCATCTTTAATTTTAGAACGCATAGAAAATGCACATTAAATTTAAGAAGGAAGGAGTACTACTTGTGTTTACTTGGATGTATGTTGAGTCGTCATATGTTGAGTCGTCATATTAATATACTCTCTTCTTTCTACAATTTGAGATATATAATTAAATCGATGATTTTTTAAGATAACTTTTATTTTCCAACCATATACTTGACATTTACTCCCTCCATTTCTAAATAAGTGACGTTTTAGATTATTTCACACTTATTAAGAAAGTCATTTATTGCTTCAATTCTGTCATTAAAATTGATATGAATTGTCACAATTATCCTTGCATGAATTAAGAAAATATGTATAAAGTTGCCTTAGATAAATGAGAGAAAGAAATTATGAAAGATTATATTTGAGGGTAATAAAAGAAAAATAATAATTAATGCTTCTTAGACATTTGTAAACGTCAAATATATTGAAATATTTTAAACTCCCTAAAACGTCATTTATTTAAGAACGGAGGAGGGAGGACTAGAAATCTAATATTGACATTATAATGGTGTAAGTATTGGTAGGTGAGGAACTTTACAACCCAAAATAAAAGAGGTATCTCTAAATTTAAATTATAAATAATGTTAATCTAGCGGAACACTCTTAAAGTTGCTCACCATTTTGGGTTTATAAAATAGACTCAAACTTAGCATATTAAATACATTAAACTCTTTATTTATGCAGTTTAAACTCTTTATCTGGTAATAAATATTGCATATAAATACAAAATACCAAAAAGACCTATCACACACCGTAGAATTAAAATTCATAGGATGATAAATCACAAGTTATAATTCTCCATAGCACCAAAGGACCAAAAGCAATCATCATGTCATATGTATAATTGATTGATACTAGACATAATATCACAGAGGCTGATATCATGTTGTGAAGAAAAACCCTGGTTTCTGTCAACTAAAGAACACTACCCACAAAAGATGTCTAACATAATTACAGCACCAGATCAGAGACGATACTAGACGAGAGGTGGGTATTGCTTGGCCTGCAGCCGCACCCTTCTCTTGTACTCCGTATTTTCCTGCAAATGCCAAGTTTGATTCTTGTTGAATATATTCTTTAAAAATATTGCCTGAAAAGGTAGAACGAATCAAAGATTTCAGGAATTTTGTTATGGAAAATTACCTGAATGAAAAGCTGATACCCCTCGGTTTGTGCTGGATCAGCAGGATTAGGTTGGTCCAGCAAATCCTGAATGCCCACAAGAATTTGCTTTACTGTGATGGCTGGTCTCCATCCCTAGACAACAGACAAACGTGCTTATTAGTATATTCAGACTTGAAGAGCTGCATGCCACAGAATCATCTAAGAAAAAGAAGACCAGTAGCAAGTACTTACACTGTCCTCGCTGAGGATTGACAAACAAACAGTTCCCGATGGATAGACGTTAGGGTGAAAGAAACCTTGAGGGAACTTGCACTTCGGGGGTTTGCTAGGGTAGTCCTCACTAAAGTAGATAGTAACTGGATAGCAGCCACCTTCCCAGTCAGTCTGCATCAATCAAACGTCAGTACACTTGTCCACTAAATCATCACAGATTTAGTCCTAAAACTGAATTTCAAAACTTACGATATTTGACCATAAGAATGAACGTTTCAGCAGAGTTTTCCATAAACAATGACTCTTTCTCTACCAATTTCCCGGTTTGCTTTGGCTCAAATTTCACCTTCTTAACTTCCTCCATAACTCATGCTTGATTTTATTCCAATTATGGCCATTAAAATAAGCATGGAAGATTTGAAAGCAAACAAACGAATAGCACTGTTGTATCAGATTGCATTTTAATTTGGAATCTTTCTTTTGCATAAAAACATCAAGTGATTTTCTTAAGATATAGACCAATCTGTCATCTTTATGAAAATATTTTTTGTATGTGCATGTCAATTACACGACCTCTTTTCAGTAACTTGGAATAAAATTTTGAATTAATTATTAAACTTTAGAAATGAAGAAATTGGATTTGTAAATGAGATTCTCACTTCTAATGGGAAGAAACAGAAGACCGCTTTCATCCAACTCTCTATCAGAACTGGAGAAATGCTCTGACTCCCACTCTCTGCCTCCATTGAAGAACCTGGATTCACCCCCACCCGACCCCCGACCCCACCCGATAAGTAATCATACACTGTCACAGCTCACATCTTTTTCTTTAAAATGAGGTTTAGGCCTAACGGAGAGGTAGAAGTCACAAGAGACCAAATCTGGGATAAAAGATTACATGAACTGTCATGAATAAGCAAGAAGTCATATTTTGGGTCAAGTTTGAGCATCATCATTCTAAAAGAAAGTAAGCCAGACTTCAATTGAACTATGAAAATTATAACTTTCATTGTTCTATCATATTGCCTGTTTTCAAAACACTCACTGTTTTCATATATAGGTATTACTGAAATTGATCAAGCATTTTTGTAATTGTTAATTGTTGCAATATAAAGAACAAAGTTTGTCAACCGAGGCACATTAATTTGAAAAGACCTCAATGCTAATACAACCTGATCCTAATGACCTTCCTGTTTTCACTTATCAAAATGAAACCTTATTAAAAAAAATATGAACTCCCTATTTTCACCTCCTTGATGCATATTTTCATTTGAGCATCCTGATCCTACAATAAAAAATCATCTTCTGTTGTTTTGCTACTTACCGTGCTCTTCAGGACTAAGTTTTACATATGATATTCATTTAACAACTCCTTATCACCATACGCTTGATTTCCTTTTCCTTCACAAACTGTTCAACAGATCCTCAGTTTTAATCTAATTAGTGCAATATGTTACTATGCTCACTACTTCTTACTCACAGCTAGTTCGTACATGTAATTTCCTCTAAATTTAGAAGTTAACAAAAAACATTCTCTACATACCATCCGCGGGCACCCTTGGGGGGGGGGGGGGGGGGGGTCTGCGAGAGAGAGATGGGACTGGGAAAGTTTGTTTTAGTTTCTTTGCAATCTCCATTTAAAATAGTAAATTTTGTATTCTGTACTGAGGCAGTATAATTTCAAAAGGTTCCTTGTTCCCACTCATTGTTTACCCAAATTTTTATGTTTCTCTATATCACTATCATCTCTATTAATAAAGCGGGAGGAAAAAAGAGCAGTTAGTTTTGTGAAGCCTTTTTATATTACAAAAAACTCCAACAAGTCAGATAAATTTACCTTAACAAGCCCTTCAAATATAATGTAAAACTGTGCTACTACTATGAACATAAAAGTAAGGTGAAGTTTAAAGTTTAACCCTTCTCTGAATAAGAGTCCCTCCCACTGACATTAGTTGTTTTCTCTCAACTTCCACATTTCCTTCAGTTCCTTCCAATCTTCTTATCTGAATTTACAACTGCCTCTCTCCAACAAATTCACTTTACGGTTGAAAAAACATTAATCAATTTATTCGTCTCATCTGATTGCCATCAATACAAAGAAGAGATGCACTCACAACCTTGAAGGCCAAATTGGTAGATTGCATTCATCAAGTATTCAGGTTATTTAATTAACATATTATTTGTTTTGCTTATGTAGTTCCGTTGATGTTTATTCACTTATGATTTTGCTTTTAGGATAGAAGAAAGTGAAATTAATGTTCTTAGCAATCTCATGTCTGCATCAGTGCATGAAGATGGGTGTTGGAATGTTTGTTTAATTTTATGATGCAATCAATTAGATGAGCATAACCATGAGAGACAGCTTTTATGTTCTTGGTTTCAATTCTTTTGGAATGGAGTATAATAGATATTCTATTATGTGCTAAAAGTGAGAAGATACATTCTATCATTTTTTTAATCTCTATTTTCATTTTCGATAATGAGATTACTACTGGATTTGAGTTAGTTTTTTAATTTTTATTTTAACTGCTCCTCTTACATATTCTTTATGTGACACAAAAGAGTTCCATTTTAACTTTTCAATGTCAATTGAAGAAATTCTAAAGTTTAAAACTAATATATAAATTTATTAAAGCTCAATATTAAATTATTAATATAAATTAAAGTCAATATACAACTGTCGCACTCAACGTGTGTGTCCTGGATGCTAGTGTTTTGTAAATGCTCATTCAAGAACAGGGACAAAGCCACAAATTTTTCTTTGAGGTCAAAATTGAATATCTCAATATTCTTTTTTAATTTCAGTAATCATGATATTAATGAAGATCAAGCTCTAAGCATCATCTTTTATAACATTGATACTCTTGCAATATCCTCTAATTTATAACAGGAGATAGTGATTTCATCATCATTAATTTCATGTCACATGCTTGCATTTAGTTTTCAACTCTAAGAACTCTTCAAGTATTAAGATTATTCATAGCATTCAGCCATTCACTTATATTCTAGTTGATAATATCATCCATAAATCTATTTGGTTTATAAGAGTAAATACTACCATGCTCAAATTGTAGAAATGAATGAAATGTCAAATTTTCGTCTAATGCGGAGAAGTAAATACAGCCTTCATCCAAATATGAGAGTTCCATTTCAAGTCTTTCTTGTCCGGTTAAAAATCTCTCAAAGCAAGAGTCATTCTTAAAAGTTATAGTAACCATTCTAAGTGGTTCCAAATTTACTGACTAAATTATACTCCTAGGTTCTTCAACAATAACTGTACATGGTAGTTTAAATACTCTCCCCATTCCAAAACTAGAGATACAAAGGAAGGATAATTCTATGAGCCCTTACTATTAGGCTATTAGCTCAATTTCATTGCGGTTGTCACTCCCTATTAGCAATATCATATCACTCTATAGTCATAAAATAAAAATATATCTCTAATTTTAGAACCTGTTAAATAGGAAAACGTACCACTAACTTTGAAACGGGAAGAAGTTATTCAATTATTAATGGGGAAGAGGATCTTTCTATAAATTAGACTTTAAAATGGCCATAACAGAGCGCATGATAAAAGTCAATTAAGACCGAAACCAGTACTATAAAATCAATTAATTACCACCTCAAAAAACAGAAACCAAATCCCCAATTAAAATTTACATGGAAGAAAAGCAGGAAATGGAAAAGACTTACCCCAATCTTACCAGGGATGGTGCAATGCCACACCATCAAATTGACGGACCCATCTGGACCGGTCTCCGGTTTAGCAACAAAACCCTGAAGAGAAAAGAGCATCAAAACCCCCATTATACATAGAGACAAAAACAATATAACATATATTTATCAAAGGAAAAATGGAGTTGAGGGAACCGACATGTGGATGATTCTTACGCCAAGCTTTTCGCTCCTCGGCAAGACGACCGCGTGCAATTCCTCCGGACATGGTGTCTGTGATTTCTTGCTTACAGAAAGATGAAGATGAAGATGAAGATGAAGATTAGTATATTAATTATCGAGGGGAAAAAAATGAAGATGAACTATATACGCAACTGTTTGGCTTCACTGAGGTCAGCTGGGATAATTCAAAGGAAAATTGCTTTAATTGTTTGCTTAGCATATGCTGTTAGGGTACATGTTAAAAAAAAAATTATTATAGTTTCAAATAAGTTAGTAAAAACGGTTACATACCGCTCACATACGCTCATATATATATATATATATATATATATATATATATATATATATATATATATATTGTAAGCACATACACTCATATATATATTATGATGACTTATGTGTAGAGCAGATCACATAAGCCACCACAATATACATATGAATGTATATGAGCGCCAAAATAATATGTGACCGATTTTTATGTGATAGTAACATTATTATATATTTACACTAGTCGTCTCTTTTTGTTCTCGTAAATCGTAATTACGTATGGACAAGGGACAAAAAGGAGTTGAGTTCAATAATTTTAAAATTGAAATCATTTTTGTATCTAACTTTAATCCTGATTAACGTGGGATCACCAACGATCAGATAAAATAATAAGAGTAGTACTAAAGACATAATTTATTTTATAATTATTTTATAATTTATTAATGTGATATATTTTATCTTAGCGTATTGATGAATAAATTACTCCAATATAGTCTCCGGCCCCACATAAAAGCTGAGACGGAGTATGTCAGATTAAGAGTATTCACAACAGTTTCTTTATATCTGTCCCTACTCTGCAGTTTATTAGGTCGTTCTGCAAAATAGGGATTCAAATTTTTCACTATGTACCCAACAGGTTCCTTATATTAATTCTTTAAATAATAAAATTTTAAATTTAAAAGTTAAAATTTGAAAGTTCCAACCGTCAAAACATCAAATTAATAATAATCTTATAATTTATAAAAGAGAGAGTATAATTTATCAATTATATTTTACTGTAAAATAATTTTTTTTATTTTAAATTTTAAGTAATTTATGGAGTGCGTATTGAATGGATTGTAGCTGCAAATGTACATAATATCAATATTAACTTTTAAAAAATTAATTTGTGATATTTTTAAATTTAAATTTAATATAATTAATTTAAATTTTAAAAATAATAAATTTTATAATTAATAGTACTTTTATAATATTTATAATTATATTGACATAAATTAAATAAATTTATATCAATTTTAAATTGAAATATGTTTGAAATTAATTTTTTAAAAATAAGTCAATATTAATTTTAGAATTTAAAAATATTGAAGTAGTAAAAAATATCAAGATGTGTATGATTGATGAGTTGTCCACTTAAATGAGAGTGTAAAATATCATTTTGTATATATAGAGAACAGTCTTATGACTCCCTTATACTAGGGAGTAAAATCCTATATAGGGATTAAAATAGAGACTTAAATAACGATAAAAAAAAATTGTTGGATAATGATATGTTGATATATTCTTTAAAATTGGGGATAGAGAGTTGATTAGAAAAACTGTTGTAGATAGGGGTGCTCATCAGTAAAAAATCGAACCGGTACCGAAAAAACTGAACTAGTACCGAACCGAAAATACCAAGAAACTAAGAATCGATACCAGTACCGAATAACTGGTTTCTGTACCGGTTCGGTACAAAGTCGGTACCGATTTTTTCGGTTCGATTTTCAGTTATACCGCAATAATTAAATAATTTATTTATATATTAACAAAAAAATGTAAAACTAAGAAATGAGGCTAATAAATTATATTTTTACAAATATTAATTACAATTGTTAGTCTAAGAGTATTTAACTAATTACATGCTAATGTCATAATGTGTGCCCTGCTCCTGATTGTAGTTTGAAATTTTTGGTTAATTCTTTTGATGATTGTTAATTTGTTACCCTTTCTTTTTCCCAGTTATTGAAGTCTTGCCTTCTGCCGGCAATGTGAGCTGCAAGATAATCCCTTGGGATATGCTATCAAAATGTTTTTTGGTTCAATACTAGCATTCGTTTTGAGACATCAGCATTTAGGAATCACATTTTCTGAAATAGATAGTATTTGTAAATTACATTCTTTTTGTAATTTACCATTTCATTTTATAAAAACTTCATGTAGCTTAACATAACCCACAAAATCACAAATTTTAAACTTCATGTTGCTTCCTGTAACTTAACATAACCCACAAAAAAATAAAATATAAACTTCCTGTTGCTTCCTGTAACTTAACATAACCCACAAAAAAACAAAATTCAAACTTCCTGTAGCTTAACAGTAAAAAAGAAGCTAATTTTGAGCAAAAAAATTGTATCAGTCACCAACATTAAATTAAAAACTCCATACAATCATACAGTCATACAAATGCTAATCTTGAGCACAAATAATTCAATCTAAATTTAACATCCACTAGGAGTCTAGGACCACTACAAAGTTTCATCCACATAAATTAAAAACAAACAACACAGAAGCCACAAGGCACAATTCTCTCAACATGCTGAAAATTGCCTACTTAAAATCGCCTGCTGAAAATTCTGTAATTTTTAAAAGACAAATGTGACGCCCCCAAAATAGATTTAATACTCAACCCATTTTTGAATCGCCAAATACACTCAACAAAATTCAAATACAATCTTTCATATCAAACGGTAGTGCAAAATATGACCACACAACTGTGAGTGTCAATACAGACATGTAAAAAATATTAACATTCAAACTAAGTTCTCATTACATTTATTATCA
This sequence comes from Panax stipuleanatus, assembly GCA_020205555.1. Classification (NCBI taxonomy): domain Eukaryota; kingdom Viridiplantae; phylum Streptophyta; class Magnoliopsida; order Apiales; family Araliaceae; genus Panax; species Panax stipuleanatus. Next base: position 623,942 of record CM035125.1, on the reverse strand, counting down.
CACTATTTTAAAAAAAAATAGTGAGGACTTCTACAACTCTAACTCGGACCATCACTCCATTTCCCGACTAGTACCCACGATATTCTCATTTTCTGAAGAGAACAATGGAAGAAAAGGGTGAGCTCAACTAGCCAGTAAAGAATATTATGATTAAGATAATGAAGAATAAATTATCATTAATCTTCAACAAATCAGATAAAATATTATGGACAACCAGTTTTAGATCAACAACTGCAGCGAAATAACAATTCATTAGAAGAGTTAAGAAAAAAATGATGTCTAATATCTTCTATAATTTAAAAGTTCATCATCAATATTTTATCCCTGTAACATCAATCAATATTCATCTCGAATTAAATATTCATCTTTTGCACTACGACCAAAGATATTCATTTGTATCACCAGTTGGTCATATTCATGTCAACACCTGTCCATCTTTGCATTACGGGCCAAACATATTCATCAGGTAATCATTGATCTTTGCACTACAGGCCAAAGATATTCATCAAGTAATCATTTATTTTTGCACTACAGGCCAAAGATATTCGGTTATATCACCATTTAGGACTGAGAATGATGAAAACAATACGAATAACGAATCCAGTGAGATAAAAGATAAATATTAGAGAATTTATCCAGAGTTCAAGAATGAAGATTAAAACCTGGATCCAATCAAAGATGATTTGGAAAAAAAATATTTTTTTTACCGTGAATAGTACCTCATAAATAGTAACTCGACATAAAAAGATAAAAATTTCACAAGAAAGTTCAGACCAATATTTCAGTGAAATAATATTAGATGAAGCGCAAAACTCAAGGAATTTCTGATCATTTCAAGAATTATAGAAGCAATATTTACCGTAGTAAGTTTAGAGTTAGGAATCTGAAATGAAACAATATACGAAACTGCAATTGAATTTTCACCCGTCTGGGGGTAGTCCGCTCAGACAGATTCTTTCCACAATTTAATAACAATTGAATACGAAGGGTTATTCACCAGGCATGCGGTAGTCCGCGTAGACAGGTTATTCCCACATAATAATAAAGAATGGAATAACAACAGGATTTCACCATGCATGCGGTAGTCCGCGTAGACAGATTAATCCAACAGAATAATAAAGAATTGAATAACAACCCTTACGTGTATTAAAAGAAAATAACTCTCTTCATGAATACGAAAGAAATAATACCCCTTACCTTAAAAATTTGAAGACTGCACTAGTGTAATAGCATAATACTCCTCTTCTTTCTCTCTTATTCTCTCTATACTTTCTCTCTCTATAGCTTTAGTGAATTGGTGAGAATTAATGAAGAAATGAGTTTCTATTTATAGGCTCGGCAGAGTAAGGGTAAAATAGTCTTTTTGCCATAATTTATGACATCATCGCTTACATCATCGATCCTATGACATCATTGCTTACCTCATCGCTCCGATGACATCTTTGCTTACCTCATCGCTCCGATGACATCATTGTTTGCATCATAAGAGTTCAAATTCAATTTACACTCTTCCACCTCGTTTAACTTTTATACCATGAATTTACTATAATAATGTTACCATTCAAATTATAAAAATCATACTATTATATAATCACATCATACTACTATAATGTAATATTATAATAATATATTTGAATGAATTATTTTATCGGACAAGATAAAATGTCAACTTTCAACAAATGTCACATGTTAAAATTTTCTCCGTTTAAATCCACATTGAATAAATATTTTCTTATCATATATGTCAAAAATTAATTATTCACAAATAATATTACAGAACTACAATATTGACCACCAGGTCGTTCTTAGGAAAGAGGGGGCTTCCGATAAGGATTTTTTCTTACTGGCGCGCAATTAATCAACCCCTTTTCTAGACAAAATTTTCTTAGACATTGCCAATAATACTATCTAATAATATTAATCAAATAATATGAATTATTGATTTGATAATTTGAAATAATGTGCAATGATAATTAATGAATCAATAATATCAAATATCAAAGTAGCACTTATTGATATAAAATATCAACGTAGCAAATATTGAACCAATAAAATATTATGTAATTATTGAATCAATAATATAAAATATTGAGGAGTAATTACTGTAACAATAATTGAGTAAGTGTCTTCCTACGTAAGAATCAATAATTTAAAATACTGTGCAATACCGTGTGCTACTGTGCAACACCACGTATTACTGTATTTTAACCACCGGGTATTTCAACAGTACTAACGGTAACAGTTTTGCCGTTATTTTTATAAAAAGGTTACTTCTGTCGCTTTCTATATAGACATTCATTTCGTTGTGGGATCCACCAATGACTGCGCCGTCGTACGAATATTCTCCGACAAAAAAAATATTCCTCGACCAAACAAATATTCTCCGACACAACGAATATTTTATAACCACTTGCTTATTTCGTAAACTTTGCACATTTCACCCATAACTTATCACATTTATCAAATCAACACCTTACTATTTCAAAATAATATATAAACAAAATTAAATCTTATTCATAAAATTTGGGGTCTTACAACAAATGTGAGCAAATCATAATTTATTAAGAAGAATTTAAACTACAATACAAAAAATATATAAACAATACAAAGTGTTATAGTGTTACCTTTTTAAATTTCTTCAAGGGATTCCAACTTTTCTTCGATATCAATTGGTTCGTTGCTTCGGCGAAGCCAATCTTGAGAACAAATAATTCCTTGCACCATCCTAGGAGTTAAAGAGCTTCTAAAAGAATCAAGGATGCGTCTTCCTGTGCTAAATGTCGATTTGAAAGCCACGATAGAAATGGGAATCGCTAAGACATCTCTAGCCATTAATGAAAGAAGTGTAAATCTATGAGTGTTGGATCTCCACCAAGCTAAAAGGTTAAATTTTTCATCCTTTCTTTCAACTTGATCCTTTAAATACATTTCTAACTCAGTTTGAACTTCCTCACCTTGAACATCCTCAACATATTGTTCAAATAAGCTGTCAATTTTTCTTTTTTTTCTTTACATACTTTCTACTAATGATGAACCACCACTTTGAGTTAAGCTTCCACTCCCACTTGGAGTTTGAGATGAATGACCTTGGGACGATAAATGATTAAGATTATAATAATTGAACAACTCAAATAATACATCTTTACCCCCTCTAGTCATTTTGATTGCCAAATCACTTTCTTTACCATACATGTGATTAAATACAAACTCAATGAAAGTGAATTTGTGTCTTAGATCAAGAACCACGACAATGTATAACAACTTGTTCATTTTATCAACATCCCCCCAATATTTCATTAACTTTGATCTCATCCTCATAGTCATTTCTCTCATTTGATAATCATCATCATCTTCCATTTCTTTCAAAAGACCATCAACTTCCACAAACTCATGAACAAATCCATTGGATGTAACATATAATGAGCCGGAGATTCTAAGTGTTAATTCATAGAAGTGTTTCAAAAACAAAATAATTTTTCTCACATTACCCCAATCCTCCATCGTTGGCCACCCTTCACCTGAGATCATTTCTTGTTTAAACAAAGGATCCCTACTCCCAAGCTTATTAAAAGCACGTTCAAAAGGAAGAGCAACATTCAACATTGAATAAGTGGAGTTCCATCTAATAGCAACATCTAGGATTAATGAAGATTTATTTTTAATTTTTTCAAAGTCAACACACTCCTTGAACTTTCTAATCCTAGATGGAAATTGCCTTACCCACCTAATCAATGCCCGAACACGAGCTACCGAAATATTAACATCTTTCAGCCCATCAACTATGACCAAGTTTAAAATATGAGCAACACATCGAACATGAATGAATTTATTCTCACAAACACTATGTCCCCATACTTGCAATTGATTTTTTAAATAAGATATTGCAACATCATTTGAACTGGCATTATCAACAGTTATAGTAATAACTCTTTTAATCCCCCATTCTATCAAACAATTCTCAATTGCCATTCCAATGGCCTCAACCTTGTGACTCAAAATTGGAACAAAGTTTATAATTTTTTTTTCTCAATCTCCATTTCTCATCAATGTAATGAGCTATCACAACCATATAATTAAGTCTATGCATTGATGTCCATGTGTCAGTTGTAATACATATCCTTTGAGAAGATGAGTTAAAAATAGATTTTAACTTCTTTTTCTCTTCCATATATATTTTAAAACAATCTCTTGTAATTGTGTGTCGTGAAGGAACATTGAACCTAGGACATGCAATGGACACAAAATGTCGAAATCCTTCATTTTCCACAAATTTAAAAGGAAGTTCATCAACTAGAATCATATATGCTAAAGCAGCCCGAGTTAGATCCACATCAAACTTCCAAAGACAATTATTTGTTGACTCCCCTTCCATGGTCTCATCATCATTATTAGCACTTGCAGATTTAAAATTTAAGATTACTTGATTTCTTAACTCCACATTTGGGGGGATAATTTTAGATCTTCTATTGTGAGCATTAAGACCACTAGTCCCATTAATTTTTGGGATCAGCACTTAAAATAGCTCCACAATATTTGCATTTAGCTTTAATTTGACCATTTTGCTTAAATCTTGTATAATGAGCCCAAATTTTAGCACGAGTCTTACCGGCATCAAGTTGCTCAATTTCACCTTCATTCAAATCCTCTTCATCAATCTGAATTGGATTTTCAGCATTCGAGTCCACGTTAATGGGTGCCTCAGACTGCTCCTCAGCCATTATAACCTACACATGCTCAAAACAATTAGCCTTACTTTTTTCACAAAATAATGAACTTTGATAATGAACAAAACATAGCAGCGATAAACTCTTGGCACAGCTCAGTGAAACTATGTCAAAATTCATAATGTTTGAACATAATAATGAACAAAACATTAGCTAATACCATCAGTTGAATGCTCTCTTATGATAACAATATGGGAAAGATACTTAAAAGAACACAATTAATGTTGCTTTGATTAATTAGTTAAATTTTTGAGTATGTTCTATTAGGTTACTGGGAACACCTGGAATTGAAAGAAAAGATAAGTAAATGAAAAGAAAAATTAAATATAGAAGAGTCCATAAGGTTTAATATTTCCTCTTGTTCCATATAGAGAATTAGATAACTTCCATCATACTCACGGGATTCCAACAAACCCAAGCATATGAAACAGAATTCTCAAAAAATTTCCATTCCATGAACTAGTTTTTTCAAATTAAATAAAGATTGTTTCTCTTAAAATAGTTAAGCAAACATCTGATTTGAAGCTCAAGAACCTTAATTTCCTCAAAATTGCTTCAACATTTCATCTCCAAGTTACCCAGATTTCTACAGAAACAAAGCAAAAAAAAATCCCAATTTGCTACCATGCCTTGACATTTTACAATCAATTGCAGAATCAAAAAGGCAATAGCAAAAGTTAAAATTTGTGGGTTAATTGGACATTAAAAATGCAAAAGACTCCATCACAAATTAAAGAAAGCCATAAAGCAATCATCAATATAAGAAATTGTAAACATCCTTCAGTTAAAAATAAATTTATTAGAGAGAAATTAGATCTAGTCATCTGGGTGTAGAAATCAGATTTGTACTAGTGTAACTGTGTAAATATAGTCTAAAGATCTCATCTCACGACTTACCATCGGGCGTAGGCGTCTATCGATGAACAGATCTCACATGTGTTGCCGTGTTGGACGAACCTGCTGAGTGCTGGTAGTCGGAGACGGTGGGTTGCTGGGTGCGTACTGGGCTGCTGGCTCTGTAGCAGGGTAAGTTGAGATGCTTAGATTTGAGATGCTTAGATTTGCAGGGTAAGTTGTTTGTGAAGAGGTCAGACAGAAGTCACAAAACTCAAAATAAATGAAGTCTATAGATTTAAAAGAGAGATATAGTAGATAAAGTAAATGAAGTATATGACGCCCCCAAAATAGGTTCAATACTCAACCCATTCTGAGTCACCAAATACATGATACAGAATCCAAATACAATCTTTTATATCAAACGGTCGTGCAAAATACGATCACACAACTGTGAGTGTCAATACAGACATGTAGAAAATATTAACATTCAAACTAAGTCCTCATTATATTTATTATCACACTATTTAAAAAAAATAGTGAGGACTTCTACAGCTCTAACTCGGACCATCACTCCATTTTCCGACTAGTACCCGCGATATTCTCATTTCCTGAAGAGAACAATGGAAGAAAAGGGTGAGCTCAACTAACCCAGTAAAGAATATTATGACTAAGATAACGAAGAATAAATTATCGTTAGTCTTCAATAAATCAGATAAAATATTATGGACAACCAGTTTTAGATCAACAACGGCAGCGGAAATGACAATTCATTAGAAAAGTTAAGTAAAAAATGATGTCTACTATCTTCTATAATTTAAAAGTCCATCATCAATATTTTATCCCTGTAACATCAATCAATATTTATCTCGAATCAAATATTCATCTTTTGCACTACGGCCAAAGATATTCATTTGTATCACCAGTTGGTCATGTTCATGTCAACACCTGTCCATCTTTGCACTACGGGCCAAAAATATTCATCAGGTAATCATTCATCTTTGCACTATAGGCCAAAGATATTCATCAAATAATCATTCATCTTTGCACTACAGGCCAAAGATATTTGGTTATATCACCATTTAGGACTGAGGATGATGAAAACAATACGAATAACGAATCTAGTGAGATAAAGAACAAATATTATAGAATTTATCCAGAGTTCAAGAATAAAGATCAAAACCTGGATCCAATCAAAGATGATTTAGAAAAAAAAAATTATCGTGAATAGTATCCCGTGAATAGTAACTCGACATAAAAAGATAAAAATTTCACAAGAAAGTTCAGACCAATATTCCAGTGAAATAATATTAGATGAAGCGCAAAACTCAAGGAATTTCTGATCATTTCAGGAATTATAGAAGCAATACTTACCGTAGTAAGTTTAGAGTTAGAAATCTGAAATGAAACAATATACGAAACTGCAATTGAATTTTCACCCGTCTGGCGGTAGTCCGCTCAAACAGATTATTTTCATAATTTAATAACAACTGAATACGAAGGGTTATTCACCAGACATGCGGTAGTCCGCGTAGGCAGGTTATTCCCACAGAATAATAAAGAATGGAATAACAACAGAATTTCACCATGCATGCGGTAGTCCGCGTAGACAGGTTATTCCAACAGAATAATAAAGAATGGAATAACAACCCTTACGAGTATTGAAAGAAAATAACTCTCTTCATGAATACGAAAGAAACAATACCCCTTACCTTAAATATTTAGATTGCACTAGTGTAATAGCAGAATACTCTTCTTCTTTCTCTCTTATTCTCTCTATACTTTCTCTCTCTATAGCTTTAGTGAATTGGTGAGAAATAATGAAGAAATGAGTTTCTATTTATAGGCTCGGCAGAGTAAGGGTAAAATAGTCTTTTCGTCATAATTTATGACATCATCGATCCTATGACATCATTGCTTACCTCATCGCTCCGATAACATCCTTGCTTACCTCATTGCTCCGATGACATCATTGTTTGCATCATAAGAGTTCAAATTCAATTTACACTCTTCCACCTCGTTTAACTTTTATACCATGAATTTACTATAATAATGTTACCATTAAAATTATAAAAATTATACTATTATATAATCACATCATACTACTATAATGTAATATTATAATAATATATTTGAATGAATTATTTTATCGGACAAGATAAAATACCAACTTTCAACAAATGTCACATATTAAAAATACCTCCGTTTAAATCCATATTGAATAAATATTTTCTTATCATATATATCAAAAATTAATTATTCATAAATAATATTACAGAACTACAATATTGACCACCAGGTCGTTTTCAAAAAAGAGAGGGCATTCCGATAAAGATTTCTCCTTACTGGCGCGCAATTAATCAACCCATTTCCCAGATAGAACTTCCTTAGACATTGCCAATAATGCTATCTAATAATATTATTCAAATAATATGAATTATTGATTTGATAATTTGAAATAATGTGCAATGACAATTATTGAATCAATAATATCAAATATCAAAATAGCACTTATTGATATAAAATATCAACGTAGCAAATATTGAACCAATAAAATATTATACAATTATTGAATCAATAATATAAAATATTGAACAGTAATTACTGTAACAATAATTGAGTAAGTGTCTTTCTACGTAAGAATCAATAATTCAAAATACTGTGCAATACCGTGTACTACTCTGCAACACCACGTATTACTGTATTTTAACCACCGGGTATTTCAACAGTACTAACGGTAACAGTTTTGCCGTTATTTTTATAAAAAGGTTACTTTTGTCGCTTTCTATATCCGACATTCATTCCGTTGTGGGGTCCACCAATGACTGTGCCGTCATACGAATATTCTCCGATAAAAAAAATATTCATCGACCAAACTAATATTTCTCGACTCAACGAATATTTTATAACCACTTGCTTACAGTGTAAACTTTGCACATTTCACCTATAACTTATCACATTTATCAAATCAACACCTTACTATTTTAAATAATATATAAAGAAAATTAAATCTTATTCATAAAATTTGGGGTCTTACAAATTAAGTATGTATTAATTATTATATTTTGATTTTTTTTTGATTTTTTGATTTTTACCGAATTCAAAAATTTCATTACCGCTACCGGAACCGAAAAGTATAAAAAAATCAAAAAATCGGTACCGAAAAAATCAAAATCGAAAAAAATCGGTACCGCCGATACCGGTATCATCCGGTTCGGTAAAAAACCAAAAAAACCAAATTTTTTGAGCACCCCTAGTCGTAAATGCTCTAACAAATTATAAAATAGTTGTAGAATAAGTTCTATCTCTAGCATTATTCAAATAATAATACTCCATTGGTGCTCAAAACCTCCATTAATTTAGATTATGACTAATTTAAAACCATAAACGATAAGATATAATAATAATTTATTAATTAAGTTGTTTTTTAATAAATAATTTATGTTATATTCATGTTATGGCAAGTAGGATGTATAAAACGGGCTGGGCTGGGCTGGACTAGAGTCGGAAGTATGATCGATATATATATATATATATATATATATATATATATATATATATATATATATATATATATATATATATATATATATATATATATATATGCGTTATGTAACGCCCTCAAAATAGGTTCAATACTCAATCCATTCTGTGACACCCCCCAGAATAGATCCAGTCAACCCAACCTATTCTGAGTCGCCAAATACATGGTACAAAATTCAAATACAAACTTTATATCATACGGTCGTGCAAAATACGACCACACAACTGTGAGTGTCAATACAAATATGTAGAAAATATTAAGATTCAAACTAAGTCCTCATTACAATTATTATCACACTATTTATCAGAAATAGTGAGGACTACTACTGCTCTAACTCGGACCATCACTCTGTCCCCCGACTAGTTCCCGCAACATTCTCATTTCCTGAAGAGGACAACAGATGAAAAGGGTGAGCTCAACTAGCTCAGTAAAGAATATTATGACTAAGATAATGAAAAATAAATTATCGTTAGCCTTCAATAAATCAGATAAAATATAATGGACAACCAATCTTAGATCAATATTCGCAGCGGAAATAACAATTCATTAGAAGAGTTAAGCAGAGAATCAAGTCTGCTATCTTCTATGATTTAAAAGTCCATCATCAATATTTTATCCCTGTAACATCGATCAATATACATCTCGAATCAAATATTCATCTTTGCACTACAGGCCAAAGATATTCATTTGTATCATCAGTGGTCATGTTCATCTCAACACCTGTCATCTTTGCACTACAGGCCAAAGATATTCATCAGGTAATCATTCATCTTTGCTCTACAGGCCAAAGATATTCATCAAGTAATCATTCATCTTTGCTCTACAGGCCAAAGATTGCTCCATAATTGATTATTACGAGGTATTTTTGAATTGGATATACTAAAATACGAATCCTTAGTCTTTGTCTTTTATCTCACTGGATTCATTTTTTTTAAATATTTTTCATCATTCTCAGTCCTAAAAGGTGATGTAACTGAATATCTTTGGTCTGTAGAGCAAAGATGAAATTCAAGAATAGAGCTCAAAACTTGGATACAATCAAAGATAGTAACCTTAACAAACAATTTGGACAAATAGAAGAAAATTTAATTTTTTCGTGAATAGTGACGTATACGTGAATAGTAACCCCAACGGAAAAAGTAAAAATTTTAACATAAAATCCATGACAATATTTCTGTATAATGATATTGAAAAGAATAACATCATTTACGAAAGAAATAACATCCCTTACCTCAAAAAGATAGTACCTCTGACTGAAATATCGGATATAATATTGAAGAAAACTTGCGCTGAATACTAATACTCAAAGTATAGAAATACTCACAAAAATACGCTCGATATTATAGAGAGAGAAAACTTCTGATTCTGGTGTGATTTTCAATTCTAACCTAATCACCCTATTTATAGGAAAAACTTAGGATGCCAAAGGAGACTAAATGAATAAAATAATATATTTTTTTCAAAATTTTCGCCGCCTGGCGGCTAAAAAAATTTCCAACAAAAGTGGGGCCCGCCCATAAAAAAAATATATATATATTTTTCGAAACTTCAATAATTCATAACAAATAGCCCCTTAGTCAAAAAAATACAAATTCTATGTCCTTTCATAAGAAATTTAATTCTCTACAACTTTGCAGAAGGAAGTTTTTTCAAATTCCAAACATAAATTATCCGAAATCCAAAAACAGATGATTTCTCACACCAAAATATTGATAAAAACTCACCTGCGCCAATTCCTTCTTTAATATCCACAAAATAAATATTTTCTTATCATATAAATCAATAATTAATTATTCACAAATAATATTATAGAACTACAATATTAACAACCAGGTCGTTCCCAGGAAAGAGGGGGCCTTTCGATAAGGACTTCTCCTTACTGGCGCGCAATTAAATAACCCCTCATAGACAAAACTTCCTTAGACATTGTCAATAATGCTATCTAATAATATTATTTAAATAATATGAATTATTGAGTTGATAACGTGAAATACTGTGCAACGACAATTATTGAATCAATACTACAAAATATCAACTGTAGCCATTATTGAATCAATCATATAAAATGGCAACGTAGCAATTATTGAGTCAATAAAATATTAATGCAACAATTATTGAGTCAATAATATAAAATATCAACGTAGCAATTATTGAGTCAATAATATAAAATATTGAACAGTAATTACTGTAACAATAATTGAGTAATGGCTTCTCACGTAAGACTCAATAATTCGAAATACTGTGCAATACCGTGTGCTACTATGCAACACCGTGTATCACTGTATTTTAACCACCGGGTATTTCAACAGTACTAACGGTAACAACTACGCCGTTATCTTGTAAAAAAGTTATTTCTGTCGCTTTCTATATCCGACAGTTATTCCGTTGTACGGGCCCACAAATAGCTGCGCCGTCGTACGAATATTCCCCGACAACAAGAATATTCCACGACCAAACGAATATTCCCCGACAACCAGAATAATTTATAACCACTTGCTCATTTTAAAAATGTTTGCACATTTCACCCATAACTTTCATATTTATCAAAACAACACCTTACTGTTTCGAAATAATATATAAAGAAAACTAAATCTTTATTCATAAAAGTTGGGGCCTTACAACCTCCCCTCCTTGTGAAATTTCGTCCTCAAAATTGACGTACGTACCTGGTATGTCGAAAAGGTGAGGATACCTCGCTTTTATTTGCGATTCCAACTCCCAGGTCATTTCCTCAATTGCATGGTTTCTCCACAAAACTTTAACTTGAGGTATAATTTTCGAGCGTAGGACATGCTCCTTCCATTCCAAGATCTTGACAGGTACCTCCTCGTACGTTAAATCTTCAGCTATCTCGTCTAGTTCTAACTCAATAATGCGGTTTGGATCCTTCACATATTTACGTAACACGGATATGTGAAACACGTTATGAACACGAGACATGCTTGGAGGTAAAGCGAGTCTATAAGCCACATTTCCTATTCGGTCAAGAATCTCAAATGGACCAATGAATCGTGGGTTGAGCTTTCCTCTCTTCCCAAACCTCGTAACTCCCTTCCATGGAGCAATACGTAACAATACATGGTCCCCAACGTTAAATTTCACGTCCTTTCGATGAAGATCCGCATAACTCTTTTGTCGATCTTGTGCTGTTTGTATACGTTGTCGGATCATTTGAATCTTTTCTGAAGTAATACGTACCAACTCTGGTCCCAACAATGTTGTTTCACCCACCTCGTTCCAACATACTGGAGAGCGACACTTTCTCCCATACAATGCCTCGAATGGAGCTACGCCTATACTTGCCTGATAACTGTTGTTGTAGGAGAATTCCACCAATGGTAAGTACTTATCCCAACTCCCTTTGAAGTCTAGAACACAGAGTCTCAATAGATCTTCAAGAGTTTGGATAGTCTTTTCCGATTGTCCGTCTGTTTGAGGATGATAAGCCGAACTGAATCGTAAATCCGTACCCATAGCTTTCTGTAAACTGATCCAAAATCGTGAAGTAAATCTGGGGTCACGATCCGAAACTATGGATACTGGCATGCCATGCAGTCTCACAATCTCATTCACGTACATATGAGCAAGACGTTCAAGGGAATAAGTCTCTCGTATCGGCAAGAAATGAGCAGACTTGGTTAATCTATCAACAATAACCCAAATCGCATCTAAGCCTTGAGAAACCTTGGGAAGACCCGTAACGAAATCCATCGTAATGTGTTCCCACTTCCATTTCGGAATCTCCAGTGGTTGCAATGGACCCTTCGGCACTTGATGCTCCGCCTTTACACGTTGACAAGTTAAACATCTCGAGATGAACTCCGCGATCTCTCTCTTCATATTGCCCCACCAAAATGTATGTCGAAGATCACGATACATTTTAGTACTCCCAGGATGGATTGCAAACGGTGTGTTGTGTGCCTCCATCATGATTCTATACTTCAAGTCGGAATCGTTAGGAACACAAAGTCTGGAGTTGACTCGAAGTATTCCATCTTCATCGATCCTCGCTTCTGGAATTGCACCTTCTTGCACCTTCTTCTTCATCTTCATCAGCTCCGCATCCGTAGCTTGAGCAGCTTTAACTTTATCAATCAAAGCTGGTTCTATGCGTATACTTGACATCATCGCACTCGTTCCCACATATGATCTTCTACTCAACGCGTCAGCTATCACGTTCGCTTTTCCAGGATGGTATTGGATAGTATGATCGTAATCTTTCAACAGCTCAAGCCAACGTCGTTGCCGCATGTTGAGTTCCTTCTGAGTGAAGAAATATTTAAGGCTCTTATGATCCGTATAAATCTCCACTTTCTCTCCGTACAAGTAATGTCTCCAGATCTTCAACACGAAAACGACTGCTGCCAACTCTAAATTATGAGTAGGATAATTCCTCTCATATTCTTTGAGTTGTCGCGAGGCATAGGCTATGACTTTCCCATGTTGCATGAGAACACATCCTAACCCTTTGCCCGAAGCATCGCTGTAAATAACAAATCCATCCGAACCAGATGGTATTGTCAGAACAGGTGCCGAAATAAGTCTCCTCTTGAGCTCTTGGAAGTTCTTCTCGCATTCCTCGCTCCAAACGAATTTTGTATCTTTCCGAGTCAACTGAGTTAATGGAGTAGCGATTCGAGAAAATCCCTCTACGAACCTCCGATAGTAACCAGCTAAGCTCAGAAAGCTTCGTACTTCAGTCACCGACTTAGGTTGCTCCCAGCTTTGTATTGCTTCAATCTTCGTCGGGTCAACAGATACTCCACGTTTCGATACCACGTGCCCAAGAAATGCTACTTCCTCAAGCCAGAACTCGCATTTCTTTAACTTAGCATATAGCTTGTTCTCACAAAGCTTTTGAAGTACCAACTTCAAATGGTGTTCATGATCTTCACGGCTTTTAGAATAGATGAGAATGTCATCAATAAAGACAACAACGAATTGATCTAAATACTCCTTAAATACACGGTTCATCATATCCATGAAAGCAGCAGGAGCATTAGTCAATCCAAAAGACATGACTAAGAACTCATAATGCCCGTACCGTGTTCTAAAAGCAGTCTTTGGAATATCCTCAGTTTTAATCTTCAACTGATGATATCCAGAACGAAGATCGATCTTTGAAAAGAATTGCGCTCCTTGCAACTGGTCGAACAGGTCATCAATACGAGGTAACGGATACCTATTCTTGATGGTGACATGGTTCAACTCCCGATAGTCAATGCAAAGTCGCATACTCCCGTCTTTCTTCTTTACGAATAAAACAGGAGCACCCCAAGGAGACGTACTAGGACGAATAAAACCGATATCTAACAACTCTTGTAATTGAATCTTTAACTCCTGAAGTTCAATAGGAGCCATTCGATATGGGGTTTTAGAAATAGGCTTTGTACCGGGCTCAAGGTCAATAAAGAATTCAACTTCACGTTCTGGGGGTAGACCGGGAAGTTCTTCGGGAAATACATCAGGAAACTCATTAACAACGGAAATATTATTCAAATCTGATGTATTCTGGTTTAGATCAGTGACATGAGCTAAGAAAGCTTGACATCCGTTTTTCAATAAACGAATAGCCTTGGGATTTGAATTGATATTGACTGATTTTAGTGGTTTGGTGGTTTGAATTCGTACAACAGGTTGATTAGGAATATGAAAACTAACAACCTTACGAAAACAATCAATTTTGGCATGGTAAGTGGTTAACCAGTCAATTCCTAAAATCACGTCAAATGCAAGTATTTTCAAAGATATAAGATCGACAGGTAAGGTAAGGGTACCAATCTGAATCAAGCAAGATTTGTAAACTGTAGATGTAACAAAGGTTTCTCCTAACTGAGTTTCAACAGATAAGTCAAAGTCTAATTTATCAGAAGTCAAGTTCAAACGTTGAGCACAAGCAGGTGAAATAAAGGAATGGGTAGCACCGGTATCTAACAAGGTATAAACTTCGCAAGAGTTTATGATCAGCTTACCCGTAATCACCTCGTGTGGATTCCTCGCGTTTTGAGCTGTCACGACAAACGCTCTTCCAGGAATCACCGACTTTGACTTGTCTGCAATCGCCTTTGGAATCACCACCCCCGCTGAACTTGGTTTCGCAACAGGACAATCTCGAGCTATATGTCCTTCTTTTCCACAGTTATAGCATCCTTTGAATTGTTGTGGGCAGTTTGGGCTGATATGTCCCTCTTTCCCGCATTTAAAGCATACGACCGGTGGTCGTTCTCCTCCCCTCGAAACAGTTGATGCTGGTGCTGATGTCGACGTCTTCACGTTCTCATTGTTATACCTTCTCTTTTTGAAATCTCCTCCCGATTCGCTTCTTCTACTATCATGGCCACGATAACCACCGGAATGGTTACCGCTTCTGTCATACTTTCCTCCTCGCTGGTTGTCATTGCTCCGATGACTGCTGCCACCGGTACGACCTTGGTTGTGGTCCCTCGGTTGAACATAAAAAGATAAAAATTTCACAAGAAAGTTCAGACCATATTCCAGTGAAATAATATTAGATGAAGAGCAAAACTCAAGGAATTTCTGATCATTTCAGGAATTATAGAAGCAATACTTACCGTAGTAAGTTTAGAGTTAGAAATCTGAAATGAAATAATATACGAAACTGCAATTGGATTTTCACCCGTCTGGCGGTAGTCCGCTCAGACAGATTATTTTCACAATTTAATAACAATTGAATACGAAGGGTTATTCACCAGGCATGCGGTAGTCCGCGTAGACAGGTTATTCCCACATAATAATAAAGAATGGAATAACAACATGATTTCACCATGCATGCGGTAGTCCGCGTAGACAGATTAATCCAACAGAATAATAAAGAATGGAATAACAACCCTTACGTGTATTGAAAGAAAATAACTCTCTTCATGAATACGAAAGAAATAATACCCCTTACCTTAAAAATTTGGAGACTGCACTAGTGTAATAGCAGAATACTCTTCTTCTTTCTCTCTTATTCTCTCTATACTTTCTCTCTCTATAGCTTTAGTGAATTGGTGAGAAATAATGAAGAAATGAGTTTCTATTTATAGGCTCGGCAGAGTAAGGGTAAAATAGTCTTTTCGTCATAATTTATGACATCATTGCTTACCTCATCGCTCCGATGACATCCTTGCTTACCTCATCGCTCCGATGACATCATTATTTGTATAATAAGAGTTCAAATTTAATTTGTACTCTTCCACCTCGTTTAACTTTTATACCATGAATTTACTATAATAATGTTACCATTAAAATTATAAAAATCATACTATTATATAATCACATCATACTACTATAATGTAATATTATAATAATATATTTGAATGAATTATTTTATCGGACAAGATAAAATACCAACTTTCAACAAATGTCACATATTAAAAATACCTCCGTTTAAATCCATATTGAATAAATATTTTCTTATCATCTATATCAAAAATTAATTATTCATAAATAATATTACAGAACTACAATATTGACCACCAGGTCGTTTTCAAAAAAGAGAGGGCATTCCGATAAAGATTTCTCCTTACTGGCGCGCAATTAATCAACCCATTTCCCAGATAGAACTTCCTTAGACATTGCTAATAATGCTATCTAATAATATTATTCAAATAATATAATTATTGATTTGATAATTTAAAATAATGTGCAATGACAATTATTGAATCAATAATATCAAATATCAAAGTAGCACTTATTGATATAAAATATCAACGTAGCAAATATTGAACCAATAAAATATTATGCAATTATTGAATCAATAATATAAAATATTGAACAGTAATTACTGTAACAATAATTGAGTAAGTGCCTTCTTACGTAAGAATCAATAATTCAAAATACTGTGCAATACCGTGTGCTACTGTGCAGACCATGTATTACTGTATTTTAACCACCGGGTATTTCAACAGCATTAACGGTAACAGTTTTGTCGTTATTTTTATAAAAAGATTACTTCTGTCGATTTCTATATCCGACATTTATTCCGTTGTGAGGTCCACCAATGACTGTGCCGTCGTACGAATATTCTCCGACAAAAAGAATATTCCTCGATCAAACGAATATATTCCCCGACACAACAAATATTTTATAACCACTTGCTTACTTTATAAACTTTGCACATTTCACTCATAACTTATCACATTTATCAAATCAACACCTTACTATTTCAAATAATATATAAAGAAAATTAAATCTTATTCATCAAATTTGGGGTCTTAAAACCTCCCCTCCTTATGGAATTTCGTCCTCGAAATTGACGTACGTACTTGGTATGTCAAAAAGGTGAGGATACCTCGTTTTCATTTCCGATTCTAACTCCCAGGTCATTTCCTCGATATCATGGTTCCTCCACAAAACTTTAACTTGAGATATAACCTTTGAGCGTAGGACATGTTCCTTCCTATACAAGATCTTAACAGGTACCTCCTCGTATGTTAAATCTTCGGCTATCTTGTCTGGTTCTAACTCAATAATGTGGTTTGGATCTTTCACATATTTACGAAGCACAGATATGTGAAAAAGGTTATGAATACGAGACATGCTTAGAGGTAAGGCGAGTCTATAGGCCACATTTTCTACTCGGTCAAGAATTTTAAAATGGACCAACGAATCGTGGGTTGACCTTTCCTCTCTTTTTGAATCTCGTAACTCCTTTCCATGGAGCAACACGTAATAATACATGATCTCCGACATTAAACTCCACGTCCCTTCGATGAAGATTAGCATAACTCTTTTGTCGATCTTGTGCAGTTTGTATACGTTGCCGGATCATTTGAATATTTTTCGTAGTCATACGTACTAACTCCGGTCCCAACAATGTTGCTTCACCCACCTCGTCCCAACATACTGGAGAACGACATTTTCGTCAATACAACGCCTCGAATGGAGCCATGCCTATACTAGCTTGATAACTGTTGTTGTAGGTACTTATCCCAACTCCCTTTGAAGTCTAGAACACAGAGTCTCAATAGATCTTCAAGAGTTTGGATAGTCCTTTCCGATTGCCCATCCGTTTGTGGATGATATGCCGAACTGAATCGTAAATCCGTGCCCATAGCTTTCTGCAAGCTGACCCAAAATCGTGAAGTGAATCTTGGGTCATGATCCTAAACTATGGATATTGGCATGCCATGCAATCTCACAATCTCATTCACGTATATACGAGCAAGACGTTCAAGATAATAAGTCTCTCGTATCGGCAAGAAATGAGCAGACTTGGTTAATCTATCAACAATAACCCAAATCGCTTCTATGCCTTGAGAAACCTTGGGAAGACCCGTAACGAAATCCATGGTAATGTGTTCCCACGCTTCTGGAATAGCACATTCTTGCACCTTCTTCCTCATATTCATCATCTCCGGGTCTGTAGCTTGAGCAACTTTAACTTTATCAATCAAAGCTGGTTCTACGCGTATACTTGACATCATCGCATGGGTCCCCGGAGTCTTGAACTCTATCTCCATCTTTTGTAAATCACACAAAATAGGCCTTAAAAGTATCGCATTCGTTCCCGCATATGATCTTTTACTCAACGCGTCAGCTACCACGTTCGCTTTACCAGGATGGTATTGGATGGTATGGTCGTAATCTTTCAACAGCTCAAGTCAACGTCGTTGCCGCATGTTAAGTTCCTTCTGGGTGAAGAAATACTTGAGGCTCTTATGATCCATATAGATCTCCACTTTCCCCCCATACAAGTAGTGTCTCCAGATTTTAAACCCGAAAACGACTGTTGCCAACTCTAGATCATGAGTAGAATAATTTCTTTCATATTCCTTGAGTTGTTGCGAGGCATAGGCTATAACTTTCCCATGTTGCATGAGAACACATCCTAACCCTTTGCCCGAAGCATCGCTGTAAATGACAAATCCATCCAAACCAGAAGGTATCGTCAGAACAGGTGCCGAAATGAGTCTCCTCTTGAGCTGTTGAAAGCTCTTCTCGCATTCCTCGTTCCATACAAATTTTGTATCTTTCCGAGTCAGCTGAGTTAATGGAGTAGCGATTCGAAAAAATCCTTCCACGAATCTCCGATAATAACCAGCTAAGCCCAGAAAGCTACGTACTTAGGTCACCGACTTTGGTTGCTCCCAATTTTGTATTGCTTCAATCTTCGCCGGGTCCACAGATACTCCACGCTTTGATACTACGTGCCCAAGGAATGCTACCTCCTCAAGCCAGAACTCGCATTTCTTCAGCTTGGCATATAGCTTATTTTCACGAAGCCTTTGAAGTACCAGCTTCAAGTGGTGCTCATGATCTTCACGGCTTTTGGAATAGATGAGGATGTCATCAATAAAGACAACCACGAACTAATCCAAATATTCCTTGAATACACGGTTCATCATATCCATAAAAGCAGCAGGAGCATTAGTCAATCCAAAAGACATGACTAAGAATTCATAATGCCCGTATCGAGTTCTGAAAGCAGTCTTAGGAATATCATCAGTTTTAATCTTCAGCTGATGATATCCAGAGCGAAGATCGATCTTTGTAAAGAATTGTGCACCTTGCAACTGGTCGAACAGGTCATCAATACGAGGTAACGGATACCTATTCTTGATGGTGACATGGTTTAACTCCCGATAGTCAATACAAAGTCGCATACTCCCGTCTTTCTTCTTTACGAATAAAACAGGAGCACCCCAAGGAGATGTACTAGAACTTATAAAACCGATGTCTAACAACTCTTGTAGTTGGACCTTTAACTCCTGAAGTTCTATAAGAGTCATTCGATAAGGAATTTTAGAAATGGGTTTTGTACCGGGTTCAAGGTCAATAAAGAATTCAACTTCACGTTCCGGGGGTAGACCGGGAAGTTCTTCGGGAAATACATCAGGAAACTCATTAACAACAGAAGTATCATTCAAACCTGACGTATTCTGGTTTAGATCAGTGACATGGGCTAAGAAAGCTTAACATCCGTTTTTCAATAAACGAATAGCTTTATGACTTGAAATAACATTGATTGATTTTAGTGGTTTGGTTGTTTGAATTCGCACAATAGGTTGGTTAGGAATATGAAAACTAACAACCTTACAAAAATAATTAATTTTGGCATGATAAGTGGTCAACCAATCAATTCCTAAAATCACATCAAGTGCAAGTATTTTCAACGATATAAGATCAACAGGTAGGGTGAGGGTACCAATTTGAATCGAGCAAAATTTCTAAACTGTAGATGTAACGAAGGTTTCTCCCAACGGAGTTTCAACAGATAAGTCAAAGTCTAATTTCTCAGGTGTCAAGTTCAAACGTTGAGCACAAGCAGGTGAAATAAAAAAATGGGTAGCACCAGTATCTAATAAAGTGTAAACTTCGCAAGAGTTTATTATCAGCTTACCCGTAATAACCTCGTTCGGGTTTCTTACTTGTTGGGCCGTCACGACAAAAGCTCTTCTAGGAACCACTGACTTTGACTTATCAGGGATAGCAATTTGGAGTCACCATCCCTGCTGGACTTGGTTTCGCTACAGGACACACTCGAGCTATGTGCCCTTCCTTTCCACCGTTATAACACACCTTGGATTGTTGTGTGCAATTGGGGCTGATGTGTCCCTCTTGCCTGCATTTATAGCATACGACCGGCTGTCGTTCTCCTCCCCTAGAAACAGTTAATGTTGGTGCTACTGTCGATGCTTTCACGTTCTCATTGTTGTACCTTCTCTTCTTGAAATCTCCCCCCGACTCACTTCTTCTATTATCATGGCCACGATTACCACCGGAGTGGTTACCGCTTCTGGCATGATACTTTTCTCCCTGCTGGTTGTCATTGTTCCGATGATTGCTGCCACCGGTACGACCTTGGTTGTCGTCCCTTGGTTGAACATAATCATTATCTCGTTCTAATAACTGGGCCCTGTTCACTACATCCGAATATAGGGAAAATTTATGAGAAATGAGGTATTGGCGAATCTCGGGTTTCAAACCTCTCAGAAACATCCGCGTCATACGTTCCTCATTCTCTACCAAATGAGGTGCAAACCGGGATAACTCCGCGAACTTAGCCTCGTACTGGGACACAGTCATGTTGTTCTGTTCTGGTCTGATAAACTCTACCTCTTTCATGTGACGAATAATTTTTGGAAAGTACTTGTCATTGAACAGTTTCTGGAACGCCCCCCAAGATATCTTGAGTGCAGCAGGCTGGGTACGCTTCACAGATTTTCACCAGTAATCTGCCTCTCCACGGAACATAAAGGTGGCAAATAGAACCTTCTGTTCCTCCGTGCATCCCAAGACATCAAATATCTTGGTAATTTGCTTAATTCAATTTTCTGCCTTGATTGGATCTGGCTTTCCTTGAAACTCTGGCGGTCCCAACTCTTTAAACTGCTTGGCAGTGACAAGCCGCGAGTTATTATTTTCACCTGTATTATGAACACGAGTCTCCCTCGTCTGGTTTTGCATGAACTGCAAAAAGCTTCTAAACATTCCGTCATTTATCATTTCTTCGGTAGGGTTGTTTACAGGAGAATTGTTGCCTTCCTGTTGCACGTTCTCTTAGTTGGTGATTAAAGTTGTCTCAACGGTCTCATTCACTCCATTGTTTAGATTTTCAGTTGCCATTCTCAAATACTGCCACAAAACAAGGGTTAATTAAATAAATTAACATATCACATATTAACCCTATATTCCAACCGACCAATTAAATAACAATTAAGTTTAGGTAGGACACACTAGCGAAGGTTTTACTCGTCTCTTCCCTCCTAGTTCTATTCCCAGATCTCCGTCAGAGATCATATCCCTAAGCTCTGATACCAACTGTGACGCCCCCAAAATAGGTTCAATACTCAACCCATTTTTGAGTCGCCAAATACACTCAACAAAATTTAAATACAATCTTTCATATCAAACGGTCGTGTAAAATACGACCACACAACTGTGAGTGTCAATACAGACATGTAAAAAATATTAACATTCAAACTAAGTCCTCATTATATTTATTATCACACTATTTAAAAAAAAATAGTGTGGACTTCTACAGCTCTAACTCGGACCATCACTCCATTCTCCGACTAGTACCCGCGATATTCTCATTTCCTGAATAGAACAATGGAAGAAAAGGGTGAGCTCAACTAGCCCAGTAAGAATATTATGACTAAGATAATAAAGAATAAATTATCGTTAGTCTTTAACAAATCAGATAAAATATTATGGACAACCAGTTTTAGATCAACAACTGCAGTGAAAATGACAATTCATTAGAAGAGTTAAGTAGAAAATGATGTCTACTATCTTCTATAATTTAAAAGTCTATCATCAATATTTTATCCCTGTAACATCAATCAATATTCATCTCGAATCAAATATTCATCTTTTGCACTACGGCCAAAGATATTCATTTGTATCACCAGTTGGTCATGTTCATGTCGACACCTGTTCATTTTTGCACTACGGGCCAAAGATATTCATCAGGTAATCATTCATCTTTGCACTACAGGCCAAATATATTTATCAAGTAATCATTCATCTTTGCACTACAGGCCAAAGATATTCGGTTATATCACCATTTAGGACTAAGGATGATGAAAATAATACGAATAACGAATTCAGTGAGATAAAGGACAAATATTAGAGAATTTATCCAGAGTTCAAGAATGAAGATCAAAACTTGGATCCAATCAAAGATGATTTGGAAAAAAAAATATTTTTTTTATCGCGAATAGTATCCCGTGAATAGTAACTCGATATAAAAAGATAAAAATTTTACAAGAAAGTTCAGACCAATATTCCAGTGAAATAATATTAGATGAAGCGCAAAACTCAAGGAATTTCTGATCATTTCAGGAATTATAGAAGCAATACTTACCGTAGTAAGTTTAGAGTTAGAAATCTGAAATGAAACAATATACGAAACTGCAATTGAATTTTCACCCGTCTGGCGGTAGTCCGCTCAAACAGATTATTTTCATAATTTAATAACAACTGAATACGAAGGGTTATTCACCAGACATGCGGTAGTCCGCGTAGGCAGGTTATTCCCACAGAATAATAAAGAATGGAATAACAACAGAATTTCACCATGCATGCGGTAGTCCGCGTAGACAGGTTATTCCAACAGAATAATAAAGAATGGAATAACAACCCTTACGAGTATTGAAAGAAAATAACTCTCTTCATGAATACGAAAGAAACAATACCCCTTACCTTAAATATTTAGATTGCACTAGTGTAATAGCAGAATACTCTTCTTCTTTCTCTCTTATTCTCTCTATACTTTCTCTCTCTATAGCTTTAGTGAATTGGTGAGAAATAATGAAGAAATGAGTTTCTATTTATAGGCTCGGCAAAGTAAGGGTAAAATAGTCTTTTCGTCATAATTTATGACATCATCGATCCTATGACATCATTGCTTACCTCATCGCTCCGATAACATCCTTGCTTACCTCATTGCTCCGATGACATCATTGTTTGCATCATAAGAGTTCAAATTCAATTTACACTCTTCCACCTCGTTTAACTTTTATACCATGAATTTACTATAATAATGTTACCATTAAAATTATAAAAATTATACTATTATATAATAACATCATACTACTATAATGTAATATTATAATAATATATTTGAATGAATTATTTTATCGGACAAGATAAAATACCAACTTTCAACAAATGTCACATATTAAAAATACCTCCGTTTAAATCCATATTGAATAAATATTTTCTTATCATATATATCAAAAATTAATTATTCATAAATAATATTACAGAACTACAATATTGACCACCAGGTCGTTTTCAAAAAAGAGAGGGCATTCCGATAAAGATTTCTCCTTACTGGCGCGCAATTAATCAACCCATTTCCCAGATAGAACTTCCTTAGACATTGCCAATAATGCTATCTAATAATATTATTCAAATAATATGAATTATTGATTTGATAATTTAAAATAATGTGCAATGACAATTATTGAATCAATAATATCAAATATCAAAATAGCACTTATTGATATAAAATATCAACGTAGCAAATATTGAACCAATAAAATATTATACAATTATTGAATCAATAATATAAAATATTGAACAGTAATTACTGTAACAATAATTGAGTAAGTGTCTTTCTACGTAAGAATCAATAATTTAAAATACTGTGCAATACCGTGTACTACTCTGCAACACCACGTATTACTGTATTTTAACCACCGGGTATTTCAACAGTACTAACGGTAACAGTTTTGCCGTTATTTTTATAAAAAGGTTACTTTTGTCGCTTTCTATATCCGACATTTATTCCGTTGTGGGGTCCACCAATGACTGTGCCGTCATACGAATATTCTCCGATAAAAAAAATATTCATCGACCAAACTAATATTCCTCGACTCAACGAATATTTTATAACCACTTGCTTACAGTGTAAACTTTGCACATTTCACCTATAACTTATCACATTTATCAAATCAACACCTTACTATTTTAAATAATATATAAAGAAAATTAAATCTTATTCATAAAATTTGGGGTCTTACAAATTAAGTATGTATTAATTATTATATTTTGATTTTTTTTTTGATTTTTTGATTTTTACCGAATTCAAAAATTTCATTACCGCTACCGGAACCGAAAAGTATAAAAAAATCAAAAAATCGGTACCGAAAAAATCAAAATCGAAAAAAATCGGTACCGCCGATACCGGTATCATCCGGTTCGGTAAAAAACCAAAAAAACCAAATTTTTTGAGCACCCCTAGTTGTAAATGCTCTAACAAATTATAAAATAGTTGTAGAATAAGTTCTATCTCTAGCATTATTCAAATAATAATACTCCATTGGTGCTCAAAACCTCCATTAATTTAGATTATGACTAATTTAAAACCATAAACGATAAGATATAATAATAATTTATTAATTAAGTTGTTTTTTAATAAATAATTTATGTTATATTCATGTTATGGCAAGTAGGATGTATAAAACGGGCTGGGCTGGGCTGGACTAGAGTCGGAAGTATGATCGATATATATATATATATGCGTTATGTAACGCCCTCAAAATAGGTTCAATACTCAATCCATTCTGTGACACCCCCCAGAATAGATCCAGTCAACCCAACCTATTCTGAGTCGCCAAATACATGGTACAAAATTCAAATACAAACTTTATATCATACGGTCGTGCAAAATACGACCACACAACTGTGAGTGTCAATACAAATATGTAGAAAATATTAAGATTCAAACTAAGTCCTCATTACAATTATTATCACACTATTTATCAGAAATAGTGAGGACTACTACTGCTCTAACTCGGACCATCACTCTGTCCCCCGACTAGTTCCCGCAACATTCTCATTTCCTGAAGAGGACAACAGATGAAAAGGGTGAGCTCAACTAGCTCAGTAAAGAATATTATGACTAAGATAATGAAAAATAAATTATCGTTAGCCTTCAATAAATCAGATAAAATATAATGGACAACCAATCTTAGATCAATATTCGCAGCGGAAATAACAATTCATTAGAAGAGTTAAGCAGAGAATCAAGTCTGCTATCTTCTATGATTTAAAAGTCCATCATCAATATTTTATCCCTGTAACATCGATCAATATACATCTCGAATCAAATATTCATCTTTGCACTACAGGCCAAAGATATTCATTTGTATCATCAGTGGTCATGTTCATCTCAACACCTGTCATCTTTGCACTACAGGCCAAAGATATTCATCAGGTAATCATTCATCTTTGCTCTACAGGCCAAAGATATTCATCAAGTAATCATTCATCTTTGCTCTACAGGCCAAAGATTGCTCCATAATTGATTATTACGAGGTATTTTTGAATTGGATATACTAAAATACGAATCCTTAGTCTTTGTCTTTTATCTCACTGGATTCATTTTTTTTAAATATTTTTCATCATTCTCAGTCCTAAAAGGTGATGTAACTGAATATCTTTGGTCTGTAGAGCAAAGATGAAATTCAAGAATAGAGCTCAAAACTTGGATACAATCAAAGATAGTAACCTTAACAAACAATTTGGACAAATAGAAGAAAATTTAATTTTTTCGTGAATAGTGACGTATACGTGAATAGTAACCCCAACGGAAAAAGTAAAAATTTTAACATAAAATCCATGACAATATTTCTGTATAATGATATTGAAAAGAATAACATCATTTACGAAAGAAATAACATCCCTTACCTCAAAAAGATAGTACCTCTGACTGAAATATCGGATATAATATTGAAGAAAACTTGCGCTGAATACTAATACTCAAAGTATAGAAATACTCACAAAAATACGCTCGATATTATAGAGAGAGAAAACTTCTGATTCTGGTGTGATTTTCAATTCTAACCTAATCACCCTATTTATAGGAAAAACTTAGGATGCCAAAGGAGACTAAATGAATAAAATAATATATTTTTTTCAAAATTTTCGCCGCCTGGCGGCTAAAAAAATTTCCAACAAAAGTGGGGCCCGCCCATAAAAAAATATATATATATTTTCCGAAACTTCAATAATTCATAACAAATAGCCCCTTAGTCAAAAAAATACAAATTCTATGTCCTTTCATAAGAAATTTAATTCTCTACAACTTTGCAGAAGGAAGTTTTTTCAAATTCCAAACATAAATTATCCGAAATCCAAAAACAGATGATTTCTCACACCAAAATATTGATAAAAACTCACCTGCGCCAATTCCTTCTTTAATATCCACAAAATAAATATTTTCTTATCATATAAATCAATAATTAATTATTCACAAATAATATTATAGAACTACAATATTAACAACCAGGTCGTTCCCAGGAAAGAGGGGGCCTTTCGATAAGGACTTCTCCTTACTGGCGCGCAATTAAATAACCCCTCATAGACAAAACTTCCTTAGACATTGTCAATAATGCTATCTAATAATATTATTTAAATAATATGAATTATTGAGTTGATAACGTGAAATACTGTGCAACGACAATTATTGAATCAATACTACAAAATATCAACTGTAGCCATTATTGAATCAATCATATAAAATGGCAACGTAGCAATTATTGAGTCAATAAAATATTAATGCAACAATTATTGAGTCAATAATATAAAATATCAACGTAGCAATTATTGAGTCAATAATATAAAATATTGAACAGTAATTACTGTAACAATAATTGAGTAATGGCTTCTCACGTAAGACTCAATAATTCGAAATACTGTGCAATACCGTGTGCTACTATGCAACACCGTGTATCACTGTATTTTAACCACCGGGTATTTCAACAGTACTAACGGTAACAACTACGCCGTTATCTTGTAAAAAAGTTATTTCTGTCGCTTTCTATATCCGACAGTTATTCCGTTGTACGGGCCCACAAATAGCTGCGCCGTCGTACGAATATTCCCCGACAACAAGAATATTCCACGACCAAACGAATATTCCCCGACAACCAGAATAATTTATAACCACTTGCTCATTTTAAAAATGTTTGCACATTTCACCCATAACTTTCATATTTATCAAAACAACACCTTACTGTTTCGAAATAATATATAAAGAAAACTAAATCTTTATTCATAAAAGTTGGGGCCTTACAACCTCCCCTCCTTGTGAAATTTCGTCCTCAAAATTGACGTACGTACCTGGTATGTCGAAAAGGTGAGGATACCTCGCTTTTATTTGCGATTCCAACTCCCAGGTCATTTCCTCAATTGCATGGTTTCTCCACAAAACTTTAACTTGAGGTATAATTTTCGAGCGTAGGACATGCTCCTTCCATTCCAAGATCTTGACAGGTACCTCCTCGTACGTTAAATCTTCAGCTATCTCGTCTAGTTCTAACTCAATAATGCGGTTTGGATCCTTCACATATTTACGTAACACGGATATGTGAAACACGTTATGAACACGAGACATGCTTGGAGGTAAAGCGAGTCTATAAGCCACATTTCCTATTCGGTCAAGAATCTCAAATGGACCAATGAATCGTGGGTTGAGCTTTCCTCTCTTCCCAAACCTCGTAACTCCCTTCCATGGAGCAATACGTAACAATACATGGTCCCCAACGTTAAATTTCACGTCCTTTCGATGAAGATCCGCATAACTCTTTTGTCGATCTTGTGCTGTTTGTATACGTTGTCGGATCATTTGAATCTTTTCTGAAGTAATACGTACCAACTCTGGTCCCAACAATGTTGTTTCACCCACCTCGTTCCAACATACTGGAGAGCGACACTTTCTCCCATACAATGCCTCGAATGGAGCTACGCCTATACTTGCCTGATAACTGTTGTTGTAGGAGAATTCCACCAATGGTAAGTACTTATCCCAACTCCCTTTGAAGTCTAGAACACAGAGTCTCAATAGATCTTCAAGAGTTTGGATAGTCTTTTCCGATTGTCCGTCTGTTTGAGGATGATAAGCCGAACTGAATCGTAAATCCGTACCCATAGCTTTCTGTAAACTGATCCAAAATCGTGAAGTAAATCTGGGGTCACGATCCGAAACTATGGATACTGGCATGCCATGCAGTCTCACAATCTCATTCACGTACATATGAGCAAGACGTTCAAGGGAATAAGTCTCTCGTATCGGCAAGAAATGAGCAGACTTGGTTAATCTATCAACAATAACCCAAATCGCATCTAAGCCTTGAGAAACCTTGGGAAGACCCGTAACGAAATCCATCGTAATGTGTTCCCACTTCCATTTCGGAATCTCCAGTGGTTGCAATGGACCTTTCGGCACTTGATGCTCCGCCTTTACACGTTGACAAGTTAAACATCTCGAGATGAACTCCGCGATCTCTCTCTTCATATTGCCCCACCAAAATGTATGTCGAAGATCACGATACATTTTAGTACTCCCAGGATGGATTGCAAACGGTGTGTTGTGTGCCTCCATCATGATTCTATACTTCAAGTCGGAATCGTTAGGAACACAAAGTCTGGAGTTGACTCGAAGTATTCCATCTTCATCGATCCTCGCTTCTGGAATTGCACCTTCTTGCACCTTCTTCTTCATCTTCATCAGCTCCGCATCCGTAGCTTGAGCAGCTTTAACTTTATCAATCAAAGCTGGTTCTATGCGTATACTTGACATCATCGCACTCGTTCCCACATATGATCTTCTACTCAACGCGTCAGCTATCACGTTCGCTTTTCCAGGATGGTATTGGATAGTATGATCGTAATCTTTCAACAGCTCAAGCCAACGTCGTTGCCGCATGTTGAGTTCCTTCTGAGTGAAGAAATATTTAAGGCTCTTATGATCCGTATAAATCTCCACTTTCTCTCCGTACAAGTAATGTCTCCAGATCTTCAACACGAAAACGACTGCTGCCAACTCTAAATTATGAGTAGGATAATTCCTCTCATATTCTTTGAGTTGTCGCGAGGCATAGGCTATGACTTTCCCATGTTGCATGAGAACACATCCTAACCCTTTGCCCGAAGCATCGCTGTAAATAACAAATCCATCCGAACCAGATGGTATTGTCAGAACAGGTGCCGAAATAAGTCTCCTCTTGAGCTCTTGGAAGTTCTTCTCGCATTCCTCGCTCCAAACGAATTTTGTATCTTTCCGAGTCAACTGAGTTAATGGAGTAGCGATTCGAGAAAATCCCTCTACGAACCTCCGATAGTAACCAGCTAAGCTCAGAAAGCTTCGTACTTCAGTCACCGACTTAGGTTGCTCCCAGCTTTGTATTGCTTCAATCTTCGTCGGGTCAACAGATACTCCACGTTTCGATACCACGTGCCCAAGAAATGCTACTTCCTCAAGCCAGAACTCGCATTTCTTTAACTTAGCATATAGCTTGTTCTCACAAAGCTTTTGAAGTACCAACTTCAAATGGTGTTCATGATCTTCACGGCTTTTAGAATAGATGAGAATGTCATCAATAAAGACAACAACGAATTGATCTAAATACTCCTTAAATACACGGTTCATCATATCCATGAAAGCAGCAGGAGCATTAGTCAATCCAAAAGACATGACTAAGAACTCATAATGCCCGTACCGTGTTCTAAAAGCAGTCTTTGGAATATCCTCAGTTTTAATCTTCAACTGATGATATCCAGAACGAAGATCGATCTTTGAAAAGAATTGCGCTCCTTGCAACTGGTCGAACAGGTCATCAATACGAGGTAACGGATACCTATTCTTGATGGTGACATGGTTCAACTCCCGATAGTCAATGCAAAGTCGCATACTCCCGTCTTTCTTCTTTACGAATAAAACAGGAGCACCCCAAGGAGACGTACTAGGACGAATAAAACCGATATCTAACAACTCTTGTAATTGAATCTTTAACTCCTGAAGTTCAATAGGAGCCATTCGATATGGGGTTTTAGAAATAGGCTTTGTACCGGGCTCAAGGTCAATAAAGAATTCAACTTCACGTTCTGGGGGTAGACCGGGAAGTTCTTCGGGAAATACATCAGGAAACTCATTAACAACGGAAATATTATTCAAATCTGATGTATTCTGGTTTAGATCAGTGACATGAGCTAAGAAAGCTTGACATCCGTTTTTCAATAAACGAATAGCCTTGGGATTTGAATTGATATTGACTGATTTTAGTGGTTTGGTGGTTTGAATTCGTACAACAGGTTGATTAGGAATATAAAAACTAACAACCTTACGAAAACAATCAATTTTGGCATGGTAAGTGGTTAACCAGTCAATTCCTAAAATCACGTCAAATGCAAGTATTTTCAAAGATATAAGATCGACAGGTAAGGTAAGGGTACCAATCTGAATCAAGCAAGATTTGTAAACTGTAGATGTAACAAAGGTTTCTCCTAACTGAGTTTCAACAGATAAGTCAAAGTCTAATTTATCAGAAGTCAAGTTCAAACGTTGAGCACAAGCAGGTGAAATAAAGGAATGGGTAGCACCGGTATCTAACAAGGTATAAACTTCGCAAGAGTTTATGATCAGCTTACCCGTAATCACCTCGTGTGGATTCCTCGCGTTTTGAGCTGTCACGACAAACGCTCTTCCAGGAATCACCGACTTTGACTTGTCTGCAATCGCCTTTGGAATCACCACCCCCGCTGAACTTGGTTTCGCAACAGGACAATCTCGAGCTATATGTCCTTCTTTTCCACAGTTATAGCATCCTTTGAATTGTTGTGGGCAGTTTGGGCTGATATGTCCCTCTTTCCCGCATTTAAAGCATACGACCGGTGGTCGTTCTCCTCCCCTCGAAACAGTTGATGCTGGTGCTGATGTCGACGTCTTCACGTTCTCATTGTTATACCTTCTCTTTTTGAAATCTCCTCCCGATTCGCTTCTTCTACTATCATGGCCACGATAACCACCGGAATGGTTACCGCTTCTGTCATACTTTCCTCCTCGCTGGTTGTCATTGCTCCGATGACTGCTGCCACCGGTACGACCTTGGTTGTGGTCCCTCGGTTGAACATAAAAAGATAAAAATTTCACAAGAAAGTTCAGACCAATATTCCAGTGAAATAGTATTAGATGAAGAGCAAAACTCAAGGAATTTCTGATCATTTCAGGAATTATAGAAGCAATACTTACCGTAGTAAGTTTAGAGTTAGAAATCTGAAATGAAATAATATACGAAACTGCAATTGGATTTTCACCCGTCTGGCGGTAGTCCGCTCAGACAGATTATTTTCACAATTTAATAACAATTGAATACGAAGGGTTATTCACCAGGCATGCGGTAGTCCGCGTAGACAGGTTATTCCCACATAATAATAAAGAATGGAATAACAACATGATTTCACCATGCATGCGGTAGTCCGCGTAGACAGATTAATCCAACAGAATAATAAAGAATTGAATAACAACCCTTACGTGTATTGAAAGAAAATAACTCTCTTCATGAATACGAAAGAAATAATACCCCTTACCTTAAAAATTTGGAGACTGCACTAGTGTAATAGCAGAATACTCTTCTTCTTTCTCTCTTATTCTCTCTATACTTTCTCTCTCTATAGCTTTAGTGAATTGGTGAGAAATAATGAAGAAATGAGTTTCTATTTATAGGCTCGGCAGAGTAAGGGTAAAATAGTCTTTTCGTCATAATTTATGACATCATTGCTTACCTCATCGCTCCGATGACATCCTTGCTTACCTCATCGCTCCGATGACATCATTATTTGTATAATAAGAGTTCAAATTTAATTTGTACTCTTCCACCTCGTTTAACTTTTATACCATGAATTTACTATAATAATGTTACCATTAAAATTATAAAAATCATACTATTATATAATCACATCATACTACTATAATGTAATATTATAATAATATATTTGAATGAATTATTTTATCGGACAAGATAAAATACCAACTTTCAACAAATGTCACATATTAAAAATACCTCCGTTTAAATCCATATTGAATAAATATTTTCTTATCATCTATATCAAAAATTAATTATTCATAAATAATATTACAGAACTACAATATTGACCACCAGGTCGTTTTCAAAAAAGAGAGGGCATTCCGATAAAGATTTCTCCTTACTGGCGCGCAATTAATCAACCCATTTCCCAGATAGAACTTCCTTAGACATTGCTAATAATGCTATCTAATAATATTATTCAAATAATATAATTATTGATTTGATAATTTAAAATAATGTGCAATGACAATTATTGAATCAATAATATCAAATATCAAAGTAGCACTTATTGATATAAAATATCAACGTAGCAAATATTGAACCAATAAAATATTATGCAATTATTGAATCAATAATATAAAATATTGAACAGTAATTACTGTAACAATAATTGAGTAAGTGCCTTCTTACGTAAGAATCAATAATTCAAAATACTGTGCAATACCGTGTGCTACTGTGCAGACCATGTATTACTGTATTTTAACCACCGGGTATTTCAACAGCATTAACGGTAACAGTTTTGTCGTTATTTTTATAAAAAGATTACTTCTGTCGATTTCTATATCCGACATTTATTCCGTTGTGAGGTCCACCAATGACTGTGCCGTCGTACGAATATTCTCCGACAAAAAGAATATTCCTCGATCAAACGAATATATTCCCCGACACAACAAATATTTTATAACCACTTGCTTACTTTATAAACTTTGCACATTTCACTCATAACTTATCACATTTATCAAATCAACACCTTACTATTTCAAATAATATATAAAGAAAATTAAATCTTATTCATCAAATTTGGGGTCTTAAAACCTCCCCTCCTTATGGAATTTCGTCCTCGAAATTGACGTACGTACTTGGTATGTCAAAAAGGTGAGGATACCTCGTTTTCATTTCCGATTCTAACTCCCAGGTCATTTCCTCGATATCATGGTTCCTCCACAAAACTTTAACTTGAGATATAACCTTTGAGCGTAGGACATGTTCCTTCCTATACAAGATCTTAACAGGTACCTCCTCGTATGTTAAATCTTCGGCTATCTTGTCTGGTTCTAACTCAATAATGTGGTTTGGATCTTTCACATATTTACGAAGCACAGATATGTGAAAAAGGTTATGAATACGAGACATGCTTAGAGGTAAGGCGAGTCTATAGGCCACATTTTCTACTCGGTCAAGAATTTTAAAATGGACCAACGAATCGTGGGTTGACCTTTCCTCTCTTTTTGAATCTCGTAACTCCTTTCCATGGAGCAACACGTAATAATACATGATCTCCGACATTAAACTCCACGTCCCTTCGATGAAGATTAGCATAACTCTTTTGTCGATCTTGTGCAGTTTGTATACGTTGCCGGATCATTTGAATATTTTTCGTAGTCATACGTACTAACTCCGGTCCCAACAATGTTGCTTCACCCACCTCGTCCCAACATACTGGAGAACGACATTTTCGTCAATACAACGCCTCGAATGGAGCCATGCCTATACTAGCTTGATAACTGTTGTTGTAGGTACTTATCCCAACTCCCTTTGAAGTCTAGAACACAGAGTCTCAATAGATCTTCAAGAGTTTGGATAGTCCTTTCCGATTGCCCATCCGTTTGTGGATGATATGCCGAACTGAATCGTAAATCCGTGCCCATAGCTTTCTGCAAGCTGACCCAAAATCGTGAAGTGAATCTTGGGTCATGATCCTAAACTATGGATATTGGCATGCCATGCAATCTCACAATCTCATTCACGTATATACGAGCAAGACGTTCAAGATAATAAGTCTCTCGTATCGGCAAGAAATGAGCAGACTTGGTTAATCTATCAACAATAACCCAAATCGCTTCTATGCCTTGAGAAACCTTGGGAAGACCCGTAACGAAATCCATGGTAATGTGTTCCCACGCTTCTGGAATAGCACATTCTTGCACCTTCTTCCTCATATTCATCATCTCCGGGTCTGTAGCTTGAGCAACTTTAACTTTATCAATCAAAGCTGGTTCTACGCGTATACTTGACATCATCGCATGGGTCCCCGGAGTCTTGAACTCTATCTCCATCTTTTGTAAATCACACAAAATAGGCCTTAAAAGTATCGCATTCGTTCCCGCATATGATCTTTTACTCAACGCGTCAGCTACCACGTTCGCTTTACCAGGATGGTATTGGATGGTATGGTCGTAATCTTTCAACAGCTCAAGTCAACGTCGTTGCCGCATGTTAAGTTCCTTCTGGGTGAAGAAATACTTGAGGCTCTTATGATCCATATAGATCTCCACTTTCCCCCCATACAAGTAGTGTCTCCAGATTTTAAACCCGAAAACGACTGTTGCCAACTCTAGATCATGAGTAGAATAATTTCTTTCATATTCCTTGAGTTGTTGCGAGGCATAGGCTATAACTTTCCCATGTTGCATGAGAACACATCCTAACCCTTTGCCCGAAGCATCGCTGTAAATGACAAATCCATCCAAACCAGAAGGTATCGTCAGAACAGGTGCCGAAATGAGTCTCCTCTTGAGCTGTTGAAAGCTCTTCTCGCATTCCTCGTTCCATACAAATTTTGTATCTTTCCGAGTCAGCTGAGTTAATGGAGTAGCGATTCGAAAAAATCCTTCCACGAATCTCCGATAATAACCAGCTAAGCCCAGAAAGCTACGTACTTAGGTCACCGACTTTGGTTGCTCCCAATTTTGTATTGCTTCAATCTTCGCCGGGTCCACAGATACTCCACGCTTTGATACTACGTGCCCAAGGAATGCTACCTCCTCAAGCCAGAACTCGCATTTCTTCAGCTTGGCATATAGCTTATTTTCACGAAGCCTTTGAAGTACCAGCTTCAAGTGGTGCTCATGATCTTCACGGCTTTTGGAATAGATGAGGATGTCATCAATAAAGACAACCACGAACTAATCCAAATATTCCTTGAATACACGGTTCATCATATCCATAAAAGCAGCAGGAGCATTAGTCAATCCAAAAGACATGACTAAGAATTCATAATGCCCGTATCGAGTTCTGAAAGCAGTCTTAGGAATATCATCAGTTTTAATCTTCAGCTGATGATATCCAGAGCGAAGATCGATCTTTGTAAAGAATTGTGCACCTTGCAACTGGTCGAACAGGTCATCAATACGAGGTAACGGATACCTATTCTTGATGGTGACATGGTTTAACTCCCGATAGTCAATACAAAGTCGCATACTCCCGTCTTTCTTCTTTACGAATAAAACAGGAGCACCCCAAGGAGATGTACTAGAACTTATAAAACCGATGTCTAACAACTCTTGTAGTTGGACCTTTAACTCCTGAAGTTCTATAAGAGTCATTCGATAAGGAATTTTAGAAATGGGTTTTGTACCGGGTTCAAGGTCAATAAAGAATTCAACTTCACGTTCCGGGGGTAGACCGGGAAGTTCTTCGGGAAATACATCAGGAAACTCATTAACAACAGAAGTATCATTCAAACCTGACGTATTCTGGTTTAGATCAGTGACATGGGCTAAGAAAGCTTAACATCCGTTTTTCAATAAACGAATAGCTTTATGACTTGAAATAACATTGATTGATTTTAGTGGTTTGGTTGTTTGAATTCGCACAATAGGTTGGTTAGGAATATGAAAACTAACAACCTTACAAAAATAATTAATTTTGGCATGATAAGTGGTCAACCAATCAATTCCTAAAATCACATCAAGTGCAAGTATTTTCAACGATATAAGATCAACAGGTAGGGTGAGGGTACCAATTTGAATCGAGCAAAATTTCTAAACTGTAGATGTAACGAAGGTTTCTCCCAACGGAGTTTCAACAGATAAGTCAAAGTCTAATTTCTCAGGTGTCAAGTTCAAACGTTGAGCACAAGCAGGTGAAATAAAAAAATGGGTAGCACCAGTATCTAATAAAGTGTAAACTTC
Organism: Panax stipuleanatus; assembly: GCA_020205555.1. Taxonomy (NCBI): domain Eukaryota; kingdom Viridiplantae; phylum Streptophyta; class Magnoliopsida; order Apiales; family Araliaceae; genus Panax; species Panax stipuleanatus. The sequence goes on along the minus strand of CM035125.1, from coordinate 587,605 downwards.
GCAAGAGTTTATTATCAGCTTACCCGTAATAACCTCGTTCGGGTTTCTTACTTGTTGGGCCGTCACGACAAAAGCTCTTCTAGGAACCACTGACTTTGACTTATCAGGGATAGCAATTTGGAGTCACCATCCCTGCTGGACTTGGTTTCGCTACAGGACACACTCGAGCTATGTGCCCTTCCTTTCCACCGTTATAACACACCTTGGATTGTTGTGTGCAATTGGGGCTGATGTGTCCCTCTTGCCTGCATTTATAGCATACGACCGGCTGTCGTTCTCCTCCCCTAGAAACAGTTAATGTTGGTGCTACTGTCGATGCTTTCACGTTCTCATTGTTGTACCTTCTCTTCTTGAAATCTCCCCCCGACTCACTTCTTCTATTATCATGGCCACGATTACCACCGGAGTGGTTACCGCTTCTGGCATGATACTTTTCTCCCTGCTGGTTGTCATTGTTCCGATGATTGCTGCCACCGGTACGACCTTGGTTGTCGTCCCTTGGTTGAACATAATCATTATCTCGTTCTAATAACTGGGCCCTGTTCACTACATCCGAATATAGGGAAAATTTATGAGAAATGAGGTATTGGCGAATCTCGGGTTTCAAACCTCTCAGAAACATCCGCGTCATACGTTCCTCATTCTCTACCAAATGAGGTGCAAACCGGGATAACTCCGCGAACTTAGCCTCGTACTGGGACACAGTCATGTTGTTCTGTTCTGGTCTGATAAACTCTACCTCTTTCATGTGACGAATAATTTTTGGAAAGTACTTGTCATTGAACAGTTTCTGGAACGCCCCCCAAGATATCTTGAGTGCAGCAGGCTGGGTACGCTTCACAGATTTTCACCAGTAATCTGCCTCTCCACGGAACATAAAGGTGGCAAATAGAACCTTCTGTTCCTCCGTGCATCCCAAGACATCAAATATCTTGGTAATTTGCTTAATTCAATTTTCTGCCTTGATTGGATCTGGCTTTCCTTGAAACTCTGGCGGTCCCAACTCTTTAAACTGCTTGGCAGTGACAAGCCGCGAGTTATTATTTTCACCTGTATTATGAACACGAGTCTCCCTCGTCTGGTTTTGCATGAACTGCAAAAAGCTTCTAAACATTCCGTCATTTATCATTTCTTCGGTAGGGTTGTTTACAGGAGAATTGTTGCCTTCCTGTTGCACGTTCTCTTAGTTGGTGATTAAAGTTGTCTCAACGGTCTCATTCACTCCATTGTTTAGATTTTCAGTTGCCATTCTCAAATACTGCCACAAAACAAGGGTTAATTAAATAAATTAACATATCACATATTAACCCTATATTCCAACCGACCAATTAAATAACAATTAAGTTTAGGTAGGACACACTAGCGAAGGTTTTACTCGTCTCTTCCCTCCTAGTTCTATTCCCAGATCTCCGTCAGAGATCATATCCCTAAGCTCTGATACCAACTGTGACGCCCCCAAAATAGGTTCAATACTCAACCCATTTTTGAGTCGCCAAATACACTCAACAAAATTTAAATACAATCTTTCATATCAAACGGTCGTGTAAAATACGACCACACAACTGTGAGTGTCAATACAGACATGTAAAAAATATTAACATTCAAACTAAGTCCTCATTATATTTATTATCACACTATTTAAAAAAAAATAGTGTGGACTTCTACAGCTCTAACTCGGACCATCACTCCATTCTCCGACTAGTACCCGCGATATTCTCATTTCCTGAATAGAACAATGGAAGAAAAGGGTGAGCTCAACTAGCCCAGTAAGAATATTATGACTAAGATAATAAAGAATAAATTATCGTTAGTCTTTAACAAATCAGATAAAATATTATGGACAACCAGTTTTAGATCAACAACTGCAGTGAAAATGACAATTCATTAGAAGAGTTAAGTAGAAAATGATGTCTACTATCTTCTATAATTTAAAAGTCTATCATCAATATTTTATCCCTGTAACATCAATCAATATTCATCTCGAATCAAATATTCATCTTTTGCACTACGGCCAAAGATATTCATTTGTATCACCAGTTGGTCATGTTCATGTCGACACCTGTTCATTTTTGCACTACGGGCCAAAGATATTCATCAGGTAATCATTCATCTTTGCACTACAGGCCAAATATATTTATCAAGTAATCATTCATCTTTGCACTACAGGCCAAAGATATTCGGTTATATCACCATTTAGGACTAAGGATGATGAAAATAATACGAATAACGAATTCAGTGAGATAAAGGACAAATATTAGAGAATTTATCCAGAGTTCAAGAATGAAGATCAAAACTTGGATCCAATCAAAGATGATTTGGAAAAAAAAATATTTTTTTTATCGCGAATAGTATCCCGTGAATAGTAACTCGATATAAAAAGATAAAAATTTTACAAGAAAGTTCAGACCAATATTCCAGTGAAATAATATTAGATGAAGCGCAAAACTCAAGGAATTTCTGATCATTTCAGGAATTATAGAAGCAATACTTACCGTAGTAAGTTTAGAGTTAGAAATCTGAAATGAAACAATATACGAAACTGCAATTGAATTTTCACCCGTCTGGCGGTAGTCCGCTCAAACAGATTATTTTCATAATTTAATAACAACTGAATACGAAGGGTTATTCACCAGACATGCGGTAGTCCGCGTAGGCAGGTTATTCCCACAGAATAATAAAGAATGGAATAACAACAGAATTTCACCATGCATGCGGTAGTCCGCGTAGACAGGTTATTCCAACAGAATAATAAAGAATGGAATAACAACCCTTACGAGTATTGAAAGAAAATAACTCTCTTCATGAATACGAAAGAAACAATACCCCTTACCTTAAATATTTAGATTGCACTAGTGTAATAGCAGAATACTCTTCTTCTTTCTCTCTTATTCTCTCTATACTTTCTCTCTCTATAGCTTTAGTGAATTGGTGAGAAATAATGAAGAAATGAGTTTCTATTTATAGGCTCGGCAAAGTAAGGGTAAAATAGTCTTTTCGTCATAATTTATGACATCATCGATCCTATGACATCATTGCTTACCTCATCGCTCCGATAACATCCTTGCTTACCTCATTGCTCCGATGACATCATTGTTTGCATCATAAGAGTTCAAATTCAATTTACACTCTTCCACCTCGTTTAACTTTTATACCATGAATTTACTATAATAATGTTACCATTAAAATTATAAAAATTATACGATTATATAATCACATCATACTACTATAATGTAATATTATAATAATATATTTGAATGAATTATTTTATCGGACAAGATAAAATACCAACTTTCAACAAATGTCACATATTAAAAATACCTCCGTTTAAATCCATATTGAATAAATATTTTCTTATCATATATATCAAAAATTAATTATTCATAAATAATATTACAGAACTACAATATTGACCACCAGGTCGTTTTCAAAAAAGAGAGGGCATTCCGATAAAGATTTCTCCTTACTGGCGCGCAATTAATCAACCCATTTCCCAGATAGAACTTCCTTAGACATTGCCAATAATGCTATCTAATAATATTATTCAAATAATATGAATTATTGATTTGATAATTTGAAATAATGTGCAATGACAATTATTGAATCAATAATATCAAATATCAAAATAGCACTTATTGATATAAAATATCAACGTAGCAAATATTGAACCAATAAAATATTATACAATTATTGAATCAATAATATAAAATATTGAACAGTAATTACTGTAACAATAATTGAGTAAGTGTCTTTCTACGTAAGAATCAATAATTTAAAATACTGTGCAATACCGTGTACTACTCTGCAACACCACGTATTACTATATTTTAACCACCGGGTATTTCAACAGTACTAACGGTAACAGTTTTGCCGTTATTTTTATAAAAAGGTTACTTTTGTCGCTTTCTATATCCGACATTTATTCCGTTGTGGGGTCCACCAATGACTGTGCCGTCATACGAATATTCTCCGATAAAAAAAATATTCATCGACCAAACTAATATTCCTCGACTCAACGAATATTTTATAACCACTTGCTTACAGTGTAAACTTTGCACATTTCACCTATAACTTATCACATTTATCAAATCAACACCTTACTATTTTAAATAATATATAAAGAAAATTAAATCTTATTCATAAAATTTGGGGTCTTACAAATTAAGTATGTATTAATTATTATATTTTGATTTTTTTTTGATTTTTTGATTTTTACCGAATTCAAAAATTTCATTACCGCTACCGGAACCGAAAAGTATAAAAAAATCAAAAAATCGGTACCGAAAAAATCAAAATCGAAAAAAATCGGTACCGCCGATACCGGTATCATCCGGTTCGGTAAAAAACCAAAAAAAACCAAATTTTTTGAGCACCCCTAGTTGTAAATGCTCTAACAAATTATAAAATAGTTGTAGAATAAGTTCTATCTCTAGCATTATTCAAATAATAATACTCCATTGGTGCTCAAAACCTCCATTAATTTAGATTATGACTAATTTAAAACCATAAACGATAAGATATAATAATAATTTATTAATTAAGTTGTTTTTTAATAAATAATTTATGTTATATTCATGTTATGGCAAGTAGGATGTATAAAACGGGCTGGGCTGGGCTGGACTAGAGTCGGAAGTATGATCGATATATATATATATATGCGTTATGTAACGCCCTCAAAATAGGTTCAATACTCAATCCATTCTGTGACACCCCCCAGAATAGATCCAGTCAACCCAACCTATTCTGAGTCGCCAAATACATGGTACAAAATTCAAATACAAACTTTATATCATACGGTCGTGCAAAATACGACCACACAACTGTGAGTGTCAATACAAATATGTAGAAAATATTAAGATTCAAACTAAGTCCTCATTACAATTATTATCACACTATTTATCAGAAATAGTGAGGACTACTACTGCTCTAACTCGGACCATCACTCTGTCCCCCGACTAGTTCCCGCAACATTCTCATTTCCTGAAGAGGACAACAGATGAAAAGGGTGAGCTCAACTAGCTCAGTAAAGAATATTATGACTAAGATAATGAAAAATAAATTATCGTTAGCCTTCAATAAATCAGATAAAATATAATAGACAACCAATCTTAGATCAATATTCGCAGCGAAAATAACAATTCATTAGAAGAGTTAAGCAGAGAATCAAGTCTGCTATCTTCTATGATTTAAAAGTCCATCATCAATATTTTATCCCTGTAACATCGATCAATATACATCTCGAATCAAATATTCATCTTTGCACTACAGGCCAAAGATATTCATTTGTATCATCAGTGGTCATGTTCATCTCAACACCTGTCATCTTTGCACTACAGGCCAAAGATATTCATCAGGTAATCATTCATCTTTGCTCTACAGGCCAAAGATATTCATCAAGTAATCATTCATCTTTGCTCTACAGGCCAAAGATTGCTCCATAATTGATTATTACGAGGTATTTTTGAATTGGATATACTAAAATACGAATCCTTAGTCTTTGTCTTTTATCTCACTGGATTCATTTTTTTAAATATTTTTCATCATTCTCAGTCCTAAAAGGTGATGTAACTGAATATCTTTGGTCTGTAGAGCAAAGATGAAATTCAAGAATAGAGCTCAAAACTTGGATACAATCAAAGATAGTAACCTTAACAAACAATTTGGACAAATAGAAGAAAATTTAATTTTTTTCGTGAATAGTGACGTATACGTGAATAGTAACCCCAACGGAAAAAGTAAAAATTTTAACATAAAATCCATGACAATATTTCTGTATAATGATATTGAAAAGAATAACATCATTTACGAAAGAAATAACATCCCTTACCTCAAAAAGATAGTACCTCTGACTGAAATATCGGATATAATATTGAAGAAAACTTGCGCTGAATACTAATACTCAAAGTATAGAAATACTCACAAAAATACGCTCGATATTATAGAGAGAGAAAACTTCTGATTCTGGTGTGATTTTCAATTCTAACCTAATCACCCTATTTATAGGAAAAACTTAGGATGCCAAAGGAGACTAAATGAATAAAATAATATATTTTTTTCAAAATTTTCGCCGCCTGGCGGCTAAAAAAATTTCCAACAAAAGTGGGGCCCGCCCATAAAAAAAATATATATATATTTTTCGAAACTTCAATAATTCATAACAAATAGCCCCTTAGTCAAAAAAATACAAATTCTATGTCCTTTCATAAGAAATTTAATTCTCTACAACTTTGCAGAAGGAAGTTTTTTCAAATTCCAAACATAAATTATCCGAAATCCAAAAACAGATGATTTCTCACACCAAAATATTGATAAAAACTCACCTGCGCCAATTCCTTCTTTAATATCCACAAAATAAATATTTTCTTATCATATAAATCAATAATTAATTATTCACAAATAATATTATAGAACTACAATATTAACAACCAGGTCGTTCCCAGGAAAGAGGGGGCCTTTCGATAAGGACTTCTCCTTACTGGCGCGCAATTAAATAACCCCTCATAGACAAAACTTCCTTAGACATTGTCAATAATGCTATCTAATAATATTATTTAAATAATATGAATTATTGAGTTGATAACGTGAAATACTGTGCAACGACAATTATTGAATCAATACTACAAAATATCAACTGTAGCCATTATTGAATCAATCATATAAAATGGCAACGTAGCAATTATTGAGTCAATAAAATATTAATGCAACAATTATTGAGTCAATAATATAAAATATCAACGTAGCAATTATTGAGTCAATAATATAAAATATTGAACAGTAATTACTGTAACAATAATTGAGTAATGGCTTCTCACGTAAGACTCAATAATTCGAAATACTGTGCAATACCGTGTGCTACTATGCAACACCGTGTATCACTGTATTTTAACCACCGGGTATTTCAACAGTACTAACGGTAACAACTACGCCGTTATCTTGTAAAAAAGTTATTTCTGTCGCTTTCTATATCCGACAGTTATTCCGTTGTACGGGCCCACAAATAGCTGCGCCGTCGTACGAATATTCCCCGACAACAAGAATATTCCACGACCAAACGAATATTCCCCGACAACCAGAATAATTTATAACCACTTGCTCATTTTAAAAATGTTTGCACATTTCACCCATAACTTTCATATTTATCAAAACAACACCTTACTGTTTCGAAATAATATATAAAGAAAACTAAATCTTTATTCATAAAAGTTGGGGCCTTACAACCTCCCCTCCTTGTGAAATTTCGTCCTCAAATTGACGTACGTACCTGGTATGTCGAAAAGGTGAGGATACCTCGCTTTTATTTGCGATTCCAACTCCCAGGTCATTTCCTCAATTGCATGGTTTCTCCACAAAACTTTAACTTGAGGTATAATTTTCGAGCGTAGGACATGCTCCTTCCATTCCAAGATCTTGACAGGTACCTCCTCGTACGTTAAATCTTCAGCTATCTCGTCTAGTTCTAACTCAATAATGCGGTTTGGATCCTTCACATATTTACGTAACACGGATATGTGAAACACGTTATGAACACGAGACATGCTTGGAGGTAAAGCGAGTCTATAAGCCACATTTCCTATTCGGTCAAGAATCTCAAATGGACCAATGAATCGTGGGTTGAGCTTTCCTCTCTTCCCAAACCTCGTAACTCCCTTCCATGGAGCAATACGTAACAATACATGGTCCCCAACGTTAAATTTCACGTCCTTTCGATGAAGATCCGCATAACTCTTTTGTCGATCTTGTGCTGTTTGTATACGTTGTCGGATCATTTGAATCTTTTCTGAAGTAATACGTACCAACTCTGGTCCCAACAATGTTGTTTCACCCACCTCGTTCCAACATACTGGAGAGCGACACTTTCTCCCATACAATGCCTCGAATGGAGCTACGCCTATACTTGCCTGATAACTGTTGTTGTAGGAGAATTCCACCAATGGTAAGTACTTATCCCAACTCCCTTTGAAGTCTAGAACACAGAGTCTCAATAGATCTTCAAGAGTTTGGATAGTCTTTTCCGATTGTCCGTCTGTTTGAGGATGATAAGCCGAACTGAATCGTAAATCCGTACCCATAGCTTTCTGTAAACTGATCCAAAATCGTGAAGTAAATCTGGGGTCACGATCCGAAACTATGGATACTGGCATGCCATGCAGTCTCACAATCTCATTCACGTACATATGAGCAAGACGTTCAAGGGAATAAGTCTCTCGTATCGGCAAGAAATGAGCAGACTTGGTTAATCTATCAACAATAACCCAAATCGCATCTACGCCTTGAGAAACCTTGGGAAGACCCGTAACGAAATCCATCGTAATGTGTTCCCACTTCCATTTCGGAATCTCCAGTGGTTGCAATGGACCCTTCGGCACTTGATGCTCCGCCTTTACACGTTGACAAGTTAAACATCTCGAGATGAACTCCGCGATCTCTCTCTTCATATTGCCCCACCAAAATGTATGTCGAAGATCACGATACATTTTAGTACTCCCAGGATGGATTGCAAACGGTGTGTTGTGTGCCTCCATCATGATTCTATACTTCAAGTCGAAATCGTTAGGAACACAAAGTCTGGAGTTGACTCGAAGTATTCCATCTTCATCGATCCTCGCTTCTGGAATTGCACCTTCTTGCACCTTCTTCTTCATCTTCATCAGCTCCGCATCCGTAGCTTGAGCAGCTTTAACTTTATCAATCAAAGCTGGTTCTATGCGTATACTTGACATCATCGCACTCGTTCCCACATATGATCTTCTACTCAACGCGTCAGCTATCACGTTCGCTTTTCCAGGATGGTATTGGATAATATGATCGTAATCTTTCAACAGCTCAAGCCAACGTCGTTGCCGCATGTTGAGTTCCTTCTGAGTGAAGAAATATTTAAGGCTCTTATGATCCGTATAAATCTCCACTTTCTCTCCGTACAAGTAATGTCTCCAGATCTTCAACACGAAAACGACTGCTGCCAACTCTAAATTATGAGTAGGATAATTCCTCTCATATTCTTTGAGTTGTCGCGAGGCATAGGCTATGACTTTCCCATGTTGCATGAGAACACATCCTAACCCTTTGCCCGAAGCATCACTGTAAATAACAAATCCATCCGAACCAGATGGTATTGTCAGAACAGGTGCCGAAATAAGTCTCCTCTTGAGCTCTTGGAAGTTCTTCTCGCATTCCTCGCTCCAAACGAATTTTGTATCTTTCCGAGTCAACTGAGTTAATGGAGTAGCGATTCGAGAAAATCCCTCTACGAACCTCCGATAGTAACCAGCTAAGCTCAGAAAGCTTCGTACTTCAGTCACCGACTTAGGTTGCTCCCAGCTTTGTATTGCTTCAATCTTCGTCGGGTCAACAGATACTCCACGTTTCGATACCACGTGCCCAAGAAATGCTACTTCCTCAAGCCAGAACTCGCATTTCTTTAACTTAGCATATAGCTTGTTCTCACAAAGCTTTTGAAGTACCAACTTCAAATGGTGTTCATGATCTTCACGGCTTTTAGAATAGATGAGAATGTCATCAATAAAGACAACAACGAATTGATCTAAATACTCCTTAAATACACGGTTCATCATATCCATGAAAGCAGCAGGAGCATTAGTCAATCCAAAAGACATGACTAAGAACTCATAATGCCCGTACCGTGTTCTAAAAGCAGTCTTTGGAATATCCTCAGTTTTAATCTTCAACTGATGATATCCAGAACGAAGATCGATCTTTGAAAAGAATTGCGCTCCTTGCAACTGGTCGAACAGGTCATCAATACGAGGTAACGGATACCTATTCTTGATGGTGACATGGTTCAACTCCCGATAGTCAATGCAAAGTCGCATACTCCCGTCTTTCTTCTTTACGAATAAAACAGGAGCACCCCAAGGAGACGTACTAGGACGAATAAAACCGATATCTAACAACTCTTGTAATTGAATCTTTAACTCCTGAAGTTCAATAGGAGCCATTCGATATGGGGTTTTAGAAATAGGCTTTGTACCGGGCTCAAGGTCAATAAAGAATTCAACTTCACGTTCTGGGGGTAGACCGGGAAGTTCTTCGGGAAATACATCAGGAAACTCATTAACAACGGAAATATTATTCAAATCTGATGTATTCTGGTTTAGATCAGTGACATGAGCTAAGAAAGCTTGACATCCGTTTTTCAATAAACGAATAGCCTTGGGATTTGAATTGATATTGACTGATTTTAGTGGTTTGGTGGTTTGAATTCGTACAACAGGTTGATTAGGAATATGAAAACTAACAACCTTACGAAAATAATCAATTTTGGCATGGTAAGTGGTTAACCAGTCAATTCCTAAAATCACGTCAAATGCAAGTATTTTCAAAGATATAAGATCGACAGGTAAGGTAAGGGTACCAATCTGAATCAAGCAAGATTTGTAAACTGTAGATGTAACAAAGGTTTCTCCTAACTGAGTTTCAACAGATAAGTCAAAGTCTAATTTATCAGAAGTCAAGTTCAAACGTTGAGCACAAGCAGGTGAAATAAAGGAATGGGTAGCACCGGTATCTAACAAGGTATAAACTTCGCAAGAGTTTATGATCAGCTTACCCGTAATCACCTCGTGTGGATTCCTCGCGTTTTGAGCTGTCACGACAAACGCTCTTCCAGGAATCACCGACTTTGACTTGTCTGCAATCGCCTTTGGAATCACCACCCCCGCTGAACTTGGTTTCGCAACAGGACAATCTCGAGCTATATGTCCTTCTTTTCCACAGTTATAGCATCCTTTGAATTGTTGTGGGCAGTTTGGGCTGATATGTCCCTCTTTCCCGCATTTAAAGCATACGACCGGTGGTCGTTCTCCTCCCCTCGAAACAGTTGATGCTGGTGCTGATGTCGACGTCTTCACGTTCTCATTGTTATACCTTCTCTTTTTGAAATCTCCTCCCGATTCGCTTCTTCTACTATCATGGCCACGATAACCACCGGAGTGGTTAACGCTTCTGTCATACTTTCCTCCTCGCTGGTTGTCATTGCTCCGATGACTGCTGCCACCGGTACGACCTTGGTTGTGGTCCCTCGGTTGAACATAATCATTATCTCGTTCTAATAACTGGGCCCTGTTTACTACATCCGAATATAAAGAAAATTTATGAGAAATGAGGTATTGACGTATTTCGGGTTTCAAACCTCTTAGAAACATCCGCGTCATACGTTCCTCATTCTCCACCAAATGAGGTGCAAAATTGGACAGCTCCGCGAACTTAGTCTCGTACTGGGATACCGTCATGTTGTTTTGCTCGAGTTTAATAAACTCTACTTCCTTCATATGACGAATACTTTCAGGAAAGTACTTGTCATTGAATAGTTTCTCGAACGCTTCCCAAGACATCTTAAGTGCTGCAGGCTGGGTACGTTTCACAGATTCCCACCAGTAATCTGCCTCTCCACGGAACATAAACGTGGCAAATGGAACCTTCTGTTCCTCTGTACATCCCAAGACATCAAATATCTTGGTAATTTGTTTAATCCACGTCTCCGCCTTTATCGGATCTGGCTTTCCCAGAAACTCTGGTGGTCCCAATTCTTTGAACTACTTAGCAGTGACAGCTCGTGTGTTGTTATTATCTCCACCTGTATGTTGCACACGAGTCTTCCTCGTCTGATTTTGCATAAAATGCAAAAAACTTCTAAACATCTCATCGTTTATCGTCTGACCAGCGTTATTTTCAGGATGAACATTGCCTTCTTGTTGCACGTTCTCCTGATTAACGATTAAAGGTGTCTCCACGGTCTCATTCACTTCGTTGTTAACATTCTCAGCTGCCATTCTCAAATACTGCCATAAAACAAGGGTTAATTAAACAAATTAACATATCACATATTAACCCTATGCTCCGACTGACCAATTAAATACCACATAAGCTTAGGTAGGACATACTAGCGAATGATTTACTCATCTCTCCCCTCCTAGTTCTATTCCCCGATCTCCGCCAGAGATCATATCCCTAAGCTCTGATACCAACTGTGACGCCCCCCAGAATAGGTCCAGTCAACCCAACCTATTCTGAGTCGCCAAATACATGGTACAGAATTCAAATACAAACTTTATATCATACGGTCGTGCAAAATACAACCACACAACTGTGAGTGTCAATACAAATATGTAGAAAATATTAAGATTCAAACTAAGTCCTTATTACAATTATTATCACACTATTTATCAGAAATAGTGAGGACTACTACTGCTCTAACTCGGACCATCACTCTGTCCCCCGACTAGTTCCCGCAACATTCTCATTTCCTGAAGAGGACAACAGATAAAAAGGGTGAGCTCAACTAGCTCAGTAAAGAATATTATGACTAAGATAATGAAAAATAAATTATCGTTAGCCTTCAATAAATCAGATAAAATATAATGGACAACCAATCTTAGATCAATATTCGCAGCGAAAATAACAATTCATTAGAAGAGTTAAGCAGAGAATCAAGTCTGCTATCTTCTATGATTTAAAAGTCCATCATCAATATTTTATTCCTGTAACATCGATCAATATACATCTCGAATCAAATATTCATCTTTGCACTACAGGCCAAAGATATTCATTTGTATCATCAGTGGTCATGTTCATCTCAACACCTGTCATCTTTGCACTACAGGCCAAAGATAATCATCAGGTAATCATTCATCTTTGCTCTACAGGCCAAAGATATTCATCAAGTAATCATTCATCTTTGCTCTACAGGCCAAAGATATTCATCAAGTAATCATTCATCTTTGCTCTACAGGCCAAAGATATTCAGTTACATCACCTTTTAGGACTGAGAATGATGAAAAATATTTAAAAAAAAACGAATCCAGTGAGATAAAAGACAAAGACTAAGGATTCGTATTTTAGTATATCCAATTCAAAAATACCTCGTAATAATCAATTATGGAGCAAAATTCAAGAATAGAGCTCAAAACTTGGATACAATCAAAGATAGTAACCTTAACAAGCAATTTGGACAAATAGAAGAAAATTTAATTTTTCCGTGAATAGTGCCGTATACGTGAATAGTGTCGTATACGTGAATAGTAACCCCAACGGAAAAAGTAAGAATTTCAACATAAAATCCATGACAATATTTCTGTATAATGATATTAAAAAGAATAACATCATTTACGAAAGAAATAACATCCCTTACCTCAAAAAGATAGTACCTCTAACTGGAATATCGGATATAATATTGAAGGAAACTTGCGCTGAATACTAATACTCAAAGTATAGAAATACTCACAAAAATACGCTCGATATTATAGAGAGAGAAAACTTCTGATTCTGGTGTGATTTTCAATTCTAACCTAAGCACCCTATTTATAGGAAAAGCTTAGGATGCCAAAGGAGACTAAAATAATAAAATATTATTATTATTTTTTTCAAAATTTCCGTCGCCTGGCGGCTAAAAAAATTTCCAACAAAAGTGGGGCCCGCCCATAAAAAATATATATATATTTTCTGAAACTTCAATAATTCATAACAAATAGCCCCTTAGTCAGAAAAATACAAATTCTATATCCTTCCATAGGAAATTTAATTCTCTACAACTTTGCAGAAGGAAGTTTTTCCAAATTCCAAACATAAATTATTCGAAATCCAAAAACAGATGATTTCTCACACCAAAATATTGATAAAAACTCACCAGCGCCAATTCCTTCTTTAATATCCACAAAATAAATATTTCCTTATCATATAAATCAATAATTAATTATTCACAAATAATATTATAGAACTACAATATTAACAACCAGGTCGTTCCCAGGACAGAGGGGGCCTTCCGATAAGGACTTCTCCTTACTGGCGCGCAATTAAATAACCCCTCCTAGACAGAACTTCCTTAGACATTGTCAATAATGCTATCTAATAATATTATTCAAATAATATGAATTATTGAGTTGATAACGTGAAATACTATGCAACGACAATTATTGAATCAATACTACAAAATATCAACTGTAGCCATTATTGAATCAATCATATAAAATGACAACGTAGCAATTATTGAGTCAATAAAATATCAATGCAGCAATTATTGAGTCAATAATATAAAATATCAACGTAGCAATTATTGAGTCAATAATATAAAATATTGAACAGTAATTACTGTAACAATAATTGAGTAATGGCTTCTCACGTAAGACTTAATAATTCGAAATACTGTGCAATACCGTGTGCTACTATGCAACACCGTGTATCACTGTATTTTAACCACCGGGTATTTCAACAGTACTAACGGTAACAACTACGCCGTTATCTTGTAAAAAAGTTATTTCTGTCGCTTTCTATATCCGACAGTTATTCCGTTGTGGGGGCCCACAAATAGCTGCGCCGTCGTACGAATATTCCCCGACAACAAAAATATTCCACGACCAAACGAATATTCCCCGACAACCAGAATAATTTATAACCACTTGCTCATTTTAAAAATGTTTGCACATTTCACCCATAACTTTCATATTTATCAAAACAACACCTTACTGTTTCGAAATAATATATAAAGAAAACTAAATATTTATTCATAAAAATTGGGGTCTTACACATTCTGAGTCGCCAAATACATGGTACAGAATTAAAATACAATCCTTTATAACATACGGTTGTGCAAAATACGACCACACAAACTGTGAGTTTCATTACAAATCGTATATGATACGAAATATAAACACTCAAATTCATTCCTTATTCATTACAATTATTGTCCCACTATTTTATAGAATAGTGAGGACTTCTACAGATCTAACTCTGATCATCACACTGTTTCCCGACTAGTCTCCGCGATATTCTCATTTTCTGAAGAGAACAATGAAAGAAAAGTGTGAGCTCAACTAGCCCAGTAAAGAATATTTTGACTAAGATAATGAAAAATAAATTATCGTTAGTCTTCAATAAATCAGATAAAATATTATGGACAACAAGTTTTAGATCAACAACTGCAGCAGAAATAACAATTCATTAGAAGAGTTAAGTAGAGAATGATGTCTACTATCTTCTATGATTTAAAAGTCCATAATCAATATTTTATCCCTCTAACATCAATCAATATATATCTCGAATCAAATATTCATCTTTGCACTACGTGCCAAAGATATTCATTTGTATCACCAGTGGTCATGTTCATCTCAACACATGTCCATTTTTGTACTACGGGCCAAAGATATTCATCAGGTAATCATCTTTGCACTACAGGCCAAAGATATTCATCAAATAATCATTCATCTTTGCACTACAGACCAAAGATATTCGTTTGTATCACCATTTAAGACTAAGGATAATGAAAAATAATATAAATAACGAATTCAGTGAGATAAAAGACAGAGATTAAGGATTCGTAAATTAGTTTATCTAAGTTCAAGAATACTCCCTAATAATCAATTGTGGAGCAAAATTCAAGAATGAAGTTCAAAACTTGGATCCAATCAAAGATAATTTGGATAAAAAAAATTACTGTAAATAGTAACTCGTGAATAGTAACTTGTGAATAGTAACTTGTCATGAAAAGATGAAAAATTTATAAAAAGTTCAGACCAATATTTCAGTGAAATGATATTAGAAAACTCAAAGAATTTCTGATCATTTCAGGAATTATAGAAGCAATACTTACCGTAGTAAGTTTAAATTTAGGAATATGAAATAAAATATTATCACTTTCATAATATGGAATATGAAAAAAAATAATATTCATTATGAATATTGAAAGGAAATAACATCATTTACGAGAAAAATAACATCCTTTACTTTAACAGGAGAGTAGTTTTGACTGGAATATCGGATATTATGCTGACGAAAACTTGCACTGTTATCAATACTCAAAGTATCTAAATACTCACAAGAAATACGCTCGATATTATAAAGAAAAAATTTTCTGATTCTGGTGTGATTTTTATTTCTAACTAAGCACCCTACTTATAGAAAAATGTCAGAACACCAAAGCTGACTTAATTAACCAACGGATTAATTTTCAAGCCCATCACTTTTGAAAAAAACAATCAGCACACCACCATTCAAAGCCTCCATCAAAAATTCCACCAACCACATGTTTATATAATATATATATATATATATATATTGAAATATTTATTTTTGAAACTTCAATAATTCATAATAAATAGCCCTTATATCAGAAAAATACGAACCTTATGTCCATTCTATATGAAATTTAATTTTCTACAACTTTGTAGAAGAAATTTTTTCCAAATTCCAAACGAAAAATGATCCAAATTTACATACGAATGATTTTTCCATACCTCCATTCCGACAAAATACATATACTGATAACAAACAACAATCAGCACTAATTCCTTCATTTATATCCATATTGAATAAATATTTACTTATTATTTTTATCAATAATTATTATTCACAAATAATATTACAGAACCACAATAATGACAACCAGGTCGTTTCTAGGAAAGAGGAGGCTTTTCGATAAGGATTTCTCCTTACTGGCGCACAATTAGATTAACTAACCCCTTTCCTAGACAGAACTTCCTAGATATTGCCAATAATGTTGTCTAATAATATTATTCAAATAATATGAATTATTGATTTGATAATGTGAAATACTGTGCAGTGGTTACTGTGACAATTATTGAATCAATAATATAAAATATCAACGGTAAAAATTATTGAATCAATAATATAAAATATTGAACAGTAATTACTGTAACAATTATTGAGTAAGTGACTTATTACGTAAGAATCAATATTCGAAAAACTGTGCAATACCGTGTTCTACTGTGCAACAACGCGTATTACTGTATTTTTATCACCGGGTATTTCAACAGTTTAACGATAACAGTTTTACCGTTATTTTATAAAAAGGTTATTTCTATCGCTTTCTATATCCGACAGTTATTCCGTTGTAGGGCCCACAAATGGCTACGCCGTCGTACGAATATTACCCGACAACAAGAATATTCCACGACCAAACGAATATTTCCCGATAACAATGAATATTTTATAACCACTTGCTTATTTTAAAATATTTGCACATTCCACCCATAACTTACCACATTTATCAAAGGCTAATTGGCACTTCTGTCCCTCCAAGTTGTCATCCACTTTCAAAGTAGTCCCTAAAGTACCATTTTCGTCAGTTAGATCATTAAAATGGTATTTTATTGGCGTTTCTGTTCCTTCAACCCATTTTGATCGAATTTAACCCAACCCGACCCAGTTTGACCCAACTCAAATTTTTAATATTTTAAAATATAATAGTATTTTTAAAATAAGTTTAAAATAATAATTATATTTAATCCTTAAAAAAATAATATTTAATTATTTAAAATAAAGTATTATTATTAAAATAAATAATATTTAATTAGTTTTTTAAAAAATAAAAATAAAAATTATATTTAATATTCTAAAATAAATATTTTTTAAATATTTTTTATTTTTAATATTTTAAAAGTAAAAAATATTTTTGTAAATATTATTTTTAATAATAATACTTACTTTTAAAATATTAAAAATAATATTTATTTTAAAATATTAAAAATAATAATTATTTTAGAATATTAAATATTATATTTATTTTAGAATATTAAAAAAATATTTATTTTAGAATATTAAAAATAATAAATTTTTTAAATTTTTTTGAATGATTCTTATATTTATATTTATTTTAACTTTTTAATATTTACTTTTAATATTATGAAATAATTATTATTTTTAATATTCTAAAATAAATATTTTAATAATTATTGTTTTTGAAGGACAAATAACATTTAATATTCTGAAATACTTATTAAAATAATTATTATTTAATAATAATTATGTAGATTATTTTAATTTTTAAAATAATAATTATTAAGATTATTTTTAAAAAAATTAATAATTTTTAAAATTTTTTTAATAATTATTTCAGAATATTAAATATTATTTTTCCTTCAAAAACAATAATTATTAAAAATATTTATTTTAGAATATTAAAAATAATAATTATTTTAGAATATGAAAAGTAAATATTAAAAAATTAAAATAAATATAATAATTATTAAAAAAAAATTATAAAAAAACTAAAATAATAATTATTTTTAATATTCTAAAATAATTATTATTTTTAATATTCTAAAATAAATATTATATTTAATATTCTAAAATAATTATTATTTTTAATATTCTAAAATAAATATTATTTTTAATATTTTAAAAGTAAATATTATTTTTAAAATAATATTTACAAAATATTTTACTTTTAAAATATTAAAAATAAAAAATATTTATTTTAGAATATTAAATATAATTATTAATTTTTTTATAATAAAACTAATATTTTATTTTTAAATATTAAAAATAACTATTTTTAAATATTAAAAATAATTATTTTTAAAATAATTATTTTTGTTAAAATATTAAATTAATTATTATTTTAGTAATAATAATTTATTTTAAATAATTAAATATTATTTTTAAAAAATGTTAAATATAATTATTATTTTAAACTTATTTTAAAAATACTATTATATTTTAAAATATTAAAAATTTAGATTGGGTCGAACTGGGTCGGGTTGGGTTAAACTTGGTCAAAATGGGTCGGGTTTAGGTTAAAATGGGTTGAAGGAACAGAAACACCAATAAAATATCACTTTAAGGACCTAACTGACGAAAATGGTACTTTAGGGACGACTTTGAAAGTGGATGACAACTTAGAGGAACAGAAGTGCCAATCAGCCTTTATCAAATCAACACCTTACTATTTCAAAATAATGTATAAAGAAAATTAAATCTTTATTCATAAAAGTTTGTGTCTTACACGTTAGAAGTTAAATGAAAATGTAAGATGGACATGGGCCAGCTCATGTGCACAATTTCAACCTACATCAAAATTCATGTATATATACCCGCTCATTTTCTTTCTAAAATTTATCTCATCTTTTCTTTTCTTTTCTTTTTGGCGGGCCCCGAATATTTGTGTCTAGGACTTGGTTTAGGTCTTGACCATATTGGACCAATTTGGTCCGGATAAGGAAATGTTTAGAGGTGCTTCTAATTATATGTGAATTCTAATTATGGAAAGAAGAATTGGAGATTGATTTAACTTCCTAATTTCTAGGAGATTTGGTGCAATCCTATTATGGAAGAATATATGGGGGAACTCTAATCCAATATGGAGATGGATTATAGGGAGAAGGTGAGAACACTATAAATACTTGGCTTTACCCTAATTTTAAGGTACACATTATTATTTTTTCAGCACTAGAGCATTAAGCCTTCATTGTTAACCTTAATCAGCCTGTATTTATTCTCACACCGGAGCTATCCCCCGAGATTAATGTACATCTTAGCAGTCCATCAGTTGTGAGCAAGCATCAATGCTGAATGTCATACGATTACAAGAAGCTTCTAAGTACTAGAAGATGAACAAGCTGAATGTCATCTTAGCAGCTCAACAACAAACAAACAAACAGGGCCTGAGGGGTCCTTATCTTTGTGACTAAACCAAAGTCAAGTTTGCTGGGCTTGCTGAGTACCGGAGGGTAAAAGAAATTCTAAGTCTGCTGGGCTTAGTCTACAGTTTCCAAGGTTGCTGGTCTTGAAGAGTTCTTAGTGGACTAGAGTTCCAAAGTTGCTGGTCTTGAAGGAATCTTAGTAATTCAGAGTTGATCTTATTCTTAGTGGTATCTTTGCTTGTTGAAGCAGAAGAGTGGAGTAGGAGCATTTTGTCTGCATATAAGTAAATAAGTTACTACCAATAATATTTTCAGCCATGATTTTTGGGTGAGCATGTGGTGGGCTAAGATGACCCGAGAAGATACTATTGGGTCAGTGATTTAAGTCCTTATTTTGGATGGATTTGATTCGATTCGGACTTGGAATTTGACCAGATATTTGTTCCGGACTCAGGATTTGACCCGGGTTATTTCATATGGTATCAGAGCCGACTCTCGAAAGCTCGAGTTGGGTCATCTGATCAGGTTGCCGGAGGTGGGGACACGAAGGCTGGTGGTATTATCACACAATGGAGAGATGGAGGTCCGGAGGTGGGGAGACGAAGCCAGTTGGTATTATCTCATAATAGCTAGAGAGGCAAAGATCTATGGACCGTGTCTGTGATCGATTCTGACGGGGACGTCAAAAATTTAAGTGTAGGAGTTTGTAACACTCCAGTCCCACATCGAAAGATAGGAAAAAAATTTATCTGCATATAAGAAAATAAGTTACTACCAATAGTAACTTCAGTCATGACTTTTGGGTGAGTCTGTGGTGGGCTAAGATGACCCAAGAAGATACTATTGGGTCAGTAGTTTAAGCCCTTATTTTGGATGGATTTGATTCGATTTCGACTTGAGATTTGATCCGAGATTTGTTCCGGACTCGAAATTTGACCCGGGTTGTTACACAAGCATTTAAGTATTCCTGCCAATTTTAATCGGATTCTAAAATTGGAAACTACATTATTTGCAATTAGGTAATTTATGTAGTAAATTGTAAGCCCAAATACTTTGAGTGCTGAATTATGAATTTGATGATACTTAATAAAACAGAAGTATATTTAGCCTTATTATATACTAAGGTGGTGTTTGATAAAATTAAATGTTCAGATCTGAACAGTTTAGACATCTAAATAATGTATAGCATTTGAATAAAATTATATCTGAACGAAAAAAATATTGTTTGATAATTAATTTTTTAAAATGTCTTAATAACAATATTTTACTATATTGCCCTTGAACTTTTTACAGTTAATGTCATCGTGTTCAGAACTCTCGAGTCTCAACATTTGCTCCATGTTTCCCAAACCTTTTATTTTCTCTCTCTTTCCATTACCTTCTATATTATTCTAAAAATCATATCAAAATCCCTAAAAATTCACAGGTTCTTTGTTTCGAGAGACACAATTTCTCTCTACTTTTTGAGGTATCAATTCTATTAGCATTAAGATCACACACGCACACGACAATAAGGAATTAACACAAGAGATTTACGTGGTTCCCCAATATGAGTAAGTCCACGGGAGCGGCGTTCCTTTTTTATTATTATGAATGATTGAGTTACATAGAGCTTTACAATAAATAGTATATATATCTAATAATCTTATTCCAACCCTACTTCACATTATAACATTAATATCCCATAATGCCATTTTTTATTCAGAACAGGAAAACACTGTTCGCCAACCAGCGCGCCCTGCGCCGCTTCCAGGACGCTCCCCTGCGCTGCTTCTACAGAACTTGCTTATCAGCCTAGCGCGCCCGCATCACTCCCAGCTTTGCACTGGTGCGACTCGCGCTACTCAGGCAGAAATTTTGTACCGTACCGCGGAAAGCTCTGCCCCGCACCCCCAAACCTTTGGTTCAACAGTATTCAATGAGAAAAAGTCTAATAACAGCCAGAACTTTCTGGGTAAAGTTAGGGTTTCTGGTTCTAACATTGCCAGAGCAGAGGAAGAAATTCCTCAGCTTTATAACCTTGATAAGAGAAGCTTGTTCTCTCATGTGAGAGGATAGATAAGCTTGAAGCTTTATTTATCTACAACAGAGCAAGTTAGGTAGGTTATTAATGGCAGAAATGAATCTTTTTCCAAGAAGAACAAGAAGTTGCAGCAGCAACAAGGAGCGGTCATAGCGTTGTAGGAGCAGCAGATAGGACAAGATAGCAGGGTAAGTCATCAAAAGATTCAAACTTTACAAAACCCAAAGCCTGACACTCAAAATCAAGGGAATTTGAAGCCTGTTCTCATTACAACCATCCTTGTTCAGGAGCAAAGACGGTTGGCGGAGAAAGAGAGACAAAGATTTTGTAATATTGAAGAAGTTATTTTTGTCCAGAAAATAGTTAATGTGGTTCAGACCTATCCCTGAAAAGTCTAAATTTAATTTCATATCTTATTAATTAAGAGGCAAAAAAAAATTTATTAAATAAATTTTGCATCTAAACGAATTAGAGACATACCCATTAAAAATTATTCAGATATAAACAAGCACAACTTAAAACTGGGTGCTATACTACTGTCCCCCATCATGTCATTTTCTCTATCATTAATTTAGATACAGCAAATAGAAGATGTTCTTATATAAATGATTATGGTTGACTGTGACACAACTGAAATAAAATCTACAGAATGACGTACTGTTTAAGCATATTTTCAAATAGATTTAAATACATTATATGCATCCTGCTAATTCCTAATACCTAATACCCCCCCTTTTGTTCGAAAAAATAGTAGCATTCTTAATAAAAATTACAAAGAAAGTATGACTCTATTTTCGATGATTTAAAACCAATCAGGTCAAGTGTAAGTTGGCTATGAAGATTAAAGACAAACTATGGCTTATGCAAACCTGCAGTAAATATCTATTTTATGGGAATTTATTGGCAAAGAAGGCTATTTTTTTTTTTGTTACATTGACACACACACTCTACGTACACTCTCTTTGTTATCAAGGATCGAACTCTCGACCTCATGGAAACTATGAGGCGAGTTATAATACTGAGTCAAATACCATGTGGTGGAAGGCAAATATTTGGGGGAGTGGTTAGTATGAAGTGAACTTCATGCTAAGTTCACTTCACGTTCAATATAGTGTTGGCACACAGACGAAGACATCACCCTCCCGTCTGTGTATTAACACTGTATTGAGTATGAAGTAAATTTAATATGAAGTTCACTTCATGCTAACTGGATCCAATATTTGGTGCTAGTTACTGGCCAACTAAGAAAGGAGAAAATACTAGTAAGACACATCAAAAGAGTCGTATTGTTAATTGTTTTTATCAAACAATACACAATGAAGTAGACTTCCACCAAGTATAAGCTAGTCTCCATTGACAATGGAAGAAAAAAAGCTTATAAAATCCAAGAACAGTGACTAGTGACATGGCTGGCTCGATTATTACATATTTTTAATAATAATAATTTAATGTTAAATAAGGCGGCAGGCGCTGTGCCGCTGCTGGACCACAGATTTTTAGTCAGCAATGGCAATAAATTAGTACAACAAGACAGCACCAAGGAAGATCCTGTTCACATTATGAGAAACAAGCACCAGATGTGCAATTATCTGCATCATCTTTAGTCGAACATCAATAGAGAATCCTCCCTCCCAATGATATATTGCGCGCATTAAGTGAGTTTATCTCTTACTTTATGTGAAGTGTATTTCCGGTAAGACTTGTTTGTGAGTTTATTTCTTATTCTGGTAAGACTTGTTTGTGAGTTTATTTCTTATTCTAGTGAAGTTTGATCGGTTCTTTGAAAAAATAAAAAAACGAACTCATCATGCTTAATACATTTGAAACAGAAATCCAACATCATGATCAAAGAACTAAGAAGGCGAAGGCGCCATAGGCCTTAATGGAGAAGAACTGAAATGGGGCAACCAGCAAGGAATGTAGGAGTAGCTCGCCAAATAAGGACAGTGCCTTGGATGCGAAAAGAAGGACGCGCATTCGAAAATTGATCTTTGAAACGGAAGGCCAGGAATGCAGTTTTTCCTAATGTCAAGTACCCCTTTCTTGATCAAGCTCCTACAGATTGGGCCTACTTGGATGAAATAATTATCGGACAGCGATAAGTTAGCCAGATTTCCAAGCGCACACACCACCTCAGGCACCATACCATAAAACAAGTTGCCAGCAAAATTCAGCACTTGCACATTTTGCAGGCAGCCCAGAGAGTTTGGAATCGGTCCGGTGAATCGATTATTTCCAGCATCCAACACTACAGCCTCTTTTAAGAATCCGAGTTCATAGGGTAGACAACCACTGAGCAAGTTGTTCAGGAATAAAACCTCTGTAAGACTAGACATGGCCTTGGCAATGCCTCGTGGGATCGGCCCGAAAAATTTGTTATTGGCTAATGTTAGCAGGAGTATATGAGAGTTGCCAATATTTTCGGGTAATTTTTGCATGAAATTGTTGTTGTTGATGAAGAGTACCTCGAGGTCTTTGGCGAATAATTCAGGAGGAACCGACCCGGAGAAGAGATTGAACCGGATGTCCAAAAAAGACAGGCTGCTCATCCATAAAACAGCAGCCGGAAATGAGCCTGAAAACAGGTTGTTACTTATGTCTAGCTCATAAAGGTAAGGGAGAGTAGCAATATTTGATGAGATTGAGCCGGTGAAGAAGTTGGAATTTGCATGGAAAAGCGCCATGTCCGGGAGCTGATCAAGGAAGCCATCAAGAGAAGGGGCGGCTAGTTGGAATCCATTGAAATCAATGGAGGCCAGAGCTATGGCAGTTTTGTTGTATGGAGGGTTGTCACAAAAAAAGCCCTGGTAGCTGCATATATCTGAACCTACCCAGGATTTGGTGATCCCGAGAGGATCAGAAGTGATTAAATTCTTGAAGTTTTGGATAATTGGGTAGACTAGAGAGAGCCTCTGGTCTGCAAAAACCAACACTTGTGCTCCTGGACCTGGAGCTTCAGCTTCTAGTGATGCCACTAGTGGTGCACCATAGCCAAGTATGAGGAGTGAAATAAGGATTCCGAAGATTGGATATACATGTTCAGTACTTGAGATGTTACTCATTTTCTTCAATGTCCTATTTTTTTTTGTAAAAGAATTGAAGGAAGAAAGGTAACAGAGAGATCAGCACAGAATTAAAAGAAAAAGCAACTCTTTTTATACCACTTTCAACTTTATTTAGCATAATAGTAATGAGTAGTGTTGGGATAATTAATACCAATACAATCTTTTTGGCTCATTACTTCACAGAATTTGACAGTTTTTGTGTATTTTGGAGGATAAAATTTAGCGTTTTGTGATAGTTTAAGATATGAGATTAGTGTAATAATTTGCTCATAAACATGAACCAAAAAAGAAAAGAAAAGAGGAGTCTCTACCATATAAGACGGCAGGCAAAAGAGGAGTAGCTAGTGAATTATTAAAGGAAAGGAATGAGGAGGAGGAGCTTCATGATTCTTTTGACCTTTTTATCGTCCATTTGCTTCTAATGGCTTCCTATTTTTCTTTTAGTTGGTGGATTTTATTACTTGCTTCTGACGTCCAGCTTGCATCAGGATACTTAGGTCAAGTGATAATAATATATTTCAATTCAATAAATTACAATTGAATCCTCATCTACACCACAACTATAAAAAATCCTATTATTTTGGATGCAAATACGGTTACGAATGCAAATGTCATTCTTATTTTAAAAATTAGACAATGCCAACGTGGATCTCGCATTTTTTTTCAAAATTCTATATGAGTCATGCTATTATCACATAAAACAATTACATAACGCTCACATACTCCTGCGTGGTAGTATGTGATTTGTTGTTAACATAACCCACTTAACTCAATAACAAATTACATACTGCCACCTCATTATTATGTGAGAGTTATCTTGCTTGTTTTATGTGATAGTAGCATTATTCATTCTATATATACATTACTACATGGTTTGACCCTATAATGTAGTATATTTTAGTAGTCATATCTTAAAGAAATTCTACATTACAAATTAGTAGTGTAAAGCATTTTTTTTATTATTATTATTTGAACGGTATCATGATGTTAGATTACGTGTCAATCGGGAGTAGGGCTGCAAACGAACCGAATTGTTTGCGAGTCGGTTCGGTTCGAGGTCGACTTACTCGCCAAGTCGAGTTCGCACGTTCTGTTAGATTGCTCGATCGAACATGTTCGCGAACCATGTAGTTCGGTTTATCTTTGTTCGCGAACAGTTCGATTTCGAGCTCGAGCTCGGTTCGATAAGTTCGCGATCAGTTCGAATAGTTCGATTTATTAATTATATGTTTAAATTGTTTCTAAAATTTTAAAAACAAATAATTGGTTATTTCATATTAAATTCTAAAGTTTGTGTTATCAATAATTGTTAAATTTGTAGTAACTTTTTTTATTACCTAAACATCTTTTTGTTTTTTTTTCATAATTGATTATAAGTAAACATTTTTATTAAATAATTAATAAATAATAATGTGTACTTCTTCACCTCTAAATTCTAATTTAATTAAAATAATTTTAATATTTCAAAATTTTTTAACAGTGATTGTTGGATTATTATAATTTACATCCCTAATAATTTAATAAATTATAACTCATGTCATAAAGCACATAAATAAAGTCGTTAATCATCATACAATGACAATTTGATATTAATTAAAGAATGATGCAATACAGTTGTTTACATTTACATGATTTATTGAAATTGTTAAATCGAGATAGAGAATAGAGAAATCAAGTCATCAAGTCAGTAATAGAGTAATAATCATTAAATTATTTACTGAATAATTTTGAAATTTTAAAAAAGTATACATAAATTTGAAGATCGAAAATAAAAATAAATATTAAATTTAAAAGTTGTAAAAAAACTGAATATTAATTAAAAATGTCAACAAAAAAAATACATTATTAATATTAAATTGTGAGTTTTTGATATATAATCATTTGCTTGTAGACTCTACTTTAAGAAATTGGACCTTGAAGAGTTGAAAGACTTTTGGATATTAATATTTGATTGTTGATATTTGTAAATTAAGAATTTATAAGTACTTGTTAACTTTTAAGTTTTAAGTTCTAACTTCTAAGTTCTAAGTAATCATTTTAAGTTTTGGTCTTTTTGGATGAATGATGATTACAGTATTTGGTCTAATTTTTGATTGAATATTTAGACTCTTAGAGAAGAATTTTTTTGATATTTATTTAACTATTTTTTGTTTCAGAGTTCTAAATTTGTATTCGTGAACAAGTTTATATTCGTAAACAAATTTGGTATTTATGAACATAGTTTATGTTCGTGAACGTTCGCGAATTGTTAAGTTTATGTTCACGAACTCGATCATGTTCGCGAATAGCTCGCGAACACTAAATGATCTGAACTCGTACATAGCTGTTGGTTCGATCAAGTTACTCGAACATATTCAAATTCGACTAAAAGTATTCGAGTTCGACAAAGTTCGATTTGATTTGATTTGTTTGCAGGTCTAATCAAGACTAAATCTAATAATATGTATATATGTGTGTGTGTGTGAGAGAGAGATGAAGGTATAATATTATAAATAATTTTGTACTCTCTAATTTAACTTGCCTATTTGTTTGCCTTTGACTGTTGGAATGAAATTGAACTTTAGATTTGACTTTTGAATTTAATAATTGAAAGATACCAAAAGTCGTTTGAAACCACACTATTTAAAGACATATTTACATAAAATCGTACAAAACTACAACCACAACACATTATTCGCGATTTGTAGTTGTGGATGTCAATTTTAGAAACTTCACATGCACTTTGTGATAGTGGATAGTTCTTAAAAGAGTTGTGCTATGAACACAAATTATATATAAAAAGTTGTTTACACACTGTATAAAAAATGAGAGAAATTAAGAAGTGAAATTGGATTTTTTACACATTATTATTAGTACATGAGTTTTACTATTTGTGTATAATTTTTTGTGCACATAGTATTAAATTGTACCAATCCACACCACACCACCACACATTTTGTTGTGTTTGAGAATACACAACGAATATGCGGGTAAGACCCGACCCAAACCCAACTATATAGACTGAACAAGGTTGTACTAGAGGTAATTGAGCCCAGCTCAATACCAAACCGAATCACATAAGGACTAGACTGATGTTTTTCAAATTTTGGATCGCTCCAACTCGAGATTGGCTTTGAACGACTCGACCCAATAATTTAATTTTTCTTGAACACGTTGGTTGCTTTGAGAAATTATCATTAAACCCCTATTCAAAATTACAATTAGGCCCCCCACATCCCTCCTTACTACTCCCAAATCCTCTAATTCAACCCCCTAACAACTATCAACGACTAGTATTTAATTTTGTATTTTGGGGGTTAAAATAGACCCGACCCGACCCGACCCGACCCATATGTGTGTTAAACTACAAGGCCAAAGGTTCAAAATTTTTCGAGAGGAGAGACCTTTATTGGGCTCACTCAAGCACAAAGCCTTGTGAAGCGCTAATACACAATTTGTAATTGCATAAATAGTGAGTGGGGTCCATCTCATATGAAAGATGATTTTATATTACTATCAAATTTATTTGTGAAAATATCACTTTTCTTTAATTTAATACTGTAAATCTGAAACGTTTAGTTAATTAAAAAATTCATCCAATTATAAAATCTAGATATTATTACAATAGGACCTAAGCAGATTGATGTTGAGGACCGGGTAATATAGAACAGTAAATTGGGCAAAGTTGAATAATATGGTCAAGTTGACCGGTCGACAATTTCTAGAATTAATAAATGAGCAATGCTACTATCACATAATTTGGATCACATAAAGTTCACATATACACATATATATATTTGCAGACCCTGCATGTCACGCAGAACCCACAGTATGCATGTGTGTATGTGAGCATTATGTGACCCAAAATTATGTGATAATAGCATTATTTTTAATAAATTATACTTTCTGTAATACAAAAAAAATTCCGTTTGTAAAATTTGACGGATATGAGGGATATAAAAAAACATTGATCTATTTTTATTCCCAAAAATAATTTGTGAAAAATATTCTATTACACTTTAGTTATTATAATACGTTATCATATTCATATTCTATTACACTTTGATTCTATTAAGCTACGAGTTTTATTAAATTTATTTAAGAATCCAGAATATGGGATGGTATATAAACCTTTGTACCTACATTGTTGTGTTGTGTCCCTTGAGTTGTTCCAAGATTAGAATCCAGAATATGGGATGGTATATAAACCTTGAGTTATTTAAGAATCCCATATTTGCTTTTTGATTATTGATATTTATTTGGGAAATTTTTTAACATGTGCCCCGGCATATGTTAAGCACACAGTTCAAGAGAATATTGTCTTGAATTGTGTGCATATTCTCTTGAACTTGATGTAAATGCAAAAATCAAGAGAATATACATACATTAAATTGTGTGCTTAGTACGTATTCTAAGAGCACATGTTAAAGGACCCTTTATTTAGATAGGATGAAAGTCGAAATTAGGTGAGTAAAAATGAAGTTAGAATTGAAATATTAACACGTGTGGCCCACTTGGTAAGTGTAGTTGGATAAATGCGCTAACTAATTATAAAATTGTAAGAAACAGAGAATAAAATTCCATTATTTGTTTTACTTATAAAGAAAGCGAGGCATATGTTGATTCATCCTCATCAACTCCACACCCTCTTTTGACTTTCTGATGAGTATTGATCTTAATTTTTATTTTTTATATATACAAATAATAAGCAGGTTTGCCGATTATTCATTTAATTACTTCACAAAAATAATAAAGAAAAATTATTATTCTAATTGTTAGTTTTTGAATACTGTTAATGTACATAGATCATCTATCTGAATAATACTTGGTCAGATAAATTAACTAGCTAAGATGTTCAAAGATAGAATAGTAATTGTAATAGAATTAGTTAAGTTCATTTGTGTACTATCATTATAAGTTGGTTAAACTAGTTTTTAGCCGTCAATAAAACATACTAATCTCTCTCATTTCAGTTTTTAACTTTAGGTCGGTGTGAATACTTTACTTTTTCTTTCCTTATTGAAGACTTTTTACATGGTATCAAAGACAGATTCCACCGAAACTTGATCATGAGGTTTTCAATTTGGAGATTGATTCTAGCTTCAAGATCATGTTCGCTAGATCTGTGAATTTTGTTGTTGTTGAATTTATAGACAAATTTCATTATTTTCTTAGTTGATGATGGTACATACAAGATCATTTGCTGATGTTGTTGCTCAAAATCAAAGCAATGTCAATAACAATACAAATACAAGTAATCCGATATCAGAAATAGGTCAAATTGATGCACTTCATCTTTACTACTTGCATCCTTCCGATCATCCAGGTCTATTCTTAGTTAATCAACAATTAACTAACAAAAATTACAGTAAATGGAGACGTGCTATGACTATTGCTCTCACTGCCAAGTTTAAGATTGGATTGATTGATGGAACTTATGGTAAACCAGATCCAAATTCACCTTTGTTATCATATGGAAATGTGCAATAACATGGTGATTTTCTGGTTGTTGAATATTGTTTCCTTAGAAACCAGTAGTAGTATTGTATATCTATTTATTGTAAAACAAATATGGGATGATCTTGCGACAAGGTTCACACAAAGTCACATTCCTAGAGTTTATCAAGCGAGCAAGGATTTAGTGTCATTAACTCAAGGAAATCAAACTTTGTTTGTGAACTATACAAGGTTCAGAGCATTATTGGATGAATTGGAAAATCTCACATTGATTCTTAAATGCACATGTGATTGTACTTGTGGTAATACAATATTACAAGCTAAAAATGACAATGTTACAAAAGTGTCTCAATTTCTTATGATCTTAAATCCTTAGTTTGTTGATGTGAGAAGCCAAATTCTACTAATGCCCAAGTTGCCTTCTTTAAATAAGGTGTATTCTTTATTGTTACAAAAAGAAGAACAAAAATAATGTGCAATATTATACACTGAGAATAATATTACTGATTTTACTTCTTTATTGGCTAAGAATTTTGGTACTTTTAAAGTAAAGTCAAAATTGATATGTGACTACTACAAAGATACATGAATAAGGGTGTAAACGAGTCGAATCGAAGCGAACAGAGAGCTGCTCGAATTCGACTCAAAATGATAAATTCGTACTCGAATTCGAATTGTATTTGAAAAATTCTACTCAGATTCAACTCAACTTGAATATTTACTACTCAAATTCGATTCGACTCGGCTCGAATTATAGTCAAATTACTCGCGAGTTTCAAATTCAAGCTCGAATTCGAGTCTCTACATAATAACTAATTTTATAATAAATATAATTATAAATTGAATTTGTATTTTACTTAGAAATGAGAAAATATATTTACTATTAAACTTTACAAATATAAAATCATAATTAAAATTAAAAACAAAACAAAACAAAATAATAATAATTTATTATTCTAATTTGATTTAAATTTGTATATATTGTAAGAGAATGTATCGAGCCTCTAATTGAATCTATATCAATCGAGTATGTATCGAATCACAATCAAGAATTCGAGTAGTTTGAATCTTAAACGAGTCGAGTATAATCTTGCTCAGATTCTACTCATATTTTTATTTGAACTATTTTTAATGCTCGGATTTGGATAATATTATTAACGAATTTGAGTCTCGCTCGTATTTTTTCGAGTCGAGCCCGAACTGTTTGGCTCATTTACAGCCTTATACATGACATACCAGAGAGAAGCGTCTTGCATTGAATGGTTATCCTCCATGATTCAAAAGTCTTAGAATTCGTTCTTCTGTTGATTCTGACAAAAACTTTTAGTCCAAGGCTGACTAATGATAAACAGAATTCATCTATTCATTTATCTGGTCACTACAAAGGGAAATATACACCTCAGGCAACACATGTTTCTTATGCTTAACATTTTCAATGTTCATCTGTTAACCTTGGTTCTTAGTTTATTGGTGAAGGATCTTACTCTGACATTCCATCATCATCTAGAAGTTTTTATCATGGATTTTCTCCTCAAATTTCACCAGCTCAGTATAACCAGATTATGGATATTATTAATGTTGGTCATTTCTCATCACACAACTCTCAGCCTCATAGTTATACAACTCAGCAAGCCTTTACTTCTCATGTTGCTGCAATGACTAATACATTGCCAACTCCTCATCTTTTAGGTAGTACTCTAGCAACAACTACTTGTTCTCTAGAATTCATCTTAATAATAGTGATTAGATCATAGACACTAGTGCTACTAATCACATAACTCCTTTTTTAACATTGCTTTATAATCCTATAACATTTTCCTCGTCTATTTTTTTACCTAATGAAATTACTTCTTTTATCACACACACTAGTACAATTAAACTATCTTCTGACATTGTTCTCTATAATGTCATATGTGTTCCTCACTTTCATTTCAACCTTCTGTTTGCTAGTAAACTTACTAAGGACACTAAGGTGGTGTTTAATTGCATCTTAATGCATTTTAACAGCTCGCTTCTAAATGAATTTTAACGGCCCACATCTTTGTATTAAGAGGTACTCTTGATAGTTAAGATACAAATATGAGTTTAAATTATTCAGAGGATCTCTTAATACAAAGATGTGGGCTCTTAAAATACATTAAGAGTTGGGTTGTTAACATGCATTAAGATGCAATCAAACACCACCTAACTCAGTTTTACTTTCTCCTCTCACAAATGCTTTATGCAGGACCCTTCCTTGAAGAAAATGATAGATATTGGTAGTTTTTAAGGAGGTTTATATAAACTAAATATTTTCTCTTCTGCTACAAAATTTTCCTCTATGGTGATCTTCCTGAGGAGGTTTATATGGATTTTCCCCTAGTTTCACTCATGCTTCGTCTCTATTTGACAAACCTTTGGTTTGTAAACTACAAAAATCTTTGTATGGACTAAAACAAGCTCCTAGACAATAGTTTGTTAAGTTTTTTGGTGCTCTTCTACAATATGGTTTCTCTTAATCTTATAATGATTCCTCCTTATTTCTGCTACATAATGATCAAGGTTTTTTGGATTTATTAGTTTATGTAAATGATATAATCATCGTAGGTTCTAATCCTGATCTTCTTACTACTGTCAAATCTTATCTCAATTCTTAGTTTAAGATCAAAGATTTGGGTTCCTTGAATTTTTTTTTGGGATTGAAGATTGCTAGGTCTTCTACTAGTATTGTACTTAATCAAAGGAAGTATGCCCTTGACATTTTTAAGGACCATGGACTTGCAACATCCAAGTGTTCAAAAGTTCTCATGGAACAAAATCACTCTCTTAGCAGTTGATGTCCTTGAGTTTTCTCAATATAGGAGGTTGCTTGGCAGGTTGATTTATCTAACCATCACAAGGCCATACATTTGTTATAGTGTGCATATTCTCAGCAAATTCCTGGTTAAGCCTAAAGAAGCCCACATGGATGCTACACTTAAGCTTGTTAGATATCTTAAGGCTCACCAAGTCAAGGATTATTTCTTTCTAGCTCCAGTTTTTTACAAATGAGAGCTTATACTGATACCGATTGGGGAGCATGCAGACTTACTAGAAGAACTTTGACTGGGTATTGTGTAATGCTTGGCAGTAGTCTTCTCTCTTGAAAATGCAAGCGCCAAACCACTGTCTCAAGATCTTCAGTAGAGGCTGAATATCGAGCCATGGCCAATACATGTCGTGAAATAACTTGGTTGGTTTCTCTTTTTAAAGACTTTGGTCTTTCCAAGCTTACTCCCATCACTTTGTTTTGTGATAATCAGTCTGCTCTTTACATTGTCTCCAATTCTGTATTTCATGAGTGCACCAAGCATATTAACATTGATTGTCATTTGGTCATGAAAAAATTACTTCAAGGCTTGATCAAGACTGCTCATTTTCCTACCTCTATGCAACCAACAGATCATTAACTAAGGCTTTAAGTCATAACATTTTACTCAATTTTCTTCACAAGTTGGGATGGTGTAATTTGTTTAAACCTTCCAACTTGAGGGGGGATACTAATGTACATGATCATCTATCTGAATAATACTTAGTCGACTAAATTAGTTAGTTAAGATGTTCAAGGATATAATAGTAATTGTAATAGA
This sequence comes from Panax stipuleanatus, assembly GCA_020205555.1. Lineage (NCBI taxonomy): Eukaryota > Viridiplantae > Streptophyta > Magnoliopsida > Apiales > Araliaceae > Panax > Panax stipuleanatus. Next base: position 554,085 of record CM035125.1, on the reverse strand, counting down.
GTTAGCTAAGGTTATTTGTGTACTTTCATTATAGTAGTTAGCCGTCAATATAATGTAGTAATCTCTCTCATTTCATTTTGTAACTTCAGGTTGGTGTGAATACAATCGTTGTGGTCTATTTTTTCTTTCTCCATTGAAGACGTCTTACAAATACATATTTAGGTTTATGGTAAATATATTTAAAAATTGAGATTTTTAACCTAGTGATTGTGGTTTAGACTGATGTACTGTGACCTTTAAGTTAATATTTCATTTAGGTTTAATTGACTGACTCTTGATATTGTAATAATGAATTATATTATACTCTTAGCACAGTTTTAAAAAAAATCAAATTCATTTTCTCACACCATCATAATTTTAAATTAAATACACAAAGAAAACTATTAAAATACATATTTGAGATTATCAAAGTGGAAGTAAAAAATTAGAAACTTCTATTAATCACTATATAAGGGGGGGAAATTCAAAGGATCCAGTCAACTCAGGTGAAAATCAATTTTCATCTTGAGTCATTTTAGTAAAATTGACACAAAGGATCTCCTAAATTTCAAACTATCTTTCTTAATGTTTCATCTTAAATAAAAAAAAGAGTTTTACTTGCAAAATTTATAAGTATTATGAGTTTTAGTCTATATAAGTACACATAAATAAATTAAATTGTTAATTTAGCAATTGTGATATGCTAGTTAAAATTATATCTACAAATTTGAGAATATTATATTATTTTATACTATAATCCATAAATAAAAAACTCTTTATGAAACATTATTTTTCTTAATTAGACTCTTTATTTATGAGAGAGAGTACTACCAAAATAAGAAGAAGAAAAAACACGTGAGGAATCATTAAATGTATCATAAAATTTGTTTTCAATCATCAATGTAAATATATTAATTTCATAATTTTTTTATCAAATAGTTTAATTATTACTCCCTCCGTCCCAAAATAACGGTTCAGTTTTGACTTTTTTTAATCAAATTGACTATTTTTAAAATTAATAATTAAGCATGTGTAAATATATTTTTAATATTATAAAAATTGCTATTAATAGTAAATTATATATTTTTTTTTTGTTATAACCTCTGCACCTATATTATGGCAAAAATGATATAAAAAATAGTTTTAAAAATAGTTAATTTGATTTTAAAAAGTCAAAACTAAACAGTTATTTTGGGACCGAGGAAGTAACATTTAAAGCAATAGTGTCTAATGCGTTTAACCCCAAACACACCATACTCTATCGATTTATTTTTGATAAACTTTAACATAGGGAACAAAAAAAAATCAAAATAAACTACTAGTATTAATATTAAACGTAGAGAGTATATTTCAGAAGGCACCCACCAAGATTCTCAGGATGCTAATATTCTATATTTCAAATCCAACCATGATCTCAACCGCTAATAATATCTTTATAAATAATCCATCAAACAAAATACTAGTCGGTAACAATAATATTAAACACAACTGGTAGACATAAGACAACTCATCTCATGTTCAAAAAGTCCAACATCTCTTGTGCTATATATATATATATATGAATAATGATCTATATCTAAAATTAAATAAGAGTATTATCCAATTTATCTTTAATTATTTAAAAGAAGATTGAATGACCTAAGATTTATCTCGTTCCCACAATAATTATGTGGATGAGATATACCATCCACACAACTATTATGCGAATAGAAACCTACAAATTATATGTCATCTGTACAACTATTGTGCGGATGTCTGCACAACTTTTATGCGGAGAGGATTCATCATCCTCATAACAATTATACGGATTGAATAATGAATAATGAGTAATGCTAGAGACACAATTTATTCTATAATTATTTTATAATTTGTTGATGTGACATACTCTACCTCAGCATATTGATGAACAAATTATTTCAATGTAGTCTTCGACCCCACATAAAAGCTGAGATGGAGTATGCTATATCAGTAAATTATAAAATAGTTATAAATAAGTTGTGTCTCTAGCATTATTCTAGGATAATTACAACTTTTAGATTATAAAAATGAATGACGGGATCTGCGTTAGATGGAAGAGTCTCTCATCCAACTTTGATTATAAATTACTCCATTATACAGTATATATATATATAAAAAAAAATTAATCCATGGCAACCGGTTGCCATGATACTATTCCTAGCAACCAACTTGAGAGTCGTAGATGAAGATAATTAAAGGCTGAGATTGACTCCTTTCCCTCCAAGCCGCTACTACATGTAGCGGCTTATACTTTTTTTTCAAAGTCAAACTTGTAAGCAAAGTGGGCCCCAGTTGGTATTAGATTAAATAAAAAAAATAAAAAACCGCCACTCTATGTAGTGGCTTAGCCCAAAATATTGTCCCATTATCAAAGTCACTCTCATTATATTAAACTTATAATAAATTTAATAATAATATGAATTGTTTAATATTATTATTAAATTTATTATAAGTTTAATATAATGAAAGTAACTTTGATAATGGGACAACATTTTGGGCTAAGCTGTACTATAGAGTAGCGATTTTTGATTTTTTTTTATTTAATCTAATAACAACCAGGGCTCACTTTACTTACAAGTTTGACTTTGAAAAAAAAGTATAACATGTAGCGGCTGTGAGAGAAAAGAGTCAATCTCAGCTTTTAATTATCTTCTTCATCTACGACTCTCAAGTTGATTGCGAAAACAGTGGCATAACAATCTGTTAGCATGGATTTGTTTCCGATATATATATATATAAATCATCGTTCATCCTCCACCCACCCAATAAGAATCATTAATAAATTCAAGGGTTTAAAATTGTCAACCGTCCCATACACGACACGTTCCCTATAAATTTATTACTATTACAAATTGACTAACCATATTTATATGAATATCGGAGAGTAATATATTCTTGGCATTTTGACTCCGCCGATCTAATTTCTGTTTTTATATTCTATTCTATACCATACTTAGCTTGGAGTGGAATTGAACAAGAAAAGGTGGACATCCTAATCAAAAAAACCACTACCACCAAGTTGTTTATTTCTTTCTTGTGTAAAATAAGTTTTTCTCATTTATGTAAAGTTTGTTTGGTTTTCATATTGTAATAATAATGATTTATTTGATTATGAATTATATTGTCCTCCAACTGACGGAGCTTCAAATAAAAAGAAAGTATAATTGTCAATAGATGAGGTATTAGTTTAGTGATTTTATTTTATGTAAAGTGTGTTTATTGAAGAAATTAGAAACCCATACACGCCTATAATTTTATAAGTTTAATAAAAGTAATTTTGTTAAACAAATGAATAATGCTACTATCACATAAATATGATGATATAACTCTCACATACTTCGAAGTGACGGTATGTGATATGTTGTTGAGTTAAGTGAATCATATCAACAACAAATCACATACTGCCACGTCTACAGTATATGAGAGTTATGTGATTGTTTTATGTGATAGTAGCACGACTCTAAACAAATTCTACCACTATCATGTAAAAGGAGGAGCACCAACTAAACAAAAGGCTCCGGTTAGCATAAAATTATTTTTTTGATAAATTAATCAATTGGTTAATAGAATGTTAATACACATACAATCGCTTGTTTATCAATATTCTATTGGTCAAATGACTAATTTATCCAAAATAAATTTTATGCTAATCACTTCCAAACAAAAGAAAGAAGGAAAGAAAACTCAAACTAAACCGAACCAAACCGAACAGTAAGAGTACTCCACGTATGACTTTTTTTAATTAAAAAACATGGAAAACCCAGTAGTTGCATGATGATTCAATTCTCCACCCCTCCCCCCGCCCTCCCTCCCACCCTCCCACTTGAACAAACAGAAGAAAACAACATTTTTCAACATAAGAAAAGAGTAGACACTGCTGATGAATCTCAACCCTCCATTTGCTAGCGTTGACATCTTTGAAATCTCTCTTTTTTTCATCATTGTTCGTTATGATTGTTTTGGACCGTCTGATTCAAGGATTAGAGAAGCAGGAGTGCTGTCGTTGATAGAGTGAGAATGGTTATGCTCCCCCTCGTAGGTGACTATCAGCATTGCTGGATCATCCAGTGCCCTCTCTACATGCTTTCTTGCTGGGCAACCCCTTACACTACTGCACTTGTAATATCCCCTGAATTTTTGTTTCAATAGATTATTTGATGACCATAAATTTAAGACATTCATTTTGGGACCAAATGAGACTATCAATTTAGGACAAACCTTGGGTGTGGAGAACCTTTGATGGGCTTTTGACCATACTTTCTCCAAGAAAAATCATCCGGTGGAATATCAGACATCTTCATACTTATGGCTGCCACTCTCACCACTTTCTTCACCCTTGATTTCCTATTTTTCCACCAAAACAAATTCTAAATCCAATAAATTTCAATTTAATCAAACAAATAAAAAGGCCAATCAAAATTTCCAACTCTATTTACCTTTTCTTAGGACAATGGCATCGGCCGGAAGACCCAGAACACTTGGCACCAGAATCATCCATCGAACTGCACTTTCGCTTGAACAACGACGACGAAAGAGGCGGCCGGCTCGCCGACGAAACCTGCGACATATTAGTAATCTGAAAACCCGACCCGTCTGTATCGCCGGTTAACGATGACATAAATGAAGTCGCCGGCGAAGCCACCGCCGCCGCGGTTGCTGCGAAATTAATGGTAGTAATCGGTTCCTTCTTTTCCATCGACACATTTTTCACCAACTGATGATGATTGTGATTGTGAGATAGAGGCAGAGGCAGAGGCATAGGCAGGGGAGGTAAGCGCTGAACCGGAGTGGGACAATAAATTCGGGATACATTAGAAATCTGCTCCTCCGCCGTTTGATGGTGGTGCTGATGGGTAACCGAATGAATCATCGGCTCTGATTCGTGGGTCTGGGTTTGATCCGGACGATGCTGGTTGTTCAGGATTGGGCCTCTTCTGAACCGGGCGTGACCGGTTCGGTTCCGATCTAGCAAGGAAATGAACTTCTTAAACTTGTTAACGGCGACATCTGTAACAGCTCTGTAATCTGTATTACCGGAATCCATGGCGGCAGTAGCAGAAGAAGAAATATTTGGGTTTTGATGATTATATTGTTGGGAGGAGTGAGAAAGAATTTTGATGAGATTTTCAACGCTTTGAAGTCCGGCGGTGGCCGCTTCCTGGACTGCATTTTCTTCCATTTTGGCACCAAAATTCTCGTTTCTGTAACCTGTACTCATCAGCTCAACGGCCATTTCTGCACAAATACTATCAACTAAACAAAACCCAGAAGAGCTTGAAGCTTAATGGTTTAGTAGAGAGAAAAATAGTTGTAGATAGAGAAAGTTAAAGAGAGAGAGAGAGAAAAAATAGGTATTGGGAGTCAAACAGATGATGTGCCCTTCTTCCCTCTATAAGGTATCGGATGAATGACTGAGCTGTTATTTCTGTCCTCTGCAGTCAAACTATCATTCCAATGGTTGTTTTACGCGTGTCTAAAGTTTTTAGAGAGATAAATTTTGTTATGGCATTGACCTGGACCAAATGACCGGATAAGCCGGTAAAGAGGAGGAGAGAGAAAGTTAGAGAGTCAAAAGTTAATAATAATCAGTCCCATTAAATGACTCGGTAAAATAGGCACAGGTGGGCGCCAGTAAGGTAGAGTTGACTTTCAAACTGCTTTTTAATGCAAAAGTCTATTGGAACGAAGAGGGATGGGGTTTTGTGGGGCCATTGAACTTCTGCTTTACCGGACACCGGATGCTGTTTGGGTATGTGGTTGTGTCAAAGTTTGAATTGAAAAACCCATAAAATCGAGAACAGATTTTCTGTCTTCAAATTTTTTGTTTTTTTGTGTGTCGCAGTTTAAATGTTGACACATATTTTTTTATTTAACATCAATTAATTTTAAAATTAAAAAAAAAGAAGATAAATATCAACATTTAAGTAGTAGGACATAAAAAGACAGAAAATTTAGGGACAAAAAATCTGCTCTCCATAAAGTCGCATGGGATTCTCTCCTTCTTTTGTCGTTTTTTGTAACCGTGAAAATGAAGACAAAGAGGAAGACTTTTTCTTTTTTTTTAAAAAAAAATATGTGGATTGGTGCTTCTCGCCTTAAGATCAAGTAGAAGATCTGATCAATTATAAATATCATTTTTTTAATCTTTTTAATATAGCCTAATGGGGTGGGGTGGACTTTTACTTTGTTTTTCAAGTTTAGCCAAACAATAATATCTCAATATGAGAAATGATTTTTTTACATGTGTTTATGTTAATTTCACAATTCTCTGTCTCATGTTAGAAAGATACTCACCTCATTCCCATTTTTCTTCTACATATAAATATTAGAGGAGAAAGATTTGATTGTTGCTGAATTTTAGAAAAATAAAAAATTATTACTACTACTATTGTTTTTATATTGGCATTAAAAACATATATATATATATATATATATATATATATATATATATATATATTCATACGCCTATAATTTCAATCATAAATAAATACATAGATCCAAAACAATAAATAAGAATATGAAAGTGGATCACAACTATTCAATTTCACAATCCAAATTGGAGAATATAAATTGGATGAACGAACTCGTTAAATTTTTACGTATTTAAATCGGTTTTTACGATTTGTTATAAATAGGTAGCATGAAAAACATAGCAAATATACACATTGATGCTCCTAGTATTCCGATCATAAATAAATATATAGATCAAAGACAATAAATGAGAATATGAAGGTCTTTATTATGAAGGATCACAACTTTTCGATTTTACATCCAAATTGGAAAGTATAACTCGCACGAACGAAATTAACTCTACAAATTTTTTATGTAATTGAAAGACTCAAATTAGTTTATTTTTATCGTTAATCCGGTTAAATAACTCGTACGAATGAAATTGACTCCTAATTAATTAAGAGTCAACTTAAATTAGGATCGTCTTACGGCTTGTTATATATATGTACATAAATCATATATTAGATTAGGCTTTACTTATGTAATTCATTTAATCAAAAAAGTTATCCGATAGATAGGTCATTGATTTAACTAGTGATTGAATTAGTGATGTCATAAATACATAAAAGTGTTTAATTTTAATAAAAGAAATTCTTAGCTCCAAAAAATAAAAAAAAATTACTATATCAATTTAACTGATAAAATGTTTTATTGATTGAGCTACCAAGTTGGATCGATGATTAACTAGTCTATTACCAGGGGCGGATCTAGAAAGAAAGTAAAATTTAAAGATATTTAATATAAAAAAATTAAAGTTTAGATTGAAAATATTATATCGGTTTTAAAATTAAAGATACATTTTGCCTATTTAAAATCAATTCACGAAATCTTAAAATTCAAAATTGATATGAAGTTATTTAGTTTTAATACAACAAATATAATAATTATAAACTAACTATAAAATACTATTAATTATTTTATTTGATACTTTCAAAACTTGAATGAACTTATATTGATTTGAATTTTAGGATTTCGCGAATTGACTTTAAAAAGTCAAAATGTATATCTAATTTTGCAACGGATGTAGTATTAAATTATTCAAACTTCATATCCTATACTACCTTGGTCACTACAATACTCTTTGTCTCTCCGTTTCTCGTCTAACCGTTTGACCTAATTTTTCTCACTAGTTCGACTTTAGAGAAAATTCGATATGCTGTATTTTTTTTATTTATAATTTCACAAATTTAGTCATTGCTTTGAGATTCTTCTGTAATTACTTGCAGTTTTTTTTGTAATTGCTTATGAATTTTTGGAACTAATAAAAATGAGACTATCATACAACAATTTTAAGTAATGAAATCGCGAAAAATGTACTATAAATAATATTTGAGCATTATTTAGTATTGTAATTTATTTTACTAAATTTTGATTTTTTAGCAGGAATGTGTTGATTTCAAATTTAACCCCACTAACTGAGGTTAGATCTGTCACAGTCTATTACGATTTTTAATCAAACTAGTTTAGTTTGAGCAAATAGACCATAGGATCGCTTACCAAATTTTCAGAGCATTGCCCTCCCACTTCTATTCAAAGTGAGAAAACAAATTTGTAATGACCATAATCATGTCAAACACCTGTCATCGTACTAGTTGTATGATGCATCTCGAGCAAATTGTAGTAAGAAAATCGAGTCAAACTAAGTTTTAAGCTTTTACAAGTTTACCCCATTGTAATGGAGTTTATTTCAATTGAAATTAGAAGAAGATGAGCCTCTAATGATAATCAAAGCTGTTAATGATTAACGCAGCTTTGCATGAAATTTTAAGACATTGAAAAAGCACTTAGGCCCTGGGAACAACTTATAAGTTGGTCAAACCAACTTAAAAGTTATTTTTCACGGTATTTGGCAACCACTTATTTTTTAACTTATAAGTTCAGTTTTAAGTCAAAAATAAATAAGTCACTATTTGTGACTTATTTAAAAATGACTTATAAGCCATTTTTAAATTAGTTAGTTTGACCAAATGTATTTTCTATTATGAGTAGAACACTTTTATAATTTATTTTAACTTAATTTTTAATTTATAAATTAAATTGATGTCGAACAGGCTCTTAGACAAAGGAAAGACAAAATTAGAAAAGGATCCCCACCTAATTAAATTAAATGAAAGCAAAGGAGAAGGATGGTGTAATTAGGCGTTGCCTTGTGCGTGAAGGATAAAAAAAACAATATTGGAATGTCAAAGTCTATATAACGAGACAATTCATCATCTTTATTGACTAAAGCGTAAAAACACAGTGTCTAGATTTTTGGTACATCTCTTTATTTGGGTTAATGTATTCTGCAAGTCACAAATTGCAATTTATTTGTGTTAATTCTGCAAGTTACAAATTGCAATTGTTGTGTGCAAAGTTTGTTGGGTTTAACGTTTTCCCTACTTGTAGACTCCTTTAGAGAAATATATCTTTTCGTACTCATTGTGACAATATCTCTCATTTTTTTTAAATACATATTTAGCGAAACAAATATTATATTTAGTAGACACTTTCATCGACACAATTGTTTGCGACTATTTTTTTTGCGTTGATAATTGTTTGCGATACATTTTGTTTGTCGCTAAATGTAATATTATTGTTTCTAATTGTGTATTGAGAAAAATTAGGGATAAGTATAATGGACGAAATCATAATCCTGTGAAATACATTTTGTACATTATTTTTTTTACAAACAAAGTCTTTTTTGAAAAGAAAAAAAATTGTTTCGCAAAAAAAAGGACCTAAAATATTGATATTGATAGCAATATAAAATAACATAATTTTTGAAAAAAAAATTAGCAGTATGCTTTTATTATCAAGTCGTCACTACTGAACTAATAATTTATTAATTTAAAGATAAACATGATACAAAAAATATATTCTTAGTTTTACAAATTAAGCATCTTCTTCTTATTTATTTATATTATTTTTTTGAAAGGGGGGAAGATTTGACAAGTTGAATGACTTTACATCTTCATAATTTACCATGTATGTAATTCCTTTAAGATATAATTGTGGTCATGAAAGTGAAAAATAAAATAAAAATGACTGCATATAGCCCAAAAGGGCATGGTGTAAAAATGTTCCTGATATTTATACCGAAATTCTACTTTCACTCTGAACTCTTTTTTTTTCAAAAGTAAACTTAATGTTACGAATTGAAGCATAACTGTGCCCCTCCCATTAAAAAAATCCAACTAGACAAACGGATGTGCTAGGCGACTAACACGTGACAAAAATAAAGTTTAATAATTTTTTTTATTCATTTTTTTTTCTCCAACTTTTCTCTCTCTTTCTTCTCTATCTTCCTTCTCTCTCTTCCTCCTCTTTCTCACATTTTCGCTTAATTTTTCAATCCCACAAACCTCAACCCCACTACTGAACCACCGTTACTGCAGCCGCAAACCTCAGCCCCAAATTTCGTGAGTAATTATAGAATTTCACGAGACAAATTATTTGTAAACGACAAATATTTTGGAATAAATTTTTTCTTTTAAAACGACAATCTTTTAGGAACGGAGGGAGTATCCAACTTGGGGAGCTCTCCAAATCTATAAGCGATTGACCTGTCAAGCAAATTAGCACCAAGATTAATCAGAGTTAAATTCCCACAATTCGCAATTTCTACGGGTATGTTCCATATAAACCCGTTTCCAAAAAGTTGAAGTTCCTCTAAAAGCTTTAAATTTTCAAGGGCTGATTGGCACTTCTGTCCCTCCAAGTTGCTATCCATTTTAAAAGTCGTCCCTAAAGTACAATTTTCGTCAGTTAGGTCCTTCAAGTGGCATTTTATTGGCGTTTTTGTTCCTTCAACCCATTTTAACCTAAACCCGACCCATTTTGACCAAGTTTAACCCAACCCGACCCAGTTTGACCCAACCCAAATTTTTAATATTTTAAAATATAATAGTATTTTTTAAATAAGTTTAAAAAAATAATTATATTTAATATTTTAAAAAAATAATATTTAATTATTTAAAATAAATTATTATTATTAAAATAATAATTATTTTAATATTTTAAAATAAAATAATTATTTTTAATATTTAAAAATAAATTATTAGTTTTTTTATAAAAAAAATTAATAATTATATTTAATATTCTAAAATAAATAATTTTTATTTTTAATATTTTAAAGGTAAAAAATATTTTTGTAAATATTATTTTTAAAAATAATATTTACTTTTAAAATATTAAAAATAATATTTATTTTAGAATATTAAATATAATATTTATTTTAGAATATTAAATATAATATTTATTTTAATATATTAAAAATAATAATTATTTTAGTTTTTTTATAAAAAAAATTTAGATAATTATTATATTTATATTTATATTTATTTTAATTTTTTAATATTTACTTTTAATATTCTAAAATAAATGATTTTAATAATTATTGTTTTATAAGGAAAAATAATATTTAATATTCTGAAATAATTATTATAAAAAATAAAAAATTATGATTTAATAATTATTAAAAAAAATTAAAATAATCTTAATAATTATTATTTTAAAATTGAAAATAATCTTAATAATTATTATTTTAAAAATTAAAATAAGCTTAAAAATTATTATTTTAAAATTTTAAATAATCTTAATAATTATTATTATTAAATAATAATTATATAAATTTTTTTAATAAGTATTTCAGAATATTAAATATTGTTTTTCCTTCAAAAACAATAATTATTAAAAATATTTATTTTAGAATATTAAAAATAATAATAATTTTATAATATTAAAAGTAAATATTAAAAAATTAAAATTAAAATAAATATAAATATAAATATTATATTTATTCAAAAAAATTTAAAATAATAATTATTTTTAATTTTCTAAAATAAATATTATTTTTAATATTCTAAAATAAATATTATATTTAATATTATAAAATAATTATTATTTTTAATATTCTAAAATAAATATTATTTTTAATATTTTAAAATTAAATATTATTTTTAAAAATAATATTTACAAAAATCTTTTTTACTTTTAAAATATTAAAAATAAAAAATATTTATTTTAGAATATTAAATATAATTTTTATTTTTTTAAAAAACTAATATTTTATTTTTAAATATTAAAAATATCTATTTTTTAAATAATTATTTTATTTTAAAATATTAAAATAATTTTTATTTTAATAATAATAATATATTTTCAATAATTAAATATTATTTTTTAAAAATGTTAAATTTAATTATTATTTTAAACTTATTTTAAAAATATTTTTATATTTTAAAATATTAAAATTTTGGGTTGGGTCAAACTGGGTCGAGTTGAGTTAAATTTGGTCAAAATGGCTCGGGTTTAGGTTAAAATGGGTTGAAGGAACAGAAACGCCAATAAAATGTCATTTTAAGGACCTAATTGACAAATATGGTACTTTAGGGACGACTTTAAAATTAAGTGACAACTTGAAGGTACAGAAGTGCCAATTATCCAATTTCCAAGGCTATTGCAATAGACCCAGAAAAAGAATTATGGTTAAAATTCAAAACCTTCAGGCCAACCAACCCATTCAATTGTGAATCAAATTTTCCATTTAAATTATTATGAGACAAATCCAAATCCTCCAACACAACAAAACCCTGAAAAACAGGAAAAGTACCCGACAGCCTCATAGATTTATATACTCCCTCCAATCCCAAAAAATAGAGAAATGCAAAAAGCAAAGCAATTACATCAACCAATTAAAATTAAATTTGGAAAGCGAGCCAAACAGAAATTTCGAAAAGATTAGGAGCTCGAACATCATCAAATCATCTCAAAATCAATCCTAAAATTCAAAAATTCTACTAAATCGCGAAACTAAAAAAAAACCTAAAATCTTGCTTCAAATCCTATCAGATCATTCCATTAGAGCTTGCAAATGACTGGACTTTGTTCCCCAACAAATTTCGAGTAGAATTAAACCACAATCAGTAACAAAAAGCTCAAAATAATGATCAAATCTCACCTCAAAAGTATAATAGCGAACTTCGTATCGCGGAGGTAATTTTTAGCCAATTTCTTAATCAAATCAGGTTCAAATCTAATGAGTGAGCGGAAAAGGGCTGATGTGGCTTTGATTTCCTTTATTTGATTGATCCGTTTCATGTCGGTTAAAATGTTGAGAAAATTGGAGATGTGCGGCTGGAGGTTAGCCGACGTCGTGTACTGGTCCAGGAGCTCTCGTTAGCCTCGATTGTGACGATAGGATTTGTGAAATATTTGAGGACCGCCTCTTCGGATAAGAGCTCCTCGAGCTTCTCGAGATTGGCGGTGGTTGTTTTTAGGGTTCCGTTTGACTTAGCTACGTCGGCGAGGACAGTGGCGTAGCTTCCGATGGTGTAGAAAATAGATCTGGTTTTTTGGGTAGATATTAGAGAGAGAGAAGGAAATGATAATGAAGAGAGAAAGAAAAAACAAATAATAATGAAGAGAGAGAAAGAACTTGGTCAGCAAAAAAATGTTCAGGTGTAAGCGGAGTTAGTCTAGGTGTTATGTCCGTTAGGGACAGGAGCACGGTTGACCTTAAATTAGTAACATCAAATGTACTTTGTTTTATACCCAAGCCGCTACTAGGAAGAGATTTAAGAAGTCAAATTTGTGGGCCTCTTAAAAGAAAAAGTTACTTTGTGAATCTTGTGAGCAACTGTGAGTAGCGGCTGGCCTAATAAATTTGTTCCATAACTCAAGTCACTTTCATTAAGTTACTTTGTTATAATAAATTCTAATAATAATAATATAATCAATTGTTTGATTTAATAAATAAAATTAATTGTTTAATATTAATATAATCAATTGTTTAATATTAATAATAATATTAATATAATTATAATAATAATAATAGTAATAGTAATAATTAAAAAAATAACAATATATTATTATTATTATTATTATTATTACATTAAATTCAATTTCCTATATATATATATACACACGATAAACCCCATTACTATATTGGGCCGTTGTAAATTTTCTTCTGTTTTCCATGGTATTAACAAGCCTGTCAAGCATATAAAATAGCTCTGCTATGGGCTGCAGAGTTATTTCCTTAGCTGAGCCGTCACATCTTACTCAAGGCAAAAAGTGGAGATTCAGCCACATACTTTTGAACATTTTCATATAAATTTAAGGGATAATTACATATTCTAGTACATTTTTAAAATAATTACAAAAATAATACATTTATAAAATAATTACAAAACTAACACATTTTTACATATTTATTTACAAAATTAGTGCAATTAAGATTCTTTTAATTTAGGAAGGTGAATCGTCATTCTCCGTCCCTTGCAACGGCCTTATCCTCGATCTCTCTCTCCATTCTCTCTCTTTCGCCATTTTTTCTCTCTCGTCATTATGCTTTTCTTCTGAAAATCGGAGAAAGGTGGGTCTAATTTCCTTGTATGCGGGATAATTTTGTCTATGCCTGCACTTTCTGACACTAGTGTTACAAACTACAGGCTCTGTTGCCAATTCCACTGAGGAATCCTCTGTTTCTGGACAAAATCCAAGTGGGAAAAATGGATTGAGAACTCCAAATGAATTAGATACTATTTGTTATGAAATAGATATTCGAGAGTGTGGGATTCAAGTGGACTATTTTTCCATAATAATTTATTGCGCAACACGAGTTTGGTTTATGTGCATTTACATTTAGTAGTACAGGGTGGTGATATTTTCCAAAATCTGTTGCTTGATATTGTTTGTTTTCACTCGGAATTTTGTTGCTTGAGCTATTTATTGCTTCAGTATGCAATGAACTGTTTATGCAACCCAAGCAAATTGTATTTGGTTAATATATTAAGTAAAGATCGGTACTTTCCTTTACTTTTTTCTGTTCCTTTTCTCTTCTTTTTTTTAAAAAGTAAAATAAAATTGATTGACACTTCAATTTTCAGGAAGCAGAAGGTGATGATGATTCATTGGGATTGGTCAGGAGATCTTGATTCAACTCATCAGTCAAGATATTGATAATGCAGTTGATAACCTAACAGTCGTACCAAGGTAACCAAACTTTCATATCAAGGTAACCAAACATTTATACCAAGGTAACCAAACATTCATACCAAGGTAACCAAACCTTCATGCCAAGGTAACCAAACCTTCATGCCAAGGTAACCGATCCACCTCCACACCTGCAGTTTTTTTATAATGTAGTTGGTAACCAAACCTTCATATCAAGATAACCAAACCTTCATGCCAAGATAACCAAACCACCTCCACATCCGCAGTTTTTTTATAATGCAGTTGGTAACCAAACTCACTACAAGAAAAAAGCCTATCTGCGACCGCATATCAGCGACCGCATGCGGCCGCAGAAAACCATCTGCGACCGCATGCGGTCGCTGATAAGCGTCGCATAAAATCTGGTAGCTAGAATGCACATCAGCGACCACTATTAGCGACCGCATTATCTGCAACCGAAATTAGCGACCGTTATTGTCCTTTCGGTCGCTAAAATGAGTCAGCATGGTTCAGGGCCACAGGCTGACGTGTGCCACGTGTCAGCGACTGCAATCAGCGACCGCATGCGGTCGCTGATGTAAAAAAACATTGGACCCAGAATTTTGCTGTTTTGTCGAATTCCCAAAAAACTGTACCTGTTTTGTATAGGTACAGTTTATATACCTGTTTTGTACCTGCTTTATCCCAACACATAAACATGCACAACAATATAACATCCATCGTCCATTTACCGACACATACACCAAACTAGTATATAAACTATATATAAACTATATAAACCTTTAAAAACCGATATAAATTGAATAAATATAAACAAATATAATTTTTAAGCAACATACAGACATCCAAAGAATGAATATAAAAGTATAAGATTCTCAAATAACTACAAAACAACACTAAATCAGTCGTCAAGCATCATTGTCCAAATTAGTTTCTCCTTGATCTTGATCACCCTGTAATTAACAAAAAAATAAAACAAATTACATATAATATAGTATATATGTTGATACTGGTGTTACGATCGACAATATACAGTTATTTTTAAACACAACAATATATATATATATATATATATATAAGTCACTACTTTGATTGTAATAAATAAGATTGATTACCTCGTCGCCATGCCCATGCTGTGATGCTGCTGCTGCCGCCACTGCATCAGCTAACTCGTCAGTACTCAGAGCCGCCAAATGCCCGCCCAGTATCTTTAGAAGATCGCGATCTTGACATATAGCTCTCACACAGTCAGCAGGAGTATGAATGGCTGGATGACTTGATGACTGTGAAGACTGGGTAGCAGAGCTGCCTGAGCCACTGAAGGATGGGCGTCGTCGTTGTCCTTGACCTTTGACGTAGTTCTTCTTCACAACAGACGCCCTCTCCCACAATTCTTGATCAATTGGCGGACGTGGGGTGCCTTCAGGATAGCGCTCATTCAATAAAAGCTTATAAGTATCCTGTCATCATGTTAACAATTAAATAGTTAAAAATAAATTGGTAAAATTCTAAAGAATGACGTAAAACTTGATAAGCAAGATTAAGTTGTTAAAACTTATTACCGCTATGTGGACAGCATCAGGCAGACCATCACGGGTGGCCACGTACACATCCAGCCAATGGATAGGCTGACCTTGAGACTGAGACTCCTATACAAAATATATTCCAATATTACTAAGTACACATGTGATATTCTACAATTTATAATTGCAAACATATTAAAACTATTCATACGTACCCTGGCAGTGATATGCTGCAACTGTGAAATACTGCCGCCTCTGTAGGTTCCTTTAGCCTTTTCGCCATCAGGTACACCCGAGGATCTGTTAGTGGCGGCAATCTTGCGTCTTTTGACCCAGGTCTCATCTCTCCATTGGGCACACATCTCAGCCCATATGGACTGGGTGCACCACCAGGGGCTATGCTAATGCATGTAATCCTCACCCTGGCCTGGATGGTCGATCGATGCATTGTGAAGGGCTTTTTGTCGTTCTTTGTTCAAATTGTCTTTGGTGCGGGCGGCGCACTTCTGCCAAAATAGTGTCTGTATCACTGAAGCCTGCGCGTCTTCCCATCTATACCTTTTCTGCAAATAAAATAACAATAATAATATTAAAATGATACTTTGAACATATAATCCAACACTATTAAACAATTATCCTTAGAATATTATATTATCTATCATAATTAAAAAAATACCTAAAATTCAGCCCAAACTGCATCCTTGTGGGCGATAGGTGTGGTCGCCCACGTAATCACAGGTGTGGGCCAATTCTGTAAGCACAATTGTGATATGCACTTGACGATCTTATTATCTGAAAAATCACTATAATATACAATAATTTACATCAAAGATAAGTAGATATATTAAAGCAATTTACATTAGTTATATATCTTGTATAAATGGAATCTAAAATGCTTATATATAAATGATGCGGGACGTACGTGCTATTCGGAGGAGGACGAATCTGAATAAGAATCCGATCATCCGGATTAGTAGGGGCCTTGGGCACATGATTAGGCCCCCTACCCAAGCCACGCTTTTTCTGCGCTGCTTCAGAAGCCATCTATATATTACAAATTTCAAAATGTTAGTATGAGTTATATTTGATTACATGTATATATGAATATAAATTGACAATAATGACAGGAAATTGCATTTAAATAGTTAAGTACATAAACATGTCAGTGATATAAAGATGTTAGTATGAGTTATATTTGATTACATGTATATATATGAATATAAAATGACAATAATGACAGAAAATGCTAAACATGTAATGCTAAACATACATTTCATTTGTTCAAGTGTCAATGTCTGATTCAGAATCATCTTGTATACGTATTGCAGATTCATAACCATCATCTGCTTCAGATTCAGTGTCAGATTCAGTTAGTAACTCTTCCTCCTCAGTATCAATGTCATCTAACACAAGTATTGACTCAGGATCTAATTCATGTGGTTCATCTCCACCATCTAACTGGATTACTTCATTGTCGTCCTCCACATTTATTATAGTTTGAGCATGAAGCATATGCTCTTGGTAAATCTCCCCATCAACTACTTCTACACGACTGCGCGCGGGAGTATGAATTACAACTTGCCAATCTGTAGGCGGTCTATCCCTTTTCCTAATAGGACTAGGAGTGTAGTATACTTGTACTGTTTGAGTTGGTAAAACAAATGGTTCGTTGGAGTACGCAGGCCTATGGAGGTCAATATCGACGATTCCATGTCTGTCAACACGTATCCCTTTTTCTGAATCAAACCAACGACACTTGAACAAGTTAATATGACCCCCGTACGTGCCCTTGTACGACAACTCTACGATTTCCTCCAACTCCCCATAAAAGGCACGACCAAGCTCATTGTAACAATCTCCTTGGACACACACTCCAGAGTTTGTTGTTCTTTTACCGCGCCCATATGGCTTTGTATGAAATTCACAACCATTTATTTTGTAACCATTGTGGCTGACTTAGTCCCTATCTGGTCCCATAGCTAGGACTTGTACATTAGCCGGAATCGTTGATCCCTCAGTCAAAGCCTACAAAAACTCCATCTTATTAAATGAAGTCATCGTTAATATGGAGTATATATATATATATATATATATATATATATATATATATATATGTCGTGCTTAAGAAATTGAACTTACTTTGTCCTTTAGCCAAAGTGCAAATTTTTTATCACGATTGATTTGAATATCTTTATCAGTTATGCCGGGATGCTTCACTTTTAACTCGTCATCGTACAATCTATACAATGTTATAAACATTAATATATTGGAATGTATATTACATGTCATTGAAAGTTAAGGGATAAATTTTCAAGTTTACGTGTGTACCTCATAAATTGGTCAATCTCCTCGCAATTGAGAAGAATGTAAGTATGTGCAGCATGTAATTCCAGCTCAGAGAGGAATATGCGCTTCCCTTTTCCATAAGCGCGGCCCGATAGACCAAATACAGAAAGCCGACCATTTAGTTCAACATTTCCCCCATCATCATGTCTCGAGACTCGATTGGCCTTTGTCAAGACTTCGTCCGGAAAATAGTCTGAGACAAACGTAGATATCTCATCGAAACTGTATGCCTCACATATCGACCCCTCGACATAAGCTCTATTCTTAACCTTCCTCTTAAGGTTTCCCATCACCCTTTCGAAAGGGTACATCCATCTATATTGAACTGGACCCCCAATACGAGCTTCATAGGGAAGATGGATTTGCAAATGCTCCATGGAGTCAAAAAAACCAGGCGGGAATATTTTTTCCAGTTTACACGTGATCTCTATGATGTTCTTCTCAAGTAGAGACATGTCTTTCTCATTTAATGTTTTTGAACATAAGTCTTTGAAGAAACGACTAAGATCCGTCAAAGCATCCCATATTGGTTTATCAAGCAGATCCCGAAATGCTATAGGCATGAGTCTCTCCATGAACACATGACAGTCATGACTCTTCATCCCTTGCAATTTTCCACCCGTAACACACCTTGCAATGTTTGACGCATATCCATCTGGTAGTTTCAGAGACTTAACCCATGTGCACACATCTTCAACTTGCTTTTTGGACAATGTGTACCTTGCATGCGGTTTGACAATCTTACCATTAGGAGATTCATAAAGTTCTAATTCAGGACGCTTACAAATATCTTTCATGTCCAAACGTGCCTTATCATTATCTTTTGTCTTCCCCGTAACATTCATCACGGTGTTAAACACATTGTCGAACACATTCTTCTCAATATGCATCACATCTAGATTATGATGCATATAAATACATATAGATGTATCCTTATGTAAGCATATTACTTGAGCATACTTGTAAGCATATGCGTTAAGCATACTTGTAAGCATATGACTTGAGCATACTTGTAAGCATATGATTAACATTTAAGCATAATTGTAAACATATGACTTGGGCATATACACGTATATGATTAACATTTCAACATACATGTAAGCTGTTATTGTTTGAGGGTGTTCAAACAACAACACAGCTCCAACCATACATGTTCAAACCATACTTCTCCCATCTTCAAGCTTCAAAGGAAACTAGTTGATTGGTGACGCATTTAATTCTCTTGTCTGAATACTTTCGTCCTGCCTGGATTTATGATATAGCTGTAGAATCCTAACTTGATTAGTCATAGTTCTTCTATAGGATCATAGATTATTCTTGTTAACATAACCTAAGCCCCTTGAACCTATAACATCTTCCCATTATAACAGTTCAACTAGATCAATTTCATTCTTGTTCTTTTTGTTTAGTGTTTAATTAATTTTGCTTCCTAGATAACCCTTTATATCTGATACTAATAGTCTATGCTTTATATGTGAAGAAGAGGAGCTTACATAGAGAAGACTCGGCAAGGCAGTTCATCCGATGCTCTATTCTTTTGGATGTCAGTCATTTTCTTATTCTTTTTTGAAGCAAGTTTGTAGTAGGTTATATTAAGATTGTGTTTTGTACCTAAAAATATTAGGCACTATTTTCTAGCTGTTTTGTTATGCAAACTAAGTAAACTGTATGTGATTATATATGTGGGTTGTATGCCTCCTATTCGTTGGTCGTAAATAAATTCTCATCCATCCAACAGTAGAGATATATTTTGACTTGTCAAGTCAATCAAAGAACTTTTTTTCAAAGTTTAAATGAATTAATATATATTTTAAAAACTGACTTTAAAGTTCATAATATTTTTTTATATTTTTAAATTGAGGAGAAATTTAGTGAATTTGCTTACTTATAGTATTAGCTTTTTAACTTATTAGTACACTATTTTATTGAAACCATACCTTTTCCATTTTAATGTGTCAAGAAGTAATATTTCTTGTTGCCGTTGGTGGTAGAGTTTGTTGACTTATAATTTATTTTTTTAACTAAGAAAAATAAGATACTAAGAAAAAGAGAAGATTCATTGATATTGGGTGGGTAAGCCAAGTAAAGGCTGTGCTTTTTTATTTATGGTAGACTTGTTTAAAATTATTTGGGATTCCTAATACCTAATTCATAATATAGCATCTAAGTTTGCATATTGGAAAATCAGTACTCTATATTGGGTTGGGTTGGCTATTACAATTATAAAATTATAATAGCTTTTTTGCAAACGGGAGGGAGTAGTCGGATAGTAGTATATATATTTCTATCGGCTAAATTTATTATAAATTCATTTATGCTGAGGATGGATTGAAAAATAGAACGGAATGATTTTTAAGAATATCTCATGTTTACATATATTAGTCGTTGTTGTTGATGGTGTGTGATCATATACATCCATTATACTAGCTATTAGTATGAATTTCATTCCACAATTTTTCAAACGGAATAAAAATTAAGAGAATTGAATGAATTTTTATTTTCATTCCATGGAAATTGTTTATCATCCAAAATGATTACTAAATACATATGTGATCACAAATTTTTATTTATTTATTAGTTGACAACTAAGTAAATGGTAACTTAGTAATGTTACAAAGAATATATATATAGTATACAATACCCAAATTAAACCTAATTACCCAAATTAAACCTAATTACCCAAATTAAATCTAATTATCCAAATTAAACCTAATTAAGGGTTCTTAACAATGGGGTATACATACACCAAATTAATCAAATTTATGTATATATATACATATTCATAGCAACAAATCAATATAATAACATGTATATATGTATATATATATATATATATATATATATATATATTCATAGCAACATATCAATGCATATATGTATACATTACCCAAATTAATCATTCATTGTATACCAAAATCATTCATAGTATAACTAATATATACCTAAATGTCGGCGACGATAGCAGCGGGCGGTGGCGGTGAGGCGGTAGCAATGGGCGGCACCTCTTCTCCCTATTCTTCTCCCCCTTCTCCCTCTTCTCTCCTTCTCTGTCTCCCTCTTTTTCTTTCCGTTTCACGTCTGTTGTCCAGGCCTGTTGCTGAGAACATTTAAAAGCATCAGCGACCGCTTTCAGCGACCGCATGCGGTCGCTAGTGTTTAATGACGTGGATATATCAGCGACCGCATGCGGTCGCTGTAACTCCTTGGTCGCTGAAGAAAAGCCCGCGAGCAATTCACGCTAATTTTTAGGCGGCAAAAACACACCTGCGACCGGATAGCGACCGCGTGCGGTCGCAGATATAATTTAGCGACCAGATTTTATGATGGTCGCCAAAGGCGGTCGCTGATTCCACCACTAGCGACCGTATTTTGCGGTCGCTGATATTTTTGGTCGCTGATAGCCTCTTTTCTTGTAGTGACTTTCATACCAAGGTAACCAAACATTCATACCGAGATAACCAATCCACCTCCACACCTGCAGTTTTTTCATAGTGCAGTTGGTAACCAAACCTTCGTACAAATGTAACCAATTCAGTTTTAGTAGGTTACCAATTTATTTTGAATATGATGCAGTTGGTAGCCAAACCTTAATACCAAGGTAACCAATTTCATTTTATTAGGTTACCTTCATAGTGCAGTTGGTAACCAAACATTCATACCAAGGTAACCAGACCTTCATGCCAAGATAACCAAACCTCCATACCAAGGTAACCAATCCACATCTATACCTGCAGTTTTTTCATAGTGCAGTTGGTAGCCAAACCTTCATATAAAAGTAACCATTTTAATTTTTGTGGGTAACCAAATAGTCATAAAAAATTTCAGAACAGTAAGAGTTACATCTATTTATTTTCAAACTTATGTTTGTAGTGCGAATCTTCTCCTTCTTCTCATTGGCGTTAACAATGATAGAGAAGATTACATTTGAGTTAACAGCGAAACAGTTGATGAGCTTTGATCCATGCGAGTGGACTGAGAATTTAATGAAAGAATATATGATTGACATTGAAGGATTCTTCTTTATTCCTTTTACTCTCTTCTCTCCCACCTACCGCAAAGCCATTCAAGTTAGTTTTTTATTTTTTTCTCTTTAAAATTAACAGTGATATATATTGCATATTTTTGTTGAAGACTAGAGGAAAAGTGACTGAAGCATTGAATTTGGTGGTGAGAGATTGGATGAGAGAGAGTACGGAAGAAAAATGGCAGCGCCGTTGGCCGAAAAAGGTGGAGGATGAAGATGACGAGGGAGGAAGATGACGAGAAAATAATTTTTTATTTTTCATTCTTTTGATTTGAATTTTGAATTCTGGATTTGTTTTTGTTGTTAGATCCCAAAGATTTGAATTTGAATTATTAATTATAGCAGCCTTGATTTTAGGTTTCCTTATTAATGTGAAATTAAATGGTTTGAATTTATTGCGTTATTTTTGTAATTATTTTGTGGATGTATTGATTGTGTAATTATTTTTTAATTGTTGTATATTAGTGTAAAGGACCCTAAATTTAAACTACGATGCTAGAGATTTTTACTTTTTTGTCTCAAAAGTATCTTATGTGATTAGTTATGTCATAAATTATCATTAAAATACTCGATGTCATATCATTTTAGATCAAAAATTTAAATCTCCTAACAATACTCGGTTTTTAAAAAATTATTCTTGCAAAAGTGTGTATTTTAATTAAGCTAAATGTATAAGTTTTTTAGTTTTTTTTATTATTATTATTGTTGTTGTGGTTATGATTTGATTGATATTTGCACCATGGTGTGAGGAGCTTTTAAGAGGGAAAAAAAGAAGATAAGGGAAGAGAAGAGCTTTTGAGAAGAATGTTTTTTTTTGGTCAAAATAACACTCGTTTTCACTCCCAAGACATAACCATAATTTATTTTCTTTTTCTTTTTTTTTTTCTTTTTCTTTTCTTGTTTCCCTCTTCAATTGCTTTATTACAAATGTATAGTCCAATATATTAACTCCTTTGGATTCCATATATTCTAGTCTCTTATCTTTTAACATCAATTTTCCTTCAATAAATGTAAGGTTGTGTTTGATAAATCTGGCGATTAAGATCTGAATGATTATGATGTCTTAATAAATTAGATCAACTGAATGATTATGAGGTCTGAATCTAAAAAATTGTTTGATAACTAAAAAGTAAGTTGTCTATTAATGACACTATTTTATTATTTTAAAAGGTAAATTTTTATTTAATAATTTTAAATATTCAATTTAATAAAAATGAGTGAATAATATTGTTGAATATATTTATATGAAAAAAAATTATCAAAAAAATTTCATTAAGAGGTACCTCTTAATTATTAAGATTTCATTTTCTGTCTTACCGATTAAGAGACATTCAGAGGTAACAAAAAAAAACAAACAGCATCATGCCTCTTAGCGAATAAGAGGCAGTCCATTAAGAGGCAATCAGATATAAACAAACAGCACCTATAAGTCTTCATGTTAAAAGATGGTCCATATTAAAGTATCTTTTTTGTCCAAGCACAAAAATAATATGGACCAATATTTTTTTTATAAAAAAATTGGGTGGATCTGCCCATGACATTAAACTTAGATGATTACGCACTTTATACTACAGTTTAAAGAAAAATCTTTTTCTCTCCCAACTCCTTATAAATTCTGCGCTAGTCTAGCATGGACCAAACAATATTAATAAAGAGAGAGAAAAAATTAGGGTGAAAAAGAAATAAATGGGTCAAAAAATCTCATTGTGAATAGGTTTGTTTCATTTTTGATTCTTAATTTGGTGAAATGTGATATTGAAATTTAAAATTTTACCTTATGAAATAAATTGTATACAATTAAGGGTGTAAATGAATCGAGTCGAGTCGAGTATTGAGATTCTCGGATTTGGTTCATAAAATTTATCGAGTATTAAATAAGGTTTGATTTAAGCTCGCTTAGCTACCGAGTCGAACACGATCTCGAATCGAGCCCAAATAGTTTGAATTTTTCGAACGAATATGAAATTGCAATTTGAAGAGGTTTGAGTAATTTATCGAATTTTAAAATTTGTTCATATTTGAATCATTTATATTTCGAGCATAGAACTTTTAGACGAACGAATACGAATCGAACCCGAACTCTTCATGTTACAGTCTTATATACAATTGCAATAAATTGATCAAAAGTTTGTGTTTTGGTGTCACAAATCAATGGTAGAGAAAAGAGTGAAATGTACACAAAGTTGACCGAAATTTCAAAATAACTTTGAACAATTAATGTGTCCATCATCAAAGAAATAATAAACCCATCCAATATAATACCACCCGAAGAGGCTCAACTTTTCTATCAAAAAGGGATATATAAAGTATGGGCATAGTAGGGCCCAACCACAATCCTCTGTCTCTATTATTAATAATAATAACTTAAGTTCAGACCTTCAAAACTACAACTAACATGAGAGTAGTGGCCCAAATCAAAACAATAAGTCTAGGGGCATATTTTTTTAGTGGCATTCTAATGATCTTTTTTTTTTGTTTTTTGTTTTTTTTTTAGAATACTTCTCAAAAAATATATAGTATTTATTTCAACTAAAATTTTTACAGAAAATAATTTTAGGTGTAATTTGGATACATACAAGAAACGGTGTTTTATAGACTGTACAGACTCTGTTTCTTTTATATATCCAAATTATACCTAAAACATTGTTTTCTGTAAAAATTCCAATTGAAATAAATAATAGTAGTATACATTTTTTTGGAAAGGTACTCTATTAAAAAAAAAAAAAGAATCACTAGAATGTCACTCAAAAAATTTCCCCCTAGAAGGACTCAAATCAAAATTAAACCATTCCCTTTGGACGCTTCTGTTTTGTTTTGTTCCAAGATTAAATACATATTCTCTTTTTAAATATTTCTTAAACTCTTAAATCAACATGAATAAGTGTAAGAAGGCTAATAAATAAGATTCCTTTTATAATAATCATATTTACTTTTTTTAAGAAAAGAGTAAATATTTTTTTAAAAAAATAATCAAAATATATCAATAATTTTAAAATGAAAGACGTATTTTATGTGGTTTAAAGAAAAAATAATGGGTCCTTAACAGTACTATACAACAATTAAAAAATAATTACACAATCAGTACATCCACAAAATAATTACAAAATAATGCAATAAATTCAAATCATTCAATTTCACATTAATAAGGAAACCTAAAATCAAGGCTGCAATAATTAATAATTCAAATTCAAATTTTTGGGATCTAACAACAAAAACAAATCCAGAATTTAAAATTCAAAATTCAAATCAAAAAGATGAAAAACAAAAAATTATTTTATCGTCATCTTCCTTCTCCACCTTTTTCGCCCAACGGCGGTGCCACTTTTTCTCCGTACTCTCTCTCATCCTATTTCTTACCACCAAATTCAACGCTTAAGCCACTTTTCCTCTAGTCTTCAACAAAAACATGCAATATATATCACTGTTAATTTTAAAAGAGAGAAAAAAAAATAAAAAAACTAACTTGAAAGGCTTTGCGGTAGGTGGGAGAGAAAAGAATAAAAGGAATAGAGAAGAAACTTTCAATGACAATCATATATTCTTTCATTAAATTCTCAGTCCACTCGCATGGATCAAAGCTCATCAACTGCTTCACTGTTAACTCAAATGTAATCTTCTCTATCACTGTTAACGCCAATGAGAAGAAGGAGAAAATTCGCTCTACAAACATAAGTTTGAAAACAAATAGATGTAACTCTTACTGTTCTGAAATTTTTTTATGACTATTTGGTTACCCACAAAAACTAAAATAGTTACCTTTGAATGAAGGTTTGGCTACCAATTGCACTATAAAAAAACTGCAGGTGTAGATGTAGATGTGAATTGGTTACCTTGGTATGAAGGTTTGGTTACCTTGGTATGAAGGTCTGGTTACCTTGGTATGAAAGTTTGGTTACCAACTGCACTATGAAGGTAACCTAATAAAATTGAATTGGTTACCTTGGTATTAAGGTTTGACTACCAACTGCATGAAGGTTTGGCTACCAAGTGCATCACATTCAAAATAAATTGGATACTAATAAAACTGAATTGGTTACCTTTGTACGGAGGTTTGGTTACCAACTGCATGAAGGTTTGGCTACCAACTGCATCACATTCAAAATAAATTGGTAACCTAATAAAACTGAATTGGTTACCTACCAACTGCATCACATTCAAGATAAATTGGTAACCTAATAAAACTAAATCGGTTACTTTTGTACAAAGGTTTGGTTACCAACTGCACTATAAAAAAACTACAAGTGTGGAGATGGATTGGTTACCATGGTATGAAAGTTTGGTTACCTTGGTATGAAGGTTTGGTTACCAACGGCATTATGAAAAAACTGCAAGTGTGGAGGTGGTTTGGTTATCTTGGCATGAAGGTTTGGTTACCTTGGTATGAAGGTTTGGTTACCTTGGTACGAAGGTTTGGTTACCAACTGCACTACGAAAAAACTGCAGGTATGGAGGTGGATTGGTTACCTTGGTATGAAGGTTTGGTTACCTTGGTATGAAAGTTTGGTTACCTTGGTATAAAGGGTTGGTTATCTTGATATGAAAGTTTGATTACCAACTGAACTTGATATTTTAATCAGTACAAGGTGCTGTAGATAAATATACTTTCCTTTGGGAACTGTAGCCCGAGAGAACCCGAGAAAGATCATCCCAGTACTGTACAGAACCCGACTCGATATTAAAGTCGTAATAAAGATGTAAAAATTGAAATGGAGCAAATAAAAATTGAAATAAAGATCTTCTATGAGACTGGAGCAAATAAAGATGTAAAAATTGAAATGGGACTATCTTCTTCTATGAGAAACTCTTTTGGTCCGGGCCAAGGTAGCAGGGATGAATATGAAACAGGCACTCAGAGTGCGAGTAGCTTCAGTAGTCCAAGACATGTTCACGAGTCTGTCACTCTAAGCCCTCTCCCACAAGCAAATGGGTCAAGCCAGATCAAGATACTTGGTC
The DNA here is from genome assembly GCA_020205555.1 of Panax stipuleanatus. Classification (NCBI taxonomy): domain Eukaryota; kingdom Viridiplantae; phylum Streptophyta; class Magnoliopsida; order Apiales; family Araliaceae; genus Panax; species Panax stipuleanatus. The sequence continues at coordinate 526,794 of CM035125.1, read as the reverse complement.
CTTTCCAGGATCGGCCCTTACTAGAAGAAGAGAGAGTCCAAAAGTGGCGAAAGAGAGAGAAATGCTTCAGTTGGTTGATGTCTTGCGAGAAGAGAGAGTTCAGATGAAGCTTTCAGAAGCTAAATATTAATTCGAGAAAAAAAATGCAGCGGTGGACAAATGACGATAGAGAATGGCGAGAGAGAGAAAAAAAAAATGACGATTGACCCACCTAAATTAAAAGAATCCTAATTACATTAATTTTATAAATAAATATATTACTTTTGTAATTATTTTATGGATTCACCATTATTGTAATTATTTTTAAAAATATATTAAAATATGTAATTAATCCAAAAATAAAGTGTGGTAATACTCATATCCAGTTGATGGTATGGAACTATGGCCTGTGATAAGGATGGCCATTTTTTTGGGCCCACAGTTACAGTTTTCTTGGGCCCATTTTTAATGTTTATTTTTTTTTCCTTACTTTTAAACCATCATATTGAATATTGAGATACAATTTTTAATTAGACTAAATATTTTTTTTAAAAAAACCTTCAATTCAGATGCACCATCACCTATCTATAAGTCACGCTTGCTTCATTTGGAGATTAAAATAAAAATAAAAAACTACGTGGAAAACTTCTATTTGGAAAAAACCAAAGAAAGGAAAATTAATTTAGGGAGCTGATATTTCACATAAAAATTAATATTTGCACACGATTCATATCACATTAATTATGAGTGGGTCATATTTTTATGTGAGAGAGATTTGTATAAAAATATTATTTTAAAACGTAAAAATATTAATTTCTTTAATTTATGGACATATATATATATATAACTAACAAAATACAACTAATTTTGAATTTTTCGTTTAGTCTAATAAACGATCAGGACCGTCGAAAATTTGGGATAAATCTCACCGTCCATTATATCCTCTTTAATTTCAAAGGAAAAAAAATTGTTATTTCTCTCACGCTCAGATCCTCCTCCGATCTTCCTCCTTCCGAGCTCGCCCTTTGTCTCCTCGATTCTCTAGTGCCGACTGCCGACAATCTTTCCTCTCCCTTTTTTTTCGTACGTAGTGCCGGAGGCACAGATATTACGGCTAATATATATATATATATCATTTATTAATTTTCTAATAGTTTGCGTGTGTCAGGCAGTCATGGGTTACAAAAGTCAATGAAGATCACTTGACGTCCCTTCCACAATTAAGCTAGTAGAACTATATTTCAAGTCGGTTACTATTTGTTTTTTAATGTAACAATCTTACTACATTATTTGTAGTACTTCAATGTGAAAACGGTTTATTTAAATGAAAGAAGTTTGAAAAATAAAATCATTTGAAAGATTATATTTAAAATAATGAATCAAGTAGGAATTAAAATATGCAATAACTAGCTTTATCATTTTCAAATAAGCTCATTCATTATGAAAAACTTTACACACTAGTACATAACCTTCCATAAAATTGTTTCATTTTCATTTTTATTTTTAAAGTCAATTCATAATAATAACGAGTTATTAACTAAAATCAAATGAATCGTATTAATAATAATACTGTCTAGCACGTACTCCCTCTATTTCATAAAAATTGATTTAATTTGAATTTTTTTTAATCAAATTGATAATTAAATATTTTTTATTTATATTTTTAAACATATGAAAATTAGAGGCGATAGTAAAGTAATAAATTAAACATAATTTCTTATGTTTATAATTTTTTCACCTATATTTTTAAGAATATAGTATAAATTTTGATTACCAAAATAGTCAATTTAATTAAAAAAGTCAAAATTAAACTAATTTTTACGGGAGGAGAGAAGTATTTGTTTAGAAGTTTATCTTTCTAACGTACGAAAAAAAAAATCAAATTTCATAGAATTTGAATCCGTAATGTCCAGCACGTCCACCTGAGTAATCAAAAGGATTAAATGTGGAAATTGCCACAAAGAATCTTCGCATGTTTTGCACGTGTTCATCTACCACAGATTTGTTTAATTAACCCAACTTATTTGAATCTTAAATCCAACAAATTGTTTGTATTAAGCAATATAATTGACCTCTAAAATATTTATCACAAAATACAAATTATAATAATATACTCCATCAACTAGACAATGAACATGGCCAGCTTTACACATTATTATAAGTAAATTATACTACTACTACTACTATATATATATATATATATATAAAATTGAAGGTTGCTTTCATACGTATTTGTTTTGTTGCTTCTGAATAACATAGTTCAATTATAAATTATATCGCATTTCATTGATTACTCCTCCAGAAGGAAAAACTTAAAACAAATACTCCCTCCATCCCTCAAAAATTAGTTTAATTTGACTTCTTTTTTTTCATATTGACCAATTTTAGAATAAAACATAAAACATATTCACTAATATTTTTAAATTTATGAAAATTAAAGGTGGTAGTAAGTTCGACATAGTTTTTTATAATTATAATTTCTCTACCTATATTCACAAGAAAATAGTATAAATTTTAATTATCAAAAGGGTCAATTTGACTCAAGTATTTGAGTTTATCAAGTTTTCAATCTAATTTTTATTATTATTTCTTCCGTCCCTAAAATGATGAACAAAGTACAATTTGTACACATATTAAAAAAGTTAAAGCAGAAGAAAGAGAGTAAAAAAGTTTTAAATTTATCCTTAGTAACCCCATAAAATTATATAAACACTACAACAAAAAATGGTGTCGGTGATCAACGACCGAATTCGGTCGCTACAGGGCTTTCAGCGACCGAAAACCGTCACTAAAAATCGAGACAACTATTCTGATAGTCGAGAAACAATTAGCGACTAACATTAGTGACAGACGTAATACCAATGCTCTTTAACGATCGAATCGATCGCTAATCCACGACAGCTGACTGCTGACATGACGCCACGTTTTAGCCATGGAATTAGCGATCGATATTCGTCGCAATTATTAATTCTTTTTTAAATTAGTTCGTAGCAATATGTTATTAGCGACTATTTTCTATCGCCAAAAGAACAATTTTTTTACTTTGTCGGTCGTTAAAAACAGAATTAGCTACAGCAATCAGTTGCTAAGTGTTTTTTTAATGTTTTTTTTGTATTTCCAAAAAAAAAATTGTGCTTGTAATTAATCATATCCCAACACACATCACAACACATATATAACAACTCAAATTCAATCACACCAAATACGAAAATCAAACAAAGTATGTACATATCACAAATATAATCCGATAAGTATCGAAATTGAACTACAATCAAAGCATTAAACTAAAGCTCAAATACAATATATAGAATTCGAAAGACATCTAAATGTATGTGGTACAAAAGACGATAAAAATAACAATAAGCTCGATAACAAGCCTAGCTAGCTAGCCCGACCCATCATGCATTAGTCTAAATTAAACGCTCCTATAACAAAAGAAAATAGCATGTTGAATATATTATTGGTCGTTGTTTATATATTACCGATGAAATATCCTATCGGTAGCAAAAGTCGATCGCTGTTATTGAAATTGACGACGAATTCTTGCAATCGCTAATGGCCAATTTTTTTTTATAGCGAAAGTAATGAATACTTTTATTTTTATATATTAATAGATTTTATTAATGATATATTTATCTTTCATTTTATGTATTTTATCTTATTTTTTAAAATAAAAAAATATATAAATTTAATCATTTTTGGGAAACGGAGGTAGTATCTGTTAGGTAAAATATTTTAATCAATTTGCTTTGTCAAATATACTTGTAGTTTGAAGATCAAATTGTATCTTGATGGATACACACTCCGATGTAGCTAGCGCACCTTTCCGGACCTCAAGCTGATTTACTGGATCCGGTTAGCATGAAGTTATTTTTTTGGTAAGTTGGTTAATTGGTTAAAAAAATACTGACACACATACAGTCTTGCCTGCGTGTCAGTATTCTATTGGTCAATTGACCAACTTACCCGAAAATAAACTTCATGCTAACCACTTTCTGATTTACTATTTATTACTCCTTCCGTCCCTTAATATAAAACTTTTTAGAGTTGTGCACAAACATTAGGAAAATGATTGTATATCATTAAATATAATATCAAATGTCTATATTGTCCTTGTATTGAAAAAAAAAATTGTTATTTATTGGGCAAAAAATAGTGAGAGATCCAAAGTTATATTTAATACTTGGCGTAATATTGGAAACTAAGCAATTAATGCTTACTTGGAATTTTAAAACGTCATATATTAAGGGACAAAAAAACTTCTCTAAAACGTCTTATATTAAGGGACGGAGGGAGTATTAGGGTAAAAGAAAAATACAGTTACAAATTAACCAAAAAAAAAGAAAGGGAAGTCCTTTGTAGTTGTTTTGTTTATTGTTTGAAAGAAATATATATACATGTAATAGATAGTTTTAATATTAACTTAAGTGGTTAATTTTCATTTATTTATAATTCTTGGATACTAGAAAAACTCACTTGATGAATGCTCAAATAAACACAATGGTACACCAACAACTAATTTTTCAATGACAAATTATAATTTTTCAACAACTCATTTTCAGGCTAATATATATAAAAAAATTATCAAACCTCGCAAGAGGCCTTATCGGTTCTTTTATCACGATGCAATTGTTTACCGTCGCTATACATTTATAACGACATTTTTTATATGAAAATATCAAAAAAATATTGTGAAAATATCAATTTCCTAAAAGAATCTGTCTTTACACAATTCAATTGGCTACTCTTAATTATATCGTCTAATTGTTTCGTAAGAGCCAAGGCACCTTGTTGAAAAATTGGAAAGATATTGCTGAGACGTATCAATGCATTTTATATTTTACTACTTAGTTTCATTTATGACTTTTAAGATATTAAGTGCACCTAAGTATTGAGCCTGTTGATATATGTTAAGGGTAATTAATTGAGACAGAAACCCTAATCTTCATCTTAGACACGGGGAGAGCTCTCTTTATCATGGAGAGACCCTCTTGTAGATCTCTCTTCTTGCACTTTAATAATTTCTCACATGTGGAGTTCATTTTTTTTTATTTTTTTGTGAGACTTATTTTCTCAATGATATGAATAATTTGTTCGTTTTTGTGAGAAGATTTCACTATCATCTCTTAGGGAGACTTTGCTTTCTCCAAATAGGAGATTTTTTTTTCAGTTTGTGAGGATTTTTCCGGAGTGTGAATGGTTGAAAATATATTGTTCAGATTTGAGTGTGTGGCGTTATTATCACTGTATGTTTTTCTTTTACTCGTATTAAAGAACTGCTTAAATTTACATATTCTATTATTACTATTGAAATACTACTGTTTTTCAGGAGTATATCCGTTGAACATTAATTATTGCTACGATTAGCCCATTTCCTGTATCTATTATTATGTTTAGAATGATTACTATTTCAATTTTTTGTATTGTAGTATTTTCATCTTTTGTAACAGTTTATAATTTTAATATATTTCAGTCGATTAAACTGTTTTATATATAAAAAAAAGGATAATTAATTGAAAACTAAAAATTTATTTTGATATTTGAGCTTAATTTACGAAATCTTTAAAATTAATGCAGATTTTATACGTTATGAATATGGAATGAGTATATTTTTCCAATAATTAAATGTATATTTTTATTTAAATAAACTTAAACTTAAAGCAAACAAAGGCATGGAAAAATGGCAACAATTGGTAGTCACAGACAATATGAGAGGGCCAGACGAAATTATTGACCAAAAACAGCCCCCAACCTTTTGTGGTTTCGTTTCATCATGCAAAACTTAAATAAATAAATAAACTAAAAGTGAACTTATTTATTTATTTAAAGATTCCCACTTCATTACACCACCACTTTTTAAAAAAAGTGGCCTCTTCTCATACGCAGCCAAATTCAAGAATGTAATTCTCAAAGTCTAATTGTATAATTTATTTTAAACTGCTCCTTCCTTTCCAATTTTCAAAAACCATAAGAATGTAATTCTATTTTAAATATAAGAGTTATTTTTAATACTTTAAGTTAATTTAAAATATAGGTAAATTCATAAATTTATCGTTCTTCTTATTTTTTTAGTTATCATTATATTAATATCAAATTTTACGATTTCTTTTCACTCTAATTTGTATACTATCAGTATCAAGGGTGCATATGTACAACATAAATTTTTTTTATTTCAACCAGTAAGTATAAAATTATCTATAAAATTTGGACCGGGGATGATGCCTTCGGACCTTAGTAAGTTATTCATGATCTTACAATATTATTTCTCCCCCCCCCCCCCCCCCCCCCCCCTCTCCCCCTCAAAAAAAATTCATATTATGTCGAATGTAAATTACGATTTGTATAAAGTTGCAGGTGTTAAAATAAAATAATACTATATAATTATTATTTTAATATTTTTTATGTATTTATATAGGTTGATATTTAATATGAATATAAATGTGTGATCTCATACTCTTTCTTGTACAACCAAAAAATAAAGAGGGAAAACCCAAAAACAAAAAACAATCCTGCCGGACGCTGGTGCGAGAGAGAAATGTGCAGCATTACAATTTACCTACTTCTGGTTGATTGGTCACTTTTTTTTTTATCTTTCTTAGGAACGGAATGAGTTATATTTACCCAATAATTATACTCTTTTAATAAACTAAACTTAAAAAAAATACAATTAATAATGTCCGAACAATAATTATATTATCAAAATAAATATATATGTAACTATATTTTTATACTCGTTTTAACACTATTTTTAACTTTGGCTATATTTATTACTCTATCCATATAATTAATGTTATAATATTACCAATATCCAAGAAAAAACACAATAATTTTTTTTTTTTTTTTTTAGTCCAGAAAAATAGCTTTGAAAGACAAGGGAGGCTCAGGTGGTCCATCCCGGAAAGAAGGGACAGAAAGTTGGGGTGGAATTATTGACGAAAAGCATAGGGATAGAGGAGGCTCAGCGATAACTCTTGATTCTACAAGGTTAAGGTTCGATTTTCTTAGTGTATGTACGCGCGCGGAAATTAACAAATGAAAAAAGAAAAAGAATAGGGTTCTCCAACCGGGAATTTATGTGCACTTAAAAAATTACTCTATCCGTTTCATAATATATGATTTTTTTAAAAAAAAATTCAAAATATTTGATATTTTATATAATCTAGGAGAATTAATTACAATCTTTTCAAAATTATCCCTCATAAAAAAATGTTATAGATGAGAGAGAGTATGAGATAAGCACATGATAAATGGTATTATAGACAATTAATACTATATTTAATGTTCTACAATTATTTTCATAATTATTGTGCACAATTCTAAAACGTCGTACATTAAATTAGTTTGGCTTATTACTTACCCGAAATAACAGTGTCTAAAATCTAAATTGATTGAACACATGAAAATTCAGTTTAGTCTCCTGAATTGATAGTCCGATAAATAAATGCGACCCTACTCTATTTAATTAGTTTGGCTTATTGCTGTCCCGAAATTTGCATTATATTTTTATTTCTTACCAAAGAGATTTACCGTCCTAATTAGTAGTCAAATTAAATGTTCAATTTTAACCTTCTAAAGTTAAATTGACCGTTTTTATTAAAATATAGGTGAAGATTATAATCAAAAGAAAGTATAAATTAAATTTAAAAATTTAAAAATGCAGCCGAATGATTCGGTGCGAGAGAGGAATGTACAGCATTACAATTTACCTACTAGGTTGGAGTATATTTTTTATTGGTCATTGGTAAAAACCTACTAGGCTACTTTTTTCTTCAGAAAGAGTCTAATTTTTTTGAACAATATAATATAATTTCATAATAATTACATTATTAAAAATCAATCAAATCTCACTAAAATAAATAAATAGATAAATGGGTTTTCTCATAAAAATAAACGCGACCTATTAACTTCCAAGGATGATGCTAAATTCTTATTGAGTTTTTATCTACTTATTGTCTGTTTTTTTTACTTCTTTTTTATTCCCTCCATTATTTACCTGAACAAAATATTAATTACATCAATGTATTAGTTTCCACTAACCAAAACATTACGAGTAATGGTACAAACACAAATTATTTTATAAATATTTTATAAACTATTGATATAACATACTTTACTTCAGCATATTAATCAACAATTTACTTCAATACAGTCTTCGGCCCCACATAAAAAACTTAGGTGAAGTATGTCTCATCAACAGTTTATAAAATATTTATAGAATAGTTTGTGTCTGTAGCATTATTCAAACATTACTCGTAGTAAAAATCTTTATAATTATTTTAGATAGTCTCAAATTAAATATTTATTTACTTTAACTATGACCAAAATATTATTACTATTTTAAGTAACTCCATTATTTTTTTTCTCCCTTTATGGAAGAGTTCTAACAACGATGTTACTTTGGGACACAGGGAGTACTAAGCCGTTATTTTGGAACGGAGGGAGTACTACATTCCAAAAAAAAAAAACAATATCTACAACATTACTTTTTATATAAAAAAGAGATTTTGTGTTGATTAGTATAAATGAGTTATTTTCTTAATTTTATTATCATTGTACTACTACTTAATAACCAAATTACTATTTTCAAGGAATTATAAAATAAAAATTATACATTAGATTTTTGTTTTGTTTTCGGAATGAAGGGAATATCTAGACAATTTTTATCCAATCTAGATATATGGACCCTTTTTTTTCGGCCTCCAATATATATTGGTACAACACATTAATATTCTTATATTATAAAATTAGAGATATTTTGTTAACCTGTTTAAAATATAATTTATTATTTTAGAATTAAGTATAAAATGACATTTTATTTTTTGTATTTCATTATTTTTTTTATTATTTGTAACATGGCACTATAACTATTAAATTGTGAATTAATATTAAATAAAATATTTTGTATTTTGAAATAAGGTGAGTCCATAATTAGTTGTACTTTTATAAACGACAACCAATAAATATTTAAATGAGAGTATGTAGACAAGTTTTATCTAAACACGTAGCCTGAATCATAAATATATTAAAAATAAAAAATACCGCCCTTCCCCTTTATAAGAATCACACTGTCTCCACCTTTTAATACTTGCAAAACCCACTATTCCCACTCCCATTTTCTCTCTCCTCAAACATGAAGATATTATTCTCACCCATGGCTTATTCTATCTTCGTCTCCTTACTTATTACCGTATCATCGGCGGCAGACATGTCAATCATCACCTACGACGAAACCCACGACGACAAATCGTCCACATGGAGAACCGACGATGAAGTCATGGCCGTCTACGAGTCGTGGCTGGTTAAACACGGAAAATCTTACAACGCCTTGGGAGAGAAAGAGAAAAGGTTCCAGATTTTTAAGGATAATTTCCGGTACATCGACGATCATAACGCCGTCGAGGATCAGACCTACGAGCTTGGCCTGAACCGGTTCGCCGATCTGACCAACGAGGAGTACCGGTCGAAGTACTTGGGCACCAAGACCAAGGATTCCAGGCCCAAGTTGTCTAAGGGGAAGAGTGACCGGTATGCTCCTCTCGCCGGCGAGAGCTTGCCGGAGTCCGTTGACTGGAGAGAGAAAGGTGCAATCGCTGCCGTCAAAGATCAAGGAGGCTGTGGTGAGCTTTATTTTTCTTTATTACAGTATTATTTGCTACATCATTTTTCAACGTTTATTTTTAAATTGTTTAAAATACGAATCTTTTTAAAATTAATATTAAATTTTCAAAATTTGATACTCTTGTATAATTTATTTTACGAGATATATGTTTGTTCTATAATTACCCCTAAATTTGTTGACTTTTTAGTTTAGCAGCAATGATGACATGATAATGGAATTAGAAGTACAAACTTAAGGAGATAGACATTGATTTATACCATCAAAAGAAATAACTCTTTTTTTATAATAAGGGTATGAAAATTTTGAATTTTGTGATATAAATTAGGAAATCTCATAATAAAAAATATATTTTTTCTTTTCAATATTCATTATTTTAGGGTGATAATAACAATGATTATTTGCAAATATGTAAAGTGATGATGACAATAATGCCCTTACATTGTTTAGAGTATATCGCAATTCAGGGTTAGTCAACTAATTGGTTGGGTGGTAAACCATTGATATTTCCTTGAATTTAGGAAAGTATAATTGCTTCACATGACTAAAAGAGCCTGTTTGGCAAGGACTTATTTTAAAATGACTTAAAGTTAGAATATAAGTTGAGACTTTTAAGTAAAAGCGTTCGGCATTAATTTGACTTATAAGTTAGAAATTAAATTAAAACAAGTTACGAAGGTTTTCGGTTCATAATAACTTATAAGTTAAAATCAAATATAAAGATTACTAAAAAGGATATTAATAAAAAGATGAGTAAAATAGACATTACATTTGGTCAAAATCAACTTATAAGTAGAAAAATAAGTCATTGCCAAATAGGGGAATAGTGACAAATGATTTATAAGTTGGTTTGACCAACTTATTAGTTACTGCCGAACATGCTCTTAGTTAGTGATGTATTGGTGGTGAGATAGTAGTACTCGATCAATAAAGAATTAAACTAGCGTATTTTAGGAATTTCACGTTATTTTATAGTTTAAAATAAAATAAAAAGTACATCTAATTTTGAAATAGACAAATATATATCTTATTTAGTAACAAAAGGAGTATTTAGTATTAGTTTATTAGCACAATATAACCCGTCGTGCCTTCCAAAACTAAAATCTTATTGGACTTTTGACTTTTGTATCCATATTAAGGATCGGCACACCTGTACAAAATACTTTCATAAATAAATGTAATAAGTTCGACAAATGTAATAATTTTGTCATTGGAAAACAAAAATAATGTTTAAATATATCGAGGTAATTGTGCTTTTCGTATAAATAAAGCATAATGTTAGTATCATACGAAATTATTTCTCCAATTAATAAGAAATAAGAAAGGGATAGCGTAAGAGAGGATCGAGCCTTATAATAATGTATGTGATAAGCTGTCGCATATTATCTTATAAGAATTTTATCATATTTTACTTTATATATTGATAATGTTTTGGAATATAATAACGGATAATATCATTAGGTCATGTATTTTATTTTATACAGGGTAGTCATATTACCACTTTCTTGGTTAGATTCGTAGGGATTTGTATTTTTGCAACTTGTAACAGTTTATGTGAATATTCATTGTTGTTTGATGGTATATAATATTAAATTATATGATTTGTCAATACGTCATGCATGAACTCAGGGTACTTTTGACCTTAACAGTTACAGTTTTGTATGGTTATGATCCCTCACATTTCGGCTCTTGGATAGGTGTTTGCTCCACTCTTACATCATCTTAATGGAGTATATGATAAAAATATAGTAGAAGTTGAATTAAAGGCATTAGTTTAATACTCTGTCCATTCTGTAATGAATGTTACAGTTGAATCTTATTGTATGAATTAGTAAGGACTATCAAAACCTGAGTGTAATAAAGAATTCTTGGTTACTAAAAAAAAGATGCAAGAAAAAGGCTAGGCAAAAGCTGAGTTCTGGTGGATTTATATTTATTCTATTCTATATTGTGAGGTTAACTAATATACGTGTAATTGATTTAAATGAAGGGAGCTGCTGGGCATTCTCAACAATTTGCGCTGTTGAATCAATAAACCAGATAAGTACTGGGAAGTTGATTACCCTATCAGAGCAAGAGCTGGTGGATTGTGACAGATCAAACAATGCAGGTTGTGATGGGGGTCTTATGGACGATGCCTTTGAGTTCATCATCAAAAATGGCGGAATTGACTCTGATGAAGATTATCCTTACACAGCCAGGGATGGACAGTGTGACCAATACAGGGTCAGTATCAAGTTCACATCTACGATAATGGGTGAACATTTGTGGGAGATAATTACATCTGATTATTTTTCATTTGCCTTGTGTAGAAAAATGCGAAAGTTGTCACAATTAATGGTTACGAAGATGTTCCTGCGTACGATGAGAAGGCATTGCAAAAGGCTGCTGCTAACCAGCCTATCAGTGTTGCTGTTGAAGCCGGTGGCAGGGATTTCCAGCTCTACGTTAATGTAAGTTCTATTTTCTTAATTGCATGTTAATTTTCCGACCATTTCCCCTCCTTTTAATTGTTTTTTTCTTTGTTGAATCCCCTTGAGTTTCAGCTTGAGATTGTGGAGATCATGTTTGGGATAATTTTTGTAGCTTTTTGGACCAATAACAAATTAAGTTGGTTTTAACTTGGGGGACTAACTTGAAGCCAACAATCAAATGTGATGATTGTTTAATGGGAATAATATGCAAATTTGATTGATTACACTGATTCTGTTCCAACCGTTTCAAAAAATCTTCGATGGTTTCCTTGTTTAATCATTGTACTGCTTTTCTTTGCAATTTCTTTAGGGTATATTTACCGGAAAATGTGGGACAGCACTGGACCATGGCGTGGTAGTTGTGGGCTATGGTAGTGAAAAGGGTAAAGATTACTGGATTGTCAGGAACTCATGGGGTGCAGATTGGGGAGAGAAGGGTTACCTCAGGATGGAACGAAACTTGGCTGGCACCAGTGCAGGAAAATGTGGAATTGCATCAGAACCCTCTTATCCTGTGAAGGACGGCCCAAACCCCCCAAATCCCGGTCCATCTCCACCGTCCCCCAAAAGGCCTGAAAGTGTTTGTGATGACTACTACACTTGCCCGGCGAGCAGCACTTGCTGCTGCGTCTACGAGTATTATAACTACTGCTATGCCTGGGGATGCTGCCCACTTGAGGGCGCTTCCTGCTGTGATGACGGTTATAGTTGCTGCCCCCATGATTACCCTGTATGCAATGTCCATGCAGGAACTTGCTCAATGGTAAGCAGTGAAGAATCTTGTTGTCTTTATTTTGATTTCTATGGAGGAGGGAGGAGGGAGGAGGAGGGGGGGGGGGGGGGGGGGCGGAATTCCATTGGCGGTTTTATTGCTTACATATTTTATCTTCTTCCTTGTAATAGAGCAACAACAACCCATTGGGAGTGAAGGCAATGAAGCGCATTCTTGCTACTCCAAACTGGAAACACGGGAGCGAAGGAAAGATGGTCAGTGCTTAAAGAAAAACCATCAATGGCCCTGAAGCAGTGGATGTGCCAAAACGGAAGAAAACAGAGGAGGACACAACACTTCTTCAATTTAATGATCTCTTTGGTATATGATGATCATTATCGGGATGGGTCATTTATTGGATTACCCATATGCAGATCTGTATATAGTGCTCCCATTCAAGTATTTCATTTGAACAACACAAGGATTATAATTCTTACCAAGTATTTATGTATTATCTAGCTACGGCTTTCATGAACTAATTTATGATTGTTAATAAAGGTTAACTGTTCGTTATCAAGTTATCCTTTCAATGTTATCAACTCAGTTGATTAATGCCCCCACAGACCAGAGAAGGCACCAGCAGTCAATATGCCTGCCCAAGGAAACTGATATTTTCAAACCGAAAACAGGCGGAGTTGTAATAAACCTAATGAGTTGTAATGAAGGTGACAGCAATCCATTGAATTTTCTGCAAGTAATCTCGCCCTCAGAACGAGGCATATACCCCCCAAGAATCCAAAACTGAAAGATTTAATGTCGCGCTTCCACAATCCACATCGCTGTCTTGAGTTTTAAGACGCCATCGTGCCATGAAAACAACGTTGAAATCACAGTTTAAAAGAAATAGAGATGCTGATGCAGCCAACAACTTGTAGCAAATTTGCTTAGTCCAAACTGATGCTCTCTACATTGGGTCACTCGGGACAACTAACAACTGAAGTAGTCACATCCTCCTAGCAATACGGGGCCTCTTTGTGTCCTAGAACACATACCACACCCCTGGTTTACATGGAATTTAATGTGCGCCTCCTAGAGAGAACATAACCCAAATGAATGAAGGGGAAAACAGTGGAGTTAGGGACCATCCGTTCTGTCTCGAGCTATCGTTTGCATCAGCTTGATCTTACCACAATTCTTGTCGTTCAACCCTAGACCAACATCCTCACAACCTTGCTTCAAATAGCAAGGGATCGACTAGTGGGAAATGTATGAGCATTGTCACCAGCATAGCACCGTTGCCAAGATTACAGTTATCAATATTCTGATCATTTATTTACAATATTACAGCATAGTTAGGTGCAGATATTCTGTACAAATTAGTCTCAGAGGGGACCAATTATTTAACATTTAACTGGGAGGCAATAGATCAACATCTAGCTGATCTAGCCTTGGATGTGATGCCTAATAATGTTTTGAATATGACAGTAATGCCAACTAGTTGAAACTTGGTCCGCGAAATGCCAATACGGGCACATGCTAAGCATAAAGTTCAAGAGAATATTCTTTTGAACTGCGTGTATATTCCCTTGATTTCTGCATTTGCATCAAGTTTCAAGGGAATATGCACACAATTCAAGGGAATATTCCCTTAAACTGTGTGTTTAGCATGTGCCTTTAAGGCACATGTTATGAAATTTCATTATTTATATATTCCTCATTGATACAAGACAGCTACCAAAGCAAACAAAAAACAAAAAAAAAGCTCAACATTATCAAATCAAAAAGGAAAAACAGAATTAGTATGGTGTCATTATGCTAAAGTTGAATATAATTATCATATTATTGTATAAACATAGTACATTAGTGCATAAAAAGTTTACCCACCAACCAAACGACTACCAGTACTCGAATCATCAAGTCACGGACTTTACTAACTAATTTAGAGTACTTTCTGGTTCCCTCATAGGCCCTCCAAACCCTAATTCCACCCCTACGGCGTCTGCCATTCCGGGTTTTTCTTGTTGAGCTGCCTCCACAGCATAAGATGATTCCATTTTTAAATCGGCATTTTGAGTTTCAATAATAAGCCCACCACACTCATCAAACTTAACATTTTGGCTTCCACTTTTCATACTGTTTTTGTTGTTGTTGTTGTTGTCAAATGTTCTGGTGGCATTATATGATGGTGCAACAGAAGGTAATTTAGATGACAAACCTCCATAGCTGCGAGATATAGAAGGCAAGAGAGGTGGAATTGACCAAAGGAGAGGCTGTGATGCAGCAATGCCATGTTGTGGGCTGTTGTAGTAGCTAAAGTTCATGGATTTGATTGAAGACTGATCATTGGGTCTTTCACCATACAGCCTCTTTAATCCAGCTAGTTGGCCCTTGTCGTCCATTGAAAGAGCTGTTTCATCTGATTCAATCATATTATGAGGATTATTGGGCTTGAATGTGTATGGATGTTGAATAGGTAGGTATGGCCTCTGTATGGCATAAATGCCCGGTATGCTCTGAAGGTAGCTGAATCTTCTCTGTATGCTTATCACAAGATTGAGATCTTCAACAATCTAAGAAACATCAATCAAAGTTAGGCAGGATATATAGATATGTATATATATATATAAACACATAAAGTACATAGATAGATACCTTATCCAATGAACCCAGTTGAATAATGCCTTCTCTGACAGATATGATTGCAATTGTCTACACACACACAAAAAAAGAGCTTCTAAATTGGTAAAAAAAAATTTGTTGATAATGTTGATTGTTAAGTGGGTTCTATTTGTGGAATTCTTCTTGTTGAGATACTAACCTGAATGCCAGAATTGAACTGAAACTCCCATGCTTTCGGTTGCTGTTAAGATGACCAAGTAAGTGATGTTAATAAAAAAAGGAACCAAATGCTTTTTATCTTTTCTTTCTCCTTGCTAATTATAACAAAGAGGAGTCAAAAAAAAATCTCTTTTTGGCTTACAGGGTCAATGGAAGCATTCCATGAGGAGGAAAAACTAGGATCATTTTCATTGGGGCTATCACTAAATACCCATTTGTGACTATTATCTGCAGCAACTTTACCAACCAATCTGCAATTAAATAACAAACTAAATAAATCTTGAATTTCACTTGGAGAGAGAGAAGAAGAAGAAGACATTTTGAAGAGATTATACCCTTCTCCATAATTATATACTTCATGAGACATTTTGAAGAAGACATCAGCTCCAAACCTCCCCTTTATGTATCCACTACCAGCCCTTTCACATTCATAAAAATCGCAAAACCCATCTTCCCAAACAAGAATCCTGAAACAAATTTAAAAAATCCACCTTAAGATGCAATTCAACATGAAACATTTTGATACAATTTAAGCTTCTCACAATTCAGTTACCAATTTCTTTTGTTTCCTTTAGCTCGATCAAGAGCTCCTCCCTCATGATCCCATCTGCAAAAAAAAAAAAAAAAAAAAAAAAAAAGGAACAATGCCCAATTATACTTCATTATATCACCTACAAAGAAGTCAATTTTCATCTAGGACTAGTCATTTTCTTGATTCATTTTTGAAAGGAAAGATTGAAAAGCTTCTGACTTTGGTGGAGGGTAATTTCGAGGCAAGATCCTCCAGAAGACAGCATAAACCCATTTAGAAGAAGGATCAGGAGAATCTGAATTACATGTACACAGGCTTCTCAGTGTATGCTGTAAGAGACAATTAAGCACGGGAAGTCCACCTTCCATTGTCCTCTCCATAGAGAGAGAAAGAGAGAGAGAGAGAGGATAATAGGAGAGGGAGAGAGAGAAAGAGGAAACAGAGAGACACTGAACCACAAGCCTACAAGTATATATTAGCTTGTTTGGGTCATGATCGAAATTAAATGGAAACAAGCGTGTGAGCAACACCAATAATCTTGGCCAGATTTTTGTTGTCTCTGTGCAGTAACAGAGTTAAAGACAGACTAAACTAGCTTTTACTCCATAATTATGAACATACATGGTCTACTTTTTTGTTTCCTTAAGAATATAATTCCTGTGTTATCAATCAACCCGGACTAGCAGTAGGAGGAGGTCTTTTCCATCAGTTTTGGCTTTTGTTTGTCATGGAATTGAAACTTTTGAGATTTAGTTCAACAAATATGTTATGGTTTTCTGGTACTGTTCAGTTACAATATTATTATATAACTTATCGAATTAATAGTTACAATGTGTGTTGTTTTTAAATTTTAGAATTTCAGTATTTAAATTTGTAAACAGAGAAAATATGTTGCCCAGGAAAAGTGAAGTGCATTTATTATTTACGGTAAAGCTTTTTCACCCCTCTCGCGTGTGAAAACATTGAAAAGGAGACTAGAAAAACAACTTGGCCCACTCCAGCAAATTTGCAATTCCTATCTGAATCATGATTAGCGTCAAATGATCGTGCACATATATATATATATATATATTCGGAGTATATTTTTTTTTCAAGAATCCAACTGTCTGTTTGTTTATTCTTAAAACTAGTGGTTTCATGTAAACATCCATGAAAGCATTTGGATCATCATCATCATCAGGTTATTATTAGTCGAATGGGAAGTGCGTAATATATATCCCTGTTATGGGACATAATTTTTAGTTAATTACTTGTAGAAGAGCGGCTCATGACATATCGGATGATCGTGCATGTGGTCCAGTTTAAGGTGTCTGCACGTCGACCACCACCGGAGGGGTAGGTTTCCGTTTATCACCTCAGAACGTGCACCATTCTTTGTACCCGTGGCCCAATTCCAATTTTGATTTGAAACTTTTGTCTCCACTAGTCTGATCCGCAAGAAAGAGAACCATAACCATTTTGCTGTCGCATGCAAACGGGAGAAGTTAATTTTGATCAATTGACACGTAATTCGGGAGGTGATCTCTCTACGTCACCCACTGTATTGGTCAATTAACCAACTTACCGTGAAGTTAAGTTCTCTGCGTCACCCACTGTATTGGTCAATTAACCAACTTACCGTGAAGTTAAGTTCTCTGCGTCACCCACTGTATTGGTCAATTAACCAACTTATCGTGAAGTTAAGTTCATGATAACCGAATCCGGTTCCAACTTACAATAATAATAGTAGTAGTAAAAGATGACAGACAGAGCTTCTAAAACTAATTTGGCATCTACAAACTCTATGCTCACAGTTGCAGAAACACTAACCAAATTGGTATTGGTGGTCCTCCAATTCATTCCCCCACCCTTTTTTAAGGGGTGGGGGACTTTTTTGATATGAGAATTTACTTACTTGGTCACCGGTTTTACCATGCTTTGTCCTCTGCATCACATTTCACTTTCTTAAGTATTCATGCCTGCTACTTAGTCAATGGTTTCTTTTTTACCCCTTAAATTTAACTTGAATGCCAAATCTATTTGCATAAAGAAACAGGATTGTTATAAATCATTATGGTATAAGATTCGCATTAGTATGTAAAGGGTTGAAAAGCTCAAGGTGGGAATGATGCACCCCAAGATAGAGGCATTCCCCCCAAATGGATGTGACAACTGACAAGTACAGGTGGGGTGAGGCCACCCCACTCCAAATGGACATCCCACCCTCCGATCCCCCGTTCACCCCTTCCCCCCCACCCCCCTTCCTTCCCACCACCCCCCCTTCCTTCCCCTTATCTCTTAGGATACACCTTTTTAATACTCCATTTGTTCCTAAAAGATTGTCATTTTAGAAAGAAAAAAATTAATTTAAAATATTTGTCGTTTACAGCTTTCTAGAAGAATAAATTATTTACTTTCCTATATTATCCCTATCTTCTCTCATTATCCCAATAAATTCTCTCCCTTGTGTTAATAGTTTTTAATTTCTCATAAAGGGGTACTGATGGAATTTCAAATAAATTTTATTAGTATTAAATGACTTTCTTAATCCATGTGCCAAAACCTTAAACGACAATCTTATAGGAACAGAGATAGTACCAACCTCCTATTTTCATTCTACTTTGTCAAATAAATGTTGTACCTCGAGTTTTAAAGTACAACATATAAAGCACAAGATACAACAACATTGTTGATTATTGTTGTAAGAGCATTAACAACGGTTTTTTTTAATCAACTCTCTATCCTCAATTTTAAAGAATACATCAATAAATTATTATGTAACAGTTTCTTTATCTTTATTTGACTCTTTATTTTAATCCCTCTATAGGAATTTGCTCCCAAGTGTGAGAGAGTCAAAAGACCGTTCTCAATATATACAAAATGACATTTCACACCCTCATTTAAGTAGACAACTCATCAACCATACACATCTTTACATTTTTTTACTACTTCATTTTCAAATTATAAACTTAATATTGACTTATTTTTTAAAAATTAATTTCAAACGTATTCAAATTTAAAATTGATATAAATTTATTTAATTTATGTCAATATAATTATAAATATTATAAAAGTACTTTTAATTATAAATTTATTATTTTCAAAATTTAAATGAATCATATTAAATTTAAAATTAAAAATATCACAAATTAAGTTTTTAAAAGTTAATATTGATCTTATGTACATTTGCAACTACAATTCGTTCAATAATCAATACTCACTCCATAAATTACTTAAAATTTAAAATAAAATAAAAATTATTTTACAATGGAATATAATTGATAAATTATACTCTCTCTTTTATAAATTATAAGATTATTATTAATTTGATGTTTTGACTGTTGGAACTTTTAAATTTTAAATTTTATTATTTAAGGAATAAATATAAGGAACCTGTTGGGTGCATAGTAAAAAAATTGAATCTCTATTTTACAGAAGGATCAAATAGCACTGCAGAATATAGATAAAGATAAAGAAACGATTGTGAATACTCTAAATAACTCCCATTTCAATATATACTTTTCATAACTAAATCTCATCTAAGTACCTCCCATTTCAATATATACTTTTCATAACTAAATCTCATCCTCGACATATGGACGTTCATTGTAAATTTATAATAAAGCTCTTTTTCTTACATACTAACAAAATGTTATATTGCTTAGATAATATTTATTTATATTCAACACAATAAATAAATGTAATTATTTGTTATAAAAATTGTATGGGAAGAAGTTGTATTTTTTATTATTCTTTCTGGCATTTTCATCCGATACCCTTATCATTATTAGTATAATATTTTAATTCACCTTCTTCTTAGCTACATTCTGAATCGAATTCCTCTCTCTCTCTCTCTTCATTGCTCACAAATCCCAGCCACACAGAATCAGGGATCAAGACCACTCATTTGTTGACATCTGACGATCATACTTCATTGCTCACAAATCCCAGCCACACAGAATCAGGGATCTAGACCACTCATTTGTTGACATGTGACGATCATCTCTGTATGTACTTATAAGGTATCTATAGACAATACTCCTTCAGTTCCCTAAAAATAATCGTTTAAAATTTTGGCATATGAATTAAGAAAATCATTGAATACTAGTAAAATTTATTTAAAATTCTATCACTATCCTTTTATAAGAAATTAAAAATTATTAATACAAAGAAGAGAATTTATTGGGACAATTAAAGAAGATAGAGATAATATAGGAAAGTAAATACTCCTTCCGTTCCTAAAAAAATTGTCGTTTTAGAAGAAAAAATTTGTTCCAAAATGTATGTTGTTTACAACTTCCTAGAAGAATAAATTAAGAACATTCCTATATTATCCCTATCTTCTCTCATTGTTCCAATAAATTCTCTCCCTTGTATTAATAGTTTTCAATTTCCCATAAAGGGGTAGCGATGGAATTTCAAATAAATTTTATTAGTATTAAATGACTTTCTTAATCCATGTGCCAAAACCTTAAACGACAATCTTTTAAGAACGGAGGTAGTAATTTATTCTTCTAGGAAGTTGTAAACGACAAACATTATATATATGTGCACGATCATTTGACCTTTCTTAATCCATCTGTATCTCCTTATTATTATCTCCTTCCCCTTTCAGTATGCATTCTTTCAAGCGCTTCACATCCGAAAGCTTTACTGGCTTTACAAGAAAATCCTCAGCCCCTTCTTCCAAACACCTATCATCAATCAATACAAGACCAAATCCAGCCTGTTAGCAAGTGTGTAATTCTAAGGCATCGTATATGACCACCGAGGTAACTATAAACTAGTGTGTTTTATAGTCCGTTAAGAGGAGAGAACCTCTGTATTGTTAGAAAGGTCGGACCCATGAGCAAATTAATCAAACTTTTATAAGCATGGCTCAACTATACAGTGCATCAGCAACTGTCCAAATTTCTTTTCCATATTGACCTTTGAAATTATGAAAATTGGATGTATTCCTCATATAATATTATCAAGGGGATATCTGCCAAATCTTCAAAAGATGGTCCAACCGCGCAACATTTTTTTCTACAAGACACACTACCTACAATGATTTGAAACACGTAATACATCTATAGATTTAGAGAATGCTACTTCATGTCAACAAAATGGCACTACCTCTACTACAAGGAAAATGCAAAAATTAGGATGGTTGAAGCAAGAAAATACCTATCAATTCGAGTCATGTGCCAAAACCTTAAACGACAATCTTTTAAGAACGGATGTAGTAATTTATTCTTTTAGGAAGTTGTAAACGACAAACATTTTTGAACAAAATTTTTCTTCTAAAACAACAATCTTTTAGGAACGGAGGGAGTAATATATTGTCCTTTCATCTACCGACATTGATTACAAAAATTTATTAAGAGAGTTATTATTGAAATGAATTTAATCACATACTCCCTCCGTCCCGTGATTTTAAAAAAGTGTTTTTATCTCTTAATATTTTTTTTAAAAATTTTTTAATTAAGCATTAATTGTTTAGTTTTCAATATTATCTTATATATTAAATATAATTTTGGTTTTCTCAATATTTTTTGTCCAATAAATAACATTATCTTTTTTCAATACAATGACAATATAAGCAATTGATATTATATTTAATGTTATATAATCATTTCTTTAATACTTGTACATAATTCTAAAACGACATATATTAAAGAACGAATGGGGTACCTTAGAGACAGGATAGCACCTACCCCTACTCTACAAATTTTTGTATATTACATATTATTTTTGTGTTAATATTGATATTAACCCCTCATGGTACACATATTTTTTACTAGTGGACTCATATTTTGAGAATATAAATTTATACTATATTTTATTAAAATAATATATAAAATTTATTTCCAAGTTTCAGTACATTTCAAATTCTAATTATAATTTTCAAAGGCATGTAAATAAAGTTAATATTAAAAAATTAGCTTAGCTTTAAAGTCAAACAATGAAACTAATATTATGGTTTAAGTGTCTTAAATTTGGTCTCTCGAATTATCTTAAATATACATATTATGTAATGAAATTCTTAGATCCACCATGACAGTGAACAAATATAATGGTAACATGTGTTTGAGTTGTATTTGAAAAAAAAATTGAGACCCTTAGCTTTACTCTAATATTAAAAAACTTTGATATAAATGAATTCATATGCACGTTAAAACTAAAAATGTATAAAATTTTATATTACATTTTTTTAATATTATTTAAATACTTTTCATAAATTTTTGGCCCCCTTCAACTATAATTTTTGGCTACACACCTGCCCTTGAATATTCTCCATTCACATTGTCTGCCAATGTGAGATGCCCCATGTCAATAACAACTAATAAATGCACACAACAATGAGGCACAAGTTAAGCAGCACCATATACACATGCATCCTTTCAAGCTACATCTATTACTTGTATTCCATATAAATTGAATACTATCATGTCAGCACTATAGTATATTTCTATCAAATATTAGGGATACGTTTGAAAAAATAAAATTTTCTGTAAAAGTTTGTTTAACAAATGTATCTCTCACTTAAAATGGATGAAATTATTTTTAACTTTTACTCTGTTTACTCTCTCATTTAAGACCATAGTATTTGTTATTTGTATATATAGTTGAAATATAAGCTCAGCTCCACAAATGTTTAACGAGAAGCTTTTCATTTTTCTGCTAACGGATTAGTTTGCCCCCCCCCCCCCCCCCCCTTGACATTAGTTAAAATTCTATACAAACTAGAAAGCTCTAATAACTAACTAAAAGACTGTTTGTTTAAGATTAAATACATCTGAATGGCTGAATCGGTCAGCCATTAAGTGCGTTTGTTTTGAAAAAAAATCGTCTGAATGGCTGAATCGATCAGATGATTGAACTGAATAATTAAGTCAGATTTTTTTGGCTGAATGGCTGAATGAACAACTGAATAAAGTAAAAAAAAAATTTAAAAAATTAAAACAAATATTAACTATTATATTAAGTAATATTAAATAAATTTACAATAATTTTGAATTTTTTCAGAGGGGTAAAATAATAAAATTATATCATTCAGATATTTCAGACATATTAATTATCAATCAACTTTTTTCATTCAGATTCGGATTCAGCTCATTCAGATTCAGATTCAGATTCATTCAATTTTTATCAAACACCCCCTAAATAAATGATTTCAACACTGAATAATTGAAGCATAATCATAGTACTCATAGCTGTCTTCACAATCTAGAAACCTTCGATTTAAATTTCTACACTAAAATTTGGCTCCAAAGCAAGTCATCTATCAGGATTTACATGGAGCAACTTACTTGGCAACTCTTTTCCTGCAAGTAGTTTACAGACGAGCATCATCGGGGAAATAGGGAGACCATAGATAGCCCTTGATACCCCAAAAAAGACTGTAAGGAGCAAGTTTGCAGATAAAAAGTAAGAGGATTTTGTGCATGAATCATTACAACTGCTTCCACAGATTCAGATACTTCCTACTTTATAATTCATCATTTGCTAAATAAACTTTAAGCCGACACATGTAAGTGTATTTGTCCTTAAATTGTTCCCTCACCTGAATCCTCAATTCCTAATAACAGTGTCCTTATCATCTGTTGAAGCAGCCTTCTTCCCAGTGTAACGCTGATTTAAACAAAAAAGAAAAGAGGCGACAACTCGAGCACTTAGAATCAGAGTACAGTAACAGTTGAAAGGATATGTAAATACGAGAAAACCCACCGAGTAAATATAAGTTACCTGCTTGCCAAAGGAGAAAGGGACATATCTGTATTTAACCATGTGCATTATCTGCCTCTTCATCGTTGAAATGAAAAGCACAATCCAATAGAACAATAGGATAGGCCAAAATACAGGCACGTCAAATGCACTGAAGAACGTCAGCACAAAAGCAATGCAGAACGCTTTCGTTAGTGAATACCTGTTTTAGTAAGATAAACCAATTAGCCAATCTAACAGCAATATGTACATGTTGAAAGAAATTAAACAAAAAACATAGATATATCTCTGCAGTGTTCATACTGATCCCAAAAACAAACACATTCATTTCAGAAATGGAACTAAAAAAGGCAGTACTAACAGTAAAAAAAATAAAATATAGTACTTGAGCTAGTGGTCATCACATGTAAAGTTCACATTACATGAGCTTTAATTTCATGAGGAAAGGTAACAAGCTATATGAAGTCTTGGTTGAGATGATGCACAAGACAGATGATATCTGTCATCTCTTATCAATTATTGTAAGACTTCTAGGCACAGTTTGTCACAAACTCACAACTAAACTAGATAAATTAATAATCAGATAATTGCTAGAATATTATTCACAAACCAATTATTTGATACTATGGGTTTTAATGACCTTGCTTGAAGCAAAGTCTATAATCTAATAGTAAATCACTATTCACTAAGCAACTTGAGTATTGTGCATATTTTAGTCTATAATATGATTATTATGGCCCATTCTTTTAATATTATCTAATAACTTGTTACTTTTTGACTCTGTTTTATTTGATAATTGTTGCAAGGAGAAAATTTGGCTTAACAAGGGTCGGGGTTGTAGTAGGCAGGACGGGGCAGGTTTGCGTGCAGGATTTTCTCAGCAGGCCGAGGGTGAGGAACGATCACCAAGTCCCATGCTTACCCCTTGCCATGTCTAGTAGTACGGAGTAAGCTGACAGCCTAAAACTGAATGGTTGTCCTCATTTGACCATGTTCCTTTGAAGGTCAATTTTCGATTAAATCTACCTAAGAAAATAAGATTAACATATTCACAAAAAGATATCCATTTGTTCTGCCAAAAGAGAGTATCTCAAGAATCTCTAGCACCATTCCCTTTAAGGTTTTTTTTGTCTTTCTATAAATACTCCCACTAAATTCATGCTAGTACTAGTGTGAAAAAACAGGTTTTGCGATAAAATGATTTTGACATGGGCATATGACCAGAAAAAAATATAAGACAGGTTGATGAAAATTCCTAAGGCATGCACTCTCAAAGGATAGGCAAAACAAAGATAATATCAGGTTTATAAGAGATCTTTGCATGACCTAGTTGAGGGAACATTAAATCCAACAACGCTCTATGGTCCAAATTTCGGGTATTTGATCAAATTAAGTATCAAAAGATGACTGCAACCAAGACTAGTATTAGAAAACTTGTTCCAGTATGTTTTGTTCATATACGATGCAAACTAATGTGTGCATTGACTTTAAGAAAATGATGCGACTCATCAAAGAGTCCAAGAGGATGAGGAAGCCAAAAAGGCACATTATTCATTTAGAAAAATGAGGAAAGCAAAACGTCTTCTGAGATGGTTTGTTCAATATCAATGTTCTTAGAAATTTACATCTAAATGAATCTTCACTCCAAAATAACAGCAGGTAGCTAATAAGTTAATATCAGTAAAAAATTTGTAGCATGTGATGCATGTATTAGAATTTAAAGAATAGGTTCAGTCTCAAAAACTAAAAGAGGAAGCACCACTATTAGGCAAGGGAGAATTCGAGAAATCTAGGCTAATGACTCTTTATGAACTGTGGATGCACATCAGTAGACTTGTACATCAGCTAACATAATATCTCCAGGTGATTCCATGTCATCAGACTCATCACAAATAAACTTTCATGGAGCTTACCAGGGGATTCCCTGTCATCACAAAAACTTTCAGTTAAAGTTAGTTACTTAGAAAAACCTTACGTCGCATATCAATAATATCTGGCCCAGGATATAGCTCAAGGACGAAACCACAATCACCTACCACCAAAATAAGAGTAACAAATACTCTTATTAACCTAGTGAGCAGCGTCTTGATACTTACGCCCCCAAATATGCTGCTTTTTCGTTTTGAAATTCTAAATTTAGCAACACAAATATTTCTGTCATCTACCTTTACTTATAACTTAGTATTGGATGCCCAACATCACATTTGTACAAAATTATTTCTTCAACAATCAACTTGTTGATGTAACTACAAATCTTCTCTAAAATATAGCTTTAAAGCATCTAGATTCTAAGAAGATCCTAACTATAAGCATCCATTATCCATATAAACCTATCCCTAGCACATCCCAATTTAGCCTATGTAGCACGTTCCCTTATTTCTTCTCCAAAACAAAACAATTTGCATTCCAAGTATCACTGGCCAAAATAGCTAATACAGCATTTTTGTGCACCATTTTTATGGAGACTCCATGATGTCATCCGCCTAATTGACCTTAAAAAATGTTACTCCATATAATAACCCTATTATCCATATAAACCTCCTTAACAAAGATTTATGCTCTATCCAATTTATATTCAATCCCAGATTCTCCGCCTTTCTCCCTCTAGGTATTAGAATGTACCAGTTGCATTTGCTTAACTAATGCTAATGTCGGCTATGAAAGATCCCAAATACTTAAATCAACAAAAGTTTCAAGCTTTTCTAAGCACAATTGATCCACGATTTCTTAATAAGGATGCTATACATTATAATCATTTTTATTACGATAGCAATGTAAAATTAATTTCACTCGTAGCAAGTAGAATGCCAAATGATGCAGCAATTGTTCAGACAATAGCAGAGCAACGAGAGCAATACGGATCATCGAGAACTGAAATCCTAGTAGATTAAAATCCGGCATACGAGAAATTACCAGAACTTAAATTCGGGTAGGCGGCGAACAAAGGGCCGAAATTCGTCGGATCCGCGGGTCGGTAAACTGGGTCCATCATGGATCTCGGGATCAACCTGAGGAGAGAGAAAGGCGAGGAAGAGCTGAAGGATGTAGATACCGAGGCCATAGGTGATGATGTAAAATCCTTGGACGAAGTAAACGCGTAAGGCGTAAATGAAGACTATGGCCGAGAAGCCGATCCAACGGCGGAGGACGTGTGGGGTGGACTTATCAAGGAAGTATTGGTAACGGCGGGATACGGTGTAGGTCCACTGAGACAGCGCGTTGACGGGGGAATCGTCGCCGGCACCGACATTCATGTTTCTTTATCTATAACTTTCTCTCTCTTCCTATTATGTTGCGGGAACGGAGAGGGGAAGCAAAGAGCATCAGAATTCAGAGCTAATAGAGATTCAGGTGTGTCTATCTAAATATATTTTCTACAAATTTGTACCCACAAAATGCACATTGTAAATGCTACTCCCTCGGGCATTAAAATAATAATTAAAAACATAATTATTTTAGTAATGAAATAAAGTACATAGAGAAAAAAAATAATTATGTCATTTAGTAGAGTCTATTAATATAAAAAAATAAGTGGATGTTTGTAACATGTTATCTAAATTGGTTATTTTAAATACCCAATAATGTGAGCCGATAATCTTTATAGATTGTGTTTGTTACACTAGTAATCTTACATTCTCGATAATTAGATATATGATAAAATATTAAGATTCCTGATAATAAGATGACCAAAAAAATTGGTGGTAATCTAAGATTAACATATATTGGTCATCTTGAAATTTTTATTTAAATAAAAATATCCTTTATATTTAATAATTATGATATAAATATATTTATTAGTCACATAATTTATATTTATTTTTTTATTTTTTGGGTTTTTTTGTTCACATATTTAGTTTAACTAAAATAACTTATTGTTTATACAAAGTAATGTGACATTGTTTGTTATTTATTATTATAACTTTAATTTATTATTAACAAGATGCTTGAAAACTTTGTACATAATAATTGAATAAATCATTAATTGTTATTTTATAAACATATTACAAAATTTAGTACAATTTAATAAGAAATGCAAAATTAATTAGTTTGATATTATTTTGATGATTGTTGATTACATTTGACAATAATTATATGAGTGAATCATTCAACTAAAATTAATATAATGATATTTTAGTAAAAAATTAATATAATAAAAAAATACTCAGTAATATTAAATTCATACAAAAGACTCACAATATTAGTTACCGGTAATCACGTGTCTTCTCCCAAATAGAAATAATACAATATAACCATTTTCTATTATCGGTAATTAGATACCAGTATCCCGTATTTAGTTGGGTATCCATCATGACATGTAACAAAACCCCCCTAAAAGTACCCATTACTTTATGAATTTTGTGGAACCACTATGAGAAATTTGAAACTTTATTTACTCTCTTTTCTCTATTTTTATTTTTCTTAACATGTGTAAAATTTATATTTTGCTCATCCTATTAAAGACATAGGGAGCATGACCCAAAATTCCTCAAACATAAATTGTTGCATGTTTGGAATTTGAAATTTTCGGAAATACAAACACAAAAAATATTTATTCATTACATTATGTTTTAATGTTGTTGTTTATATTAGATTTTTTAAAAGTAAAATAATTAGATGAAAAATTATTTGTGTCAGACAATTTTATGACGAGTTGAATTGCGACTCAAGTGAAATTATAAGCAATAAAGATCAAATAAATTAAGTTTGAGTCTTTCTTAATTCCTATTTATTTTATACGTGCACATTAGTCGCTATTTTGTGTTTACATAAATTTATCGTCATATGTAACATGACTCTAACTATATATATTTTTGCTAAGATATTTTTTTATCATTTTTTTTCGAGTTTCAAATATACAGAGTGAATATAATTTCATTAATTTGAGTTTTTTGGTAATTTCACTTATTTGAGTACTTCTAATATTATTAAGGAGGTCATTTCACTTGTACGTATGATTTTTAAATAGTTTCTTAACTAATACAAATTATCAAATCCCATAGACGTGTTGAATGCTTTTATTAACTTAAATAATTTTATTTTTTATTCAAATTAAAAGAGAAACATTTAAAATTGCATTTGTAATTATGTGTATGAGCAAATAAAAAATAAGTCGTTGTTTACTAAGTATTAGTAGTAGTTTTTAACTTTTATTTTTCTTCTGTAATTTAATGGGCTAAAGGGTTACGCACTTCAAAGTTTAAAGATCCAGTTTCCAGACAAACAGCCCACTACATCAATTCCGGTAGGAGTACGAGTATGAAGTATCCACTTCACATTAACCTTAAATAATCATTGGTTCGAAAAGAGTCTCGAATCCAAGTCAAAATCCGAGAGAAGCATACGTTGCTTTTCTTCCGAGTTCAATCTGTTTCAAAGATTCTCAAAAATCGCCTCCAATTACCCTTTATTATTCATAGATTTCTTTAATTCTTCATCCCAGCAGATCTTAATTTCAGTTTCTGGGGATTATCATATATAGCTGGGTTTTTTGTGGTGGCAATTGGGATCATGGACAAAATTCCGATGCAGTTTCTGGGGATGGATTTCAGCTGTGCGTTTGGATCCCTGAGCAACGGCAAGTTTCCAGAAAAGGATTGCTTGCTTCCGCTCATATCCAAGCTCCTTGGCTACGCCATCGTTGCCGCCTCTACCACTGTCAAACTCCCTCAGGTAATAATTACCTTTGATTACCCACCTTCCATTTTGTAATGGGTATAATTGTGATTTTCATGTAGGCTGATTTTTTTAATATTTATGTTTGGATGTTTTTAATAATGAGTAAAACTTAGATCTTTGATCCTGGGATCTGGTTATTTTTGGTGTTCGGGGAGCTGCCTAAAATAGATTTTGAAAAAACTGGGATTTATACAGATTGCTTTTGTTTAAGCATAGAAGTTTGGCTCTTGGTGAATAACATTAAGATATACTTGGTGGGCGCCCGCCCCATTTGAATATCCAAAATCCAACAGTACCTAAAGGCAGAATCTTTATTAATTTACATGAATCTACTGTACTAAAAGCTAGAAGTTGGAGGTTCTCGATGTTCTGATACAGTAGCTTATATAAATAAGAAAAACAAATATATTGGGACGATATAACAAAAGATAGTTAAGAGTACCATCTCATAATTTCCTCTCTGCCAATAGTTACTTGTAGTAGTATGTTATTTATAATGAAGTAATCAGCTTGAGATTCAGATTATTGACAATAAGATTATTTAGGGATATCATGAGTTTTTAATAATTCGTTTGAGAGTATTCTTGAAAGTTCGGGAATTCATTAAATTACTGTGTAATCTATCTTTGTGAGGAACTCTTGTGGGTTATGCATGTTTTATGCTATAATCTGATTATAGCTTATTCCTATAACCTGCACTAAACACTACAGTACCAGCCTATTTTGAGCTGCAATATATAATTTGAACCACATAAGCTACAGAAACAAGCACATAGTTTTTCAATGAAAGTATTTACCCTATAAGATCATATACAAAAGGTTATGTTATCTAATGAAAGGGTTTGAACCTCAGAACTAGAGTGCTTGCGTAAGTTTTAGTTTGAAATTACAGGATCTAAGGAAATCTTAGTACTTTACCACCTAGGCACCTAAGCTCCTAAGCTCTAATCTTCAAAGATCAAGAGTTTTTGTCTTCACCGTCAGTATGTTAAATAATTAAGTTGAACTTCATAGATCTGTTATTCTATGCTTTTGTTCCTCTTTGCAGATATTAAAAATATTGAAACACAAAAGTGTTAGAGGGCTTAGTGTTGTAGCCTTCGAGCTTGAGGTAATTGGTTATACCATTGCTTTGGCATATTGTCTACACAAAGGACTCCCCTTTTCAGCATATGGGGAGTTGGCATTTCTTCTGATCCAAGGTATATTTTGGTTGCTCTATCTCTTGTCTTCGCATAAATTTCCCTTCTTATGTCTGACCTTTTCTCCCTGGAACATAAAAATATCTGTGGTTTTTGTCAATACGATTACTCTCAAATCCATTGAACTTCCATTTTTTGTTAGAGCAACCACACCACCATATAACATTTAATTTTTTTATAAGTACCAATAATACATATTGATGGAATGCCAGGAGTGGCTCCCAGACTAATCTACAGTCCGTGCTTAATCTTAGAGAAGAAAGTAGGGAATTAAAAAAATTGGCAGAAAGATGCGATCATATAATTTAAGTTTTCTCTCCTGAAATTTTGATGGATCACAGACCTGAATCCTGATATTTAAAACCCATTTATGTACATGGTGGCAGATTTAAGCCTCAGAGGCCACCTTAATATTTTATCGGGTCGATTATAGATCCAACAACATCAAAATGTTTCAGAAATCATGCAGAAGATTCTTAAACCTAGATATTTGTTTCAGTGACTGGTTTTGACCATTAGATCCAACTGGCCCAAACTCAGCATGCTCAGTTTAAAAATGTCTGATGAAGTATTGCAAACCACAAATCATATCTAAATTACATTATATCCGACTATCCGAGTATTATCATTAGTTTTGTTCATTAAAAGCTTAATATGGCATTCACTAAACTTGATAATTCTGTTTTTCCATTTTGCTTATGGCTCTAATACTTCTCTGTCTTATATGATGCACAGCTATAGTTTTAGTAGGAATCATATACTATTTTTCTCAACCCATGGGAACATCAACATGGATTCGGGCACTGCTGTATCCTTCTTGCTTGCTGGTGTCGATTATTATTGGCTTGTTTTTCAGTCTACACTGTTAACCCATTGCCTTTATGTTTGTTAAGAGAGTGACTCTCTTTGTGCGAGTAAGAAATATAGTCTTTATTTCCTCACTAATATAATACAGTTATTGTGGTATGGCGCCGACAATTTTAGCTGGTCAAATTGATCCCATTCTCTTTGAAGCTCTGTATGTAAGTGGCAGAACTAGCTATCTGGATTGCAACTATACAGATATACTTAATTCTCTTGATTATTCTTTTTTCTTATCCTGGATGTTCTCCACCTTAACTTATTGCTACATGATATTTCTACACATCCACAACACCTTTTCTTCAGTCTACTAGGATCTATTTTAATTCTAAAGCTTCTCGTGTGTAATGATTTGTTTCAGGCATCCCAGCATGCAATTTTTTTCTTTGCAAGGGTCCCACAAATTTGGGAAAACTTCAAGGTAACTTCTCACTTGATGACTTTTGTCTTTGAAGGAAGAAAACAACATCATCTGTTATATGTTCTTAAGCCTCAAGTGGCCAAATATATATTTCATCCAGTGCACTATGTTAAGTTCCAAGTAAGATAGTGCCACTTTTTCTAATGGGTAAGCCTAAAGCACTGTGCTATGTGCATTGTAGTCGCAGGTTCTTCCTACCCTTTAAATCTCTTTTTGATTAGGATGAAAGCCAATAACTTATGAAGGAGAAGGGAAAAGTATGAAAATTAAATTAGACATAAAGCCGAGTTGCAGCCTTTCTGAGGTGTTGTATTAAACTGAAATGATAATGAAGGATGGGGCTGGAAGTGGACTTCAAATTGAGATACCCTTTGAACGGCTATATTAGATGTTGGATGATGTATCCATACAAGTCAAACTTGAGGTGGCATTTGGGAAAAGAAGTCCACTATAAGATGTTTCCAGCTGAGCTGAGAAATAATCCTTAGGATCTGTGATGATGCAATTCAATAATCCATGCCCAAAAGGCTTAATAGTTAATAATTTATTAATTTATTTCCTACTGATTTATTAATTATGATTCATCAGCTATATGGTTCGCATTCCATAGTTATACTACTTCCATAGATCCCCTCTGAAAAAACACACTTTTTTCCTGATATGAGATTATTAACCCTTCTGACTTGTGTTACTACAATTTTTTTTTGAATCTTATTGCCACTTAATTAAATTGCCAAATAAGGGGGAGATTGAGCACTCCCATGCTTCATTCATATAGTCATCTTGAAAACCAGAACTTTACATCAATTGTAGTTTGTGAGACATTTAAACAACAAATAATATGTGTAGGCGAATGTTTATATATATGTCATTTAGTACTCTTCAAAAATACAGAAAAGTATATGTGCATGTGAGTGAGTTGTAGTTATGTTTAATGATGAATAAACTTTTGGTTGAGCAGAACAAAAGTACCGGGGAGCTCAGCTTTTTAACCTCTTTAATGAATGTTGCAGGTTCCACAGGTTAGTTCACTTTATTAAGGACCAGTATGTATGGTTAATTTTAAAAGTCAATATTAGGAAATCATAAATCATTTACTTTTTCTTTGCAGTAAGAGTTTTTACCAGTGTCCAGGAAAAAGCTCCAACAAGTGGTATCCTTCGTTACCAGTTGTCTCAAATTTGTTTTTCATTAGTTCCATTTTTGCATTGAACTTTAGGTTTCCATAATTATAGTATATAAGGCGAACATGATGGTAGTAGAAACCAGTGTTTTATAAATTCTCACATATATTTCTCACATGAGAAATATGAAGGCGATTATTTTCCTTGGTCAACTTTCTTTGGCGTTTTTTCGCTGAACATTCTGTGTGCTACATTTCTATTTTTCTACTCAAAAGCCCCTTTACCATTTTTGTTTACCTACTTTTGACCAACTGTTATTTAACACAAAATACTAAAAGAAAATAAATTAGATTTTCTATGGCGAGCGTCCCGTGTAATGCACAACCAAAATGATGAGGTGGCATGGGTTCTGTGAAGTGAATTTGTTAAAAATTAGTGAAGAGAGCAGAAAATAACCTTGGGCGGAACAGACAAGTGATATAGTTGGAGTTGAGCTTCTTCTTCTTCTTCTTTTTTTGTCGTCACATTCTTACTATCCGGCCGACCGTTCTCAAAATAAAGCTCTTCTAGGAAAGCAAAAATAATAACATGCTTTGCACTTTGTTTCACACCGTATTATTTCTTATTTGTTATCTTCTGAGTTATTATAGATGAAGTCGCTTAACTTGTGTATTTACATTATTTATTGATTTTGTGTAGTGTTAATGGGCTCGGTGATTGGTATACTTACCAATGGCACCATTTTAAGTCAAATAATCGCATACCAGAAGCCACCTGCAAAGAAAGAGAAGAAAACAGAGTAGAGAAGCGAAGCTGGATTCTGGAGGTGGTTCTGCCTGCAGCCATGATTCCGTTTTTGCTGCTGCGAGTGAAGCTCAGGCTTCGGGTTATAAAAAATACAAAATTGATGGTGACATCTCTTTGTATGCATTGAAGAATAGACACAGTTTAACATCATGCTTCTTTCACCATTTTACCATCCTTTCTTGGCTTTCCATTTGCCGTATGAAATTCATAAATGTGGATATTTTTTTTCAAGGATATAACCTCGTACGCATAACTCACACTTTTCTCCATATTTCTCTACTCACTGAAGTTATGCCATTGTTTTAACTAACGAATGAAATGAAGTACCATTCGTTTAGTGTCATAAACCATTAGCAAATATAAATAAATTCGTGGCGTATCCTTCTTCATATTCTCATGTTAAAATTAATATAAACCTGAAGAATCAACATTTCAGACGAATATAATACAAGTGAAGACGAACATGAATTTGAACTTCAAGGCAGAAGCAGAACATTAAGTCAATAAGGAGAAGATGGAAGGACAGAAGAAGCATAAATAGAGACTTGTTTAAACAGACCAATACATACTTCCTTTTTTCATTTCTAACCAATACTTTACAATAAACTTCTCCTGCAGTAAGGTGTAAGTCGCATGTGGATTCTCCAACAACATATCGGGAAACAAAGGAATTTGACAGTGAGTGAGTGAGTGAGTGAGTGAGTGAGTGAACGTATATCTCTGTGTGTGGCTGCGGGTGTGTGAGAAAGAGAAGTAGGCAATACAAGAAATCAGAATCCATGCAATTTTTCAGGGAAACTGAAAATATGCATGTAGCTGATAGTTTAAGTTTTGTTGAACACTGTAAGCAAACGCAGGCTCCAAGATTACAAAGTTAACCATTTCTCTATATTCTATCGTATCCAATGAGCCTAATAACACCATAACTGAATGCAATAGAACCATGCGCAGTCCGCAACCAAACTAAATTTCCCAAACAAAGCAAGGTCAACTAAATAGGAACAAATACTAACTTAGCACTTACTACTACGACCAAAACTCACAAATGAGTAAGTCCAATATACCATCCCATTTGCCTAAAAAAATCAGACTAGTTAGGTAATCAGCTATAAGAGTAGACAGACAACCAATACCGCAAACCAGATGAATAAACATATTCTCTTCTTCCTGCAGACTACAAAAGCCTTCGCAGTATACAGTTGGATTTCACATTAAATTGCATAGTAGCATATATATAATTAGAAACATCATGCCTTAGCTATTACACTAGCTAAGTTACTAGAAACCTCTTAGCAAGATGTTCAAAAACTACCATTATTCGATGTTATGGCTCAATTTTGAATCTAAAGTAAATGCTCTAACATATACCTCTTCCAATTTTTATTTTATAATCTAACATTAAAAGGAGAATTGCAACAACAACAAAAAAAAAAAGAACTACTCACATGAGTAAGATATAAAATAAAATAAAACAGCAAACAAATTTAGCATAACTGCCAACTGCAAATATTAACTTTGAAAGGCATAAACATCATAGAAAGTCAATTACACAGAGGATGAAATGATGAAAGCAAACAATTGATTATAATGCAAACAGACCAAGAGCCTTTTTACTTTTCTTTTCTATTGTTCAACTCAATCCTGCTTAAGACCTTCTCTGATTATGTCCAGAACTGCCACTGAAGCTAGACCACCTTCTGAGTGTGGAAGTCACTAAACTTCTCCCTGCAGTAAGTCTTAATCTAGCCTTGAACGAAGTTGAGCGACCAGTACTGCTTGATGCAACATTATTTCCCACAACTTGGGCAGTTCCTGGTAGATTCTCAGTTCCAATCACTTCCTGAGCACTATCACTAGCAACAGCTTCCTGGTTTTCAGTTTCAGCAGTATCCAAATTAACAGCCAGTGATACCCTACTGGACCTCAACCAATCTGCACCCTCAGACGTCACAGCTCTACATTTCTTAACCTTGACCTTAACCAAATTAGGGCAACCACCAGCAAGAGCTTCCATACCATGATCAGACACCGGACAATTCTTAATGCATAGCTTCTTCAATGCAACACACTTGGCAGCAATGCACGTAATCTCAGCATCCCCAACAGTCTCACTTCCACACAATGCCAATCGTTCTAAGCTCTGGCAATTCGTAGCCAACCGCTCTATACTCACACGCGTAGGATTGACACCAATAAGAACAAGCTCTTGCAAATTAGGGCAGTGTTTGGCAACAGCAACTAGGCCTTCATCACTAATCCTATTCGTCTTCCACCCATCAATGTGAAGCTTCCGGAGGCGTTTACAGTGCTCCGCCACAGACATTAGCCCCAAATTTGAACATTCAGGAGTTTTCACAAGGTGTAATATTTCAATATTTGTACAATTAGAAAGTGCACAAATGCCTGTATCACTAACCTGAATCCTCTCAAGATGAACTTCGACTAAACTGATGACCCGACTAGTGATTTCTTCCAGAAGCTTATCCCAATCACCCGAGCATCGAAATAGCTTTAAAGTTTTCAAATTCTTGGCACCCATTATAAGCGGACCGAAACATTGTCCAAAATAAAGCTCTTTCAAGCATATTGTTTTGAGCGAAGATGCAGCAACTCCAGGACCAATAGGCTGAATTGCTTCTCCTTCAGGACTGCAACGGAGTCGTTTGACAGATAATTCTTCCAGCGATGTGCAATTGTCAAGCAAGGCGTTCATACCTTTAGCACCAAAAGTGCAGGATCCACACGAGAGCTTTTTCAGATATTTGCAATTCTTAGCGAATTCGGAGAGTCCGGCGTCGGTTAATCCACGGCAGGCTCGGAGTTTGAGGCGAGTAAGTTTCAGGCACCGGAGAGAGATTAAGATGAGCGTTCCGTCATCGATGCTTTCAGATCTACGGTCACATCTG
Organism: Panax stipuleanatus; assembly: GCA_020205555.1. Taxonomy (NCBI): domain Eukaryota; kingdom Viridiplantae; phylum Streptophyta; class Magnoliopsida; order Apiales; family Araliaceae; genus Panax; species Panax stipuleanatus. The sequence goes on along the minus strand of CM035125.1, from coordinate 489,957 downwards.
AGAGCTAGTTTCGTGACGGAATCAAACCGAGAGAAGAGAGTGGGTACCAAGGAGAGAAGGTCCGCCTGAGCGTTGAGAGAAAGACGGTGGCGGCTTTGTCCTTCGATCCGAAGCCACCGGCGACAAACGAGAGAGCATCGCTTCCGATCACCGGATCCGAGCGACTGAAAAATACATGCCAAGCACTCATCGGGAATATTCGAGGAATAGTCGTCGGAATCTTCGTCGGGCACTTCGTAGAACGTCGAGTAGTGATCTTTGACTTGCGTCGGTGAGATCACGGCCATTGATTTGGTCTTCGGCCGTGCGGCAGTCGAAGCTGACTGGCCCATTCACGGCCACCGTACAACGGATCCCCGGCGAAGCTTACTTAACCTAAAACCTCGTTTTTCTCCCCCTCTATTCTCCCTCTCCCTCTCCCGTTCATCATTTGTGCCACACACACGGATTTAACACGGATTTTCTGGGGGTATATCATATACATGTTACTTTTATAAAATAAAGTTCTATCTTTAAAAAAAAAAGAAAAAGGAAGAGGATATTGGTATTTTGTAGCCCTAGAAGTACTATCTTCAGTATGATGTACACAATGTATGACCATTTTATACCGGAAATAATATTTTTAATGTTCAAAATATCATTTTACTTTTAAAATATGAAATTACCATTCTATTTTCTGGCGGGGACAACCTCATGACTCGTGTACATGCCATGAGGATGGATTTTTAAGTTTTATAATGGGTAGAAAAGGAAAGACACGAGAAGGGAAAATTAAAATAAAATAAAATTTGTTTAATTCTTTTATTTTTGAGTATTTTATGAACGAATAGAAAAACACACAAAAAATTAGTCATTTTTCATTTTAAAGTAATTCGCCCAAAAGTTAGACCAAAATTAAATAATATATTTGTGAACTGTTATTTTTACAAGAAAATTTTAATATTTTTTAAAAATCTCACTCGTAAAAATAAGTTCCATAAATATTATTTGATAATTTTCATTTATATTCTAACTTTTATATACAAATTTAATAGTTTACTATAAGGTTAAAATAATAATTTAAAAATAAACAGTAATAATAAGAAAGAAAATTTATAAATTTTCTGTTTATTCTTTTTGCATCTTAATTTAAATTTTTTTAAAAAAAAATTCTTCCAAAACTCAAAAGCATATGTTAAGCTTAACGAGCTTATTGGAACATTTCCAGGTCATTATTGTTGGATATACCAACATTTGTCTGTACAGAAAAAAATATACCAGAGAGCTTCCATACCCCTTTTCAGTTCTCCGTCACGTGTACTGCGTGTGCTTAGCTGGTATATTCTTGTAAAGTTTTTAGTTTGTTTTGGTATTTTTAAATCTTTTTGAATAATTTAGCTTTTTGTGTTTGTTTAATTGTTTGTTGGTAGCGGTTTGGATTACATATAATACAAAAAAATAATACTCACTCCGTCCCGTGATAAATAATATTTTAGGTGATTTTATTTGTCTCAAATTATTTGATGTTTTAAAAAATTTAAAAACATTAATTATAATATTTTTAAAATTATCTCTCATTACTCCTACTTCAGTACTCAGATGCTTTTAACTCTCTATTTCCTTATTAACACAAAGGGTATTATAGACAAATGATACTATATTTTATGTTATACCATCATTTTCTTAATGGTTGTGCCCAACTCTAAAACATCACTTATTATGGAACGGAGGGAGTAATAATCATGGTTGTGTTTGTTGTGAACGTGGATAATTGGTGAGAGACGTTATCTGCAACAGTTTTGTAACACTTCAGTTTCACATGATACCTTAACGTGCGTGGTATTTTAAAGAGTTCAATGGATGTGCACCGAATTCAAAAGATGGGGCCTACTGAAATATAATTAAAATAATATTTCAGTGGAACCATATACATTTAAAAATTATATTTCAGTGGATCCCATCTCTTGAATTCATTGTCCATCCATTATATTTCGTGCTTAGTATTTGTCTTTATGACACATGTTAAGAATACCCTATTTTAAATATACATACAAGGATTTTGTTATCACAAATATTTTTAATCATGATTTTTTGGATAAGCTTATAATGAACTTAAATAATCCAAAAAAAAATATTATTTTGAAAACGCTTTCGTATGTTATGATTTAGTTTGGACTCGAGTTGTTACATATGTTATCAGAATTAACTTTTGAAAATTGGAGGTAGGGGCACGAAGGTGACTGAGCCATTGGGATTATCCTACAATGAATAGAGAGACAAAGATATTATGCGACTTTGTGTTTAACCTAACGAAGACATCAAGTAGTTAAGTGATAGAATTTTTAATACACCAATCCCACATCGTAACATTTGTATACAAGGAAGAACTCATGGCCTTCTAGACGAGCTTGTATTGAGCTAAGGTGTCAAAAAAATTATTATTAAGCAAGCCTATTGAGATTGAGTATGCTATAATATGCTTTGAATTCGGGTTTTGACTTGAGTTGTTATAAGTTTGGTATGTGATGCGGGAAGACGAATTATTTATAACTCTAAAGTTTTGATAAAAATGTTTTAATAAAAGAAAATTAAAAATAACATCTGATTACACACTTATAAAAAAAATTTAAAAAAATAAAAGACAAAATTATGTCAAAGTGTGAGGTTAGACTTTTCAAAAAATAATTCAATAATGGAAGAATAATTTTGTGCATTGTGGGTTTTGATTAAAAGTACTGGCACAAAAAGCATATATTTATATAATTTTTTTTTTGTTAAATTCTCTACTTACTAAAAGTAATTTTAGAAAGTCGTCAAACATTAAAATGTTTTAAAATTCAATTCAAAAGTAATTTTACTCCATCACACTACTCCCTAAATGAGATCGAAGTATATCTCTCTCCATCATTTTATTTTTAATAATCGCCTCTGTCATGAATTATTGGTCATCTTCTTATTTTTCCTTTTATTGTTAAAATGAAATTTAAGTCTGTATCTCAAGTTATTAATCTCGTTGTTAGCAGAAGTAATATCATTAAAATGAGATTAACTTTTTGCTGTCTTTCCCTAAGACATGTTTTGTTTCTAAGGATTATAATCTTGAGATTATAATTCATGAAATTATAATCCTAAAATTATTAATTTTGAGAATAAATAGTCTTAATCACATGTTTGTTTTTTATGGGATTATCTATGGGATAACTTAAAATAATCTAATGTTATATTTATTTATTTATGAGATAACTTAAAATAATCTATTGTACCCTTACTAATAATGGCATATTTTAAACTATAATTTAAATTTATTTATACATCAAAAAATATTGAACAATAAGCTGTTTACTAATAAGTTGTTTAAATAAGCTTTGACAAACAAAAAATCAATATTTAAATATGACTAGGACTAATAAGCTATTTACCAATAATTTGTTTAAATAATAAGATGTTTATCAATAATAAGTTATTTACTAATAAGTTGTTTAACACTAATAAATTATTTATCAATAAGTTGTTTAAATAATAAGTTATGTACCAACAATAAATTGTTTACCAATAATAAGTTGTTTACTAATAAGTTGTTTTTCCTACAATAAGCTTATTGAATATATTAAGATATTATGGTCATTTTAGAAAAAGATTGAGGATAATTTTGTTTATAAATTTTTAGTCTCAATGGTGGGGATTATAATACCTCGTTGAACATGGTATTAAATAATCACCTATATTAAGCCATTTTATAATCCCTATACTAATAATCTCAAACCCAAATTTGAAAACAAACAGATCCTATCTCTATTTCAAGTGTAATTCTTGCAAACAAACATAACTTAAAGATTATGAAAAAAGTGTTTCACCTTTATACACCTCATGCTTAATTTATTTGTTAAACTTAGTTTGAATTTTTTAGTGTGTACCTTCCGTAAATGAATTTTCTTCTCTCTAACATACAATTAATCTTCTCTTATGGTGACATGAAAAATGGTTATGTAAATTATGCTTTTCGTCTAAATAATTTTGGTCGTTTTCGACAATCTCTATGTGACATACTTCACATCAGCTTTTTGCGTGGGGCCAAAGACTACATTAAAATAATTTGTTGATCAATATTCTAATGTAGAGTATGTCACATCAACAATTTATAAAATATTTGTAGAATGACTCGTGTCTTTAGCATTAATTAAACTTGTAAACTAGGTTCCATGACCTTGTAACTAAGCGAGGTCTAAGATAACAAGTGTTTTTTACATACTTTTTTTTAAAAAAGTTTAATATAAAGGCCTTATTGGGAAACAATTTATAAGTTGATCAAATCAACTTATAAGTTGTTTTTCGCTATTAAGATGTTTGACAACTATTTGTTTTTTAACTTATAAGTTGAGTTTTAAGTCAAAAAAATAAGTAACTATTTGTGACTTATTTAAAAATGACTTATAAGTCATTTTAAAATAAGTTAGTTTTATCAAATGCCTAGCTTGCAGCCACACCACCCAAGTCCGTAATCGACCGAATCAAAAAGTAAAAGTGCAGTCTTTTCTACTTGGCAGGTAACAAATGGCTGCTCCACTGTTTGTGAGAGGCGTCCCAATCCTCTGCCTCCGGCTTCAACACCACAGACTCGCCGTCGCCTTCAGCTTACTCACACGTCGACCGTCGTCCACTTCCGCCGAGTTGACTCTGCCGGACGACAACTTATCCTTTGCCGCGCTGGCCACGCCGCAATTTCGCGCCAAAGAGCGACCCAGTTACCGGAGGATAGATGATCCAGATTATAGGAAATGGAAAGATAAAGAAGAGGAGATACTCAAAGACATCGAGCCCATCACTCTTCTCGCGAAAGAAATTATTCATTCTTCGAGGTTTTATTTGAGAATTTCTCTCGCTTTGAAATCCCATTCATTGATTATGAGTTTAGGGTTTTGTCATTTGTTTCTGTTTAATTCTAGCATTCATATTAATTATAAAAAATCTATCCTTGAGTGTTTGTGCTTGCCTTATACTTTATTGATAGGTAACGAAAACCTATCACATCTATTATCTTATTTTTTAGTTCTATCATAATTTACGAATATGCATATATCAGAATGTGCTGTCTGGTCTCGGTGTATTTCGATGTTAATGATGGAAAAGTGTCATTTTGTCTAATCACATATAACCAATTTGGCACAGGAACTCTTGAGTTTGTATTGCTACTTTTTAAACTAGTGTTTTATAAGTGAAGATTTAAATCACGATTGAATTTTAATCAGGACGTCAACTACCATAGCATTACTAGGGATAGAGATTTTTTGAGATTTGACATTTTTTTAATAAAATACTTTGCGCGCACACGCACATAGGGAGATCCAAATTTCTTTGTGGTTTAAGAGGGTACTGTAGAAATTATTGTGAGATATCTTGTGTCAAAAGTGGATTATGTTGAATGTTACTGATAGAAACACGTGATTACTGATAGATTTCTTTATGTTGAATGTTACTAATACTATTTATTGATATGAATGTTACTGATAGAGTCTTTGTTGGAGTATACTAGTCTTCTAAGTTTAATACTGGGTTCTGCAATCACTTCGTATATTTCAATTTGATGCGCGGATGTGTGATATTTGGATAAGTTGACGTGGTTGAATTGGTGAATATTAGCACGGAGTACTTATATATAATTATAGGCCATCAAATTTTTGGAATGAATTACTTCTGCAATATAAAGTGACCAACTCCAGTATAAAAAGAGTTATAAGCATATAAGGAATATATTGAAACAACCAACTTCATCTTAGCTGAACTTGAACATATTATGATCTGAGAATTATATAAGTAGTTACCTACAAAGTTTTGTTTTCAAGTTAATTTCTCAGTTATAATCAGCTTTCTGACAATATTTTTACGATTCGAGCCCGATTCTTGCTGGTTGTTTTGATTTGGGACATGGATATTACATTATCTCTCACTTAAACCTCTGACAACCTTGTCAAACCAATTAGGCTTACTCTCACCACATCACCCCTGATGTGGAATGCGTATTCTCTATTATTTACCTCCCCGCCCCACGATATTCACCACAATTCTGCTTTACATGCCCTCTCATGGGTGACTTGTAGAGCACCATACTGTCCTAGTATTGAGTTGGATTTGATACCATTTGTAAATATTTGGATCTGTATACTATCGGGTCATGTTGAACGCTCATTCCAGGGGTCATTTTGGCCCACCACAAGCCCACTTAAAAGTCATGTTATTGATACACTCGATAGTTGGGTTACGTATAAATAATTCATTCTATCCCACATGTTTAAATGTAGACCGAGTATTACTATTTTTTTGTCCTCTTTGGTCTATAGAGGTGCATGAGAAAAATTATTTTCATGTAATGATGTATGCATAGACACAGGTTGGGTGAGAACTTGATTAGTCGATTGTAATCTTCTCAAAGTTTTTCAGAGACGGGGATAAGTAGTGGTGAAAAACTATTCGGTTACAATTAAGCAAAATATGACTACTCTAGGTTGGGGATGTCATGTACCGATGTTGGTCGATGTTGTACAAATGTTAATTGTTTTCTGGCACTAGTTGGCCTTCACTGGCATGGACTTCTTCATTTCTTATAAGAATTGATAACGTATACAAGGTTTTTATTTGGTTAGCTTGTAGAGATGCTATATTGATTGCTAGTGCTAATTCTATATTGTTAAACTGTATTTTGGAATGCTGAATTGCAAGTTCATGTGCTCTTAATCTACCTTGAAGCTTCCTAGTAAACAGGGATGCAGGGCCTTTAGGGCCTTGGAGGGCCCAAGCTAGCCATATATTTTGAAGGAAAAAAATAAGCCCTAAAAAAGTTAATAATTTTGCTCTAGGCACCTAAAGATTATGTAATTTGATAAGTGCCTTTAAATATTATTTTTTATTTCTGTTAAGTCTTAACTAAAAGAAATTACGACTTCAATTATAAATACACAACATTTTTTATGTTAAATACATAAATATAAAAAGTTAACAAGGAGCAAAAGGGAATTTTATATTATGGAGTGTCAATTTTTGGTTATAAAATTATATTATGTTTGAGCAAGCCATGTTATGTTCCTGGCCCCCTGGGAAAATTGCTATGCATGTTTATCTCAAGTCTGTCCCGAAGTTTGAAGTGTTATCTACTTGTGTATGTTGTAATCTTGTACCTAAATTAACTAACATAACCTAGTCACTTCTACATTGTGGAGTTATTGTAAGTTTGTTTGGTTTGTTCTGCCTCACATCAGGGTTGTCAATCTTGGGCTAATGTAACTTCGGTGCTCTCTTCTTTTCTAGAGTTAGAAATTTGTGCTCCAGTTATGAATGCATTGTCTAAAGATTTTTCAATATATTGAATGCTTTTCTTGCCTTCAGGTATATGGATGGAGAACGTCTTACACTAAAAGATGAGAAAATAGTGGTAGAGAAGCTTCTAGCTTATCATCCTCATGCTGAAGATAAAATTGGATGTGGACTTGATTCTATCATGGTGAGTTGCACAATAGTGTAATGAAGTTATTCCTTAACTTCTTTAAGTTTATCGCAAATCTAAGCTCTATTTAAGTTTTTGATGCTGTAATCGTTGTTTTGTGCAAGTTCATTTTGCATGTTAGTCATGATCAATTTAATTTTGTCAACATTACAACTTGCAACATAAAGTGTTTGGGGTACGTTGAAAAATTGTTAACATTTCTGCTCAAGTCTATGCACAAGTATATATTTGCCTATTTGGTTAAACAAAGATGCCTTCTGTCCAAGTATCAGTCTATGAAACATAGTCATTATCACTGCACCCTTAAGTTTTAACTGCTTGTGGTTGATGCAGTCTTTCTTAGCATACTGTGTACAACTCTAACAACAATCTAGTTATCTTATATATTTTGCAAATCAAACTTGATTGGTGGGGAAATTGATCTTTGTAGTATTTGATGGATTTGCAGAACTAGTAAACGTTTTAGCTGGTGCTACTTCTGCAAAATCACAAACATGATTGCAAATTCCCAGTTTTGGACCTCAAATACGCACATAAGAACAATGCTTCTTCCATTTAAGTCTATGAACCATTTGATCAGGAGAAATTGAAGTGATTAAATCAATTTCATTCCTAAAAGCTTTGGTTTTGGAGTAAGAGTCGTCGTTTTCAGACTATTGTAGCGTTGTCCGCCAGTTTCAGGTAATCTAATTAGACAGCCATTTCCGCCAATTTAAGTTAAACCACCTTTTCCCGCTCCCCCCCAGTATTCTTTAATTTTTTTTATATACCCAGTCTTTTGTTTAAAAGAATTATGTTTGTGTGTGTGTGTATATATTCATATCATTCCTAATACCTTTTTCTAATACCAAACTTGAAATGTTTCCTGAATGTTGGCTGATTTTATCAAGTCATATTGGGACTGCCCATCCCCGTCCCAAAAGTTTTAGAATACCCAATATTTCTTTTTCTGGATAGGTTATCACATCTTCTGAATTCTCAAGGCCCGGACATCATGCAAGCATATTATATAAGCCCTGTTGATGTCTGATATGCATACTGCCTGCAATACCTCAGTCCCTAATTTAGAGTCCATATATATCGACATATCCATTAACCATTAAAACACGCATCCAATATCCATTCTCCAAATGAATTTTGTCGAGTCAAATATATCTTTTTCCTTATCCCATCAAGTGGATAGAAATGACCTTCGTAATTAATTACAAATTGTTCCACCAGGCTAATGCCCCTACAAGTTCAGGTCTTGGAAATTATTTTTAATTTGGATTCCAGAGAAGAGACTGGAAGCCCCTGTGGGTGTTCGGGCAGATTATGTAGTTATATATATGAATGTTGTTTAAAAGTATACAGCAATGTTATAATTTAGTTATAAATTATGTTAAAAGAATTTCTGAAGGATTACCCATTTATATGAAAAACAAACAAAATTCCATGGGTCTGATGGGAATTCTAGTTGGCGCGCAAGGAGCCAGCAGCTCTTTGACAATAAACTTGCGCCTCAAAATGTCACAATCATGAAGAACCAAGTGAAAAAACAAATCTTTTGAGGCACTCCTGCAGTTCCGAGTATAGTCTCTAGTTTAACTTCTGTAGAGACTAGCATTGTAAGACTTATATGAGAAAGCTAAGCACCCTCTGCTTCTCTGCCATAGTGAATGCATTTCACCTCAAGGAGCTCAATCTCTCACATAAGAAGCAGCAAAGAGTCAATCTCCTCTAACTCCCTATCCCAAAAATGTCTCCTATGGTTCATTACTATCATCATCACATCCACATAATTCATCACCGTTGCCTTGACATGCACAGACACCTTATACAAGTTCAGGTTTTCAAAGCGCCCCTCATTATACACTCCACACAATCACACATCTCCACTAACACAATGCTGATTATTCTTGTTTCGGATACTTGGTTACTGTACCCCCTAGGCCCCTTATTAACATAAATGACTCCAAGTGAAAAAGGGATCTTGGTCTGTGATTTACTTTGGATGAGCTGTTCTCTCGATGAGCCTAGTAAAATCCTTGGCTAACATGACATTATGTATATAGATCAGTAGATAGACTTTGTTGACTGGATTGATACAATAGATCATTACAATGTTTTAAAATATATTCCTGCTTAATAGTGCTATGTGAATCTACATTTCTAGGAGGTTAAATCAGGATGTAGTAGTTATTATTAGTCCACTAACAAGCTCTAAAATCTTTTCTTTCTCGGTGAAGGTTGATCAGCATCCACAGTTTAGACAGTCCAGGTGCCTATTTGTACTAAGAACTGATGGGGGATGGATAGACTTCTCCTACCAGAAGTGTATTCGAGCATACGTTCGACATAAATACACATCTTATGCAGAAAAGTTTATCAGAGAGCATTATAAACGTGGCAGTGGTTAAAATCTTTATCATAGGACCCTCAAATCGTGATGGAGTCATTGTGTTTTGGATCATCTTAGAGCCGTCTTGGTTAGGCAATTACTGTTGTGGATACGAGTATCCTGAAACCATCATTAATTTTGATGATGGCCAGACAATTGTACAACGGTATTATGCACACATAAATGTTTGTGAATGTAATTGATATCAGATGACTGGTGTACCTTGTGCTTATTAATTTTGTGGGACTAGAGAAAATGATGAAGGAATTTCTCCTCTTTGCTGGGTTTGCCTCATTTGCTACATTAGTACTTGACATTGTTAGTTCGTCTTGTCTTCTTTTCTTTTCCAAGGTGCAGGCCAGGGTAAAGGATCCTGTAGATGGGCCCGTTAGTTATAATGCCATAAAGACAAAATGGGAGCCAGTAAACAGGTGTGGAATGCGAGCGTATTTCTTGCTTTTAGAAATGCAAATGCTTCAATTTGATTACCTTATTACAATTGTTATTAGGGTCCGTTTATAATCTTTTTAAACTAATACTCCGTCCGTTTTAAAATTAGAGATGCAATATGATTTTTGAGGTATATCATATTAAATTTCAAAATTGGTATTTCTAATTTTGAAACGTCTTGTTGTCTTTGTCAAGTAAAAGCATGAAAATTAAATAAGAAAATTGATATTTTCACATGTTAAAATGATATTTTTACACGAGTCTCTTTCATAGAGACGAGACGAGACTCGCTCACTATTTATATATCACTTAAATAATAGTGTAAATAACGGTATTTTACTATTTCATTTCTTTTATTGTAATTTTTTTAATCTTATTATATAACAAATTACAGTTTTTTGAAAGGTTTGATAAAAAAGAAAGAAAGAAAAAGAGTAAAGATCTTAAGCTCCAAATTGAATCGAGGCCAATTGGGCTTGAAAAAGCTTTAAAAAGGGTGATACAAACGAATCTGATTTTTGACCAATTGATTGATTCAAAACAAAAGGAGGTGACATCACATCAAAGGGAGACAATCAAAATGGCAAAGATTTATTTCATCCTCCTATTTATCTAATAAAGCCGAAAGAATTGGATGGGGTTGGAACGCGTGGAACCGCAACCGCACGATGGCCCGACAATAGTTGGTTAAGGCCCTGTTTTTGTTTGGCTCCAAAAAGACGGATGCCCTGGCAGCAACTCTAGTTGGGATCCCATTTCCTGGACTTTCATCCTCTCAAAATACTCAAAACCTCGGAGATTTTTATTAAGCTCGTAAAATGATGAAATAGTTCGGGTTGATTCGTATTCGTTTTATTAAAAATTTGATTGGAACTCGATTCGAAATATAAATAATTTAAATATAAATAAATTTTAAAATTCGATAAATTATTCAAACCTCCACAAATTATAATTTTCTATTAATACTCGGATAATTTGCACCCTTAATTTTTATTGCCAGATACTCCCTCCATTCCTATATGTAAGTCGTTTTAGATTTTTTTTGTTATTCCTAATTATTTGTCGTTTATGGTTATCTAGGAGAATTGATCACTATTTTTTCCAAATTGTCCCTTCTTACTCCTCCTAATTTTTTATCCATATTTATCATAGAGAGAGTATGAGATAAGTGAGGTGAAGGGTATTATAGACAATTGATAGTGTAGTTAATGCTTTTCAATCATTTCCTTAATTCTTGTGCACATGTCTAAAACGACCTATATTAAGGAACGGAGGGAGTATAACATTTCACCAATTTTGTTGTGAAATAAGTACGGAACGGAGGGAGTATAACATTTCACCAATTTTGTTGTGAAATAAGTACGGTTCAGATTCATTCTAATTGATTTGGGCGGGAAAGAACAAGGACGGTTCAGATTCATTCTAATTTTCAGATTGTTGAAACGGAGAGAAATGGAGGATTTCGTTACGCCGTGCCTTTAGGCACGGACAATTACTAGTAATTTATAATTTACAAGATTTAAGTTGTAAAATTTATACATACAATTTGTTAAATTATAGATACAATTTTAAATATTTTTATAAATACAATATATGTATTAATTACTGCTAGTTTGAAGAATAAAATGGAAAACGGACGGGAAAAAAGTGTTGTTGGATAAACAAATTAACTATTATTTGTTTGAAGAATCTTTTAACTAAATAAAAACAACTCACTTTCCAAATCTAAGGCGTTGAAATTTCCAAATTTGAAAGAACAAAACAATTTGAAGGATTAGGGAAGAGGAAGATTAGAGGAGAGAGAGTAAATGGGTCATTTTTTTTTAAATTTTTTCCTCCTTTTGTATGATCTTCCAATATAAAAAGGGTGTTATTTAATTAATTTAATTTTGGGCACTTTGTCAATTGTTTAAAAGTTTATAGATTTTTTTTGTGATCAAGTCTTTTTTAAATTCTTAAATAAAAGAATATATTTGGTAATCTTTGTATTAATATTTAATTTTAATAATTTAACATATAATAATTATTTAAAAGCATTTATACAGATTTAAAAGTATTTATACAAATTTTATATGAATTAGGTATTTGATGTAGTAAATTGTGAATTTAGTGGTACTTGATATAACATAAGTGTTATTAGCCCGTATTCTATACGGTCAAACCGTATACAATTCTTATCTGGCCGGAAAATTAGGTATTCCGGCAAATTTTGACCGAATTCAAAAACTGGAGGCTAAATTGTATCAAATTAGACACTTGATGTAGTAAAGTGTAAGTCCAAATTATTTGGGGCTTAATCATAAATATGATGATACTTCATACTTTAAACTGTATTTAGCCTTATAGTAATATTTTATTCGTTCCGTAAAACGGTGAGGATTTGATCACCAACATAAGTCCTCCGTTTTTCATTCTATTTGTTATTCCCTTCGGTTTTACAAAAAAAGAGAGTTTTATTTGATTTTATTCAGAGTTATTTGCAAAAATTTTAAAATTTAATGTGAATTTATTTTAAATATTGATATAACATTTTTTTTAGCATAATAGTTGTAGCTTAGTTTACAATATTAGCTATAATACTAATCAGAATTAAATAAATTCATATCAGTTTTATATTTCAGAATTTTGCAAATTTAATTTATTAGGAAAAAGGTGAAAAGAGACTGTTTTGCAGATAGGAGGTACGTAGTTTTAATTATCACAAAGTGAATTCCTTGTTTTAGATGATAGTATAAATTGACATGATAGTATATATATGCTAACAGTTGCACAAAATGAGTTCATCATGTTAAATTTGTTGATCTCTGAGAGCTGGAGCTGGTGTAGGGTACGTATCTTCTTCTAATACTCACAGAGATGCTAAAAAATAATTTTATTTTGATGAAAATAGTACATGCAGTTTTTTTTATGGTACTGAATGATCATATTCTGCAAACTCGATTGATGATCCATCGGTAGTACTGTCCTACTGCATTGCAACCCGCCACCCACTCGCTCTAAAAATTTCCCCAATCCTTGCAACAAATCTAATCCGTCTAATTTTTGATTTAACGGTTAAATAGTATTTTCATCCGCAGTTTAATATGATGGACGCTCACAAATTAAACTGCGGACGAGACCCACTAATGCTAATAAATTTTTTTTTAACGACGAAGAATCCAAGTCGTCGACGGACAAATAAAATCTTTGAGGAGGCATATATATATATATATATATATATATATATATATATATATAAAATACACAATACTACATGTACAAGTATTTCAACCTTGTGAAACGTCATCACAACACGATCTGTTGTAAATATAATCTTAAATTTACAAGGCTGATTGATTCAATATATATATATATATATACTTGATGCATGCAAGCTAAGCTAAGCTGTATTAGCTATCAATGAATCCATATATCTGTGTCTCTATAGCCTATAATTACGGGACAAACATGATCATTCTTTGAATGTAGAAATGGAGCCCAACCTCGGCCTCCACAAACAGATCACAGCTGTTGGGAGATCCAAATGTTACGTGGGGCTCACCAATTTCATAGGATTCATGAATGCTTAGTCTTCACATGGCCACCCACTGGTCATGCGAAAAAAGAAATTAGGCTTATATATAAATAAACTAACTAACTAATACCCTTCAAAATGAAAGACGTCAATATGCAGTATGCCAGTATCCCATTCTTCAGCCATCTTCCTATTTCTAAGCCACAGCCCCACAAGCTAGCTACCTCACTTCAACGTTCGTCATTCATTCTTCTTTTAATCTTTGCAATCAACTAATCAAAACTTTAATTATTTTCAATTGCTATTAATTAAATATGTCATGTCATAAATTATTGACTAGGTTAACAAGTGTTTGTGTAATTAAAAAAAGTTAGTTTCAAAATGTATTGTCACATTTATTAATTAAACATCGATCAAAAGGTAAAAAAATCGTAAATTTCATGAATTTTTTCCCTTTGATATTTAATAAAAATGTAAACAAATTATTTAAAATAATATTTTTTAATTACACGTAAATATTGATTCGCATAGTAAGTTTGTTTAAATATTCTCGTCAGTTTATAAACGACGGATGAAAATGAATAAATTTCTCTTTCTAAAAAGAAGAGGAGAGAGTGAAAAAGAATGGAGGGAGTACCTTGCAAACAATAATTGCAACTGCAAAGTAGGAACAAATTAATACTCCGTATAGGTGGGAAAATTGGTGTTGATATATGCACAATAATTATTATTTTAGTGTTGCATATGTTTAAACGGAAGTAATTAGCATGAAGTGAACTTCACGATAAATTTATTTTTCAAATTTAATAGTAATAGTATTGATATACAGACAAAAAAATTTCTTTCTTATTTATATGTCAACACTGTATTAAATATAAAACGAATTTAATATAAAATTCATTTTATGCTAACTTGTTTAAGCGTACTTAAGTTACTTACAAATAATAGTAACTTGTACCAACTGTATTTAAAATAATTGTGTAATAAGTATGGTAAGGTGATCTGACAAAGAGAAAAGGAAAAGAAATTCCCGAGTGGGAAGAATTTATAGGGTATGTAATGATATTTATTTAGTAGACAGACAGGTCCTATCAGCTTAACAGTACGGTCTACGGATCAGAGGCATGCATGCAATGCACCACACAATATGGACATGAATGATTGTTGCGTTCCAACAAAAAGTGTTTTTGGACTTCTGCACCCACCTACTTATATACTACTATAAAATAATGTTTCTTTCATATAAATTTTATTACATAACTCTCACATACACAAATATATATATTACGGATTTCGCATATCAGACGGAGATCCGCAATATGTATGTATACGTATGTAATAGTGTAAACGAATCGAGTCGAGCCGAGTATTGAGTTGTTCAGATTTGGTTCACAAAATTTATCAAGTATAAAATAAGATTTAATTGAGACTCATTTAACTACTGAGTCCAGCCCGATTCCGAATCGAGCCCGAGCAGTTTGAACTTTTTGAACGAATATGATTCGAGTATCAATAGAAAATTATAATTTAAGGAGGTTCGAATAATTTATCGAACTTTAAAATTTGCTCATATTTGACTCATTTATATTTTGAGTCGAGCTAAAATCGAATTTTTAATCGAATGAGTACGAATCGAACCCGAACTATTTGCTCATTTTACAGCCTTATGTGTATGTAATAATTATGTGATAGTTTTTATATGATAGTAGCATTGCTCCTATATATAATAGCTTTCGTAATATATATATATATATATATATATATATATATATATATATATAAAATACATTTTTAGAGATATTAATATTTTCTTTGTTAAAATATCAATTCAAAGTTATACATTCATTAATTACGCTTAGTTTGCGCTGAATCAATATAATAATTTTGTGTATTATCGTATAGCTCATAAAAGATAACTTATAATTATTTTATTCATTATTATATATAATCATACAATTTATTGAACCGAACACAATTTTAAACATAATATAATAACATTTCAATTACTGCATAAATATTAATACCGAACCAAACAAAGATATCCTAATAACTCATTACTATTCCATTATAATTTTATTGTATTAGGTAAACTATTTTATTACATCACATTTTTATTATAATATATTGTAAAGGGAGATGATATGCATCCCATCGCCCTTTTTCAATTTATTTAAAGAAATAAGAAATACTGTGGTGTTGTATAGTGATTTGATTTTGACCAGAATGATGGAAACAACAGCTGTTAATGGTTTCGAAAACCAGATATGCCAAAATGGAAAGAAATCATCATCTGCCCCCAATTAAAGAGCCACCCCACAAAGTATAGTCGATCAAAAACAGCTACTAGATCTACTTCCTTTTACTGTAACTGCCTTTAGAGTCTCAATTTGCGACAACATGACATAAGCACAACACATTATAAAGAGTTGGGATTATAAATATGTTTGCCTAATTTAAAAAAAAAAATGAAACAATTAATGATGATATATATAATTCTTTAAATTTTTAAATCAAATATTTAAGCCTGTCATGTTGTGTTTTTTTAAAATATTTCTTGTTGTTTTAAAGAAAATGTGTTATTATTTAATAAATAAACAAAATGTGGAAGAACAATTTTATTTGTTATACACAATATATGTATATTAATTAAATGGGTCGGCAAGTTAATTCAACGTTGGCTCGTAAATAAGTTAGTGTTATTGTTAAATATATTGACAAGGTTAATTAAACGAACAATGTTGACGTTGATTTATCTAATATAATGCATACACATGTGTTTGTATCAGTTTTCTACATATACATATACATACACATATATACGGAGAGGATTCAGTGTATAACTCTTTATTTAATATATATTGTTCATCACCTTTAGCGACGGACCGGACGACGGTTCGGTCCGTAGCGTATATTAAAGAACTGTCGTCTTAGCTTTTTAGCGACGCAATGAACCGTCGTCATAACATCTAAACCGTTTATTTGTTTTATAGCGACGGACTAAACCGTCACCGGATTCATTGTTAAAAGTGGTGAGTAGAGTATGTAAAATAAAAAGGTATGCATCAGAAACGGAATATATACATATATATATATATATATATATATATATATATATATATATATAACACCGACGTGACTTTGTAATTATAATACACGTACTTATTAATTAACTCAAAATTCTTGCTGGCCTAACAGACATGGTGATATTTTTAGGACACATTTTGGGTTCATGATTTATGGGTGGTTATGAAGCAGCAGTGCCTAATTCCCAAGGATCCAGCAACGAGCGACCCCATCGATTAATTCCATCTCAACTGCTTTCACCAGTCTCTCTATTTCTGTCTCTCTTAATTTCTCTCTCTACCTACTTAGCTGCCACTCCTCGTATATCGAGCCTTCCTTCCTTCCTTTCTTTCTTTCTTTCTTTCTTTCTTTCTTTCTTTAGAGAGAGAGAGCAAAGCAAAAGAACAGAAAAGAAAACGACTTATCAGTGCAGAAACCCTAAACGCGTCTCTTTTACAAATATTTACCACTTTCATGTATAGACAGACTGTAAATAGAGTAAAGGAAAATACATGCAGACTCTCTCTTTGTTAAGTCTACGTTTGTTGGCAGAGAGATCTTAATTATACGTACAAAGGACTCTCTAAGTAGTAAGTAGTGACTGAAATTCTATAAATAATTTAATATTTCTTTCCAAAATTACTCCTCTATCCTATTTTTACTTTGTTAAATGTTGATGGGGTAATTAAAAGAAATGAAAGAGAGAAAAGGAAATAGATATTTACTTTAATTTTCCTCCACAACTTGTATATTTATATGCAATTAACTTTTGCTGCTTTTATTTGTAAATTATAATATTTGTTGTGTCTTGCTTTTGGTAAAGAATATATATATATATATAGGTTGCATCCACAGCAACCGGTTGTTGGAAACAATCACTTTATATGAGGTTTAGAAATCATTATTATAATGTACTTGGGGAATAAATTGAGTCAAAAGTTTTTATAAAGAGTGGAATAAAATGGTTGTTCCCAGCAACCGATTGCTGTAGATGCAACTGCATATATATATATATATATATATATATATATATATATATATATATATATATATATATATGTATGTATGTATGTATGACGGATGCTAGTTTTTATTAATATCCCATCACCAAAAAAGCGCCTTGAAAATACCGTAAAGTGAAAAATGATATATTCTTCAAAAAGTTTAATTACGGATATATATTAATAGCTTAACTAAAATGTAATTTGTATATATAAAGTGGTGGTGATCAAGTTATGTGCATCCGGATCGGAATTCTAATATCACCTGTTTATTTTTATAATAAAAATGTTATAATAATGAGAATTAAATGCAACACTCTACACTAACCTAATTTCTAAATGAGGTTTAACGTCACGACTTTAATACTACTCTTCCGTCCCATAATATATGACGTTTTAGATGATTTTATTTTTTTCAATTTATTTGACGTTTTATATAATCTAGGAGAATTAACCACAATCTTTTCAAAATTACCCCTAATGAGAAAATGTTACATATGAGGGAGAGTATGAGATAAGTATGGTAAAGAGTATTATAGACAATTGATACTTCCTCCGTTCCTTAAAGACTACAGTTTTAGTAAAAAGCACACAAACTAATAAGTGGGATAAAATGACAAAGCTAGCATTTCTCTTCCTTTAGTTATAAGAGATGTATTGCAAAAATTAAAACAAGGGCATATTTGAAAAAAACATACAAAAATTATATTGGGTTCCAAAAACTGCATTATTTAAGGAATAATTTTTTTCCTAAAACTGCAGTCTTTAAGGAACAGAGGGAGTACTATATTTAATACTATACAATTATTTCTTTAATTCTTATGTACAACATTAAAACGTCATATATTATGAGACGAGGGAGGGAGGTAGGGAGTATCATTTTTGAAAATGACTTGTGACATTTTTTAAAAAGACTTTGTCTATCTTGTTGAAAGTGGTAGCGAGACGAGGATATATAAATGTATGCCAATATATTTCACTAAATTATGCACCCCAATTTTAGGTTAAATAAATTTGCTTTCGAGCGAGCATAGTAAAAATGGTGGAATATGACCATACATTTATCAATTCCTATTTGATGATAGAAGTAATACAAATTGGACGTAGTCATTTAAATGAAAATGTCATTAGCACCCAAAGAACTTATCAAATTAGACATTGGACGTACGTAGTCATATAAATAAAAATGTCATTATCACCAAACTTATCAAAGACAGAAAGTGCATGTAAGTTTATTTCTTATTTTTTTTTTTAATGAGATTTGATTGTTTTTTGGAGATTGTAATAGTGATAATGTATTACTCCATATTGTATATCTCGGGATATGAACTTTCAAAAAAAATAATTCCTCTTGTGGAAAACTTATATGGTTAAAAATGAGCACCAATTAACAGAGTCAAACTTGATTCATAAATTTCTTGGAACAACATATATATATATATATATATATATATATATCGTTCTCATGCATGACTGGATTAGTCCAAGTATAAAGCATGCACCATGACTTTCCATGTTTTTCAGCTGTTAATGTGGGGTAAAATAATGCAATATCCTCAATAAATTCTTACTATTATTTATAATTTTTAAGAATGAACTATTTTTTTTATTACCTTTTTGGGGAACGGATGAAATAATAATGTTAATGTTCATTGTTACATGTGTCCAAATAACGTATAAAAACAACAGTTTATGGGGCTTAAATGTCTTTCATTTCACCCTTACTTCTTGCACGCTACTACCTTTCTTTCGTTACCTAGACTTTAATTGTGGTACGCTATGATAGGTCTGGCAATAGGACGAGTATGGTACGGGGATTCCTTCCCATACTCGTCCTGTCAATACGGAGTTGTCTCCGAACTCGACCCGTCTCCGAAAACAACACCCCGATACACTCTCCCGTCTTGTTTACCCAATTACTTCTTTTTTCCCTAAAATTAAAGTTCTCTATTTTGTTTATATTACTTTATACAACTATTTTTAATTCACAATCAAACAACATACAACATTTTAATTACTAACAACATATTATATTATAAATATTATGAATATATAATGAAATAATTTGATCAAAAAGTACATATATATTCACATATATATATATATATATATATATATATATATATAATTGGGTCGGCGGGTTGAGAATGTATATATCCCATACCTGACCCTTACCTTATAAGGTTTTAAAAATTCTATCCCATTAAGGTTGAAATCGAACGATTCCGTCGAGTTCGAGGAAAATTGCCCTAGGATTAGATGATCACGAAACTTAGGTTAGGGAATAATTAAAAAGAAAAATAAAGCTAATGTGAATATTCAACAAATGACGTAAGAATAAATCTTGAGATTAAAGATAAAGTGTAAAGTTTCCTAACATGATAATGATATTTTGTAATAACCTGAAAAAGTAAAAGGTAAAAGACCTCCGGAAAAATGGATTCCTAAACCAAAAGTTATGTATATACAAGCCCTAAAATGTCAAAGGAGTCGGGTCAAGTGACCTAATTAATTACCATCTCCAATCTCCATTCTTTTTTTCTTTCCCTCCATGCGAGTCCCGCCCACATTTTTAGAATAGTCTCCATTCATTTTGTCCACAAGTACATATATACTAGCTACTTAGCTAGTTCTCCAAATACTAAATTAAAGAGTTCAATACATTTTGCATTCCCTATCTATCCTATTTGACATCTTATACTTTATGATGTAATATTTTGTACTCCATACTTTTAGCGAACCGTCATATAACATCATTTGACCTAAAATTTATCGCTAAAAATGCAAAATCTGTCAATTTTTAATACTAATCCCGTCACTTTTAACGACAGATTTTGGGTCGAAGGATGTTATGTTTCGGTTCGCTAAAAGTACATAATATAAAATATCACGTTTTGAAATATATGATGCAATGCACGATGACATACACTTGGAAGATGTAAAGTATATTTTGCTCAATAAATTAAAGTATGAATTTGGATTCTTGTTATATATATAATTTATCTTCTACGCCATGATTCTTTAAAATTTTTTTATTTAAAAGGATATATTTTTCCCTTTAATTAGACTGTGACGGAAACTGACTAGTTACTCTCCTGTATTGTTATTTTAGTAACGATGACATGATAATAAAATTTTGATAACAAATTTGAATATATTATTTTCTTTCATTCTACCATCAGTAATAAAAAAAATAAAGAAACACTTAATTTTGTGAAGTTAAAATAAATAGTACAATTAATTTGTAGTTGCCAAATAGGACATGAAACATACGGATCACAAAAGGAAATTGAATATTAATTCTACAAGTAATTTTAATAAGATAGTTGTAAAAATAATTTCAATAAGTTTATAATTTCGTCTCTCACATGATTATATAGGCATTATTTATTATCCATATTAAAAGAAAACTAAATAACAAAGGACAATATAAAAGACGGGAAACATGATTTTTTTTGTATATTTTATTTGTCTCAGCCCTGAGGAGTGAGGAGTGGATTCACGTGTCGAGTTTTTGTGCTGCATGACCCATGCATATGCTATATAATATAATATAATAGTAACAATACTAATACTAATATATGATGCAGGTTCGCTACAAAATATATACTTGCATATCTCGTAACAATATATACTCACTGAATTTGAATGCAATTGCTAGCTTTGTTTATGTTCACATAAATTTATAAATACATATAGAATCAAATATATTAAGATATATTGTTCACGGATGATATTTTAAATGATATTAATATCATTTAATATCATATAAAATATTATTAATATCATTTAAAATATCATTTAAATGATATTAATATCATTTAAAATATCATTTAATATCATTTAAATGATATTAATATCATTTTAATATGAGACAAATAAATATGGCTGTAAAATATCATTTGTAAATATCTTAAATTAAAGTACATGATATTTGGCCCAAGTCAGTCTTATATATCATCTCTTCCATTTTTTTTTAATTTCTTCTCCTTTTTCAAAAAATAAAAACTAACAAAAAGGGAAAAATTAGTAAAAATAATATTAATAATATTTTAGCTTAAAGATTTGGATTTGTGCCCCTTTTTTTACTATCCTAATTCTTATACCCACTAAATAGGGATGGAGGAATTAAGTGACTAGTGTTATGGGACACTGCTTAAACAAACCAGCAAAACCTTATAGGTAAAGTCAGAAGAAGTGATTGCACATGTATATTTTCACACTGCCGCTAGAATTTGTAGCGGCAAGTAATAATGAATGGAGGGCTTTTTGGTAATTTTTGTTGCTGCAATAAAGAATATCATTGTCGCTTGAAGCTCTAGCAGCAGGGATTAAATTGCTTTTAATCTCAGTCTTTTATTATGACAATTAACGGCTATGATTATGATTGCTACAATAGTGTCCGTTGGTTGTCACGAATGGGGACCCTATATATATAAAAAATCCCTATCCATTCAATTGTGATCTAACTTACCATTCTAAGATCTAAATGTTGATTTTAATAACGTCCGCACAACAGTTATTAGGACGTTTATAAATTGTTATGCAGATGGTGATCTCATATGCTCCCAATTCCATATAGACGCTCAAAAAACAAAATACTTCGGTCCGCACAGTAATTGTACGGAAGATTTTGATCATTTATATAACTATTGTGCGAATTGAATAGATTTTATTTGAATGGTAAAGTCATTGTTTGCATAACTGTTATGCAAATTACTTTCATCCGTGCTTTTAAATATTAGAAAACTGATATTTTTACATGTATTTTTGATATTTTCACATGATTTTATTTCACATGAACATTCAGCGAATCTCATCATGTAAAAGTATCAAAATATATGTGAAAATAGTATTCCTTAAATCCTAAAATGAATGATTAGACCACAGTTGATGGACAATAACTCCAAATCAACTTTAGATACTCTATTTAGTCTAATACATATATACATATCCATATATATATGCACTGGACTATAAAAATAATACTCTGCTACAGCTCGGTCCTCCCTTCCCCTTCCCCTTGCTCTTCCTCTTCCTCTTCCTCTTCTGTTCACATCAACACCAAAAAGAGAGAGAGAGAACAAAGAGACGAGGTAAGAGAAAGTATAGGGAAAGAGAGATGCCTCCTCTAGTTGCGCCTCTCTCTCCTCATAATCTTCTCTCCTCTGCAATGTAGTCCTTAAATCTCTTCTTCCCAGAAGAAGATGGCTGCCCACCAACAAAACACTCCATTTCTTTTAGATGCTCTGTACTGCCAAGAGGACCATTGGGATGATCATGAAACAGATGACCATTGTTTTGATGAGGATGAAGACGAAGCTAAACATGAACTCCACTTAATAGACCAAGACTTTCTTTGGGAAGAAGAAGAGCTTTCCTCTTTGTTCTCAAAAGAAGAGCTTAATTTTCTGTGCAATAATCTTGAAAATAACCCATCTTTAGCTGAATCTCGCCGAGAAGCGGTGGATTGGGTACTAAAAGTTGTTGCCCATTACTCTTTTTCTGCTCTCACTGCTGTTCTTGCAGTGAACTATCTTGATAGATTCCTGTTCAGCTTCCAGTTTCAGGGAGATAAGCCATGGATGACCCAACTTGTTGCCGTTTCTTGTCTCTCTCTTGCTGCTAAAGTAGAGGAGACCCAAGTTCCCCTGCTTTTAGACCTCCAAGTATGTCCTTTTTGAACAAAATATTGATGAATTTTTTATGCATATGTTGTGTTTGTTAAAATGTGTAAATGAATCTGGGTAATCTTGATTTGTGAAGGTGGAGGAGACCCAGTATGTGTTTGAGGGAAAAACGATTCAGAGAATGGAGATTTTGGTGTTGTCAACTCTTAAATGGAAGATGAATCCTGTGACCCCACTTTCATTTCTTGATTATATTACAAGGAGGTTAGGGATAAAGAACCACCTCTGTTGGGAATTTCTCAAGAGATGCGACTGTCTCCTTCTTTCTATCATTGCTGGTAAGCATTAATGGAGTAATATTTGCACAACATTAATATCAAAAGCCCACAAAAGTTCAATTTAAAATGTAGTCTCTAATTTATTGATGTATGTATGTTTAAATAAATTGCAGATTGTAGGTTCATGCGTTATCTTCCTTCTGTAATAGCCACTGCTACAATGCTGCTTGTAATCAATAATATAGAGCCCTGTGTTGGAGCAGAGTACCAAACTCAACTATTGAGCATTCTTGGAATTGACAAGGTCAATATATAACTTTCTTTGATCCATCTAATTCTTGATTTCACACCTATAAAAAATTGCATTCTTGAATCTAGATTGGTTATTTTACATAATGTATTAATGATCCACAGGGCAAATTAGAAGATTGCTGCAAGCTAATCCAGGAGCTAACATCAGGAGGATTTGGCCGGAATATTAATAAACGCAAGTTTGGGTCATTGCCAGGCAGCCCCAAAGGGGTTATGGATCTGTCTTTCAGCTCAGATAGCTGGAATGATTCGTGGTCGGTCACCACATCGGCCCCGGCTTCCGTTTCATCGTCACCGGAGCCGGTTTTCAAGAAGAGTAGGGCACAGGACGATGGAGATATTCCGAGTATTCCTCTTTAAAAAGAAGCCTCTTTTATATTTCTTGGTGGACCCATTTAGTCTTTATATACTGTGGTTAATAACAGTGATATGTTCTTTTATTTTCATATGCATGATAAATTGCCTACCATCTTTGCATATAAATTTATCACTACCCAAATCAAGGGATTATATATATATATATATGTGTAATCTGTGTTTGATGATGTGGGTTTGGAGATTTGAAATTTGGAGGTATAGATGGTTGGCATTTTATCCGGAAGAAGAAAGCAAAGAACATGAACATGGCAGAGTATTAGTTTTCAGTTGTATTTCATTTCTCTCTGTAAAACCCCTCCCTCTATATGAACATAGTAATCCATTAATGTCAATAAAAGCTCCTTTATTCTCAGTTGTACATGTCATTGATGCACCGTTTGATTTTTGTTTTCTTATTATTGTTGTTATTATTTCTTGGAATGTATTGAACATACAAAGAGACGGGATGTGTATAAAACAAGAATTAATATATTTTTCATGGATAATTACTCAAATAACACAAATTATTAGATCCATTAATGTTAATGTTATGGATATCTTTATAGCTATATTTGAAATTTGTGTAGGAGTAAATATAATACAGTTCATGTTTTGATCATACAAAAAAGAGGGATGGGCATGATAGATTTTACGAAAAAAGATGGAAAATCAGCACATAAAAGAAATGAAGGGGAAATTTGTTTGCATGTGGAAGGAAGGGCGGGACGAATTAGGATCTTCTCTATTTTACATTTTATTTCATGGTTTAAATTTAAAATGTACGCTCTCTCTCCTGTCAGTATAATATCACACATTCTCTTATATTTTAAATATAGATTATAAAATAAAAAATAAAATGAAGAGGATCCTCGTCCGGGAGAGAGAGATTGTCGGCCACGGGAGTATTAGTTGTATTGTTATTTTGGGTTTGACCTCGTTGCAAGTGCTACTAGCCTACTACTCTGTGTAGAGAGACTTTTGTGTTTGAACAGGAATTGAGAATGCCAATGAGGCACTGACTGGAGTGAGTTACTATTACTAACCCTAAATTATATACTCCTACTATACTTTAGTGGGAGGCAATTCAATGTTGTAGCTCTAAAATTTTCTATATTTTATACATTTTTTTTGTTTATAATGAATGTCAAGAAAGGAAATTGTAATTGTAATTTACAGCTGGACACTGACATGTGTGTATACATACGAATTAAAATTTTCAGGATTACTTTTCTGTAGAAATTTGGTGGTGTCAAACATAAAGAGATTTAGAGAGAGTGAGAGAAAAAGGGTAAAGAGAATGAGGTACTGTTGTCAAAGAAAAAGAAAAAATTGTTCACCTTTGGACTCTAGTGTTGGTTTATGACGGAAGTGGTTAATATGAAGTTTATTTTGGGATAAGTTGGTCAATTGATCAATAGAATATTGACACGCAGGCAAGACTGTATGTGTGTCAGCATTCTATTGGCCAATTAACCAACTTATCAAAAAAATAATTTCATGCTAACCGGATCCGTTTATGACTATTGCTAAATAATAATAAAGACAATTTCCAAGAGTTGGTTTTGCGATAAGTTTTAACGCATTATTTTTGTCAGTTCAAACTTTATCAATGACTATTTTTTTGTATTTGCCCTCTTGTGGGATAGTCTATTCCTGTAAAAATTGTCTAAATAAATTAGGCAAATGTTTTTTAATTATCTATCATTTTTTCTAGTCCAATAAAAGGTTTTATATAGGCGGTTGCTTGAATGTAAATAGCATTCGTGTGTGTGTGTATATATATATATATTTATATATATATATATGGATAATATGGCTATATACATTTGTGTATATTTTATTTGTGTAGTCTGTCAAAACTACGTCGTTTTGACATATTAATTTGTTAAACAACTTATCTCCTCCAAAATCAGAAATTAAAAATAAATCTGCCAAAACGACGTAGTTTTGGCAGACTGTGTATAAATAAAACATACACGGTTGTGTATGACCATTTTTTCCTATATATATATAGGTGCACAATCATTGACTGGTCGTAGATTGACTATTCTACGATCGTAGAATGACTTAACTCTCCAATCGTAGAATGACTTAACTCTACGATCGTAGATTGTGTACATTTAAAAATCTGCATACCTGTAAAACCCCAGATTTTATGAAATAAAAGTATTCAATTTTTCTATTTGGTAAATGGTTAAATTGATAAAAGTTTAAAGTTATGGGTGAAATGTGCAAACATTTTTAAAATGAGCAAGTGGTTATAAAATATTCTTGTTGTCGGGGAATATTCGTTTGGTCGTAGAATATTCTTGTTGTCGGGGAATATTCGTACGACGGCGCAGCTATTTGTGCCCCCCACAACGGAATAACTGTCGGATATAGAAAGCGACAGAAATAATTTTTTTTACAAAATAACGGCGAAGTTGTTACCGTTAGAACTGTTGAAATACCCGGTGATTAAAATACAGTGATACGCAGTGTTGCACAGTAGCACACGGTATTGCACAGTAATTCGAATTATTGAGTCTTACATGCGAAGCCATTACTCAATTATTGTTACAGTAATTACTGTTCAATATTTTATATTATTGACTCAATAATTGCTATGTTGGTATTTTATATTATTGACTCAATAATTGTTACATTGATATTTTATTGACTCAATAATTGCTACGTTGCCATTTTATATGATTGATTCAATAATGACTACAGTTGATATTTTGTAGTATTGATTCAATAATTGTCGTTGCACAGTATTTCACGTTATCAACTCAATAATTCATATTATTTGAATAATATTATTAGATAGCATTATTGACAATGTCTAAGGAAGTTCTGTCTAGGAGGGGTTATTTAATTGCGCGCCAGTAATGAGAAGTCCTTATCGGAAGGCCCCCTCTGTCCTGAGAACGACCTGGTTGTTAATATTGTAGTTCTATAATATTATTTGTGAATAATTAATTATTAATTTATATGATAAGGAAATATTTATTTTGTGGATATTAAAGAAGGAATTGGCGCTGGTGAGTTTTTATCAATATTTTGGTGTGAGAAATCATCTGTTTTTGGATTTCGGATAATTTATGTTTGGAATTTGGAAAAACTTCCTTCTACAAAGTTGTAGAGAATTAAATTTCCTATGGAAGGACATAGAATTTGTATTTTTCTGACTAAGGGGCTATTTGTTATGAATTATTGAAGTTTCAGAAAATATATATATTATTTAATGGGTGGGCCCCACTTTTGTTGAAAATCTAATTTTGGACAGCAGCCGGCGACGGAGGAAATAAAAAAAATAATATTTTATTATTTTAGTCTCCTTTGGCATTCTAAGCTTTTCCTATAAATAGGGTGCTTAGGTTAGAATTGAAAATCACACCAGAATCAGAAGTTTTCTCTCTCTATAATATCGAGCGTATTTTTGTGAGTATTTCAATACTTTGAGTATTAGTATTCAGCGCAAGTTTTCTTCGATATTATATCCGATATTCCAGTCAGAGGTACTATTTTTTTGAGGTAAGGGATTGTAAGGGATGTTATTTTCTTTCGTAAATGATGTTATTCTTTTCAATATCATTACACAGAAATATTGTCATGGATTTTATGTTGAAATTCTTACTTTTTCCGTCGGGGTTACTATTTACGTATACGGCACTATTCACAGAAAAATTAAATTTTCTTCTATTTGTCCAAATTGCTTGTTAAGGTTACTATCTTTGATTGTATCCAAGTTTTGAGCTCTATTCTTGAATTTTGCTCCATAATTGATTATTACGAGGTATTTTTGAATTGGATATACTAAAATACGAATCCTTAGTTTTGTCTTTTATCTCACTGGATTCGTTTTTTTTAAATGTTTTTCATCATTCTCAGTCCTAAAAGGTGATGTAACTGAATATCTTTGGTCTGTAGAGCAAAGATGAATGATTACTTGATGAATATCTTTGGCCTGTAGAGCAAAGATGAATGATTACCTGATGAATATCTTTGGCCTGTAGTGCAAAGATGACAGGTGTTGAGATGAATATGACCACTGATGATACAAATGAATATCTTTGGCCTGTAGTGCAAAGATGAATATTTGATTCAAGATGTATATTGATTCATGTTACAGGGATAAAATATTGATGATGGACTTTTAAATCATAGAAGATAGTAGACTTCATTCTCTGCTTAACTCTTCTAATAATTTGTTATTTCCGCTGCGAATATTGATCTAAGATTGGTTGTCCATTATATTTTATCTGATTTATTGAAGGCTAACGATAATTTATTTTTCATTATCTTAGTCATAATATTCTTTACTGAGCTAGTTGAGCTCACCCTTTTCATCTGTTGTCCTCTTCAGGAAATGAGAATGTTGCGGGAACTAGTTGGGGGACAGAGTGATGGTCCGAGTTAGAGCAGTAGTAGTCCTCACTATTTCTGATAAATAGTGTGATAATAATTGTAATGAGGACTTAGTTTGAATCTTAATATTTTCTACATATTTGTATTGAGACTCACAGTTGTGTGGTCGTATTTTGCACGACCGTATGATATAAAGTTTGTATTTGAATTCTGTACCATGTATTTGACGACTCAGAATGGGTTGGGTTGAATGGACCTATTCTGGGGGGCGTCACAATAACTGTGTAGTTTCATTAACCATATATATATATATATATATATATTTGTTAATAAGTAATCAACTAATGATGCGTTGCGGCCACATTAGTACATGTAATCTGTGCCCTACAATTGCCGGACAATTAAGATTCAAAAATTCTATGTGGACATGTAAATTGGACATGAGTGTATTTAAATTTTATTTATTTGTATTTTGACCTCCAATGGTGGATAAAAATACAAATATGTGAAATTTAAATACACTCATATTTAATTTTTATGTCCACCTAGAAGAACTCATTAAGATTAGGTTGAATTTGAAAGTCGCTGAAGATAACTGTTTTCAAATGGAGGTCATTAAACGGCATTTTTATTAACATCACTATTTATTTATATATATATAACAAGAGGGAATAATTTTTACTAGAGTCAATGTCATATCTCCTCCGGTCTTAGATTGAAATTTGAAACTTAAGAATATAAATATTTTTAAAAAATAGACAAAAATGAACAAAATCGCGCAGTTATTCAATACTAACAATGAAAAGAAAGTCGTCGTGATAACACCACATCCAAGTTTAAATAGATCTGTCTTTACTTATTAACTCAAATTAAACCTCATCCACAAAAATATCATAAACCTGAAAAAATATATATTGTAGAATGAGAAAATCTCAAACTAGGAGAAGAAGACTCCATATATTAAAAAAGATTCGAACTAAGAGAAACAAAACCCCATAAAAAGGTAATAAAAAACCACATAATGGAAAAATAAGAACAATTAATTGAAAGAATGTAAAAAAGAAAACTTGGGGGAATGTCTCTTTAGTATATGTAACAATTTAGGTCAATCTCGAGTCCGAATCAAAATATTAGGCAGACCCAATGCGCTGCTTCAATAATATTATTTTTAATCATTTTAATCCACCACAAGTTCATCCAAAAAGTCATGACTAAATATATTAATAATAGCATTTTGATTTCTTATATATACATCCAAATATTTCACATATTACGACATGAGATTGATGTGTTATAATATAAATAAGAGAACTTTCCCATATCTAAAAATTTCCGAAGGAACAAAAAAAGAGCGATGCAACTTTTTTTTCTTCTATACAATCCATATAATAAAATGTTGCATACATTGTATTGAACTTAAATAGGTTAAATGCAACTTTATTTTGTATTAAATGTATAGAAAAGAATTTCACTAAAATATATATATATATATATATATATATATATATATATATATATATATATATATATATATATATATATATATATATATATATATATTCTTGAGATTTTTGTCCCCTACTAGTAGTAGTTTTGTCTATTATAGAATGAGTTAACTAGCTAATAGACTAGAATTCAACATTTTCCCATCTACCAACAAAAGAAATTATATAGTTGAGGTTGCTTTGGACTTACTAACTAGTGGCAAAGAGTTAAAGACACCCACAACCAAACTAGGATGTGCTTTCTTTCCCGCTTCCATTAAACCAAAGGGGGAAATGGAATCATCACTTGGCTTTATATATCCATTCCCTCCGATCCCTCCAATTTTAAATAATTAATAGCTTTCCCAAAAATTAATTCTTGGAATATTAATAACTCAGTCATACTAATATAGTGGCATATATATGTAAGAGAATGATCCATAACAAACGTTTGTTATGGGTACTATTTCAGCAAACACATTTTACACTGTTAATTCAGATATCTAATGGCTCAAAAAAACTTTTTTTTACTAGCAGCTAGAGGGAATAACAGTCAGGAGAATTTTTTTTTGCTGGCCGTTAGACGAAGTAGAGACCAGGAGAAATGTCTAAAATAATCCAACCTTAGTTAGATTTAAATAGTTTCAATGTATAAAATAGTTGTATAAATAATGTCTTATGTAATAAAAATTAATATTATCAACTATATATAATGTATTTATTTCTATAAATAATAAAATTTAAAATTATTAATTATATTCAATGTATTTATTTGTATGAATAATTACATTGAATAATTAGTAAAATATAAATACATTAAAAATTATTACTTAAGAAATGATTCATACAAATAAATAATTGAATGTAATTAATATTTTTAAATTTTAATATTTATAAAAATTATTTATAGAAATAAATACATTATATATAGTTGATAATGTTAATTTTTATTACTTAAGAAATTATTTATACAAATAAATAAATTGAATATAATTAATAATTTTAAATTTTAATATTTATAAAAATTATTTATAGAAATAAATACATTATATATAGTTGATAATGTTAGTTTTTATTACATAAGAAATTATTTATACAACTATTTTATACGTTGAAACTATTTAAATCTAACTGAGGTGAGGGTATTTTAGACATTTCTCCTGGCCTCTACTCCCTCATGTGGCCAGCAAAAAAAAAATTCCACTCCCTCTAGCGGCCAACAAACAAAAAAAATTCTCTGAACGCTACTTCTACCTGCGACCAGTAAAAAAAATAAATTCTTTTTGGACCATAAGATATCTGGATTAACGGTGTAAGATGTGTTTGCTGGAATAGTGTCCATAACAAACGCTTCTTATGGACAACATATAGACGACGATTGTATATATAGCGACGGACCTAACCGTCGCCCGGTCCGTCGTTAAAAAGGAACGAGCAAGATATGTTAGATAAAGGGTGAATTTAAGATCCGGACCGTGTGTGTATATATATATATATATATATATATATATATATATATATATATATGCACTATTTAGTGCCTTAGTTTTGAAGTAGCGTGAATGACGGAGTTCATTTCCGCTCATGTTGACTGTGCCACAAAGGCTCCTCCTTCTCCTCCTACCTTCTCCAATAATACTATTAATATATTTTAAGTTTACTTTGGATTTTAACGAACTTAAAAAAGATAAAAGATAAATAGACGAAATACTAGGTCACTTTTCTTGTCAAAAATGAACTGATTTTATATGAAAAGTAAATAGCCCAAGCAAATCTTTTTTTCTTTTATAGTTCCAATAACACCCTCTACATTACCTACAAAATATATAAAACTAATATATGACTAAATTAGTAATTTAAATGTAAAACTTAAGTAATTTATTATTTTTTTTTACTTTTATAAACTCTGTAATAAGATAAAAGAAAGAACACATATAAGTTATCTAACTTTAAGTAATCTATTGTAAATTAAGTTTTTTGTTCTTTGTTTATTTTTCCTTTCCAAAACTCAGAAACATAAGCATGGAACAAGTTTCTCGTCCTTTTATTAATAATTTTGTTCTTAATCATCACATTTTTGAGATATTAACTCCCACGTCATGATAGATAAGACCCAAAAATTCAATATATAACATTGATAAGTTATAACTCCAATCATCACCGATTAATTAATTTTGAACTTGATGTTCCAACATGAGATTATATCATTTCTACACGCGATAAGACATTTGATATATGAAGTCCCACAATCACACTCACACACATAAGTTCATTTTTGCGCTTCACGATTCGCAACCAATTCAGCTATAATCCTGTGGGTTTCTTATTTAGTTTCCATAATTATGGATATTTTTTCCCCTTGCGTATGTAGTACGTATGTAGATTTTGTTTTTAATTGGGAAAAGTAGTTAGCATGAAGTTAACTTTGATCAATTGATCAATATAATTTTGACGCGCAGGTCGCAAAATGATCTCTCTCTGCGTATCAGCACTGTATTTACCAATTTCGCATAAAATTAACTTAACGGTAAGCGGATCCTTAATTGGGTAAGTGGAATATTTTGTTTTTCCTTGGGTATGTGGAAGAGGTTGAAGGGGGAGAGAGAGCGCCGAAAGGGAAGAACAAGATTTAGAAGACTAAAAGTAGGAGGCATAAGAGAAGTTGAAAAAGAGATTATTATTATTATTATTATAATTATAACAATAATAATAATAATAGATTCACCATCCATAACAATAACACACAAACACTAATAAGTAATAAAACACAAGAAAGGAAGAAAAGGTGAAAGGAGAGGAATGTTGAAATTAGGGGACAGTATCTTTTGATTTTGTCTGAGATGTCTTTGTTGGCCCCCTTTTGTTAGTTAAGAGAATAGACTTTAGCGCGTGTGTGTGTGTTATTTCAACTCCGTCCCATAAAGAAAAAGAGTAAAGACAAATGATAAGGGAGAGAGAGTTGAGTTGAGTTGGTTCCAGTTAACATCTTCTCTTCTTTTTTTGGCTCCCATTTGTATATCTCCTATACCCCATTGCTCATCCTTTGACCTAGTAGCTAGTAAACCATTAATTTCCTTCCTGCTTCTTGATTTAATATTCACTAGTATATATATATATATATATATATATAAAAGATGGTTTTAGACTTTTAGTCATATGTGAAAACAAGTTATGTCAAACACTCAACTAATTATATCCTTTCTATAGTGTCTATGCCTTGTTTGGAACTGTTGTGTCAGTCCTTAATAATTAATTATATAAAACATACCATCAATTAATTGAGATAAAAAAAATAGCAATAAATTTTTTTTGAATGAGACTTATATCATCAGTTAGTTTTTATATTGAAAGATAGAGATAATGTATACTTATTTTTGATTCATAACAAGTTATATACATGTTATGAATCATCCTATATATATATATATATATATATATATATATATATATATATATATATATATATATGATTGTCATAGTCATAGTCATACAGCCACGTGATTACATGACTGTGTACGTATAATGTTAAATGGAGCAATTAAGTTGTGCAGGACCGGAGATACAATATATGAATATGATCTTCCATTTGATGATTTAATAAGGTATTAGTTAAGGACATTAATTACTTACTTACTAATACATACATACATGCAAAAATACAAATAATCTCCAAGAACATATATATATATATATATATATATATATATATATATATATATATATATATATATATTGATGTAAAGGGGAAGGGGGCAGGCCCCATGGAATATGATTTGATTGAAACAAGACTTAGGATGGGGATAGGGTTTTTGATATCCATCTAATTTGGCAGGGAATACACATTCCATGCGTGATTGGTGTAATGAAGGAAGGATCGACCTTTCCATTCTATTCTTCTCTCTTTCCTAATTCCTAATTCCTAATTTATTTATTATGGCAGTACAGACACAATTAATTAAGATATAGTATATGGCAAAATGTGGTTCACAGGAGGAGTATCCAATGGATTTGGGCTCTTCTTTACTCTCTGCTCATCCTGTACTGTCACTATCCCAGTTAATGCCAAACATTACATTGGCAGCAGGTGGTAAAAAGAGAGCCCAGCCCAGCCCAGCCCAGCCCAGAGCTGCCCTGCACTGCATTTAGAGTTTTGTATGTATGTATGTATGTATGTATAGTTTGAGGGGGGGGGGGGGGGGGGGGAATGGGGGGTTTTGGGAAGCAAATAAGTATGGTAAATGCAAACAGCTCAATAATTATTTTCTGTCAAAGCCACCCTACCCCGCCCCACGTGGGCCCCGTACACGTGGTCCAATCTGCTGTGGTCCAAATATCATGGAATGGAATTTGAAATATGTTTTTTGGAATTATTAAGGATGAGTTGAATACTACTAAAAAAAATCCAAATAAATATTCGGTGATAACATAAATAATTATACTTACATATTGATTTTCCTGACCCTACTTCCCAACAAGCTAAGACCATTTGCTCAATTAATCCCCTAATATTATGGGAAATGCATTTTTTATTATTATCAAATACAATACTTACTGTGTGTGTGGTCCTAAAAGTAGGGTTGAGGGGTCCTAAGCCTTTTGAGCACTGCACACCGGACGCTAAGTTCCTTCAAGGTGGGGTAGAGTAGGGTAGGGCCATTCCCAGACTTTTAAGTAACGAGTTCAGCACGCAGCATTTAGGGCTCAAGGGCTCCCTGTCTTTTTTGTGGGCAGAGAAAAGGACAACACAAATATTTTAGGCTACTATAATCCACTATGATGGCCCACTGCCCTAAAATTCATTCATCAAATTTGGCGGCAACCCACACCCACACCTTTGGGGATGTTTTTATTTGTTGGATTTGCTAATGCAACGTTGGGCTTTCACCTCCAAGATGCTTGGTTGGGCTCTATGAATTTTAACTACTACCTGTATAAGGTAGTCTAAAAGAACCTTAACACAGCCCTATAAGATAAGTCAACAAGCTTTAACCAGTAAGTAAAAAGTTTTCTAGGGCAGCCGCAGCACAATATGAATTTGCTATCATGAGTGGGCTTAAGTATGTTTTCTTTTCTTTTCTTGTTCTTGCTAAATTTTAAGTATGTTTTTCTTACAACATTCACAAAAAGTTTCCTTATTTCTATCCCTACTTTGT
This sequence comes from Panax stipuleanatus, assembly GCA_020205555.1. Classification (NCBI taxonomy): domain Eukaryota; kingdom Viridiplantae; phylum Streptophyta; class Magnoliopsida; order Apiales; family Araliaceae; genus Panax; species Panax stipuleanatus. Next base: position 454,511 of record CM035125.1, on the reverse strand, counting down.
AGTACTATTGGATAATCCTGCACGATACAGATTTAATTTTTTTACTATGTACCAAACACGTTCCTTATATTGATTTCTTAAAATTTAAAAGTTAAAATTTGAAAGTTCCAACATGACCGTTGTAACTATTTGATCTTTGTATTTGCATCATGATAGATGTAATATACCACAACCTCTTATTTTTTATTATAAAATCGCTATTAATTTATTAATCTTTTTTGAAGTAAATATGTGATATTTTTAATTTAAATTTAATCAATACATATTATAATTTATTTAGAAAATAAAATACTACTACTTATAAAATTTATTATTTTTACAATTCTTAGCAAAATTATTAAGTTTGACAATGTATCAAATTGACTTATAAAAATAAATAATAATCTTATAATTTATAAAAAGAGATAGTATAATTTATCAATTGTATTCCACTGTAAAAATAACTTTTATTTTATTTTAAATTTTAAGTAATTTATGGAGTGAGTATTGAATGGTGTAGCTGCAGATGTACATAAGATCAATATTAACTTTTAAAAACTTAATTTGTAATATCTTTAAATTTAAAATTAATATGATTAATTTAAATTTTGAAAATAATAAATTTTATAATTAACAGTACTTTTATAATATTTATAATTATATTAACATGAATTAAATAAATTTATATCAATTTTAAATTTGAATACTTTTGAAATTAATTTTTAATAAATAAGTCTATATTAATTCTATAATTTGAAAAAGAAGATGAGTTGGATAATGATTGATGAATTGTCCACTTTAAATGAGGGTGTGAAATGTCATTTTGCATACATAGAGAATGGTCTTTTGACTCCCTCATCCTGAGGAGTAAAATCCTAGATAGAGATTAAAATAGAGAGTTAAATAAAGATAAGGAAACTGTTGGATAATGATTTGTTGATGTATTCTTTAAAGTTGGGGATATAGAACTTATTGGAAAAGCTGATGTGAATGCTCTTAGCTTACATTAGGACTATGTTTGTTTGCAATAATTATAATCTCAAGATTATAATCCCGGAATTATAATTATAATCTCAAGACTATTAAGTCATTTTATAAACCCTCAACTAATAGTCTCACGTCTAAATTTGAAAAACAAGCAAGACACTTAAGATTAATATTTCTATTCCAAGTATAATTCTTACAAGCAAACATAGCCTAGGTTTATTTTGCATGTGTGAAATGATCCGGATCTTTTATTTTTGTATTTTTTTTTCTTTATGATTTTTTTAAAAAAAATTACTTTTTACAATAAATTTTAATTTTCAAAAACTGTTATGTTTAAGATTATTCAATATAAAATTCATAGCAAATGTTTGATATGACACTATTTGAATAAACATATTTGGCAGTCCCAACAGTTCAAATTTAAAATTTTTAATCCTTCAGCTATAAGAACACTTTTCTATTGGACCGTCGTCTATTTCTCGTATGGTCGACAAAAGATGTGTTTGCCCGAACAACATCATAACTATTATGAATTACTTATATATACAAATATAAAGCTAAATGACTACGTACAAAAGAAAGAAAGGAATATAAAATTATGGACAGGAAGCTATCCCATATGGAATCCACTCCGCTGTGTTACTTGTTAGTTGTTGCTATCAGAATTTTCCGGGTCGATACTCTGAATTAGGCAGAACATGGTTGAGATGCAAATCTAATATAGCACAGAGATGTCCCTATCATGGATATGAGTATCCTCTAAAGATTCTTGCATGAATTATTGGAATACTTGTTTCTGTATGCCAAACAGTAACTTCGTTGGACTACTTGTGGTGGAAAAAGTAAGGAGGACCGGAATTTCAAAAGAACTGTCTGCATGTGCGATCGGCATTGTCATCCATCATATTTAACCACATATTTTTAGTGATTGCTTTGTATAACACACTTAATTATATAATTCCATTGTGCATATCTTTGTTAAAGTCTGATTCAAACTTAGTCATATAATCGGTAGTCGACAATTAATTAACTCGTTAACACTACACTAGAATCTTTATAAATTAATATTCGATAAATTAATAATTTCTTTAAAATAATATATTTTTTCAATTTCGATTTGGACTAATAGGATAAATTAATAATTTTGATAAAATAATAAAATAATAATTTTTAAAAAGACCCTTATATAAATTTATGATCTCATCAAAATCATAAATTAATAATTCTTTTAAATTACAAATATATCTAGGATAATCTTGTAAAATATGATTCTATTCTCGTTTGTTTTATCTTGAAATTCAAATCTATCTTAATTTCATCCTTAATATATGGTCCTATCAAAATAATATTTTGTCTTAAAATTCAAATCTAATTGAATATAAATATTTTTTTTGAAATAGAATGTGAATGTAATTTGAAAAGTGGATACAATGAATATTATTTAATTATTAAAAATAATTAACATCACTTACAATGAATTCTATTATTACATTAATTTAATAAGTATGATATGATGCATCAAAAAAAGTATGATATAAACATCAATAAATTGCAATAATTTTAATGTAATTAAATTTAAGTTCACTGAGTAGAAAAGCACTCTTTAAATTACTAAATTATTAATTTATCGATTAAATAATAACTCTCTAAATTAATAAAAAAATTCAGTCCCAACAGTATTAATTTATAAAGATTCTACTGTAATACGAAAAAACTTTACTAATTACGTCCAAATTTACTTGTTCTAGTTTAAATGTATACATTTATTAAGAATTTTTTTCTCTCTAAATTATCCGTCTTAATTAGTTACTATGTTATCATCTTTTTTGTTTTATTTAATCTCCTAACTCTTTTTTGGACCAGTAAAATAGAGGAGAGTGAGTGAAGGAAAAAAAAGAGTGTGATTGTGATTCCAATGTTAAAGTAATAGTGCTATTTTTTTCAATGTATGTCATCTTGTGACGCCCCCAGAATAGGTCCAATCAACCCAACCCATTCTGAGATGCTAAACACATGGTATAGAATTCAAAGACAAACTTTTATATCAAAAGGTCGTGAGCAGGACGACCATACAAACTGTGAGTGTCAATACAAATCGTATATAATACGAAATATAAACACTCAAATTCAGTCCTCAATAGTTATAATTATTTTCACACTATTATACAAAAATAGTGAGGACTACTACTGCTCTAACTCTGCCCATCACTCTGTTCCCCGACTAGTCCCTGCAACATTCTAATTTCCTGAAAAAGACAATAGATGAAAAGTGTGAGCTCAACTAGCCCAGTAAAGAATATTATGAATAAGATAATGCATAATAATTTATCGTTAGTCTTCAACAAATCAGATAAAATATTATGGACAATAAATTTTAGATCAACAACTGCAGCGGAATTAACAATGTATCAGAAGAGTTAAGTAGGAAATAATATCTACTATCTTCCATGATTTAAAAGTTCATAATCAATATTTTATCCATGTAACATCAATCAATATATATTTTCAACCGAATATTCATCTTTGCACTACGGCCAAAAATATTCATTTGTATCACCGGCTGGTCATGTTCATCTCAACACCTGTCCATCTTTGCACTACGGGCCAAAGATATTCATTAGGTAATCATCTATCTTTGCACTACAGGCCAAAGATATTCTTTTGTATCACCATTTAAGACTGAAGAAGATAAAAAATATTTTAAAGAACGAATCCAGTGTGATAAAGGATAAAATTAAGGATTCGTAATTTAGTTTATCCAAATTCAAGAATATTTCATAATAATCAATTATGGAGCAAAATTCAAGAATGAAGATCAAAACTTGGATCCAATCAAAGATAGGAACCATAATAGCCAACTTGGACAAAAAAAAGAAAATTTAATTTTTCTGTGAATAGTACCGTATTCATAAATAGTGCCGTATACGTGAATATTAATTCCGACATGAAAAGGTAGAAATTTTCATAAAAAAAAATCATACTTCGTGAATAGTACCATATTCGTGAATAGTGTCGTATATGTGAATAGTGCCGTATACGTGTATAGTAATTTCGACGAAAAAAATAAAAATTTTATAATAAAATTCATACCAATATTTCAATGAAATGATATTAAAAGCAATAACATCATTTACGAAAAATATAACATCACTTACCTCAAAAGAATAGTACTTCTGATTGAAATATCGAATATAATGCTGAAAGAAACTTGCACTGTATAGCAACACTTAAAATATCTAAATACTCACAAAAATACGCTTGATATTATAGAGAGAAAACTTCTGATTCTGGTGTGATTTTTAATTCTAACCTAAGCACCCTATTTATAAGAAAATGCTTAGTACGCCAAAGTAAAAAATTTAATAAAATAATATATTTATAAAAAAAATTCCGCACAAGTGGGGTCCACCATCAAAAAAAAGTTTTTATTAAAAAATATTTGTAACCCCAAAAATTAATTATTTCAGAACTTCAATAATTCATAATAAATAGCCCTTTTATCAGAAAAATACGAATCTTATGTTCATTCTATAGAAAATTTAATTCTCTACAACTTTGTAAAAGAATTTTTTTTCAAATTTTGAACGAAAAATAATTGAAATCCACATACGGATGATTTTTCACACCAAAATACTGATAAAAACACATCAGCACTAATGTAAGACCCCAACTTTTATGAATAAAGATTTAATTTTCTCTATATATTATTTTAAAATAGTAAGGTGTTGATTTGATAAATGTGGTAAGTTATGAGTAGAATGTGCAAATTTTACAAAGTAAGCAAGTGGTCATAAAATATTCGTTGTGTCGGAGAATATTCTTTTGTCGGAGAATATTCGTACGACGGCGCAGTCATTGGTAGACCCCACAATGAAATAATTATCGGATATAGAAAGCGACAGAAATAACATTTTCACGGTAAAACTTTTACCGTTAAACTGTTAAAATATCTGGTGATAAAAATACAGTAATACGCGTTGTTACAAAGTAGCACACGGTATTGTACAATATCTTTGATTATTGATGCTTACGTAAGAAGTCACTCAGTATTCAATAATTGCTACAGTAGTTGTTGCATAGTATCTCATATTATTGATTCAATTATCGTCACGGTATGACTGCATAATACTTTAAAATATTAAATCAATAATTGACACAATACAGTTACTCATAATATTATTATTAGTATTATTGACAATGTCAAGAAAATTCTGTCAAGGAAAGGGGTTAGGTTATTTAATTGCGAACCAGTAAGGAGAAATCTTTATCGGAAAGTCTTCTCTTTTCCTGAGAACGATCTGGTTGTCAATATTGTGAATTATAATGATGAATGATTGATAAAAATATTTTTATTGTGTTGAGAATATTAATGTTAGTGGAAATCGACATTCATTTCGATAATAGTTGATTTTCGGATGTTAAATTGACCAAACGGAGAATTAATCGGATAAATGAACAATTAATGGGTGGTTAACATGTGGGACCCACTTATTGGTCGATAATAAATAGTTGGTTGGTGGTTGCAAGGGTGGAGGTGCAAGATTTATAAACTTGAGGGACTAAATTAAAATTTGAGGTAAAGATAGAGGTACTAAAGTGTAATTAATCAACCTTTTTCTAGCCTATAAATAGCAAGCTAATTTTATTTATTTTTCACCATTCTTGAAGAGCAAAATTATAATAGTGAGAGAAATTATAGAGAGAGAAAGAAGAAGAGTATTCTGTTACTACAGTATTCCAGTATCCAATCTTTTACTGAGGTAAGGGTATTTATTTCTTTTATATTCATAAAGAATGTTATTTTTTTTCAATATTCGTAAGGGTTGTTACTCTATTCTTTATTGATCTGTCGGAGTAACCTGTCTACGCGGACTATCGCATGCATGGTGAATAACTTTTCGTATTCATTCTTTATTGATCTGTGGGAATAACTTGTCTACGCGAATTACCGCATGTCTGGTAAAAATATTTTGTATTCATTCTATTCCTTATTAATCTGTGAGAAAAATATGTCTACTCCGACTACCGCATGCGTGGTGAATCACCCTTCGTATTCATTTCTATTAAATTGTGAAAATGATTTGTCTACGCGGATTACGGCATGACGGGTGAAAATTCAATTACAGTTTCGTATATTCATTCATACTCGTACGAAATATTATTTCATTGGAATATTGGTCTGAACTTTTCATGAAATTTTTATCTTTTCATGACAAGTTACTATTCACGAGTTACTATTCACGGTAAAAAAAATATTACTTTTTTTTTTTATCTTTGATTGGATCCAAGTTTTGAACTTCATTCTTGAATTTTGCTCTACAATTGATTATTACGGAGTATTTTTAAATTTGAATAAATTAAATTACGAATCCCTAATCTTTGTCCTTTATCTCACTTGATTCATTTTTTTATATTATTTTTCATCATCCTCAGTCTTAAATGATGATACAAATAAATATCTTTGGCTTGTAGTGCAAAGATGAATGATTATTTGATGAATATATTTGGCATGTAGTGCAAAAATAATTACCTAATGAATATCTTTGGCCCATAGTGCAAAGATGAACAGATGTTGAGATGAACATGACCACTGGTTATACAAATGAATATCTTTGGCCCGTAGTGCAAAGATGAATATTTGATTCGAGATATATATATATATTGATTGATGTTATAGGGATAAAATATTGATGATGGACTTTTAAATCATAGAAGATAGTAGACATCATTCTATACTTAACTCTTCTAATGAATTGTTATTTCCTGTGACGCCCCAAAATAGGTTCAATACTCAACCCATTCTGAGTCGTGAAATACATAGTACAGAATTCAAATACAATCTTTCATATCAAACGGTCGTGCAAAATACGACCATACAACTGTGAGTGTAAATACAGACATGTAGAAAATATAAACATTCAAACTAAGTCTTCATTATATTTATTATCACACTATTTTTAAAAAAATAGTGAGGACTTCTACAGCTCTAACTCGGACCATCACTCCATTCTCTGACTAGTACCCGCGATATTCTCATTTTCTGAAAAGAACAATGAAAAAAAAAGGTGAGCTCAACTAGCCCAGTAAATAATATTATGACTAAGATAATGAAAAACAAAATTATCGTTAGTTTTCAATAAATCAGATAAAATATTATAGACAACACGTTTTAGATCAATATTCGCAGCGAAAATAATAATTCATTAGAAGAGTTAAGTAGAGAATGATGTCTACTATCTTCTTTGATTTAAAAGTCCATCATTAATATTTTATCCCTGTAACATCAATCAATATATATCTCGAATCAAATATTCATCTTTTGCACTACGGGCCAAAGATATTCATTTGTATCACCAGTTGGTCATGTTCATCTCAACACCTGTCCATCGTTGCACTACAGACCAAAGATACTCATTAGGTAATTATTTATTTTTGCACTACAGGCCAAAGATATTCATCAAGCAATCATTCATCTTTGCACTACAGGCCAAAGATATTCAGTTATATCACCATTTAGGACTGAGGATGATAAAAAATAATACGAATAACGAATTCAGTGAGATAAAGGACAAATATTAGAGAATTTATCCAGAGTTCAAGAATGAATATCAAAATCTAGATCCAATCAAAGATGATTTGGAAGAAAAAAAAATATTTTTTTACCGTGAACAGTATCTCGTGAATAGTAACTCGTGAATAGTAACTCGACATGAAAAGATAAAAATTTCACAAGAAAGTTCAGACCAATATTTCAGAGAAATGATATTAGATGAAGCGCAAAACTCAAGAAATTTTTGATCATTTCAGTATTATAGCAATACTTACCGTAGTAAGTTTAGAGTTAAAAATCTGAAATGAACCAATATACGAAACTGCAATTGAATTTTCACCCGTCAGACGGTAGTCCGCTCAGAAAAATTATTTTCACAATTTAATAACAACTGAATACGAAGGGTTATTCACCAGGTATGCGGTAGTCCGCGTAGACTGGTTATTCCCACAGAATAATAAAGAATGGAATAACAGCAGGATTTCACCATGCATGCGGTAGTCCGCGTAGACATGTTATTTCAACAGAATAATAAAGAATGGAATAACAACCCTTACGCGTATTGAAAGAAAATAACTCTCTTCATGAATACGAAAGAAATAATACTCCTTACCTTAAAAATTTAGAGACTGTACTAATGTAATAGCAGAATACTCTTCTTCTTTCTCTCTTATTCTCTCTATACTTTCACTCTCTATAGCTTTAGTGAATTGATGAGAAATAATGAAGAAATGAGCTTCTATTTATAGGCTCGGCAGGGTAAGGGTAAAATAGTATTTTCGTCATAATTTATGACATCATTGTTTACATCATCGATCCTATGACATCATTGCTTACCTCATCGCTCCGATTACATTCTTGCTTACTTCATCGCTCCGATGACATCATTGTTTGCATCATAAGAGTTCAAATTTAATTTGCACTCTTCCACCTCGTTTAACTTTTATACCATGAATTTACTATAATAATATTACCATTCTAATTATAAAAATCATACTATTATATAATCACATCATACTACTATAATATAATATTATAATAACATATTTGAATAAATTATTTTATCAGAAAAGATAAAATACTAACTTTCAACTAATGTCACATGCTAAAAATTCATCCGTTAAAAAAATCAACATTGAATAAATATTTTCTTATCATATATATGTAAGACCCCAACTTTTATGAATAAAGATTTAATTTTCTTTATATATTTCGAAATAGTAAGGTGTTGATTTGATAAATATGAAAATTATGGGTGAAATGTGCAAATATTTTTAAAATGAGCAAGTGGTTATAAAATATTCTTGTTGTCGGGGAATATTCGTTTGGTCGTGGAATATTCTTGTTGTCGGGGAATATTCGTACGACGGCGCAGCTATTTGTGGGCCCCCACAACGGAATAACTGTCGGATATAGAAAGCGACAAAAATAACTTTTTTACAAGATAACGGCGTAGTTGTTACCGTTAGTACTGTTGAAATACCCGGTGGTTAAAATACAGTACGCGGTGTTGCGCAGTAGCACACGGTATTGCACAGTATTTCGAATTATTGAGTCTTACGTGAGAAGGAACCTACTCAATTATTATTACAGTATTTACTGTTCAATATTTTATATTATTGACTCAATAATTGCTGCATTGATATTTTATTGACTCAATAATTGCTACGTTGCTATTTTTTATGATTGATTCAATAATGGCTACAGTTGATATTTTGTAGTATTGATTCAATAATTGTCGTTGCACAGTATTTCACGTTATCAACTCAATAATTCATATTATTTGAATAATATTATTAGATAGCATTATTGACAATGTCTAAGGAAGTTCTGTATAGGAGGGGTTATTTAATTGATCGCCAGTAGGGAGAAGTCCTTATCGGAAGGCTCCCTCTTTCTTGGGAACGACCTGGTTGTTAATATTGTATGTGACGCCCCCCAGAATAGGTCCATTCAACCCAACCCATTCTGAGTCGCCAAATACATGGTACAGAATTCAAATACAAACTTTATATCATACGGTCGTGCAAAATACGACCACACAACTGTGAGTCTCAGTACAAATATGTAGAAAATATTAAGATTCAAACTAAGTCCTCATTACAATTATTATCACACTATTTATTAGAAATAGTGAGGACTACTACTGCTCTAACTCGGACCATCACTCTGTCCCCCGACTAGTACCCGCAACATTCTCATTTCCTGAAGAGGACAACAGATGAAAAGGGTGAGCTCAACTAGCTCAGTAAAGAATATTATGACTAAGATAATGGAAAATAAATTATCGTTAGTCTTCAACAAATAAGATAAAATATAATGGACAACCAATTTTAGATCAATATTCGCAGCGGAAATAACGAATCATTAGAAGAGTTAAGCAGAGAATGAAGTCTACTATCTTCTATGATTTAAAAGTCCATCATCAATATTTTATCTCTGTAACATCAATCAATAAACATTTCAAATCAAATATTCATCTTTGCACTACAGGCCAAAGATATTCATTTGCATCATCAGTAGTCATGTTCATCTCAACACCTGTCATCTTTGCACTACAGGCCAAAGATATTCATCAGGTAATCATTCATCTTTGCTCTACAGGCCAAAGATATTCATCAGGTAATCATTCATCTTTGCTCTACAGGCCAAAGATATTCAGTTACATCACCTTTTAAGACTGAGGATGATGAAAAACATTTTAAAGAACGAATCCAGTGAGATAAAAGACAATGATCAAGGATTCGTATTTTAGTTTATCCAATTCACAAATACTTCGTAATAATCAATTATGGAGCAAAATTCAAGAATAGAGCTCAAAACTTGGATACAATCAAAGATAGTAACCTTAACAAACAATTTGGACAAATAGAAGAAAAATAAATTTTCCCGTGAATAGTGCCGTATACGTGAATAGTGCCGTATACGTGAATAGTAACCCCGACGGAAAAAGTAAGAATTTCAACATAAAATCCATGACAATATTTCGGTATAATGATATTGAAAAGAATAACATCATTTACGAAAGAAATAACATCCCTTACCTCAAAAAAACAACACTTCTGGCTGGAATATCGGATATAATACCGACGGAAACTTGCACTGAATAGTAACTCTCAAAGTACTGAAATACTCACAAAAATACGCTCGATATTATAGAGAGAGAAAACTTCGAATTCTGGTGTGATTTTCAATTCTAACCTAAGCACCCTATTTATAGGAAAAGCTTAGGATGCCAAAGGAGACTAAATGAATAAAATATATTATTTTATTTTATTTTCTTCCGCCGCCGGCTGCTACCAAAAATCTGATTTTTTTCAACAAAACAACAAAAGTGGGTCCCACCCATTAAATAATATATTTATTTTCCGAAACTTCAATAATTCATAATAAATAGCCCCTTTGTCAGAAAAATACAAATTCTATGTCCTTTCCATAGGAAATTTAATTCTCTACAACTTTGCAGAAGAAAGTTTTTCCAAATTCCCAACATAAATTATCCGAAATCCACAAACAGATGATTTTTCACACCAAAATACTGATAAAAACACATCAGTACTAATTCCTTCTTTAATATCCACAAAATAAATATTTCTTTATCATATAAATCAATAATTAATTATTCACAAATAATATTATAGAACTACAATATTGACAACCAGGTTGTTCCCAGGACAGAGGGGGCCTTCCGATAAGGACTTCTCCTTACTGGCGCGCAATTAAATAACCCCTCCTAGACAGAACTTCCTTAGACATTATCAATAATGCTATCTAATAATATTATTCAAATAATATGAATTATTGAGTTGATAATGCGAAATACTGTGTAATGACAATTATTGAATCAATAATACAAAATATCAACTGTAACCATTATTGAATCAATCGTATAAAATAGCAACGTAGCAATTATTGAGTCAATAATATAAAATATTGAACAGTAATTACTGTAACAATAATTGAGTAAGTGCCTTCTCACGTAAGACTCAATAATTCAAAATACTGTGCAATACCGTGTGCTACTGTGCAACACCGCGTATCACTGTATTTTAACCACCGGGTATTTCAACAGTACTAACGGTAACAACTACGCCGTTATTTTGTAAAAAGGTTATTTCTGTCGCTTTCTATATCCGACAGTTATTCCGTTGTGGGGTCCACAAATATCTGCGCCGTCGTACGAATATTCCCCGACAACAAGAATATTCCACGACCAAACGAATATTCCCCGACAACAAGAATATTTTATAACCACTTGCTCATTTTAAAATATTTGCACATTTCACCCATAGACAGAACTTCCTTAGACATTATCAATAATGCTATCTAATAATATTATTCAAATAATATGAATTATTGAGTTGATAATGCGAAATACTGTGTAATGACAATTATTGAATCAATAATACAAAATATCAACTGTAACCATTATTGAATCAATCGTATAAAATAGCAACGTAGCAATTATTGAGTCAATAATATAAAATATTGAACAGTAATTACTGTAACAATAATTGAGTAAGTGCCTTCTCACGTAAGACTCAATAATTCAAAATACTGTGCAATACCGTGTGCTACTGTGCAACACCGCGTATCACTGTATTTTAACCACCGGGTATTTCAACAGTACTAACGGTAACAACTACGCCGTTATTTTGTAAAAAGGTTATTTCTGTCGCTTTCTATATCCGACAGTTATTCCGTTGTGGGGTCCACAAATATCTGCGCCGTCGTACGAATATTCCCCGACAACAAGAATATTCCACGACCAAACGAATATTCCCCGACAACAAGAATATTTTATAACCACTTGCTCATTTTAAAATATTTGCACATTTCACCCATAACTTTCACCTTTATCAATTAACACCTTACTATTTCGAAATAAAAAATTAAATCTTTATTTATAAAAGTTGGGGTCTTACAACCTCCCCTCCTTATGAAATTTCGTCCTCGAAATTGACGTACGTACCTGGTATGTCAAAAAGGTGAGGATACCTCGCTTTCATTTCCGATTCCAACTCCCACGTCATTTCCTCAATTGCATGGTTTCTCCACAAAACTTTAACTTGAGGTATAATTTTCGAGCGTAGAACATGCTCCTTCCTATCCAAGATCTTGACAGGTACCTCCTCGTACGTTAAATCTTCAGCTATCTCGTCTGGTTCTAACTCAATAATGCGGTTTGGATCTTTCACATATTTACGCAACACGGATATGTGAAATACGTTATGAACACGAGACATGCTTGGAGGTAAAGCGAGTCTATAGGCCACATTTCCTACTCGGTCAAGAATCTCAAATGGACCAATGAATCGTGGATTGAGCTTTCCTCTCTTCCCAAACCTTGTAACTCCTTTCCATGGAGCAACACGTAATAACACATGGTCTCCAACATTAAATTCCACGTCCTTTCGATGAAGATCCGCATAACTCTTTTGTCGATCCTGTGCCGTTTGTATACGTTGTCGGATCATTTGGATCTTTTCCGTAGTCACACGTACCAACTCCGGTCCCAACAATGTTGCTTCACCCACCTCGTTCCAACACGTTGGAGAACGACACTTTCTCCCATACAACGCTTCGAATGGAGCTACGCCTATACTTGCCTGATAACTGTTGTTATAGGAGAATTCCACCAATGGTAAGTACTTATCCCAACTCCCTTTGAAGTCTAGAACACAGAGTCTCAATAGATCTTCAAGAGTTTGGATAGTCCTTTCCGATTGTCCGTCTGTTTGAGGATGATAAGCCGAACTGAATCGTAAATCCGTGCCCATCGCTTTCTGTAAACTAATCCAAAATCGTGAAGTAAATCTGGGGTCACGATCCGAAACTATGGATACTGGCATGCCATGCAACCTCACAATCTCATTCACGTACATATGAGCAAGACGTTCAAGGGAATAAGTCTCTCGTATCGGCAAGAAATGAGCAGACTTGGTTAATCTATCAACAATAACCCAAATCGCATCTACGCCTTGAGAAACCTTGGGAAGACCCGTAACGAAATCCATCGTAATATGCTCCCACTTCCATTTCGGAATCTCCAGTGGTTGCAATGGACCCTTCGGTACTTGATGCTCCGCCTTTACACGTTGACAAGTTAAACATCTCGAAATAAACTCCGCGATCTCTCTCTTCATATTGCTCCACCAAAATGTATGTCGAAGATCACGATACATTTTAGTACTCCCAGGATGGATTGCAAACGGTGTGTTGTGTGCCTCCATCATGATTCTATACTTCAAGTCGAAATCGTTAGGAACACAAAGTCTGGAGTTGACTCGAAGTATTCCCTCTTCATCGATTCTTGCTTCTGGAATTGCACCTTCTTGCACCTTCTTCTTCATCTTCATCAGCTCCGCATCTGTAGCTTGAGCAGCTTTAACTTTATCAAGCAAAGCTGGTTCTATGCGTATACTTGACATCATCGCACTCGTTCCCACATATGATCTTCTACTCAACGCGTCAGCTACCACGTTCGCTTTTCCAGGATGGTATTGGATGGTATGATCGTAATCTTTCAACAGCTCAAGCCAACGTCGTTGCCGCATGTTGAGTTCCTTCTGAGTGAAGAAATATTTAAGGCTCTTATGATCCGTATAAATCTCCACTTTCTCCCCGTACAGATAATGTCTCCAGATCTTCAACGCGAAAACGACTGCTGCCAACTCTAGATCATGAGTAGGATAATTCCTCTCATATTCTTTGAGTTGTCGCGAGGCATAGGCTATGACTTTCCCATGTTGCATGAGAACACATCCTAACCCTTTGCCCGAAGCATCGCTGTAAATAACAAATCCATCCGAACCAGATGGTATTGTCAGAACAGGTGCCGAAATGAGCCTCCTCTTGAGCTCTTGGAAGCTCTTCTCACATTCCTCGCTCCAAACGAATTTCGTATCTTTCCGAGTCAACTGAGTTAATGGAGTAGCGATTCGAGAAAATCCCTCTACGAACCTACGATAATAACCAGCTAAGCCTAGAAAGCTTCGTACCTCGGTCACCGACTTAGGTTGCTCCCAGCTTTGTATTGCTTCAATCTTCGCCGGGTCAACAGATACTCCACGTTTCGATACCACGTGCCCAAGGAATGCTACTTCCTCAAGCCAGAACTCGCATTTCTTTAACTTGGCGTATAGCTTGTTCTCACGAAGCTTTTGAAGTACTAACTTCAAATGGTGTTCATGATCTTCACGGCTTCTAGAATAGATGAGGATGTCATCAATAAAGACAACAACGAATTGATCTAAATACTTCTTAAATACACGGTTCATCATATCCATGAAAGCAGCAGGAGCATTAGTCAATCCAAAAGACATGACTAAGAACTCATAATGCCCGTACCGTGTTCTAAAAGCAGTCTTTGGAATATCCTCAGTTTTAATCTTCAACTGATGATATCCAGAACGAAGATCGATCTTTGAAAAGAATTGCGCTCCTTGCAACTGGTCGAACAGGTCATCAATACGAGGTAGCGGATACCTATTCTTGATGGTGACATGGTTCAACTCCCGATAGTCAATACAAAGTCGCATACTCCCGTCTTTTTTCTTTACGAATAAAACAGGAGCACCCCAAGGAGACGTACTAGGACGAATAAAACCGATATCTAACAACTCTTGTAATTGAATCTTTAACTCCTGAAGTTCAATAGGAGCCATTCGATATGGGGTTTTAGAAATGGGTTTTGTACCGGGCTCAAGGTCAATAAAGAATTCAACTTCACGTTCTGGGGGTAGACCGGGAAGTTCTTCGGGAAATACATCAGGAAACTCATTAACAACGGAAATATCATTCAAATCTGATGTATTCTGATTTAAATCAGTGACATGAGCTAAGAAAGCTTGACATCCGTTTTTCAATAAACGAATAGCCTTGGGATTTGAAATGATATTGACTGATTTTAGTGGTTTGGTGATTTGGATTCGCACAACAGGTTGATTAGGAATATGAAAACTAACAACCTTACGAAAACAATCAATTTTGGCATGATAAGTGGTTAACCAGTCAATTCCTAAAATCACGTCAAATGCAAGTATTTTCAAAGATATAAGATCAACAGGTAAGGTAAGGGTACCAATCTGAATCAAGCAAGATTTGTAAACTGTAGATGTAACAAAGGTTTCTCCTAACGGAGTTTCAACAGATAAGTCAAAGTCTAACTTAGCAGAAGTCAAGTTCAAACGTTGAGCACAAGCAGGTGAAATAAAGGAATGGGTAGCACCGGTATCTAACAAGGTATAAACTTCGCAAGAGTTTATGATCAGCTTACCCGTAATCACCTCGTGCGGATCCCTCGCGTTTTGGGATGTCACGACAAACGCTCTTCCAGGAATCACCGACTTTGACTTGTCTGCAACCGCCTTTGGAATCACCACCCCCGCTGAACTTGGTTTCGCAACAGGACAATCTCGAGCTATATGTCCTTCTTTTCCACAGTTATAGCATCCTTTGAATTGTTGTGGGCAGTTTGGGCTGATATGTCCCTCTTTCCCGCATTTAAAACATACGACCGGTGGTCGTTCTCCTCCCCTCGAAACAGTTGATGCTGGTGCTGATGTCGACGTCTTCACGTTCTCATTGTTGTACCTTCTCTTCTTGAAATCTCCCCCCGATTCGCTTCTTCTACTATCATGACCACGATAACCACCGGAGTGGTTACCACTTCTGTCATACTTTCCTCCTCGCTGGTTGTCATTGCTCCGATGACTACTGCCACCGGTACGACCTTGGTTGTGGTCCCTCGGTTGAACATAATCATTATCTCGTTCCAATAACTGGGCCCTGTTTACTACATCCGAATATAAAGAAAACTTATGAGAAATGAGGTATTGACGTATTTCGGGTTTCAAACCTCTTAGAAACATCCGCGTCATACGTTCCTCATTCTCCACCAAATGAGGTGCAAACCTGGACAGCTCCGCGAACTTAGCCTCGTACTGGGATACCGTCATGTTGTTTTGCTCGAGTCTGATAAACTCTACTTCCTTCATATGACGAATACTTTCAGGAAAGTACTTGTCATTAAACAGTTTTTGGAACGCTTCCCAAGACATCTGGAGTGCGGTAGGCTGGGTACGCTTTACGGATTCCCACCAGTAATCTGCCTCTCCACGAAACATAAACGTGGCGAATGGAACCTTCTGTTCCTCCGTGCATCCCAAGACATCAAATATCTTGGTAATTTGTTTAATCCACGTCTCCGCCTTGATCGGATCTGGCTTTCCCAGAAACTCTGGTGGTCCCAATTCTTTGAACTGCTTAGCAGTGACAACTCGCGTGCTGTTATTATCTCCACCTGTATGTTGCACACGAGTCTCCCTCGTCTGATTTTGCATGAACTGCAAAAAACTTCTAAACATCTCATCATTTATCGTTTGACCAACGTTGTTTTCAGGAAGAACATTGCCTTCCTGTTGCACGTTCTCCTGGTTAACGATTAAAGGTGTCTCTACGGTCTCATTCACTTCGTTGTTAACGTTCTCAGCTGCCATTCTCAAATACTGCCATAAAACAAGGGTTAATTAAACAAATAACATATCACATATTAACCCTATGCTCCGACTGACCAATTAAATACCACATAAGCTTAGGTAGGACACACTAGCGAAGGATTTACTCGTCTCTCCCCTCCTAGTTCTATTCCCCGATCTCCGCCAGAGATCATATCCCTAAGCTCTGATACCAACTGTGACGCCCCCCAGAATAGGTCCATTCAACCCAACCCATTCTGAGTCGCCAAATACATGGTACAGAATTCAAATACAAACTTTATATCATACGGTCGTGCAAAATACGACCACACAACTGTGAGTCTCAGTACAAATATGTAGAAAATATTAAGATTCAAACTAAGTCCTCATTACAATTATTATCACACTATTTATTAGAAATAGTGAGGACTACTACTGCTCTAACTCGGACCATCACTCTGTCCCCCGACTAGTACCCGCAACATTCTCATTTCCTGAAGAGGACAACAGATGAAAAGGGTGAGCTCAACTAGCTCAGTAAAGAATATTATGACTAAGATAATGGAAAATAAATTATCGTTAGTCTTCAACAAATAAGATAAAATATAATGGACAACCAATTTTAGATCAATATTCGCAGCGGAAATAACGAATCATTAGAAGAGTTAAGCAGAGAATGAAGTCTACTATCTTCTATGATTTAAAAGTCCATCATCAATATTTTATCTCTGTAACATCAATCAATAAACATTTCAAATCAAATATTCATCTTTGCACTACAGGCCAAAGATATTCATTTGCATCATCAGTAGTCATGTTCATCTCAACACCTGTCATCTTTGCACTACAGGCCAAAGATATTCATCAGGTAATCATTCATCTTTGCTCTACAGGCCAAAGATATTCATCAGGTAATCATTCATCTTTGCTCTACAGGCCAAAGATATTCAGTTACATCACCTTTTAAGACTGAGGATGATGAAAAACATTTTAAAGAACGAATCCAGTGAGATAAAAGACAATGATCAAGGATTCGTATTTTAGTTTATCCAATTCACAAATACTTCGTAATAATCAATTATGGAGCAAAATTCAAGAATAGAGCTCAAAACTTGGATACAATCAAAGATAGTAACCTTAACAAACAATTTGGACAAATAGAAGAAAAATAAATTTTCCCGTGAATAGTGCCGTATACGTGAATAGTGCCGTATACGTGAATAGTAACCCCGACGGAAAAAGTAAGAATTTCAACATAAAATCCATGACAATATTTCGGTATAATGATATTGAAAAGAATAACATCATTTACGAAAGAAATAACATCCCTTACCTCAAAAAAACAACACTTCTGGCTGGAATATCGGATATAATACCGACGGAAACTTGCACTGAATAGTAACTCTCAAAGTACTGAAATACTCACAAAAATACGCTCGATATTATAGAGAGAGAAAACTTCGAATTCTGGTGTGATTTTCAATTCTAACCTAAGCACCCTATTTATAGGAAAAGCTTAGGATGCCAAAGGAGACTAAATGAATAAAATATATTATTTTATTTTATTTTCTTCCGCCGCCGGCTGCTACCAAAAATCTGATTTTTTTCAACAAAACAACAAAAGTGGGTCCCACCCATTAAATAATATATTTATTTTCCGAAACTTCAATAATTCATAATAAATAGCCCCTTTGTCAGAAAAATACAAATTCTATGTCCTTTCCATAGGAAATTTAATTCTCTACAACTTTGCAGAAGAAAGTTTTTCCAAATTCCCAACATAAATTATCCGAAATCCACAAACAGATGATTTTTCACACCAAAATACTGATAAAAACACATCAGTACTAATTCCTTCTTTAATATCCACAAAATAAATATTTCTTTATCATATAAATCAATAATTAATTATTCACAAATAATATTATAGAACTACAATATTGACAACCAGGTTGTTCCCAGGACAGAGGGGGCCTTCCGATAAGGACTTCTCCTTACTGGCGCGCAATTAAATAACCCCTCCTAGACAGAACTTCCTTAGACATTATCAATAATGCTATCTAATAATATTATTCAAATAATATGAATTATTGAGTTGATAATGCGAAATACTGTGTAATGACAATTATTGAATCAATAATACAAAATATCAACTGTAACCATTATTGAATCAATCGTATAAAATAGCAACGTAGCAATTATTGAGTCAATAATATAAAATATTGAACAGTAATTACTGTAACAATAATTGAGTAAGTGCCTTCTCACGTAAGACTCAATAATTCAAAATACTGTGCAATACCGTGTGCTACTGTGCAACACCGCGTATCACTGTATTTTAACCACCGGGTATTTCAACAGTACTAACGGTAACAACTACGCCGTTATTTTGTAAAAAGGTTATTTCTGTCGCTTTCTATATCCGACAGTTATTCCGTTGTGGGGTCCACAAATATCTGCGCCGTCGTACGAATATTCCCCGACAACAAGAATATTCCACGACCAAACGAATATTCCCCGACAACAAGAATATTTTATAACCACTTGCTCATTTTAAAATATTTGCACATTTCACCCATAACTTTCACCTTTATCAATTAACACCTTACTATTTCGAAATAAAAAATTAAATCTTTATTTATAAAAGTTGGGGTCTTACATTGTAGTTCTATAATATTATTTGTGAATAATTAATTATTGATTTATACGATAAGAAAATATTTATTTTGTGGATATTAAAGAAGGAATTAGTGCTGATGTGTTTTTATCAGTATTTTGGTGTGGAAAATCATCTGTTTATGGATTTCGGATAATTTATGTTTGGAATTTGGAAAAACTTTTTTCTGTAAAGTTGTAGAGAATTAAATTTTCTATGAAAGGACATAGAATTTGTATTTTTCTGACAAAGGGGCTATTTGTTATGAATTATTGAAGTTTCGAAAAATAAATATTTTTTAAATAAAATGGTGGGCCCCACTTTTGTTGTTGAAAAATCTAAAATTTTTAGCCGCCAGGCGGCGGAAATTTTTTTAAAAAATATATTATTTTATTATTTTAGTCTCCTTTGGCATCCTAAGTTTTTCCTATAAATAGGGTGCTTAGGTTGGAATTAAAAATCACACCAGAATCAGAAGTTTTCTCTCTCTATAATATCGAGCGTATTTTTGTGAGTATTTCAATACTTTGAGTATTACTATTCAGTACAAGCTTCCGTCGGTATTATATCCGATATTCTAGTCAGAGATACTGTTCTTTTGAGGTAAGGGATGTTATTTTCTTTCGTAAATGATGTTATTCTTCTCAATATCATTATACAAAAATATTATTATGGATTTTATGTTAAAATTCTTACTTTTTTCGTCGGAGTTACTATTCACGTATACAGCACTATTCACGTATACGGCACTATTAACGGAAAAATTTATTTTTCTTCTATTTGTCCAAATTGTCTGTTAAGGTTACTATCTTTGATTGTATCCAAGTTTTGGGCTTTATTCTTGAATTTTGCTCCACAAAGTATTATTATGGATTATTCTTGAATTTGGATAAACTAAATGACGAATCCCTAATCTTTGTCTTTTATCTCACTGGATTCGTTCTTTAAAATATTTTTCATCATCCTCAGTCCTAAAAGGTGATGTAACTGAATATCTTTGGCCTGTAGAGCAAAGATGAATGATTACCTGATGAATATCTTTGGCCGTAGTGTAAAGATGACAGGTGTTGAGATGAACATGACCACTGATGATACAAATGAATATCTTTGGCCTGTAGTGCAAAGATGAATATTGACTCGAGATGTATATTGATTGATGTTACAGGGATAAAATATTGATAATGGACTTTTAAATCATAGAAGATAGTAGACTTCATTCTCTGCTTAACTCTTCTAATGATTTGTTATTTTCGCTGCGAATATTGATCTAAGATTGGTTGTCCATTATATTTTATCCGATTTATTGAAGGCTAACGATGATTTATTTTCCATTATCTTAGTCATAATATTCTTTACTGAGCTAGTTGAGCTCACCCTTTTCATCTGTTGTCCTCTTCAGAAAATGAGAATGTTGCGGGAACTAGTCGGGGGACAGAGTGATGGTCCGAGTTAGAGCAGTAGTAGTTCTCACTATTTCTGACAAATAGTGTGATAATAATTGTAATGAGGACTTAGTTTGAATCTTAATATTTTCTACATATTTGTATTGGCACTCACAGTTGTGTGGTCGTATTTTGCACGACCGTATGATATAAAGTTTGTATTTGAATTCTGTACCATGTATTTGGCGACTCAGAATGGGTTGGGTTGAATGGACCTTTTCTGGGGGCGTCACAATATATATCAAAAATTAATTATTCACAAATAATATTACAGAACTACAATATTGACAACCAGATCGTTCCTAGAAAAGAGGGGGCCTTCCGATAAGAATTTCTCCTTACTGCTACGCAATTAATCAACCCCTTTCCTAGACAGAACTTTCTTAGACATTGTCAATAATGCTATCTAATAATATTATTCAAATTATATGAATTATTGATTTGATAATTTAAAATACTGTGCAATGACAATTATTGAATCACTAATATAAAATAGCAAAGTAACACTTTTTGATATAAAATATTAACGTAGCAAATATTGAACCAATAAAATATTATGCAATTATTGAATCAATAATATAAAATATTAAAAAGTAATTACTGTAACAATAATTGGGTAAGTCCCTTCCTACGTAAAAATCAATAATTTGAAATACTGTGCAATACCGTGTGCTACTGTGCAACACCGCGTATATTTTAACCACCGGGTATTTCAACAGTACTAACAGTAACAACTACGCAGTTATTTTATAAAAAGATTATTTCTGTCGCTTTCTATATCCGACATTCATTCCGTTGTGGGGTCCACCAATGACTGCGCTGTCGTACGAATATTCTCTGACAAAAAAAATATTTCTCGACCAAATAAATATTTCCCGATGCAACGAATATTTTATAACCACTTGCTTACTTTGTAAACTTTGCACATCACACTCATAACTTATCACATTTATCAAATCAACACCTTACTATTTCAAAATAATATATAAAGAAAATTAAATCTTATTCATAAAATTTGGAGTCTTACAACATCCCATTCTTATGAAATTTCGTCCTCGAAATTGACGTACGTACCTAGTATGTTAAAAAGGTGAGGATACCTCGCTTTCATTTCTGATTCTAACTCCCAGGTCATTTCCTCAATTTCATGGTTTCTCCATAAAACTTTGACTTGAGGTATAACCTTTGAGCGTAGAACATGTTCCTTCCTGTCCAATATCTTGACAGGTACCTCCGTGTATGTTAAATCTTCGGCTATCTCGTCTAGTTCTGACTCAATAATGTGATTTGGGTCTTTCACATATTTACGTAGCATGGATATGTGAAAAACGTTATGAACACGAGACATGCTAGGCGGTAAAGCTAGTCTATATGCCACATTTCCTACTTGGTCAAGGATCTCAAATGGACCAATGAATCGTGTGTTGAGCTTTCTTTTTTTTTTTCGAATCTCGTAACTCCTTTCCATGGAGCAACACGTAATAATACATGGTCCCCAACATTAAATTCTACGTCCTTTCGATGAAGGTCCGCATAACTCTTTTGTCGATCTTGTGCTGTTTGTTTACGTTGCCGGATTATTTGAATCTTTTCTGTAGTTATACGTACTAACTCTGGTCCCAACAATGTTGCTTTCCCCACCTCATCCCAGCATACTAGAGAATAATATTTTCGTCCATACAACGCCTCGAATGGAGCCATGCCTATACTTGCCTGATAACTGTTGTTGTAAGAGAATTTCACCAATGGTAGGTACTTATCCTAACTCCCTTTGAAGTCTAGAACACAAAGTATCTTCAATAGTTTGGATAATCCTTTCCGATTGCCCGTCCGTTTGTGAATGATATGCCAAACTGAATCGTAAATCCATGCCCATAGCTTTCTGCAAGCTGACCCAAAATCGTGAAGTGAATCTTGGGTCACGATCCGAAATTATGGATACTGGCATGCCATGCAATCTCACAATCTCATTCACGTACATACGAGCAAGACGTTCAATGGAATAAGTCTCCCATATCGGCAAGAAATGAGCAGACTTGGTTAATCTATCAACAATAACCCAAATCGCATCTATGCCTTGAGAAACTTTGGGAAGACCCGTAACGAAATCCATGGTAATGTGTTCCCACTTTTATTTCAGAATCTCAAGTGGTCGCAATGGACCCCCTGACACTTGATGCTCCACCTTGACACTTTGACACGTAAACACATTGAGATAAACTCCGCGATCTCTCTCTTCATATTGCTCCACCAAAATGTATGTTGAAGATCACGATACATTTTGGTACTTTCAAGATGAATTGCAAACGATGTGTTGTGTGCCTACATCATGATTCTATACTTCAAATCAGAATCGTTAGGAACACAAAGTCTGGAGTTGACTCAAAATATTCCTTCTTCATCGATTCTTGCTTCTGAAATAGTACCTTCTTGCACCTTCTTCCTCATATTTATCAGCTTCGGGTCTGTAGCTTGAGCAGCTTTGACTTTATCAATCAAAGCTGGTTCTACGCGTATACTTGATATCATCGCATGGGTCTTCGAAGTCTTGAACTCTATCTCCATCCTTTGTAAGTCACACCAAATAGGCCTTGACAGTATCGCATTCGTTCTCGCATATGATCTTCTACTTAACGCGTCAGCTACCACGTTCGCTTTACCAGGATGGTATTGGATGGTATGGTCGTAATCTTTCAACAGCTCAAGCCAACGTCGTTGTCGCATGTTAAGTTCCTTCTGGGTGAAGAAATACTTGAGACTCTTATGATCCGTATAAATCTCCACTTTCTCTCCATACAGGTAGTGTCTCCAGATCTTCAACGCGAAAACGACTGCTGCCAACTCTAGATCATGAGTAGGATAATTCCTCTCATATTCCTTGAGTTGTCGCGAGGCATAAGCTATGACATTTCCATGTTGCATGAGAACACATCCTAACCTTTTGCCGGAAGCATCGCTGAATTGACAAATCCATCCGAACCAGATGGTATTGTCAGAACAGATGCCTAAATGAGTCTCCTCTTGAGCTCTTGAAAGCTCTTCTCACATTTCTCGTTCCAAAAGAATTTTGTATCTTTCCGAATCAGCTGATTTAATGGAGTAGCGATTCGAGAAAATCCTTCCACGAATCTCCGATAATAACCAGCTAAGCCTAGAAAGCTACGTACTTCGGTTGCTCCCAACTTTGTATTGCTTCAATCTTCGTCGGGTCAACAGATACTCTACGTTTTGATACCATGTGCCCAAAGAATACTACCTCCTCAAGCCAGAACTCGCATTTTTTCAACTTGGCATATAGCTTATTTTCATGAAGCTTTTGAAGTACCAGCTTCAAGTGCTGCTTATGATCTTCACGACTTTTGGAATAGATGAGGATGTCATTAATAAAGACAACCACGAACTGATCCAAATATTCTTTGAATACACGATTCATCATATCCATAAAAGTAGCAGTAGCATTAGTCAATCCAAAAGATATGACTAAGAATTCATAATGCCCGTATCGAGTTCTGAAAGTAGTCTTCAGAATATCCTCAGTTTTAATCTTCAGCTGATGATATCCAGAACGAATATCGATCTTTGAAAAGAATTGTGCACCTTGCAACCGGTCGAACAGGTCATCAATACGAGATAACAGATACCTATTCTTGATGGTAACATGCTTCAACTCCCGATAGTCAATACAAAGTCGCATACTCCCGTCTTTCTTCTTTATGAATAAAATAGGAGCATCCCAAGGAGATGTACTAGGACGCATAAAATCGATGTCTAACAACTCCTGTAGTTGGACCTTTAACTCCTGAAGTTCAATAGGAGTCATTCGATATGGGGTTTTAAAAATGGGTTCTGTACCGGGTTCAAGGTCAATAAAGAATTCAACTTCACGTTCTGGGGGTAGACCGGAAAGTTCTTCGAAAAATACATTAAAAAAACTCATTAACAACAGAAATATCATTCAAACCTGACATATTTTGGTTTAGATCAGTGATATGGGCTAAGAAAGCTTGACATCCGTTTTTCAATAAACGAATAGCTTTATGACTTGAAATAACATTGATTGATTTTAGTGATTTGGTTGTTTGAATTCGCACAATAGGTTGGTTAGGAATATGAAAACTAACAACCTTACGAAAATAATCAATTTTGGCATGATAAGTGGTCAACCAGTCAATTCCTAAAATTACATCAAATACAAGTATTTTCAAAGATATAAGATCAACAGGTAGGGTGAGGGTACCAATTTGAATCAAGAAAGATTTGTAATCTGTAGATGTAACGAAGGTTTCTCCTAACGGAGTTTCAACAGATAAGTCAAAGTCTAATTTCTCAGGTGTCAAGTTCAAACGTTGAGCACAAGCAGGTGAAATAAAAGAATGGGTAGCACCGGTATCTAATAAAGTGTAAACTTCGCAAGAGTTTATTATCAGCTTACCCGTAATAACCTCGTTCGGGTTCCTTGCTTGTTGGGCAGTCACGACAAAAGCTCTTCCAGGAACCACTGACTTTGACTTATCAGGGATAGCCTTTGGAGTCACCATCCCTGCTGGACTTTGTTTCGCTACAGGATACACTCGAGCTATGTGCCCTTCCTTTCCACAGTTATAACACACCTTCGATTATTGTGTGCAGTTGGGGCTGATGTGTCACTCTTGTCCGCATTTATAGCATACGATCGGCGGTCGTTCTCCTCCCCTAGAAACAGTTGATGTTGGTGCTGCTGTCGATGCTTTCATGTTTTCATTGTTGTACCTTCTCTTCTTGAAATCACCCCCCGACTCACTTCTTCTATTATCATGGCCACGATTACCACCGGAGTGTTTACCGCTTCTGTCATGATACTTTCCTCCCTGCTGGTTGTCATTGTTCCGATGACTGCTGTCATCGGTACGGCCTTGGTTGTTATTCCTTGATTGAACATAATCATTATCTCGTTCTAATAACTGGGCCCTATTCACTACATCCGAATATAGAGAAAATTTGTGAAAAATGAGGTATTGACGAATTTCTGGTTTCAAACCTCTCAGAAACATCCGGGTCATACGTTCCTCATTCTCCACCAAATGAGGTGCAAATTGGGATAACTCCGCGAACTTAGCCTCGTACTAGGACACAGTCATGTTGTTCTGTTCCAGTCTGATAAACTCTACCTCTTTCATGTGACGAATACTTTTTGGAAAGTACTTGTCATTGAACAGTTTCTAGAAACGCCCCCAAGACATCGTGAGTGCGGCAGGCTGGGTACGCTTCATAGATTCCCACCAGTAATCTGCCTCTCCACGGAACATAAAGGTGGCAAATGGAACCTTCTGTTCCTCCGTGCATCCCAAGACATCAAATATCTTGATAATTTGCTTAATCCAATTTTCTGCCTTGATTGGATCTGACTTTCCCTGAAACTCTGGTGGTCCCAACTCTTTAAACTGTTTGGCAGTGACAAGTCGCGAGTTGTTATTTTCAGCTATATTATGAACACGAGTCTCCCTCGTCTGGTTTTTGTATGAACTGCAAAAAGCTTCTAAACATCCCGTCATTTATCGTTTCTTCGGTAAGGTTGTTTACAGGAGGAATATAGCTTTTTTGTTGCACGTTCTCCTGGTTGGTGATTAAAGGTATCTCAACGGTCTCATTCACTCCATTGTTTAGATTTTCAGCTGTCATTCTCAAATATTGCTACAAAACAAGGGTTAATCAAACAAATTAACATATCACATATTAACCCTATGTTCTAAATGACCAATTAAATACCAAATAAGCTTAGGTAAGACACACATCAGCGAAGGATTTACTCGTCTCTCCTCTCCTAGTTCTATTCCCAGATCTCCGCCAGAGATCATATTCCTAAGCTCTGATACCAATTGTGACTCTCATGGTGCTTCAACCACAATACCTCACAATTGTACCTATCAGTTTTCTACCGCAGAACGGCGTTCCCTACGAAGAGTCTAGCTTCGGTGCATCTCCCATAACAGGAAGTCACCAGCGAGAGGCTCGGGGCTCTTTACTTATAACTCTGATACCAACTGTGACGCCCCCAAATAGGTTCAATACTCAACCCATTCTAAGTCACCAAATACATAGTACAGAATCTAAATACAATCTTTCATATCAAACGGCCGTGCAAAATACGACCACACAACTGTGAGTGTCAATACAGACATGCAGAAAATATAAACATTCAAACTAAGTCCTCATTATATTTATTATCACACTATTTTAAAAAAAAAATAGTGAGAACTTCTATAGCTCTAACTCGGACCATCACTCCATTCTCCGTCTAGTACCTGCGATATTCTCATTTCTTAAAGAGAACAATGAAAGAAAAGGATGAGCTCAACTATCCCAGTAAAGAATATTATGACTAAGATAATGAAAAACAAAATTATCGTTAGCCTTCAATAAATCAGATAAAATATTATGGACAACACATTTTAGATCAATATTCGTAGCGAAAATAACAATTCATTAGAAAAGTTAAGTAAAGAATGATGTCTACTATCTTCTTATTCATTAAATTTGGGGTCTTATATTTTCGCTGCAGTTGTTGATCTAAAACTTGTTGTCCATAATATTTTATTTGATTTGTTGAATACTAACGATAATTTATTTTTCATTATCTTAGTCATAATATTTTTTACTGGGCTAGTTGAGCTCACCCTTTTCTTCCATTGTTCACTTCAGAAAATGAGAATATCGCGGGTACTAGTCGGAAAATGGAGTGATAGTCCGAGTTAGAGCTGTAGAAGTTCTCACTATTTTTTTGAAAAATAGTGTGATAATAAATATAATGAGAACTTAGTTTGAATGTTTATATTTTTTACATGTCTATATTGACACTCACAGTTGTGTGGTCGTATTTTGCACAACTGTTTGATATAAAAGATTGTATTTGAATTCTGTACCATTTATTTGGCGACTCAAAATCGGTTGGGTTAATTGGACCAATTCTGGGGGGGTCACAACTAATTCTTTCATTTATATCCACAATGAATAAATATTTTCTTATCATATAAATCAATAATTAATTATTCATAAATAATATTATAGAACTACAATATTGACAACCAGGTTGTTCTCAGGAAAGAGGGGACTTTTCGATAAGGATTTTTCCTTATTGGCTCGCAATTAGGTGACCAAATCTCTCCTAGACAGAACTTTTTTAGACATTGACAATAATACTATCTAATAATATTATTCAAATAATATGAATTATTTATCTGATAATGAAAAATACTGTGCAGTGACAATTATTGAATTAACAATAATATAAAAATACTGTGCAATACCGTGTGCTACTGTGCAACAACGCGTATTACTTTACTTTACCCACCGGGTATTCCAACAGTGTTAACGGTAACAACTACGCCATTATTTTTAAAAAACTCATTCTTGTCGTTTTCTTTATCCGAAGTTTTTCGTTATGGGGCCCACATTTGGCTACGCCGTCGTACGAATATTTTTCGACAGCAAGAATATTTCACGACCAAGCGAATATTTTCCGACAACAATGAATATTTTATAACCACTTGCTTATTTAAAATATTTACGTATTTTACCCATAACTTACCACATTAATCAAATCAACCTCTTACTATATCAAAATAATAAATAGAGAAAATTCAGTTTTATTCATAAAAATTGGTGTCTTACACATGTTATTTTTAATGATTTAAAAAAAAAGTTAAATGAGAGTATTACTGAAAAAGTAAGGTCAAAAATAATATTAAAAAGGAAAGATGACAAATAGATTTAGGCAAACTAAAAAATAAATTAGGACAAATAAACTCGGAGAGATGGAGTATAATCTTCTATCTTAATTAAATTTGGAGTATCCTTTTACTTTTTAATTTATTTTTTTAATATTAAAATTTTCATTTGAGACACATAAAATAATTTGTTAAAAAAATTTATTTTTTTTAAAATTATAATATTTAAAATATGATATGTAATTTGTGTCCAATTCACGTAATTGGAGTAGTTTACTGACTCATTCCATGCTCGTCTAATACTAGTACGATAAAGAAGCTTTGTTGCATCTTAGACAGCATCATGAATATATATTCAGCCAATCACCACCCTTATCCCTATATTATTTGAATTAGTTTGAATTTAACTGATTAAGTCATTTAGATATTTTATTTTATAATTTTTAAATTTTGAATGAGTCTAAATATGTCTAAACGATTGATGCATAAAATTGTGACTGAATCTGTTAGAAGTAGTATTGAATGATATTTTTATCTATCTACCCTCATAGACAATTAAAAATTATATTTAATATCCATCTTTTTTTTACTATTATAAACAAATTTTGTTGTTTAATTTTTTTTTTTTATAATTTTTCTCTTTAACAAATTGGTCAATAATCAATTTAATGAATATTGTTGTAGTCTTTTATTTTGATTTTATGGACTAATAAAATATTATTTAAAAAAATTAGTGTTTATTTCTAAAATTATATTACAAATAGTATACTCCTTCAAATATTGTTCACAAGTTTATATTTAATTTTTTTTAAATAATATTATTTATCTATAATTACATAGTAAATTTATTCATAATAGTCCAAAAAGTTAAAATAGAAAAATGCACATATTCAGATGTTTTAGACAAAAAAACTATTAAACACGTCATTTTATTCTATATTCAAAGTTTCTATTTCATTCAACTCATGTAAATTCTCTTATATTCAAAATTTTTTATTCAATTTTATCAAACAACACTTTATTAGTACTCCCTCCGTTTCTAAAAGATTGTCGTTTAAGATTTTGACACATGGATTAAGAAAGTCATTTAATAATAGTAAAATTTGTTTGAAATTCCATCACTACCCCTTTATGAAAATTAAAAATTATTAATATAAAGGAGAGAATTTATTAGTAAATGAGAGAAGATAAGGGTAATATAAAAAAATAAATAATTTATTCTTCTAGAAAATTATAAATGACAAATATTTTAAAATAATTTTTTTTTTAAAAATGACAATCTTTTAAGAACGGAGTGAATATATATTTACAAGTAACATTAAATATAGTCAATACTAATAAATAAATCAAATCATCTTTCAAGATCCATCTTAAGTGGGACCCCTATTATTCACCCTAGGGGACTTTTTGGGCCGCCGGAATCCTAACTTTTAGGAAAGTGACCAACTGACCCTACAACCACCATGATCTAGGCTTTGTAGTGTGGTGGTCCACCGGTTTTCAAAGCTAGAGTACTACTCCCTCCCATCTTAAAAGATTATTGTTTTAAAAGAAAAAATTTATTGCAAAAAATTTATTGTTTATAATTTTTTATAGGATTTTTTTAATATGTGCTCTAAGGGTTTATAATTTTTTATAAGGTTTATAATTTTTTATAGGGTTTTCTTAAAAAAAAAATTATTGTAAAATATTTGTCGTTTATAATTTTTTTTTTAAAATAAATTATTTATTTTTTTATATTATCCCTATCTTTTTTCATTGTCTTAATAAATTATCCCTTGTATTAATAATTTTCAATTTCCTATAAAGGAATAGTGATGAAATTTTAAACAAATTTTATTAGTATTAAATGACTTTCTTAATCCATATGTCAAAACTTTAAACGATAATTTTTAAAGAACGGAGAAAGTATCACCAGCATTCAACAAAAGGGGAAAATATCTAAATTTTCGGAGTATTGGTTTTAGCTATGTTCTTCATGACTAGTTTTGATAGCATCAATAATTTCGATAAAATTCATATTATGTATTGTGATAAATTTATATTAAATTATAAATATAAAATTTATCAATATATTAGATTGATAAATTTTATAAGAAGGTTTAGTTATTACATATTTTTTTTAAAATTATCACTAATACTTATCTACATTATTATTGTAATTAAAAGTCGTAAATATTCTTAATACATATTATTTTTCTTTCAATAATTTCTAGTAAGTTGATGACTATATTTTACTTTTATTACGTATGATTTATTCTACAATTAAAATAAGTTACATTTTATTTTATAATAAAGTGGGAATAAAATATAAATTATAGTATTAATTATTAATCTAGTTTTTTAAGTTTTATAAAAATTTCTCTCATAGAATGAGCATCATTTTCAGAAAATAAGAGCACACATTTTTCAAAGGAAGGGAGTACATTATTGAGCATAAAATCTAAATATGAATAAATTCCTATAGAAGAATCGAGGGAAAAATGAGAAAGAGAGGTAGCTAGCTAGCTAGCTAATAGGAGTAGTTAAATAGCATTGTTGTTGTCTTAATTTACAAAAGTTAAATTTGATGCATTACAAATATTAAAATTAGGGCATTGGAGGTTGATCCATTAGTTAATTAATTAGTTTTTTTTTCATTATAGATGGGTACTTGCGCTTGCAGCAATGACTTGGTGACATACAATAGAGAGAGAAGATTTTTTAAATTGAGCAATATTATTATCACATAAAAATTATTATATAACTCTCATATACATATATATACATATTATAGGTCTCCACTTGACATGCAGGACTCGCAGTATGTATATGTATATGTGAGAGTTATGTAAAAGATTTTATGTGATAATAGCATTATTTTTTAAAATTATTATTATTTTTTCATTTTTCATATAAAATAAATTTGGATTCACTGATGTGAGCATCTCCAAGAGAAGTAGCAAAAAAAAAAATTCAAATTAAAATTTGTTGACCTACGTGATAATTTGAAGAACATTATATACTATTTTTATATTTTGTACTTCATCAGTCTCTTTAATTTAATGAGCTGTACATCAAACAAACCAAGCGTAATAAATAGTTTTAGCCTTTATTTGTAGATTTGAAGAGTGAGAAAGAGATTGCAGATTTAAAGAAGGATAAGGAGGTTGTAAATATGCTGAATATTAAATTGTGGACGAATGCTCTATTTAACCGTTCGATTAACAGATGGACGATCACGATCTATTATAAAAATAATTTTAAATTTACAATGTTAACTATGAATCAATCATATATATATATATATATATATATATATATATATATATATATAATCCAAAAATATAATCACTGAATCAATCGTATAAATTTCAACAGATCTAGTCCTTGCATGAGCCTATCTTCAATCGTCACATATTGAACTGTTTTGACAACATAAAGTGTGACATATATCGTATTTATCATGTCACATTTTATTTTATGTAGAACATTTCATCGAAGACAAAATGTTCCGTATAATCCCTTTTCTTATTTTTGGTACTTTACAATATCTTTCTCATTCTTCAAATCTGCAATATCCTTCTTACTATTTAAATCTGTAATTTTCTTCTCACTCTTCAAATCTACAATTAAATGTTAAAAATATTTGTTACGCTTGAAGAGTTTGATGTACAGCTCATTAAATTAAAGAGACTGATAAAACACAAAATATGAAAGTAACAAATAATACTTTTTTAAATTGTCATCTATGGTGTTTGATTGCATCTTAATGTATCTTAAGAGCTCACCTCTTAATGTATTTTAATAGCCCATATTTTTATATTAAGAGGTCCTCTGAATAGTTTAGACTCATATTTATATCTTAACTATTTAGAGGAGCTCTTAATACAAATATATAAGCTCTTAAAAGATATTAAGAGGTGAACTGTTAAAATACATTAATATGCAATCAAACACCAAGTCAACAAATTTCAATTTAAATATTTTTTTTATTACCACTTTTAATGACGCTCTAACACTGAAATGTTTTACTAGTAGTACTCCATATTGATGTTAAAATCAACCCTCTCCTAAATTGTTAGTAATTGTATCTTAAATTAATGAACCTCTTATTGGGAAATGAGTCTCATGGACGCTTTCATCGACTCCAATTATGTGCCGCGGCTGCAATCACACACGTGGGAGTCCAACTGAGAAACTCAAATGGAATCCAAAT
Organism: Panax stipuleanatus; assembly: GCA_020205555.1. NCBI lineage: Eukaryota > Viridiplantae > Streptophyta > Magnoliopsida > Apiales > Araliaceae > Panax > Panax stipuleanatus. The sequence goes on along the minus strand of CM035125.1, from coordinate 421,517 downwards.
ATCCCGATTATTAAAACCAATTTAATTACCAATTTGGAGTCCGGCTAACCACACTAAAAATTTTGTCATCTATAAAACACACACACATACACATACTAAGAGGGAAGGAAGGAAGGAAGGGAAAAGAAAAACAAAGAAAAGGTCACTCAATCAAAATAACCGGCGAAGAAATGGGCGGTTGGGCTATAGCAGTGCACGGCGGCGCTGGTGTTGACCCAAACCTCCCGGCAGAGCACCAGGAACAGGCTAAACAACTCCTCAGTCGTTGCCTGGATCTCGGCATCTCGGCCCTTCGCTCCTCTCGCCTCGCTATCGACGTCGTTGAACTCGTTGTATGCCTCCCCCTAATTTCTCTCTCCTATTTCTCGTATAAACGCATAATTAACATATTCGCATCCTCCTTAATTTGTTCAATCACTTCGATACCCTTCTGCTTCTTAATTAATTACCAAATGTTCTCATGAATAATGTCAAAACTCTAAAGTCTTTTTTGCTTGGATTATGATTTCATTTTGTTTTTATATAAATTTTGACAATCACGCATGGGTGCAAATATGCATATATATATATATAATGTGTGAAATTAGATACGGATTCAGATACGATAAAATTAAAAATTGTCAAGCAATCTGGCATGCTTATAGAAAAATATTACTACTACATTCATACACCTACCTACCAAGTTGTACTGTGTTTTTGAATATTAAAAGCCATATTATGCTTGTTTGCAATTTTACTTGCGCTGAAAGTCGGATTTGGTTATACTAAGGAGTAATTTCCTTGTCTTTGGGTTGCTGCGGTTACACGCAGGTGATAGAATTGGAAACGGATCCTTTCTTTAATTCTGGGCGTGGATCTGCACTTACTGAGAAAGGAAGGGTGGAGATGGAAGCAAGCATTATGGACGGGTCAGGCAGGCGATGCGGTGCCGTTTCAGGCATCACCACTGTCAAAAATCCCATCTCACTTGCCCGCCTGGTCATGGACAAGTCTCCCCATTCTTATCTCGCCTTCTCTGGTGCTGAAGATTTCGCTAGACAACACGTACACAATTTTTATCCCCCATTTTTCTCTTCTCCACTTATTGCTTAAACTTGAATATATGGAATGAATAATGCTAGAGACACAATTTATTCTATAATTATTTTACAATTTGTTAATGTGGTATGCTCTACCTCAGCTTTTATGTGGGACCGAAGATTACATTGAAGTAATTTGTTCATCAATATGCTGAGGTGGAGCATGTCACATCAACAAATTATAAAATAATTATAGAATAAGTTGTGTCTCTATCATTACTCGTATGGAATTTAGTAAAGCATGATATTTTTGAATGGTGACCCTAGCTAGCTAGTGTATTTATTTTTTTCTAGGATTTGGAGACGGTGGACAATGACTACTTTATCACAGAGGAGAACAAGGGGATGTTGAAACAGGCGAAACAAGCCAACACTATCTTGGTACTTTCAAATTCACTCTACAAGTCTATATTTATTATGTTATGGCACGGGGGGACCAAAATTTAACCTGTATTTTTGTACGAGCACAGTTTGATTACAGGATTCCACTGGATTCTTGTGGTGCAGGCGTGGAGAGGCCAATTAAGATGAACGGCCTCCCTATTAGTGTCTATGCACCCGAGACAGTTGGGTGCGTGGTAGTGGACAGTGAGGGCCGTTGTGCAGCTGCCACTTCCACCGGTGGGCTCATGAACAAGATGACCGGCCGAATTGGTGACTCACCACTTATAGGCGCTGGGACCTATGCGTGTGATTTCTGTGGGGTGTCTTGCACCGGGGAGGGTGAGGCCATCATACGTGGAACCTTGGCCCGTGACGTGGCAGCTGTGATGGAGTACAAAGGCTTGGGCCTCCAAGAAGCAGTGGACTTTGTGATAAAGGAAAGGCTTGATGAAGGGAAGGCTGGGCTTATAGCTGTGTCCAAGACTGGGGAAGTGGCATATGGGTTCAATTGTGTGGGAATGTTCCGGGGATTTGCTACTGAGGATGGGTTCATGGAAGTTGGTATCTGGGAATAGATTCAAGTGCATGTGTTATTTCTCAACCCTTTTGCTCAAGGTTTTTCTTTATCTTCCTGCTCTTAATTGGGGGACTTATTTTCTGGGAATAGATGGGAGTGTGTTATTCACTCTCTCTCACTATCATATCATATTAATCATTTCTCTTTCTTTTTCTTATTAGATAGTAAAACTCAAAATTAATTCTAACAACTTTTAACTTCATTAACATGTAACTTCACAACTTTAATATTGTATATTGAATAAAAAAGATTTAATTATTCACTAATAGTAGCGGACGTGAATTTTTCAGTTTTAATCTCGGTTGTTGGTTTCTATATTTAACGATTTAGATGAGAATATATGAAAGTATTAACATAATTAATTATACGGCTTGGCTGTTTTATGATAATACATTCTAAATAAAACTACGTATAGATAGTATATCTAATTTTATTATTTTATTTGTTTGATTGTACATCATTTATAATTATTACTCGATGAAGGTGAATATTTTTTTGTGTATTCATTGAACATTGTGCAAGAATTATTGACATTACACATTTTGTGACGCCCCCAGAATAGGTCCATTCAACCCAACTCATTCTGAGTCGCCAAATACATGGTACAGAATTCAAATACAAACTTTATATCATACGGTCGTGCAAAATACGACCACACAACTATGAATCTCAATACAAATATGTAGAAAATATTAAGATTCAAACTAAGTCCTCATTACAATTATTATCACACTATTTATCAGAAATAGTGAGGACTACTACTGCTCTAACTCGGACCATCACTCTGTCCCCCGACTAGTCCCCGCAACATTCTCATTTCCTGAAGAGGACAACAGATGAAAAGGGTGAGCTCAACTAGCCCAGTAAAGAATATTATGACTAAGATAATGAAAAATAAATTATCGTTAGTCTTCAATAAATCAGATAAAATATAATGGACAACCAACTTCAGATCAATATTCGCAGCGGAAATAACAGTTCATTAGAAGAGTTAAGCAGAGAATGAAGTCTACTATCTTTTATGATTTAAAAGTCCATCATCAATATTTTATCCCTGTAACATCAATCAATATACATCTCGAGTCAATATTCATCTTTGCACTACAGGCCAAAGATATTCATTTGTATCATCAGTGGTCATGTTCATCTCAACACCTGTCATCTTTGCACTACAGGCCAAAGATATTCATCAGGTAATCATTCATCTTTGCTCTACAGGCCAAAGATATTCATCAAGTAATCATTCATCTTTGCTCTACAGGCCAAAGATGTTCAGTTACATCACCTTTTAGGACTGTGGATGATGAAAAATATTTTAAAGAACGAATCCAGTGAGATAAAAGACAAAGATTAGGGATTCGTCATTTAGTTTATCCAAATCAAAAATACCTCGTAATAATCAATTATGGAGCAAAATTCAAGAATAGAGCTCAAAACTTGGATACAATCAAAGATAGTAACCTTAACAAGCAATTTGGACAAATAGAAGAAAATTTAATTTTTCCGTGAATAGTGCCGTATACGTGAATAGTAACCCCGACGGAAAAAGTAAGAATTTCAACATAAAATCCATGACAATATTTATGTATAATGATATTGAAAAGAATAACATCATTTACGAAAGAAATAACATCCCTTACCTCAAAATAATAGTACTTCTGGCTGGAATATCGGATATAATTTCGAAAAAAACTTGCACTGAATGCTAATACTCAAAGTATTAAAATACTCACAAAAATACGCTCGATATTATAGAGAGAGAAAACTTCTGATTTCTGGTGTGATTTTCAATTCTAACCTAAGCACCCTATTTATAGGAAAAGCTTAGGATGTCAAAGGAGACTAAAATAATAAAATAATATTATTTTATTTTTTTTCTTCCGCCGCCTGGCTGCTGCCCAAAAATTCTGATTTTTCAACAAACCAACAAAAGTGGGTCCCATCCTTTATTAAAAAATATTTATTTTCCAAAACTTCAATAATTCATAACAAATAGCCCATTTGTCAGAAAAATACAAATTTTATGTCCTTCCATAGGAAATTTAATTCTCTACAACTTTGCAGAAGGAAGTTTTTTCAAATTCCAAACATAAATTATCCGAAATCCAAAAACAGATGATTTCTCATACCAAAATATTGATAAAAACTCACCAGCGCCAATTCCTTCTTTAATATCCACAAAATAAATATTTCCTTATCATATAAATCAATAATTAATTATTCACAAATAATATTATAGAACTACAATATTAACAACCAGGTCGTTCCTAGGACAGAGGGGGCCTTCCGATAAGGACTTCTCCTTACTGGCGCGCAATTAAATAACCCCTCCTAGACAGAACTTCCTTAGACATTGTCAATAATGCTATCTAATAATATTATTCAAATAATATGAATTATTGAGTTGATAACGTGAAATACTGTGCAACAACAATTATTGAATCAATACTACAAAATATCAACTGTAGTCATTATTGAATCAATAAAATATCAATGCAGCAATTATTGAGTCAATAAAATAAAATATCAACGTAGCAATTATTGAGTCAATAATATAAAATATTGAACAGTAATTACTGTAACAATAATTGAGTAATGGCTTCTCACGTAAGACTCAATAATTCGAAATACTGTGCAATACCGTGTGCTACTATGCAACACCGTGTATCACTGTATTTTAACCACCGGGTATTTCAACAGTACTAACGGTAACAACCACGCCGTTATTTTGTAAAAAAGTTATTTCTGTCGCTTTCTATATCCGACAGTTATTCCGTTGTGGGGGCCCACAAATAGCTGCGCCGTCGTACGAATATTCTCCGACAACAAGAATATTCCACGACCAAACGAATATTCCCCGACAACAAGAATATTTTATAACCACTTGCTCATTTTAAAAATGTTTGCACATTTCACCCATAACTTTCATATTTATCAAATCAACACCTTACTATTTCGAAATAATATATAAAGAAAACTAAATCTTTATTCATAAAAGTTGGGGTCTTACAACCTCCCCTCCTTATGAAATTTCGTCCTCGAAATTGACGTACGTACCTGGTATGTCGAAAAGGTGAGGATACCTCGCTTTCATTTTCGATTCCAACTCCCAGGTCATTTCCTCAATTGCATGGTTTCTCCACAAAATTTTAACTTGAGGTATAATTTTCGAGCGTAGGACATGCTCCTTCCTATCCAAGATCTTGACAGGTACCTCCTCGTACGTTAAATCTTCAGCTATCTCGTCTGGTTCTAACTCAATAATGCGGTTTGGATCCTTCACATATTTACGTAACACAGATATGTGAAACACATTATGAACACGAGACATGCTTGGAGGTAAAGCGAGTCTATAAGCCACATTTCCTATTCGGTCAAGAATCTCAAATGGACCAATGAATCGTGGATTGAGCTTTCCTCTCTTCCCAAACCTTGTAACTCCTTTCCATGGAGCAACACGTAATAACACATGGTCTCCAACATTAAATTTCACGTCCTTTCGATGAAGATCTGCATAACTCTTTTGTCGATCTTGTGCTGTTTGTATACGTTGTCGGATTATTTGGATCTTTTCCGTAGTCATACGTACTAACTCCGGTCCCAACAATGTTGCTTCATCCACCTCGTTCCAACATACTGGAGAGCGACACTTTCTCCCATACAATGCCTCGAATGGAGCTACGCCTATACTTGCCTGATAACTGTTGTTGTAGGAGAATTCCACCAATGGTAAGTACTTATCCCAACTCCCTTTGAAGTCTAGAACACAGAGTCTCAATAGATCTTCAAGAGTTTGAATAGTCCTCTCTGATTGTCCGTCTGTTTGAGGATGATAAGCCGAACTGAATCGTAAATCCGTACCCATAGCTTTCTGCAAACTGATCCAAAATCGTGAAGTAAATCTGGGATCACGATCCGAAACTATGGATACTGGCATACCATGCAATCTCACAATCTCATTCACGTACATATGAGCAAGACGTTCAAGGGAATAAGTCTCTCGTATCGGCAAGAAATGAGCAGACTTGGTTAATCTATCAACAATAACCCAAATCGCATCTAAGCCTTGAGAAATCTTGGGAAGACCCGTAACGAAATCCATCGTAATGTGTTCCCACTTCCATTTCGAAATCTCCAGTGGTTGCAATGGACCCTTCGGCACTTGATGCTCCGCCTTTACAGGTTGACAAGTTAAACATCTCGAGATGAACTTCGCGATCTCTCTCTTCATATTGCTCCACCAAAATGTATGTCGAAGATCACGATACATTTTAGTACTCCCAGGATGGATTGCAAACGGTGTGTTGTGTGCCTCCATCATGATTCTATACTTCAAGTCAAAATCGTTAGGAACACAAAGTCTGGAGTTGACTCGAAGTATTCCATCTTCATCGATTCTTGCTTCTGGAATTGCACCTTCTTGCACCTTCTTCTTCATCTTCATCAGCTCCGCATCCGTAGCTTGAGCAGCTTTAACTTTATCAATCAAAGCTGGTTCTACGCGTATACTTGACATCATCGCACTCGTTCCCACATATGATCTTCTACTCAACGCGTCAGCTACCACGTTCGCTTTTCCAGGATGGTATTGGATAGTATGATCGTAATCTTTCAACAGCTCAAGCCAACGTCGTTGCCGCATGTTGAGTTCCTTCTGAGTGAAGAAATATTTAAGGCTCTTATGATCCGTATAAATCTCCACTTTCTCTCCGTACAAGTAATGTCTCCAGATCTTCAACGCGAAAACGACTGCTGCTAACTCTAGATCATGAGTAGGATAATTCCTCTCATATTCTTTGAGTTGTCGCGAGGCATAGGCTATGACTTTCCCATGTTGCATGAGAACACATCCTAACCCTTTGCCCGAAGCATCGCTGTAAATAACAAATCCATCTGAACCAGATGGTATTGTCAGAACAGGTGCCGAAATAAGTCTCCTCTTGAGCTCTTGGAAGCTCTTCTCGCATTCCTCGCTCCAAACGAATTTTGTATCTTTCCGAGTCAACTGTGTTAATGGAGTAGCGATTCGAGAAAATCCCTCTACGAACCTCCGATAATAACCAGCTAAGCCCAGAAAGCTTCGTACTTCGGTCACCGACTTAGGTTGCTCCCAGCTTTGTATTGCTTCAATCTTCGCCGGGTCAACAGATACTCCACGTTTCGATACCACGTGCCCAAAGAATGCTACTTCCTCAAGCCAATACTCGCATTTCTTCAGCTTAGCATATAGCTTGTTCTCACGAAGCTTTTGAAGTACCAGCTTCAAGTGGTGTTCATGATCTTCACGGCTTTTAGAATAGATGAGGATGTCATCAATAAAGACAACAACGAACTGATCTAAATACTCCTTAAATACACGGTTCATCATATCCATGAAAGCAGCAGGAGCATTAGTCAATCCAAAAGACATGACTAAGAACTCATAATGCCCGTACTGTGTTCTGAAAGCAGTCTTTGGAATATCCTCAGTTTTAATCTTCAGCTGATGATATCCAGAACGAAGATCGATCTTTGAAAAGAATTGCGCTCCTTGCAACTGGTCGAACAGGTCATCAATACGAGGTAGCGGATACCTATTCTTGATGGTGACATGGTTCAACTCCCGATAGTCAATACAAAGTCGCATACTCCCGTCTTTCTTCTTTACGAATAAAACAGGAGCACCCCAAGGAGACGTACTAGGACGAATAAAACCGATATCTAACAACTCTTGTAATTGGACCTTTAACTCCTGAAGTTCAATAGGAGCCATTCGATACGGGATTTTAGAAATGGGCTTTGTACCGGGCTCAAGGTCAATAAAGAATTCAACTTCACGTTCTAGGGGTAGACCGGGAAGTTCTTCGGGAAATACATCAGAAAACTCATTAACAACGGAAATATCATTCAAATCTGATGTATTCTGATTTAGATCAGTGACATGAGCTAAGAAAGCTTGACATCCGTTTTTCAATAAACGAATAGCTTTATGACTTGAAATGATATTGACTGATTTTAGTGGTTTGGTGATTTGGATTCGCACAACAGGTTGATTAGGAATATGAAAACTAACAACCTTACGAAAACAATCAATTTTGACATGGTAAGTGGTTAACCAGTCAATTCCTAAAATCACGTCAAATGCAAGTATTTTCAAAGATATAAGATCAACAGGTAAGGTAAGGGTACCAATCTGAATCAAGCAAGATTTATAAACTGTAGATGTAACAAAGGATTCTCCTAACGGAGTTTCAACAGATAAGTCAAAGTCTAATTTATCAGAAGTCAAGTTCAAACGTTGAGCACAAGCAGGTGAAATAAAGGAATGGGTAGCACCGGTATCTAACAAGGTATAAACTTCGCAAGAGTTTATGATCAGCTTACCCGTAATCACCTCGTGTGGATTTCTCGCGTTTTGGGCTGTAACGACAAACGCTCTTCCAGGAATCACCGACTTTGACTTGTCTGCAACCGCCTTTGGAATCACCACCCCCGCTGAGCTTGGTTTCGCTATAGGACAATCTCGAGCTATATGTCCTTCTTTTCCACAGTTATAGCATGCTTTGAATAGTTGTGGACAGTTTGGGCTGATATGTCCCTCTTTCCCGCATTTAAAGCATACGACCGGTAGTCGTTCTCCTCCCCTCGAAACAGTTGATGCTGGTGCTGATGTCGACGTCTTTACGTTCTTATTGTTGTACCTTCTCTTCTTGAAATCTTCCCCCGATTCGCTTCTTCTACTATCATGGCCACGATAACCACCGGAGTGGTTACCGCTTCTGTCATACTTTCCTCCTCGCTGATTGTCATTGCTCCGATGACTACTGCCACCAGTACGACCTTGGTTGTGGTCCCTCGGTTGAACATAATCATTATCTCGTTCTAACAACTGGGCCCTGTTTACTACATCCGAATATAAAGAAAACTTATGAGAAATGAGGTATTGACGTATTTCGGGTTTCAAACCTCTTAGAAACATCCGCGTCATACGTTCCTCATTCTCCACCAAATGAGGTGCAAACCTGGACAGCTCCGCGAACTTAGCCTCGTACAGGGATACCGTCATGTTGTTTTGCTCGAGTCTAATAAATTCTACCTCCTTCATATGACGAATACTTTCAGGAAAGTACTTGTCATTGAACAGTTTCTGGAACGCTTCCCAAGACATCTGGAGTGCGGCAGGCTGGGTACGCTTCACAGACTCCCACCAGTAATCTGCCTCTCCACGAAACATAAACGTGGCGAATGGAACCTTCTGTTCCTCCCTACATCCCAAGACATCAAATATCTTGGTAATTTGTTTAATCCACGTCTCCGCCTTGATCGGATCCGGCTTTCCCAGAAACTCTGGTGGTCCCAATTCTTTGAACTGCTTAGCAGTGACAGCTCGCGTGTTGTTATTATCTCCACCTGTATGTTGCACACGAGTCTCCCTCGTCTGATTTTGCATGAACTGCAAAAAACTTCTAAACATCTCATCGTTTATCGTCTGACCAGCGTTATTTTCAGGATGAACATTGCCTTCTTGTTGCACGTTCTCCTGGTTAACGATTAAAGGTGTCTCCACGGTCTCATTCACTTCGTTGTTAACGTTCTCAGCTGCCATTCTCAAATACTGCCATAAAACAAGGGTTAATTAAACAAATCAACATATCACATATTAACCCTATGCTCCGACTGACCAATTAAATACCACATAAGCTTAGGTAGGACACACTAGCGAAGGATTTACTCGTCTCTCCCCTCCTAGTTCTATTCCCCGATCTCCGCCAGAGATCATATCCCTAAGCTCTGATACCAACTGTGACGCCCCCAGAATAGGTCCATTCAACTCAACCCATTCTGAGTCGCCAAATACATGGTACAGAATTCAAATACAAACTTTATATCATACGGTCGTGCAAAATACGACCACACAACTGTGAATCTTAATACAAATATGTAGAAAATATTAAGATTCAAACTAAGTCCTCATTATAATTATTATCACACTATTTATCAGAAATAGTGAGGACTACTACTGCTCTAACTCGGACCATCACTCTGTCCCCCGACTAGTCCCCGCAACATTCTCATTTCCTGAAGAGGATAACAGATGAAAAGGGTGAGCTCAACTAGCCCAGTAAAGAATATTATGACTAAGATAATGAAAAATAAATTATCGTTAGTCTTCAATAAATCAGATAAAATATAATGGACAACCAACTTCAGATCAATATTCGCAGCGGAAATAACAGTTCATTAGAAGAGTTAAGCAGAGAATGAAGTCTACTATCTTTTATGATTTAAAAGTCCATCATCAATATTTTATCCCTGTAACATCAATCAATATACATCTCGAGTCAATATTCATCTTTGCACTACAGGCCAAAGATATTCATTTGTATCATCAGTGGTCATGTTCATCTCAACACCTGTCATCTTTGCACTACAGGCTAAAGATATTCATCAGGTAATCATTCATCTTTGCTCTACAGGCCAAAGATATTCATCAAGTAATCATTCATCTTTGCTCTACAGGCCAAAGATGTTCAGTTACATCACCTTTTAGAACTGGGGATGATGAAAAATATTTTAAAGAACGAATCCAGTGAGATAAAAGACAAAGATTAGGGATTCGTCATTTAGTTTATCCAAATCAAAAATACATCGTAATAATCAATTATGGAGCAAAATTCAAGAATAGAGCTCAAAACTTGGATACAATCAAAGATAGTAACCTTAACAAGCAATTTGGACAAATAGAAGAAAATTTAATTTTTTCCGTGAATAGTGCCGTATACGTGAATAGTAACCCCGACGGAAAAAGTAAGAATTTCAACATAAAATCCATGACAATATTTATGTATAATGATATTGAAAAGAATAACATCATTTACGAAAGAAATAACATCCCTTACCTCAAAATAATAGTACTTCTGGCTGGAATATCGGATATAATTTCGAAAAACTTGCACTGAATGCTAATACTCAAAGTATTAAAATACTCACAAAAATACGCTCGATATTATAGAGAGAGAAAACTTCTGATTTCTGGTGTGATTTTCAATTCTAACCTAAGCACCCTATTTATAGGAAAAGCTTAGGATGCCAAAGGAGACTAAAATAATAAAATAATATTATTTTATTTTTTTTCTTCCGCCGCCTGGCTGCTGCCCAAAAATTCTGATTTTTCAACAAACCAACAAAAGTGGGTCCCACCCTTTATTAAAAAATATTTATTTTCCGAAACTTCAATAATTCATAACAAATAGCCCCTTTGTCAGAAAAATACAAATTCTATGTCCTTCTATAGGAAATTTAATTCTCTACAACTTTGCAGAAGGAAGTTTTTCCAAATTCCAAACATAAATTATCCGAAATCCAAAAACAGATGATTTCTCATACCAAAATATTGATAAAAACTCACCAGCGCCAATTCCTTCTTTAATATCCACAAAATAAATATTTTCTTATCATATAAATCAATAATTAATTATTCACAAATAATATTATAGAACTACAATATTAACAACCAGGTCGTTCCCAGGACAGAGGGGGCCTTCCGATAAGGACTTCTCCTTACTGGCGCGCAATTAAATAACCTCTCCTAGACAGAACTTCCTTAGACATTGTCAATAATGCTATCTAATAATATTATTCAAATAATATGAATTATTGAGTTGATAACGTGAAATACTGTGCAACAACAATTATTGAATCAATACTACAAAATATCAACTGTAGTCATTATTGAATCAATAAAATATCAATGCAGCAATTATTGAGTCAATAAAATAAAATATCAACGTAGCAATTATTGAGTCAATAATATAAAATATTGAACAGTAATTACTGTAACAATAATTGAGTAATGGCTTCTCACGTAAGACTCAATAATTCGAAATACTGTGCAATACCGTGTGCTACTATGCAACACCGTGTATCACTGTATTTTAACCACCGGGTATTTCAACAGTACTAACGGTAACAACCACGCCGTTATTTTGTAAAAAAGTTATTTCTGTCGCTTTCTATATCCGACAGTTATTCCGTTGTGGGGGCCCACAAATAGCTGCGCCGTCGTACGAATATTCCCCGACAACAAGAATATTCCACGACCAAACGAATATTCCCCGACAACAAGAATATTTTATAACCACTTGCTCATTTTAAAAATGTTTGCACATTTCACCCATAATTTTCATATTTATCAAATCAACACCTTACTATTTCGAAATAATATATAAAGAAAACTAAATCTTTATTCATAAAAGTTGGGGTCTTACACATTTCGTTAATTCTATTTAATACATCAATTATTTGGTCTTAATAATTTTTTTTAGTAATGATCAAAATGTGTTAATAGATAGTTAATGGTATTAAGATCAATCCTATAAAAAATTAGAATTATAAAAAATAATTTCATCGTTAAAAATCTAAGAATTTTTGTCAACTGAAATTTTGATGAAAAATTCACATGTTCGTCAAATGATGAAAAAATATTGAATTATTTTTATTTTTAAAATAATTATGTTATTTAATATAATAAAACTTGTTGATTTTAATTATATAGAGGAGTTCCAAATCCCTGAGGTAGTAATGGACTTGCTAGTTTATTCTTGCCTCAATTTTTCTTCTTCTCCTCCTTTATTTTAACTATTTCTTTTATTATTAAATTCAAGTATTTCAATGCCAGATTGCCAGCCCAAATCCTTTCCTTGGAGTTGCCTCCTTTCCGTTACATTTCTCCTTAATTTTATTTTTCATTTCAAAATTAAAAATATAATTTGATTTTTGAAGCCAAACGATGACATGTTAAACTTTAAATTGATATAAATTTATTTAATTTTAGCTGATACAATTATTGTAATTGTTTACTATATAAAAAATATTAATCACAACATTTATTTCGTTCTAAATTCTACAAATTATACCAATTTTGAAATTTAATTTGTCGTCTTTTGACTTCAAAAGTTAAATTATATATCTAATTTTGGAACGAAGGGAATATTTGTTATAGTATTTTTGTTACTGGGAACATAATCTTTTCAACAGAAAGATGAAAATTCTGGATAAATAAAAATCATTTGAAGAAAATTTTACCTTACAAAAAAATAATTCTCAACTATTCAAATTTTAGATATAAATTCACATATTCGTAGGATGTTAAGAAATATCTAGTTGTTCTAAATTACAATTGCGAAACTTATCCATATATATTAATAAAAATTATAAGAGGACGCCACTTATTACACATTACATTTTATAGGAGTGATAAACTTGTCACTAATATTTATTCATATATAAACTTGTCACTAATTTTTATCCATAATACGTAAACATAGACAATATATATTATTTTTTTCTTTATATTATATAAATATTACATTGTATAGGAGTGATAAAAATAGGAGAAAAATATAATGGATAAAGCCAACTTTTCTAATGAGACAAAGTATACATAAAAAATTAAGCACCAATAATATATAAAAATAGAAATATAGGAAGTGGAAGCTACCATTTAAAATTTTACATATTTTTATTGGTATGCAATATATGAGTCATACTCTATGCGAATAATTTTTTTGTATAGTTTATGCACTCAATACTTTTCATTTAAATAAGTTAATCCTTAACGTGGCAATTAATATGGGACCATGTGGTGATGTGGATTTTTTTGGCTGGACTAGAAGGTTGTTGCAGATGCCCAATTGCATAAAGTCAAACAATTTGGTAAACATGGGGCCTAATTTTCCGTGTGATTTAATGATTGACTACTTAATTAGTACTCCCTCCTTGTTTAAAATTTTTGTACATAGATTAAAAAAATTATTTAATATTATTATTTAATAATTAAAATTTATATAAAATTTTATTACTACCTTTTTATGAGAAGTTGAAAACTATTAGTACAAAGGAGATAATTTCTTGGGACAATGAGAGAATGTAGGGGTGATATAGGAAATGAAATAATTTATTTTCCTAGAAAGTTATAAACGACAAATAAATTGAAATAATTTTTTTCTTCTAAAACGTCACTTATTTAAGAACGGAGAAAGTAGATGAAATCAACCATTTTTTTTACGATAGATGAGATTAATGTTATAAAATGAGCAAACAATTCGGACTCGATTCGTATTCGCTTGACTAAAAATTTGATTCGAGCTCGATTCGAAATATAAATGATTCAAATATGAATAAATTTTAAAGTTCGATAAATTACTCGAATATCTTTAAATTATAATTTTCTATTGATACTTGAATCATATTCGTTCGAAAAGGTCAAACTGTTCGGGCTCGATTCTGTAACTATACGAGCCTCAATCAAACCTAATTTTATACTCAACAAATTTTGTGAATCAAATCTGAATATCTCAATACTCGGCTCGACTCGATTTATTTACACACTTTGATAAGATCAACCTAATGAACCTTTACCTAATTTATTGGTGTTTGGTTCTTCAATCACTACCTGCTTGGAATAATTATATAATTTTGTTTTTGGTTAAAAGTCTGGTTCTTTAAAATATCAAAATACTCCTTGTTGACCCTCCCCCACCCCCACCCCCACCCCCACCCCAATTGAAAACATTGTTTTCAGTCCTATTGTTTCTAGCTTGCTTATCACACAAGACAATATTACCTTTGAACAGATGAAATATATATCCCTCGACTCATTTGCTGTTCCAATTAATTTTATAGTGAAAAATAATAATATGTGAAGAGTAATACACAAAATGAGACATCAAATGAAATGAAAAGTACCATTTTCCTGGTAAAATAAGAAGAAAATAGAAAAAGGAGTGACATTTCTTTCCCATTTAAATACGACCACTCTTCTGGTAATTATTCATTCATTCATTCATTCAAGTCAAGATAAATAAATTGTGGAGCCTTTTGGGTGCACTATTGTGAATAGGAGCGGGCATGGTTCGAAGAAGGAAGGCATCAGCCAACATTTTCCCTAGGCGGACCTGAGCCGGAGCGCTGAGGTGCAGCCCATCCGGTTCCAGCTGCAGTCCCTTGGCATCCACAGACCACACATTCGGAAGCTCGATTCCCAATTGTGCTTCTCTCACTGTTTCAATGTAAGGCCCTGATCCCGATGCAAGTGCCACCTATACCACTCCAAGAACCAATACAATTATTCAAATTACTAGACTATGGAACAATATATATCCAACTATGCATCACTACTAATGCAGCAATGAGAGCAGATCCTCTGTCTCTAAATTTTTTATTTTTTTGTGTTAATTGGTGTTAAATAAGAAGATATGTGTCAATATTTAAATAGTGAAACACAAGGATACAGTGAATTTGGGGACAGAGGATCTGCTGTATGCATCAATTGGCTAGAACTACTAATTAAACAATAGGCAATTCAATGTTACCTGAATAACAGGGAGCAGAGATACAAGATCTGCACGCAAATCCATAATAAATTTCTCCATTCTCCCTTTATAGGACTCTGCATCGGCTTGAATCACGGTATCACTCTCACCTTGATACCACAGCATTGCCCGGAGGGTGCCACCGCCTCCTCGCAAGGCAGCTCCAGCCCGGATCAACAGCTGGTTGTATAGGTGGGTCCCACGGGCCCACTGGCTTATATTCGTCCCCCCAATGGCGCAAGGGACTAGAGCCACGAGCCCCAGGCTGGAGTCCACGTGGAGCAACGAGTTGGCGAATGCCATCCCGGGTCCAATTCCGCAAGTCTTGTTTGTGTCCATGTCTCTGTGAAGAGGCTCTTGTGCCTCTTCCCAAGTGAGCCCTGCATTGAGCCGCATCACTGACTGACTAGGCCGGCATTCCAGTGGGACCACGCCGTCCCACGTGTCGTTGGTCACGCCTCCCCGGCCGGACATGTTGCTCTGTCCGGCCAGTAAAAATATGTGCTTGTTGCCGCTCACCATACTGGAGTCACCCAAAAGTATCAGCCAAAGAAAGGGAATCATGGCTTTAAATTTTGATGTAAAGTGTGGCAAATTAGCAGGATTTGGTACCCACCATGTGTGTGGGAGATCTGTTTAGCCCATTATGAAAGCAAGGCTGATTCCTCTTCACACTTACTATTATACAATGGGCAACTTGGTCATTTATTATTAATATTTAGAGATTATAAGATAATTAATGAACCCTTTGACTTACAAATTTCCTATTTTATTTATTTTTCTCATTTTATGTCAAACTCAATGTTATTTAATCTTTATTTTTAAATTTATACTTTTATCAATTGAGAGATAATTATTACCTTTTTTTTTTCCTTAGAATAACACTTGAGCCAAAAGTTATCGGTGTTTTTATTTCTTTTACTTAGAACCATAACTATTTTAAAATAAAATAAAAAAATGATATATATTACAAATATTTACATCGATTTTATCGTTTACATAGTTAAATATTAATGATATCTTTTTTGGAAGATGCGTCATAAGTGGAACCCTTTTTATCATTCTACTGATATCAGGTACTGATAAATTTCCTTGGACCATCTGAGCCGTGGAGGATGGTTCTCAGCCAGAACTGTTGGCTGGGTGGCTAAGCGATTGTTTGACAGCCACGTTTATTAATTTTACAGAGAGAGAATGAGCTGGAGAGAGAAATATCATGTTTTCAAACAAAAACATAGTGCAGAAGGCGCAGAGCAAGGAGAGATTCGTGAGGAAAGCCTAAATTCCAATGACCCTCCGCTTGGGTTCCCAGTACCATTATATTACAAGTAAATGAGAATGAGAATTATGAGTAAAGAAATGAGAATCAGATGAGTTTTTAGCAAAAGAAGAACTTTATTTGTGTCCAATCTACCGATTAGGATTTCGATGGAGGTGCTATGTAATTTCTTCGGGAGGTACTGTAATTTGGAAGGAATTATGATACATATATATACAAAAATAGAAGATTGAAGTGCTTTGGTTTCATTAAATTCAATGAAAATACAATAATTCTAGAGGGACATTTTTTTAGTGACATTCTAGTGACATTATTATTATTTTTTTTGGTTTTTTTTGGTTTTTTTTTTTAGAGTACCTCCCAAAAAATGTATAATATTTATTCAAATTGAAATTTTTATAAAAAACAGTGTTTTAGGTGTAATTTGGATACATACAAGAAACAGAGCCTGTACAGTCGGTAAAACACTGTTTTTTGTATGTATCCAAATTACACCTAAAACACTGTTTTCTGTAAAAATTCAAGTTGGAATAAATACTATACATTTTTTGGGAGGTACTCTAAAAAAAAAAACCAAAAAAACCAAAAAAAAAAAAACAATGTCACTAGAATGTCACTACAAAAATGTCCCCCTAGAAGGACTCATGAAAATAAGGAGTTAGTGGAAGCAAAGAAAAGACGACTTAAATACAATTTGAACCTCAAATTTTGTGTCAGGTGAACTTTGAACCCTAACATTCAAAACGTGTCCCTTTGCACTTCAGTCTTAAGTTTGGCATTCTTGTTGCACCCTCCGAACAATTTACGGGTCAAAACTGACCGGAATTACTACTTTAAAAGGGCTATTTTACTACTTTACCTTTCTTTATGATCTTCAAAACACGGACCTGCTCACTCTTTTTTAAAACCCTAACTGCAATCCAAATGCAATTGAAACAGAGAAGAGAAATGGAACGCAATTGCTACTTTAGGAAGAGAGCAATAATAAAGACGACATGGAGAAGCTATATTTATATTTTTTTTAATACCTCTAATATATTTTTTTTAAAGAAACAAGTATTGGAGACCTGCGAATGGGTCCTAATTTTGATTTTAGAGAGACAGAGAGAGTCAAATATGTCATTGCACTGCAAAAGCTTGTGTAGTGGACCATGATTCTCTCTATTTCAAGTGAATGGAGACTCTCCATTTTATGGTTCATATTTAAAATGTGTTGGAATGTGACATCATGCTGACAGGAGAGAGAGCGCATATTTTAAATCTGGACCATGAAATGAAGAATCTTCATTTATTTGAAATGGAGAGGATCCTAGTCCGTGTCGAGTATAGGCAAATATATAGAGTAAGAAACTAGAATTCAGCATGGGTTTGCCATATCTGTTGTTTGTTCTTGTTGTAGCCTTCTCTTGGCCAATTTCATCATCTTCAACTCTCCTTACTCTAATTCCAGGCTCATCGAATGCTTATTCCTTTGCCATAATATGGTTCACCCAACCACTGTCTGATGGGAATCACACCCTAGTTTGGATGGCCAACCGCGACGAACCTGTAAACGGGAAAGGCTCAAAGCTCTACCTACCTACCTACTGAAAAATGGCAGTCTTGTTTTAACAGATGCCAACCGCGGTCCCATTTGGGAAACAGCCATTACTATTGATTCAACTAAAACTGATGAGCAATGGTAGTAACCTTGTTGTCTCCAGTTTAGAGCAGGCACCCTTCTTCCTGAACAACCACTAACAAGAAATACTCTGTTAATCTCTTCAAAAAGCCCAAGTAATTATTCTTCTGGTTTTTACAAGTTGCGTTTTGACGAGAACAACATTCTCCGTCTATGATCCCTCCGTGTATGTTAAACTACCCACAGGTGTATGTTAAACAACACTTTGATAAGACTCGTGCAGTACATGAATTTTGATCCCTCCATGTATGTTAAACTACCCACAAGTATTGTCAGATTCTATGATCACAAGAACCCTTCGGAAGTAAATTCCAACTTAAATTGCTCGTCCCAATATACCATACAAGAAAGTATGCTTCTTGTTTATGTAAATGGTTACAAATAAAAGTAAGCAGACAGGTTACCTTCAGGTAGCCACCGGTTTCAGAAGATTCAGCTATGCAGAACTCAAAAAGGTAGCGCGGAACTTCACTAAAGAGATTGGTAGAGGAGGGAGTGGCATTGTGTACAAAGGCGTATTGTTGGACAATCGAGTTGCAGCAATCAAGCGGTTCGAGGAAGCTAACTACCAGGGGGAGGCAGAGTTTTTAGCCGAAATTAGTATATACAATGGGGAGACTAAACCATATAACTTTGATAGTATACAAAGTAGATGAAAATTTTGAATTTCTAAAGCACTCAATTTCCGTTTGACAGATGAATTAAGTGACTTCAAACATTCTTTATTCATAATGAAAAACTATTTTCAGTCTCGAAGTAAAATTATTTTTAACTATAGAGTACTTCAATATCAAACACAATGATGTTGCATTTAGATTGAAGGAATGGAATAGAGATTGGAATGATTCATTTCATTCTAATTAGAATGATTCATTCCATACTCTCCCTTCCCCAAGACCTTCATGACTCAATGATTAAAAAAAACTAAGCATGAAATCTTTGACAAGAATGTTAAATTTTAGTCGAAAATAGTAAAAAAAAAAAAATGGTTCAATTCATTCCAATCGCAACCAAACATAAATTTTTTTATTACATAAAATTGAGTCATTTCATTCCTACCTTTATTCCTTCAATCCAAACGCAGAATGATTCTCGCCGCATTTAAAGTATATATTTTTTCCCCAATATTTATTCTTAAAACCATAGGTTGTTGGTTTTGTAATAATGGCATAATAATGAAATTTTGAAAGCATACTTAAGAATATTATGTCATTTTATACTAACATTCATAAATGTGTAGAATAAAAAAAATGACAAATGATACTCTTTTTTGTAAAATATTAGTGCATGGATCAACTTAATAGGACTCTTTCTCCATGACGATATAAATATGATAAACAAAAATTATAAAACAAGATGATGTCGTAATATCATAATAAATTATGAAATAATATAAAGTCAAATTAAATTATATGCAATTAGTAAGTTAAGTTGTGAAATTATTAACTATAAAAAGTAATCAATAGTTAATGTTGTAGAACCAAAATTCATTTTATGTTCTTACAAACTTTGATTTTAACTTATTATTCTACAATAATTGTATTCTATAAAAAGAGTCATTTATTTACATACTTTGTCATACAATATATTTTAACTTTAAAATAAGTTTAGAATTTTATTTTACTCAAATTTAGACTCTAAATAACTAAATATTAAAAATATAAAAAAAATATTATGATTATATAATAATGAATATTAAAAAATATATCATGTATTATAAAATATATACTATTGATTAAACTTTAGAATTTATTGCATATAGGAGATGTTTAAATTAACTAATGTTAAAAGTAATTATGACTTATACATTATTGACAAAAATTTTGTTAATTTTATATTAGCGAATAAAATTTAGTTAATTTTTAAAAAGTCATAATAGTAACTTAGTTAATTTTTAAAGAGTATTGCTACACTTACACAGAACTCTTCAAAAAAATTACTTACAACATGAGGTGGCAAAATGTAATTATTAGATGATCTACTCATATATGGGTGGGTCTAATAATTGTAACCAAGGCCAAACACATCATTTTCTATTTATTTTTTTGTAACCATTCCTTAATCACCATAGTATTATTGATTTTTAAAACTAAAAGTCCTACTAATAACTTATTATTCTCCAATAATTTTATTCTTAAATATCTACATATAGAGAATATAGGGAAAATAGTATGAGA
The DNA here is from genome assembly GCA_020205555.1 of Panax stipuleanatus. Taxonomy (NCBI): domain Eukaryota; kingdom Viridiplantae; phylum Streptophyta; class Magnoliopsida; order Apiales; family Araliaceae; genus Panax; species Panax stipuleanatus. The sequence continues at coordinate 400,988 of CM035125.1, read as the reverse complement.
AAATAATAACTATTATTAAAAAGAATAGTATCCATAATACAAAATATATCAATTTTGTTTTAAATGGGAAATCTTTAGTTAATTAATACTAAAATAATTTCCTTACTTATATATTTTTTTATTAAAAATTAGTTATCTTTTAAAACTAAAAATTATGATGGTAACTTATTATTCTCCAATAATTTTATTTCATATAGAAATCTTGAAACACCAAGTTTAGGGTTTTCGGTACTCAATTTCGGAACTTTAAAAAACTATACATAAATTTTAAGATTAAAAATAAAAACTAGATATTAAATTTAAAAATTGTAATTTTTTTTTGTAAAATTGACAACAAAAGAAATATATTACTAATGCTAAATTGTGAATTTTTGATAATCATTTGTTTGAGTAATGTATTGTAGCCATTTTAATAGTAATAATAAGTTGATTTGAATTTCAAAAAGTATTTTATAATTATTATATATAATAAATTAAAAATCTAAAATAATTTTAATTTAAAAATAAAATCGTGATTTAAAAATAATTTTAATTATTATATATAATAAGTTGATTTGAATGACTATGAAGTTTGTTACAAGAGACAAGAGGCCCACCTTCCGTATACGAACAAAAGTATACGGACCCAAATGAATCTAAACCCTTGAAAGAGGACTAGTGGACTATGTATTTCTCATTTATTGATGTCATTCACCTGGCCCACACAACAGAGACTGCAAAACAAAAGAGTCCAAACCCAACCTACTACCTCTTAAAGCAATACAACCCCCTCAGTCCTTCCCTTCTAAAATATACAAATGGTTGGCAGGACAAAGAAATAAAGCTATAAAATATGAAACAAGATTAAAGAGTTTTATTAAAGTTTCAATAATGCTTTGGTGATTAAAAAATATAATTAAAAATAGATACAAAATAATATATATAGTAATAATTGGTTAGATCTATACTATTGCAACAAAATACAATTATAAAAAGTAAATATAAAATGATGTGTTAAATTGAATTAGTTAATATTTTATCGCGCATGAATTCAGCCAATGATTATAACCAACCACAAACATGTACATCATTTTATATTTCATTTTTGTAACGATTCTTTAGTCAGCAAATCATTACTTGGTTAGCTAGTATTCAATATAGTAATTTTCTTATATTAAAATTAAATTTGATTGTAATAATTTGAATTTTAAAATTTCCCAAATTAAACTCAAAAAATTAAAATATATTTCTAATTTTAGTGATCCTCAAGGCACCCTATTTTTTGGGTTTAGCCTAGTGATTCTCAAGATGCCCTATTTTAGTGATACTCTATGAGGTTTCATTAGTTATTGATATTATAATTAATAGTGATGATGTATTTGATTATCAAATTATATTGTATATTCTAAAATGGGGCTTGTAAAAAAAATTGTAAATTACTCATTCTGTTTCAAAATATAAGATTATTATTGATTTTTTGAAGTTAATTTAAGATATTTTCAACTCAAAATAAACATAATTTTTGTTTTCCATTTTAGTCAATACAATAATGAATATTATAAACTGTCTAACAAGTATTACTCACTCTAAAGATATTTTTCATAACTTTTAATAAATCATCTTAATTTTATGTTTGAAAGCTTCTTAAATTAACTCTCCAAAATAATAAAGACCTAAAACCGAGAGTGTATCATAATTTTAGATATGGCAAAAAGATGTATTATCTCATTGTGGTTGTTCACTTTTAAGTTAGCTTTAAAAATATGAACTAATTAAAATTTAAGAATTACATTATTCTGTTAAATTCAATGAATGTTTGTTTATTTATTACCTACATGGCATTTAAAAAAAAATATGAAAATGATGCGAAAACAAATAAGCAGACACAAGTGAGATGAACTTATAATATCTTGTACATCCCTGATGGATTTTAATATTTATTTAATCCAATAATAAGTCACATTTAAATAATAAAAGATAACTCTTAAAAATTAAATTTTCAAAAAACCATCATCTTCAACCTCTAACCTGTTCAACCCAACCCGTTTTCTAGTCATACGGGTCAAAAGTAATAAATATATTGTTTCTACTCAAAATCATACAAGTAATGTGTCAAATTCTTTGTTTCGGTGATGCCTATTACAACATGATATCCATTTCTCAAAAAGAAGTCAAAGATAAAACAGATCTGAAATAAACGTAACCAAAAATGATTTATATTTGAAATCATAATTCCTTTGTAAAATGAAAACTTAAGCCACTAAAACACCATAAAATTGCATGATTTGGTGATAAACAATGATTGTTTCATCTACTAGGAGGTCTAAAGAAAAAATAGCAAACTGAAAATTTTGAAATGGTGAGGCCAATTTGCGGAACTCTTTCTTGGGAAAAGAGAAGAAAAGACAAAATATATTTTAAAAAGTTGGTTTCAAAATAATGCTAGTATCACATAAATATAGATCACATAATGTTCACATACACACACATGCATATTTGTAGGTTCCACATGTCAGGCGGGAACTCACAGTATGCATATGTGTGTATGTGAACATTATTTGATCTATATTTTTGTGATAGTAGCATTTTTGTTATTTCAAAGCCATGAGAAGAAGACTAGAGATGAGATGAAGAGGAAAAAGAATAAAGTAACCCAGTTGATGAAAGAACTTAGAAAAGGGAGAGAAATAATTTATTTTTTTTAATTCACATCTGAAAAATAAATGTTCAAATTTGACATTCGTCTAAGTAATTTGACGGAATGACTTGATTAATAATTTTTAAAAAATTCAGTTAGTTAATTATATATTTTTAAAATTATGTTTAAAAGTGGATAATACCTCTTTTTGCCTTTCAATATCGTGTAGATTCGAACTATGATTTCAATGCATTTCCAAGTGAAACATAATTATTTAGTTAGGTCAAATTATAGTTGAGGAGCCAAGGCTGACCAAGTTGCTTGGTATTCTGTCCCTCTCCGTGCTCAACTATCAACCATAATAACCTATTTGAAAGTTAACCTATTGACCGTTGTTCCCAAGTATTTGATTATGACATCACCTCAATTTCATTTTCAATTACTAAATTATAATTGGTTTTGTCACAAAATTCAAAATAATAAGTAAAATATGTAATGAATTTTGAGATCGTTTTCGGCCAATAATTCAACTGAGTTTGATTTATAAAATCCAAGTTGAACTTAATGGTTGCAATCCACTTCTAGTTGATTTAAATGCAACTAAATAAACACATTCTTAAAGGGATTGATTAAATAAATAAATGACAAAAAGAAGACCCACACACTGTTTATACGGCGGTTTATTAATTAATTATTCAGTTGTTGCTTCTAGCTTTAGCTTATATGATTTTAATTATTACAGTGATTAATTATTTAATTTTAATTTTAATGTATAGGGACTTGTCCCTTTGTTTAATTTAACACGAGAATCACGATACACACACACACACACACATATATATATATATATATATATATATATATATATATATATATATATATAGATCATCCTCCCGGCCCGTCTCTTTCATATATACCAAAAGGGCGGTTGTGGTTTTCCCTTGAATCTTAGCCAAATGCTCCTACTATTAAGACTTTGACCTGAAATTAATGGTCCGATTGGACATTTTGTATGTTTATTTTACAATTATTAAACCTGCTGGTAGCTATGGCCTATGAGCATATGATCTTAATTCATAACAGAAAGGAGGAATAGGGTCAATAGATTTAGTTTTCTAGTTTTTATTGTATAAATTGTTAAAACTACAATTTCTAAATTGGAAAATTTTAAGTAGCTTAAAAAAATTTATCTCAAAATTCACTTAAATTGCAATATGCTAATACAAGTTAAATATATATTTTTTTCCGAAAACATATATTTTGGGACGGAGGGAGTAAAACCATTGTTGAAACATGCATGCTTTCGTCTACATCAGTCGTAGGTAGAGTGTTCGTACGTACGTACGTCGGGCCTTGATGACTTGCATGTCGATCAGTCTTTGAGCGAACCCTGAAATAAGAAGAAGAAAAAAAGAATGTGCATAGGAGGTTGTATTTTAAATCCGCTTCTGGTGCCTATGTTAATTAATACTCTTTCAGAGAACACAATATAAAGGTATTGAGCATCAAACTATACTTACTTTTACTAATTGTTAATTTGGATCTCCTTATATATATTATGTTTGTAGTCTGTAGATAGAGCGTTAGGATGTTGTATTCTAAACTGTTAGCCTTATTTGATCCATGATTGACACCTCAAGTCCAGTCTTTTGTCGGGGTGTGGGACATGAGACTATGATCATGGCTTTAGATCTTGGGTGACCGGGAGTACATGATTAGCATGAAGTGAACTTCATGATAAATTCATTTCATGTCAAATATAGTGTCCACACGCAGACAAAGAGATTGTGTGTCAACACTGTATTGAGCATGAAGTTCACTTTCAGTAAAATTCGCTTTATATTAGCCGGATCTGAGTAATCTTATGTTCATAATAATTACTGCAGATGTATTGATGGTCGAATATTACACCAAGTTATTTGACCTTATTCACTATCATCGGGTTTAGGTCTTGGGGTACGAAGGAAATACCAAAACAGATTATTACATGAAAATTCAATTAAAAAGTTCATTTTAATTCTTTTTGGATGAAAGTAGTTGAGATGAAAAAAGGTTAGTAATTGGTCCATATATATATATATATCATTATACGGATCACTTTTTTATTAACTTAAAAAATAGAAAAATTACTTTTCAATTCACCAAGGATTTATTTAAAAATATTTATTATCAAAAAATTTATAAGAATATTAATCTCGTTTACTATTTATGTAGGTGGAGCTTTGTAACTATATTAAGTTCTCTTATTAAATTATTAATTCTCTTTATTTATTTTTTATTTTTATCTTCCCCCTCACTTTTTTGACAAGAAAACCCATTTATTATGCCTAGTGCCTAACCGCTAAAATTCCTGATTCTATAGTGCTGCCCGCACCTAGAGGCAAATCCCTACAAAATCTACAAAACTACTAGTACTATATTTTACTCGAAATCCGTGCATGAGAAGTTGGTTATAGCTGGCAACAATTGACATGGCCGCAAAATTTCAAATAAAGTTGCAGTTAGGCCAATTAAAATTCCACGTCATCTATAAACGACAAAAACCACGTGGGCCCTACTTTACAGGCATCATAAGCATCGATATGGCGTATAATTAAACTTTGTCGGACGAGTATTCAACTTAGGCGGGTTCAATCATCATAAACTTTTTCATTTTATATATGGAAAGTTATTGTACTACAAATTTTAGTGCATTTTAACTTTAATCTTATAAATAAATAAACCCTTCTTTTAGATATTTTGAGTGTGCAGGTAATATTTTTGTAGTATTATTTTGGGAGTCTTCTTATGTATGTATTGTAATAAATTTATTTCAATTTATTATTTTAAAATTTATTAATATATGAAATTGAATAGAATTATAAATCGGTGTTACTTGTTATACATAATAAAAAAAATCGATGAGAGGTGAGAAATAACTCACGTTCTTGCATAAAGTGTACTTTATTAATAATAATATTTTAAAAAATTATAAAACACCTTTTTATACATAATAATATATTACATCAAACGACGTCGTTTTTTGTATGATACTTTATTTAATTATATACGCGATATCCCTCTTTTATTTTTTTTGTTATAAAATTATCTTTATCTTTACTTTAATAACGCATGATTAATTTAATACTAGTCGTGTATATCATTTATTTGTATCAAATTTAAGGGTGTGTTTATTTAGAGCTGAATGAAGTTGAATAGTTGAATCGGTAAGATTTTTGGGTTGAATAGCTAAGTGTAATTTTTTTGACTGAATTAATTGAATGACTGCTGAATGAAATATTTTATATTTAATTTTTTTTACAATATTAACTATTATATTAAGTAATATCAAAAAAAATTACAACAAATTTGAATTTTTTAAGAAGGGTAAAATAATAAAAATCTGTTATTCAGATGTTTCAAACATGTCAATTATCAAATAATTTTTTTATTCAATATTCAGAATTATACTCTATTTAATTCATTCAGATTACTTAAACATTAAAATTATTTTATTCAGTTTTATCACACAGTCACCAAGTCTTATAAAATATAGTTCTAATGCTCAATCAGTGAATGAATGTTCACTTAAGGGGCTTGTTTAACTAGTGTCATGTCTGAGTTGAATTTGATGCTCGTTACATTCAATGTCCCAACCCAAAGTTAAAAATAAATATCGTCATCATTCATCTCTTTTCTATAATTAAGAAAAAGACAATTTGTTAGAGAATCTCAATAAACCAACTTTAGTTCCCAGTCCCCCTGCGAAACTTAAATAATTATAATTATCATCTTTCACTAAGCTTTTTGATTTGAGAGTACCCCATTTTCAATTAACTAACTTTTGTGGACTAAAATGAGGCAACATGCATAGCTTCTTCTCCTTCTTCTAGTTATTGTTTTTTACTACTACTTTTTATTAGTTAAGATCAAGTGGGAGGAACCATCCTCCCTATTTCCACACCATGTGATTAAATAAACCAAATAATATAGGAGTAATTATTATTTTAAGAGAAATTACATTATAACGGGATCTCATATTTTCACATGTATTTTTGTTATTTTCATATACATATTTTTATCTCACGTGAGTATAAAGTGAATTCTACTTTTATGTGAAAGAGAATCATGTAAAAATATCAAAAATAAATGTAAAAATAGTGTTGCCCTAATATAATACTCGTTCTGTCCCTTAATATAAGTCGTTTTATAGTTGTGCATAAGTATTAAGAAAATTATTGTATAACATTAAATATAATATTAATTATTTATATTGTCCTTGTATCGGAAAAAAAGAGTGTTATTTATTGACAAAAAATAGTGAGAGAACCAAAGTTATATTTAATACTTGGGATAAAGTTATAATAATATTGAAAATAAAATAATTAATGCTTATTTAAAATTCTTAAACGACTTGTATTAAGGGAAAAAAATATTTTGTCTAAAACGACTTTTATTATTAATAAAGGGAGGGAGTACGAGTATTATATTAAGTGAGAGAATTGTTCCTTTCTTGAAAGATATGTACTTAATAATTTACAAAGCTGGCAAATTAAGACGTTAATTTAAAGTTTTCAAGCATCCGAATGTTGCTGGAAAAAGCCAAACTACTCGCAAGCATGCCTCGCTTTGTACTCATTTGTACTTCTTTCTTTTTCCTAACAAGTGGCTACTTGCTAGCTATAATTATTAGCCACTTTTTTTATTTTATTATTATTTTGAGTTTTGATTATCATTTATTTAGATTCTTAAAATAACTTGAGAATCGTCATAGGTAAAACAATTTTTGGTTTTATTTTCATTCAATTATCTGAAATTGGTGAAAAATAGATGAATAAAAAAAAATTAACAAAATTTGCTTACATGATTAACTTTTTTTTAAATGTTATAATCTATTATAATAATTTATCTTAACCGAGAGAGGGAATACATAGTCTTCATCGAGAAGCTTGTTGCTGTCTTATTATGGACCTAATTTCTTCATAAGATGTTGTCAACAAGATTCGAACACTTGACCTCAATATCAATAAAAGTGAGTTATATCATATATGAACGGTAATGGGGTTGGGAAGGGGCGAGGAAGGGGTGCGGGATTACACATTCTATCCCCATCCTCGGTCTTATAAAAAAACTTCATACACGTCTCACTATCTACGGGGATTAAAACTTAATAATCATCCCCATGGAGAATTTATATTACTAAATGGATTAATATTTTGTGAATTTAAAAAAAAAAATCAATTTTAGTTATATTTTCAATAATATACATACATGAAAATTAATTATATTTTAGCACATACATAATAAAATTAAAAAATAAATAAATAATAATATACACACACAAAAAAAGACATATATTTTAATTATGTAAAAATTATCGGACCTGCGAATCACCATGAAGACGAAACAAATTATCATTCCCTAGTTGAGTAATATTGATAAAAAAAATTTCTCACCTTTTCAATAAATTATTAGTACTATCTCCGTTCTTTAAAGAGTGCAATTTTAATAAAAAACACACAAATTAATAAGTGGGATAAAATGACAAAGTTAGCATTTCTCTTCCTTTAATGCATTAACTTTCCTATTTAGTGCATTAATTAAAACAAGAGTATATTTAAAAAAAAGATTTTGAGTTCCTAAAAGTGTGTTATTTAAGAAATAATTTTTTAAAACTAAAATTGTCCTCTTTAAAGAAAGGAACGGAGGTAATACTTACTACTCTTTAAAACTGCACTATTTAAGGAAAGGAACGGAATATATAAGAAGAGTAAAGAGGAGAAGATAAGTCTAAATGAAGGGGTTGTACTGTCCGTACAAAGTTAGCATTTCTCTTCCTTTAGTGCATGAACTTTCCTATTTAGTGCATTAATTAAAACAAGAGTATATTTAAAAAAAGAAAGTTTTGAGTTCCTAAAAGTGTATGCTTTAAAAAATAATTTTTTTAGATTAAAACTGCCCTCTTTAAAAAAAGAAACAGAGGTAATACTTATTACTCCCTAAAACTGCACTCTTTAAAGAAAGGAACGGAGTATATAAGAAGAGTAAAGAGGAGAAGATAAGTCTAAATGAAGGGGTTGTACTGTCCGTACAGGTAACAGGACCGAATTTAGACGAGGGATGGTTGAGCGTGGGGTGGCACGTGAGAGTTTTGTACATGTGGGAAGAAAGAGAAAGAGAAAGAGTCCCAGGGAACAAGTAGTTGTTAGATGTATTTTTCGTTTTCAACTAAAACAGCTGTATACCGCGTAACTAATTAACTACGTCCGTCCGTCCGTCCATATTTATTGATTGATTGTTGACGACCAACCTGTAGTCAACCCCATCCCCCCATTTTCTGTTTCTTGTTGTGTTGCCTTTCCTTTCCTTTCCTATTATGTAAATTTAAACAAGTTTGTTAAAAGCTTCACTCTATTCAACTAAAATTATATATTCTTTTTTTTATCACTTCAATATTTTCTTCTCATATAAACGTTTCACTATATAAAGTGAAAATCACTTTGTTTGTGCATTCTCTTAATTTTTCTCATTTTGTGGTCTTCATTTGAAAAAAAAAATTAATGTGACATTTCGAGAGAGGAGAAAGAAAAAATTTGATATGATCGTGAAATAAAAGGAAGATGAAATATTTTGTCTAGAAAAAAGAAGGGAAAATGTAACATATGAAAAGATGATTTTGTTAAGATTTGACCTGTGAAAAGATGTAATATTGCAATTTGCAACCAATGAATCAGAATTCTGTTATTCATAGTAAGTTGGTCAATTGATCAAGACACGCAGAAAGAGTAATCATCTCTCAGCCTGCGTGTGACACTGTATTGGTCAATTAATCAAAATTAACTTTATGCTAACCACTCCCAATCAAGAGGTAGATGGTTACATTTGTGGGTTTTTAGATAAAGAGAAAGAGAATAGAAAGTTTAAGAGAAGATATGCAAAAGTAATTTTCATAACAAGAGTTTATAAGAAAATGAAAATGCGAAAACAGAACGAAAAGAACAAAAGCTATTTGGGTATTGTTATGGTATACATTTAATGCTTCTCTTTCTAAATTATATGATCAGTATTGACTTTATAAATGTCAATTCAAATAATTTCAAACACAAAATTGACATGAATTAATTTAATTTATGTTAAAACAATTATAAATGTTACAAATTATCTAAAAATATTATAAGTTATATAGGATTTATGACTTTTTAAATTTAAATAAATTATATTAATTTCAAATTTTAAAAAAGCTCATATTAATTTTTTTAAAAATCAATAGGAGAGAGTATTTATCACAGAAAACTTGTGCCTTATTTCGATGGGCATTAGCATGTTGGTTACTGGTTAGTCACTCCAAACAGCCCCTTACTCCAAACGAGTATAGACCATAGCAACGGGTGGGTAAGTGGATGTAAAATAATCAGTTTTGGAAGTTTAAAAAAGATGAGGCGACACGTGTGACAGGCACGTGTAAGTAAAAAAAGAAGGCCGTTAGGATTAGGGCAGGATTTACAGGCTGGACTGACACTACTAGTACCGTTCGTCCCCCGATTCTGCTACTAGTTTTTGTCGTCTTCCGCCACCTCAGCACCCCGTCCTTTTCTCCCATCTACTTTAAATTTCAATTTTTTTAAAATATAAAAAGATTAAAAAAATCCGTCTCTCTCAATATGCTCTACAGCCTGGCTGGCTTCAGTCAAAAAGTCCATCCGCCCCATTTTCTCTCTCCTCCCAACCGTACGCTTCACTTCAAGCTCCGTTATTAACTTCCAAAACGGTCGGTGATTTGAATTTCTAATAAAACCCTTTTATTTTCTCTCTCCTACCCGAGATTTCTGCTCTCTGATTCATATAGCTGGACAGCTAACTCCCTTACATTTCGACGCGTGTCCTTTGCCAGCTGTATGCTTGTAAGTTGTAACTGCCTATTAACTGGTCACCTGCTACCGGTTCAGCCAGTCATCCCTATCCTCTTCGCCTTCTCTCTCATATAAATACCCTCCCCCACGCTTTCCCTCTCATTTCTCACACATAGTTGAGGCTCCGCCTCCTCCAGCTCCCTAAGAAACCTTAGTATATAACTTAACTATATATAATCATAAAAAAAAATTATATTTATAAAAAATAGTATTCTGTATAACTCTCATTTCAAACAGATTTTCTAATATAATCTTAGTATTAGTTTCTTTTGGTTAAATCTATGGCGACCTCGACCAAAGATTTGGATCGGATCAAAGGTCCATGGAGCCCAGAAGAAGACGAGCTGTTACAGAGGCTGGTGGAGAAGCACGGAGCGAGAAACTGGTCGCTGATCAGCAAATCGATCCCGGGTCGATCAGGGAAATCGTGCCGTCTGCGCTGGTGCAACCAGCTATCGCCGCAGGTGGAGCACCGCGCCTTCACGGCGGAGGAGGACGACACCATCTTACGGGCCCACGCGAAGTTCGGTAACAAGTGGGCCACCATAGCCCGATTGCTCAACGGTCGGACGGATAACGCGATTAAGAATCACTGGAACTCCACGCTTAAACGCAAAAGCTCGTCTATGTCCGATGATGGTGCCTTGGCTTTCTTCGACGGCCAATCTCACCAGCCGTTAAAAAGATCGGCTAGCCTTGGGTCGGGTCAAAATGCTCCGATTCTGCGTTTCAACCCGGGAAGCCCGTCCGGATCCGACTTGAGCGATTCGAGCCTTTCTGGCATCCCTCCGGTACCCGCCCAGCATGTTTATAGACCCGTTGCGCGAACCGTCGGCATTAGCCCTCCGGTTCCCGTTCAGCAGATTGATACGGCGTCGTCCACGACGACCGACCCGCCGACTTTACTTTCTCTGTCACTTCCAGGATCAGAGTCTTGTGAGGTGTCCGATAAGGTTTCATTGGCGCCGGCTCTCCCAGCTGCTGCTCCGGCGACTCCTAATAACTACGAGAAGGAGTTTTTCAGCCCGGAGTTTCTGTCGGTGATGCAAGAGATGATAAAGAAAGAAGTGAGGAGCTACATGTCTGGGATGGAGCAGAATGGTATGTGTATGCAGGCCGAAGCTGTGATTCGGAATGCCGTGGTGAATCGAATTGGGATGAGCAGGATCGAGTAGTCGGTGATTGTAGATGATAGTCTGAAGAGACTTTTGGGGATTTTATTTTATGGCGATGACCATGAATGAACCAGAACGTGGAAGGATTTGGAGGAGAGAGAGAAAAGAAACTATCTTTTGAATCTCCGTTAGCTTGTTATACAAAAATAAATTTTGGGTAGTGTACAGTTGATGAGGGAGAGCCTAGTTGATTAGTAGTTCATGAGTAACAATTTGGTGTTGAATAGAAAATGCAGAAATGGGGGGAAAATGAAAATAATAATTAAAAAATTTCTTTATCTATCAATTAAGACTGTCTTTCTTCTACATTAGTTTTTAGTTTTATGTTAATTAATAGAGAGTTTAGAAATGGATTTGAAGATCAATGATAAAATTATGAAGACAATTTTTTTGTCTGCTTAGTTTTTTGATGGTGAAGATAATTAGTATGTTTTTTTTGAATATTTTCTGGGTTTTAATTAATTTGGATCCAATCAACTAACCTTACTTCCTTTATTCATACCTGTTTTATTGATAATTTTATTTATAAAATAAATAAATCTAAAAAGGGTAGTATTTATTTTTTTGTTAAAAGAAAAACTTCAAGCTTGAGGGCTTATTAAATGGTATATATATTCTTAAAATTGGAGGGTTTATCTGAAATTCAAGAGTAACAAAAATAGACCCACAACTTACAACTGCTCAATCATTGTGGACGAACATAAGATTTAAGAAAGGTTTTTCTGGTACTCATTGTCTGAATCCCACCACGTAAGAAGTCACCTCTTAGCCGTTTTACACGAAGAATTGAAGCCCGTGAACATGTTCAACCCTGGTATGGTATTGGTACCTCAGAATCTTGACTAGTTGAACCCCCCTTTATTAATCTATTTAAAATATTTCAAGTTGAATTTTAAATAATTCTAGGAGTATTTTAGAACGTAATTTAACATTCTTCCTTATTGTAGTATTATTATTATAGTTCATAGTTACGCCCTAGCCAACAAAAATGAGGAAATTTAATGGAGCTAGGGCGTAGCTGATAAGCTCGACCCAATTGTGTCCCACCCCTGCTGGATAAGCTCTACTTAAGTTTTGTCATTTTAATCCAAATTCTATCAGTGTAATGCCCTTCTTCTCTGGCTTTGGCTACTCCCCGGAATGAGTTCTTTTAGGTGGACATGAAAATTGGATAAAAAAATTAGACCAAGTATATTTGAATTTAACGTTTTTGTATTTTTACCCATTATTGGAGATCAAAATACAAATAAGTGAAATTCACTATTTAACTTATCTCATAGCGCCCCCAAAAAATTAACTTTTCCCATCTAAGAAGCTATTGAGAAATTTATATTTTGTTTTAACATTTTAAATGAGTGCATTTGAAATTTTGGACCTTGCATTTTCATCATCTACCTGTCTCATATTGGGCCTTGCATTTTCATCATCTTCTACACACTGAAGAGCAACTTGAACAAGAGTCTCCATCCTTTGTAAATCGTATGCGTCGTTCAATCTTGCGTTGTGTCAACAATTTCCCCAATCCACCGAGCCTTCCCCCTTTCTGCAGCTGCTTAATTGCATCTTCTCCTTTACCCAAGTGAGAAGCATTTTCTGCTCAGACCCCCCTTTGTCATTGTTGCTGCTACAAACACCTGTAGGGCTTCTCCCGGTTGTGATCATCTCCAATGCAAGGATTCCATGGCTGTTGTACACATCCACTTTGGAAGTAATATGCTGATCATTCAAACCCCATTCAGGAGCCATGTAACCCCCTTGTTGGGCCGTAAATATTTTGGGCCGGTCAATTTTTATTCATTATGGGCTTTCTGAGTCAGACCCATTTTTACTGTTGGAGTATTGGGCTACTATCCAAAAGATCATTTAGATATACTCTAGATTGAAGCTGGTAGTGGATGACAGGTGGCAGTTTATAGACTAAAGATTACCCCTAATCTGTGAGATTAGCAGGCGGCTGATTGAGGTGATGGGCCCAGCCGTCTTAAGCCACCTTCATTAATGAGGAGTTGACATAATGTTGACTGGGGGAAAAGCAAGTAGAAAAAAGCCTGCATGCAGCCAATTGACAAAGACATCGGGGGAAAACATGCAAAGGTGATGAGACAATAAAAGGAAAAAAGGCACTACACAGACGGGGTAAGAAACATATTTTTCTCTGCAAACACTAGAGCACACGACCTCCATTGTTAGACCATTTTCTCTCAAAATCTGTACTTATTCTCACACCGGAGCGATCCCCGGCGGCCCAAAACCGTCGAGATCCGGTGCTGACGTGTTCATTGTGCAGGATAAAGAGTGCTTTTCTTGATTGAGGCGCGTGACGAGATTGTGGCGTTAACATTGGCGCTAGAAGGAGGGCTCTTAGTGTTTCTGATCTTCAATCACAACGTATTAAGCATCTTACGTCGGAAGCTATGGTAAAAAGTAAAACGATCACGGCTGAGGGACAGCCAACGGACGCTAGTTTTTCTCTGCAAAGGATTTCGGTGAAAGACAGACTAGGACCCTCAAAAAGTATTCATGACAGACTTGAGTCACAGAGGGTACTAGGAGGTTCTCAAGCTAGAGACCATGGGGATGCCAAGAGGAAGTTATTTTCTACTGCTAGCAAAGGTTCCGATAACGATCGGAAAAAGATGATGGATACACCACTCAAGGCCCGGCATCGAGAAGGCCATACAGACAAGATTTCTGTCTTGGCAAAGAAGGCTCAAGAGACCGACACAGCTTTGAAAGCACTTCTGCAGCAGAGAGAGGAGATTTCTAAACAGATGGTTCTTGCGGCCGAGAAAAAAGACGAAGCTTTCAGTTACACTCGACCGGGAAGAAGGGCTAAATCACGTGGTCGAAGAGCAAGGAGGAATGAATACTCCAAGCGAGACGATAGTGAGACTTGTAGTCATTCTCCCGATGAGAAATGAAGTATATCACAAGAATATTCTCTCGAGATTTCGAAAAGGACGCCTCGTATTGAGTACCATAGAAGCGGTAGAAGAGATGGGCGACGAAGCCGATCTAGAAGTCCGTCTCCAAGGAATTCGAAGAGGATACACCATACAGGGAGTTCTCGCTCTGGTCGAAGTACGAGACGAAGTCCTTCAACATCGTTTAACTCGGATGAAAAAGATCGGATTAGACACAATAAGACGATTTCTCCAAGGAAGGAGGTTGTTTCTTCACCCGGGTTGGTGGAAGACCTAGTGAAAGAAATAAAGGAGCTTCGGAAGCAGCTAGCAGAGGATCAACAAGGTAGGAAGACTTCGGATAAAAAGGCGTCCCCCTTTTCATCTGAAATTCTTAAAGAGAAAGCTGATCCCAGCAAAAAGTTGCCTCATATGGAAAGCTACGATGGTTCTGGAGATCCGTTTGACCATAGCCAAGCATTTGACAGATTAATGGATTATTACGACTATTCAGACGCAGCTAAATGTCAGACATTCGGATTAACATTAAGAAAGGACGCAAGGCAATGGATGGGGGCTCTGGCTTCAGATTCGATTGCGTCATGGGCGGATTTGTGTGACAAATTCCATGCTCGCTTCGGGAGCAATAAGAGAAGAGGGAGACCCACGGGATCGTTGGCCCAAGTAAGGCAATATCCGAGTGAGACTCTGGGGCAGTATGTGAAGAGATTTCAAGAAGCTGTAGGGCAGATTTCAGATCTTAATGATCTTCAGGCGGTGGGGTTATTCCAGAATGGCTTAGATCTGGTGAAATCGGAAAAATTAGTAAAGAAGCTGATGTTCAAACATCCAAAAAGTCTGGCCGAAGCGTTTGAAAAGGCCGAAGGTTTCATCGTGGTGGAAGAAGCAATGGCTAGCTTGAAACAAAGCTCCTCGGAAAAAGTAAAGGAGAAAGACGTTAGTCAGAGAAGAAATAATACCGGCAATGATCGATCCGAAGAGAACCAGAAAAGGTATGGTAGTAATTGGATGTCCAGGGGAGATCGTCCACCCATTCCAACTCAAAAGGTGAACAAGGTATACACACAACTTAACACGGATCGGGCCACCATTTTGGAACACATTAAAAACCAACCGTACTTCGAAGCGCCCAAAAACAACCTTCGACCGGGGTCTGGAGATCCTGCCTTATATTGTAATTACCACCGGGCGGTTGGGCATGATACAAATTCCTGTTGGAGTTTGAAAGAATTTATTGAGAGAAAAGTTCAAAGTGGTACCTTGATGCATTATGTAACAGGTCGGGAACGACAAAGGAATCAACCGGAGAATAAGGAGTTGGCTCAAGTTGCCCAGCCCGTTCAACCAGTGCCAAACCAGGCGGTGCGGCATGTCGTGGATGTGATATCTGGGGGGAACACAGGAAAAGTTGCAGGTAAGAAGAGACGAGGGTATCTGGACTTTGTGATGTCTTTGGCAGATAAGCCAACGAAGGTCGAAAGGGCATATCCGGGTTCCATAATTTCCTTTACAGATGAGGACTTCCCTACGGAACCTATCGAACCACATGAAGGAGCCTTGATAATCACGGCCCAAGTAGGTTCTGTGGATATGAAAAGGATGATGATTGACAACGGCTCTTCGGTGGATATATTGTATGCTCATGCTTACCACCGAATGCCTGCGGATGGCCAGAAGATGGAAATCGGGCAGGAGGCCCCTCTGTATGGTTTCAGCAACGATCCCGTCAAAGTAGCAGTGACCATCGAGCTGTCAGTCATCTTCGGGACAGTTCCTCAACAGGTTCAAATCCTTTGTAAATTTTATGTTGTACATGTTGATTCTGCCTACAACGCTATTTTGGGGAGACCTACTTTGACAGCTCTACAGGCGGTTACTTCAATACCCCACTTTAAAATTAAGTTTCCTACATCCCACGGAGTTGGCGAAGTGGCTGGAGATCTAGACTTAGCAAGGAGGTGCTATCGGAATGCTCTAATCACTTCGGGGGTAGGGATCAGTAAACTGAAGCATACAATGGCCATTGAGGTGGAACCCTTTACAGAAAGCGGAACCGAACCTTTAGTCGTGCCCGTTGAGGATACCGAAGAGATCGAGTTGATTCCGGGGAAGAAAGAGAAAACAGTGAAAATCAGTTCGGGACTTCCAGAACCTTTTCGAACAAGCCTGCTGAAGTTGCTTCGGTGCTATGCCGATGTCTTTGCTTGGATCCCCAGTGACATGCCGGGAGTAAGTCGAAAAGTAGCGGAGCACAGATTGCAAGTAGATCCAACTAAGAAGCCAGTTAGACAGAAGAGGAGACTCTTCGCATTGGAGAGACAGAAGATAATTGATGAGGAGATCACTAAGTTGTTGGATGCAGATTTCATCTTCGAGATCGATTATCCAGAGTGGATGGCCAACGTGGTTCTGGTACAGAAGCATAATGGCAAGTGACGAGTTTGTATAGATTACACCGATCTGAATAAAGCCTGCCCGAAAGATTTCTATCCTCTACCCCATATCGACCAACTCATTGATGCAACTTCGGGGTATGTTTTTCTTAGTTTTATGGATGCTTTCTCAGGTTATCATCAAATTTCTATGTGTAAAGAAGACATACCAAAGACAGCTTTCATTACTCATCGATCGGTGTACGCCTACAAAAAAATGACTTTCGGATTGATCAATGCGGGAGCTACATATCAAAGGATGATGAACCATATATTCGAGAAGCAACTAGGCAAGAATATGGAAGTTTACGTTGATGATATGATTGTTAAAAGCATGTCGGTTCGTGGTCACCTAGATGATTTAGAAGAATGTTTCCAGACGGTGCGCCGTTATGAATTGAAGCTGAATCCTACTAAATGTACTTTCGGACTGGGGGCAGGCAAATTCTTGGGATATTTGGTCAGTAAGAGAGGTATCGAAGCCAATCCAGAGAAGATCCAGGCTATCTTAGACATGAAATCACCCCAGTCATACAAGGATGTTCAGCGTTTAACTGGTCGAATAGCATCGTTGCGACGATTCATGTCTAAGTCAGCAGAAAGATGCTTGCCATTCTTTAACACGTTGAAAGGGCCGAAGAATGCGAAAACCTTCCAATGGACTTCGGAGTGCGAGGAAGCTTTCCAAGGCATCAAAAGGTACTTGTCTTCGGCACCTCTGCTAGTAAAGCCAGTTCCTACGGAACCTTTGTATCTGTATCTGGCTGCCAGTTCATTTGCCGTAGGAGCAGTTTTGGTGCGGGAAATTGAGGGTAAGCAACACCCGGTTTACTATGTAAACCATGCCATTAGGGATGCAGAAACAAGGTATCCAAACCTTGAGAAATTTGCTTTTGCTTTAGTCGTTGCTAGTAGAAAGCTTCGGCAATACTTCCAAGGTCGGATAATAGCGGTGTATACGGACCAACCACTGAAGAAGGTGTTGGGGAAGCCAGAGGTTTCGGGAAGGCTTGCTGCGTGGACGATGGAATTGTCTCAGTTCTTCATAGAGTACTATCCCCGGACAGCTATTAAAGGCCAAGCCTTGGCTGATTTTGTGATAGAATGCTCATTTCCTGAGGCTGATGGCAGCATGACCGAAATGGTAGAATCTCCGGAAACAGTGGCCATACTTCAACAGGAGCACGATTCTTGGACTTTATATGTAGATGGATCTTCTACTTCGGATCTCGGTGGTGCCGGGATAATTCTGACAAGCCCGGAGGGATTCAAAATACAGCAGGCCATCAGATTTGAGTTCAAGGCAACAAATAATGAGGCTGAGTACGAGGCGGTATTAGCTGGATTGCGTCTGGCTCATAGTCTAGAAGTTCAGAAGCTGATCATTTACAGTGATTCTCAACTAGTCATCAAGCAAGTTTCGGGAGAGTACGAAGCTCGAGGCTCCAAAATGGTTAGATATCTTGCAGAATTGAAAGATCGACTTCAACACTTTGGCTCATGTGTATTTAAAAGTGTCGGTCGAACTGATAATTTCAACGCTGATGCATTATCGAAACTAGCCACTGCCGAATCAAGCACTTTCGAAGGGATCGTTTACTTGGAAATCCTGAAACAAGCCAGCATCCAGAAAGAGGAAGTAACGTGCGTAGAACAGTCAAATTGTTGGATGACTCCATACATAAACTATTTATCAAATGGCGTACTACCCTCGGATCAGATGTTGGCTAAAAAGGTGAGATACAAGAGCGCAAACTTCATACTGATTGATGGAGATCTGTATCGAAGAGCTTATTCCTCTCCACTACTGAAGTGTCTGGTCCCATCTGAAGCTGAATATGCTCTTCGGGAGGTCCATGAAGGTATCTGCGGTGATCATATGGCCGCGAAGTCGCTAGTTTATAAAGTACTTCGCCAAGGTTTTTATTGGCCGACAATCTTCAAAGAGACTACTGATTATGTGAAAAGATGCCCCAAATGTCAGCTGAATAGTTCGATCCCACATCAGCCACCAGAGGAGTTATACTCGGTTTTATCTCCTATACCCTTTGCTGTCTGGGGGGTAGATATACTGGGCCCTCTTCCAAAAGCAAAAGGCCAGGTCAGTTTTGTTATAGTAGCAATTGATTATATGACTAAATGGGTAGAGGCGAAACCCCTTCGGCTGATAACAGAACAAGAATGTTTGAAGTTTCTCAAAGAGTCAGTAGTATTTCGATTTGGAATTCCTATGGTGGTAATTTCAGATAATGGACGCCAGTTCGTGGGATCAAAATTTGAGGCATTCTTGAAAGAGTTAGGGATTCAACATCGAAAGACTTCAGTTGCCCATCCACAATCTAATGGACAAGTTGAAGTAACTAACAGAGTACTCCTGAATGGGATCAAGAAAAGGCTAGATGACGCTAAAGGAAGATGGCCCGAAGAATTACTTAGCGTGCTATGGGCTTACCGAACTACACCAAGGACTACGACGGGAGATTCCCCATTTAGGCTAGCGTACGGTACTGATGCTTTAGTTCCGGTAGAAATTGGATCTACAAGTCTTCGAGTCAGTCAATTTAAATAATTATACAATGATGAGGGACTCAGAGCTAACTTAGATCTGATCGAAGAAGTCCGAGAGGCAGCTTTGATAAAGTTGGCCACATATCAACGTCGTGTGGCTAAGTACTACAACAAAGGTGTAAAGCTTCGAAGATTCGAAGTTGGGGATTTAGTTCTCCAGGAAGTAGAAGCTTCTACCCCTCAGAATATGGGTAAACTCATGCCAAATTGGGAGGGCCCCTATGAAGTCATCAGTGTATCAAAACCCGGAACCTACCGGCTTCGAACTTTAGATGGGTCTGAAATCAAAAATACTTGGCATGCCGGGAGACTCCGCAAATATTTTCAGTAGGGATAGTATTAAAATATGGAAGTCTGTAACTACAACGACAGTTATTAATAAAAATGGCGCTCTTTGTCTCTCCAGTAGAGGTTTTTATTCACCAGATATAAGGTTGGATCCCTTCGACTCCTCGTAGCGAAGCGGAATATCTTTTGGGTTGAACCTGTTCGGCTCTCGGAGAGAACGAGGTTGCCAGCTCGGTATAAGGATGGATTCCTTCGACTCCTCGTAGCGAAGTGAACTATTGATGGTCCAACCCGTTCGGCTCTCGGAGAGAACGTGGTCACCAGATATAAGGTTGGATCCCTTCGACTCTTCGTAGCGAAGCAGAATATCTTTTTGGTTGAACCTGTTCGGCTCTCGGAGAGAACGAGGTTGCCAGCTCGGTATAACGATGGATTCCTTCGACTCCTTGTAGCGAAGTGAACTATTGATGGTCCAACCCGTTCGGCTCTCGGAGAGAACGTGGTCACCAGATATAAGGTTGGATCCCTTCGACTCCTCGTAGCGAAGCGGAATATCTTTTTGGTTGAACCTGTTCGGCTCTCGGAGAGAACGAGGTTGCCAGCTCGGTATAAGGATGGATTCCTTCGACTCCTCGTAGCGAAGTGAACTATTGATGGTCCAACCCGTTCGTCTCTCGGAGAGAACGTGGTCACCAGATATAAGGTTGGATCCCTTCGACTCCTCGTAGCGAAGCGGAATATCTTTTGGGTTGAACCTGTTCGGCTCTCGGAGAGAACGAGGTTGCCAGCTCGGTATAAGGCTGAATCCTTTCGACTTTTTATAGCAAAGCGAGATATTTTCTGTGTTGAACTTATTCGGCTCTCAAAGAAGAATGAAGTTATCCAAATTATTATAAAGCTGAATAACATTATAAGTTCTTCGGAACTAATATTCATACTAAAAAGTTGGTGGATCGTTTATCCTAACAATGATGTATGGTATCCTCCGGTAATGAGTAAGTTTCGTCTTACATTGTTGTTTAATTTTACTTGAAGTGTTGAGCTTAAATTATATATCGTTTAAACAACAATACAAACTCGACTTAAGAAAGGAGCAACAAGGAATAAGATATATCTCATTAAGCTTAATAAAGTCAGTACATTGTCATACAAAGGGTAAATTTCTGTCACCATTACTCCTCATCTTCATCTTCGGAAGAATCAAGGAGCAACGGGTTTACAGCAACGGCTGCCAATTTTGCTTTACCCTTGCTTCGGGCTGCTTCATAACCCTCCGCGTACATCTGAATTATCTCGTTAGTTAAAGAAGGAGATTTCCGGTATTCAGCCTGGATCTCCTTGCGAAGTTCCTCAGTGAGAGGAGGACCCATCGACTTCAGATTACGAAGCTCCTTCTCAGCTTTTCCTCGAAGATCCAGATGATGAGCTTCAGATTTCTTAGCATCTGACACGCTTAAGGCCAGATTCCGGTTATTCTCAGTTAGTTGTTTGTTGGACCGCTGAAGTTCTTCATTCCGTTGCATGATCGCGTTTTGAGAAGCTTCAGACACGGCCAGCTGCTCTTTCATCCTTATGAGGTCATTCTGAAGACCCTCGCAATTGAAGCGAATATTTTCATGTTCGCTCCTCTCCTTGGCCAATGCAGACTTTAGAGTGATGTTTTCTCTTCGGGCTGCCTCTTCTTCGGCTTCAGCTTTTTTGTACTTCTGATAGAGACGCCCGAAGATCCCATTTGCCTGCAGACATTCTGAATCAACAAAATACCCGAAGAACGTATATTTATGAGCAGAAATGATCAAAAACTTACTCTAGCCTGATGAGCCAAGCCTTCTTCCAGCAGATCGGCTGTGGTACTGTTGCCGAACCTATGGTTGTCTGTATCCAGAACGAAAGAATTATAGAGATACAGAGGGAAGTCTTCGTTCTGGTCAGGCCATAGGCTAGGTGACCAAGGAGCTCCAGACGTTGAACCAAAGAAAGGAGGATCTGCTCGTTGAGGAGAGGATGTTGGCTGATTTTCAGGCAAAGGCTGGTCGTCAGAAGGATATTTTTTCTTTCGAATAAGAGGAGAACTAGGTTCAACCTCAAATTCGTCTGGTTCTGTGGGCGAGGGTGAAGACGGATGTAGATTCGATTGGGAAGGAGGCACTCTCAGTTCTTCAGTAGTGAGGGGTACAATGTTGACTTTAGCCTTTCGCTTCTTGGTGAGAAGGATCTTGGCACGATCAACAGCGGGCATATCAAGTAGGCTCTCGGTGAGGATAGGAGCTGAGGTGTGTTTAGGCTTTCGGGCAGCTCTCTTTTTTCGGCGAGGCCGACTAACCCCTTCGTCCGGGTTCAATTCGGCTATTGGTGGGTCGGTAGGTTGAAGCTCGAAGGCTTGTGCTTCGGTCTCTTGAGCTTCAGGAAAATCTTGAGCTGATGGGGCAAACAGAGATTGTTCTATATCCCTTCGGTCAGGAGATGAAGGCCTGATCAAGGATACTGTACACAAAGAAAAATATTTCAAGATAATGATCAGAGGGAAATTGAGAAAAACATACAAAATTTGGGTTGGAAACTTACGTTTATGATCGAATAACCATGCATGATCGCCTAGGAGGTTGAAGCTCCATTCCTCCATGGGAAGCTTCTCCATGAGCTTCGCTATCTCCTTTATGCGATCGTCTGGAAGGTCGCCTAGGTCCGAAGTGGCATGCTCTGAAGTAGTCCAATCGGGAATGGATGATATTTCAGGTCCTTTGATGAAGAACCATTTCTCATACCATTTCTTGTTGCTCGAAGGGGTATCCATTAGAGGGCGTTTACTGAATCTAGAATTAGGTTTTGGGGCTTGTTTACCCAGAACCTTGAAACCCTGTTCGCGAGATTTGCCCAGAACGAACAGATTGAAAAAGAAGTCGATAGAGGGAGAAACCCCTGATTCGCTACAGAAAGCTATAAAAGCTAGAATGTGGATGTAGGAATTGGGGACCAATTGGGCAAATCCCACACCCATAAACCCCAGAAGGGTAACGATGAAAGCATGAAGAGGGAATCGGATTCCTCTTTCTAAGAGAATGAGAGGCATGGCGGTCCAACCGTCGGGACGAAGATACATTCGGTCGGAGAGGGTAGGCACTTTTAAATGATGTGTATCTGGAATAGAATAACGTTCTCGGATGGTTTTGAGATCATTCTCTGTTAGTTTTGAAGAGCTGTTGGCGATGGGGTGCAGTTCCTCATCCTCGAATTTAAAAGGGGGAGGTACAGAGACAGGAGGTATAGGATTTTTGCCGGATGCTGGTATGGACCTAGGGTTTGGCACAGTCGGGATGGAAGATGAATGAATCTCGGAGGTCAAGGCAGCGTTTTCTTTGTTTTGGGAAGCCATTGCTGACAGACAAATTGAGAAGAAGACCGGAGTAAGAAGAAGAAGGAAGCTAAAGTATTTCGAATTTCAAATAAACAAGTAAAACTGTTCGAATTAGAGATTTCAAAGATTTATAGAGTTGTCTTTTCGGATGTACACGAAGCCCAAAGGCTGCGCATTCAATGAATATCATAATGAAGGTGCATAGTTGGCGTATGCTCTTGGAATTGAGGAAGCTATCATTTGTCTTTGAAGCTCGAAAAGTGGGTATCCGATTTTAATTTGAAGGGGTCTGCATGTAAGCATGGGCCTTTTATCAATTGGGCTTTGCTGAGTCTGTAGGAATTCTCCTTAATAATTGACCCAGGTTCCTATACTCTTTCATTAAACATTTTGTTTAACGAAAAACTAGGGGGCAATGTTGGGCCGTAAATATTTTGGGCCGGTCAATTTTTATTCATTATGGGCTTTCTGAGTCAGACCCATTTTTACTGTTGGAGTATTGGGCTACTATCCAAAAGATCATTTAGATATACTCTAGATTGAAGCTGGTAGTGGATGACAGGTGGCAGTTTATAGACTAAAGATTACCCCTAATCTGTGAGATTAGCATGCGGCTGATTGAGGTGATGGGCCCAGCCGTCTTAAGCCACCTTCATTAATGAGGAGTTGACATAATGTTGACTGGGGGAAAAGCAAGTAGAAAAAAGCCTGCATGCAGCCAATTGACAAAGACATCGGGGGAAAACATGCAAAGGTGATGAGACAATAAAAGGAAAAAAGGCACTACACAGACGGGGTAAGAAACATATTTTTCTCTGCAAACACTAGAGCACACGACCTCCATTGTTAGACCATTTTCTCTCAAAATCTGTACTTATTCTCACACCGGAGCGATCCCCGGCGGCCCAAAACCGTCGAGATCCGGTGCTGACGTGTTCATTGTGCAGGATAAAGAGTGCTTTTCTTGATTGAGGCGCGTGACGAGATTGTGGCGTTAACACCCCTAGTCACCGAATATTGTGATCGAAGAATGTGACAACACTTTTGGGTAGTTTGACATACGTAGAGCTATGTTTGCTGCCCATTTAACAAGCAAGTCTGTGTAACAAAGATTGTTACCCATATAAATCTTAGGCGTGTGAAGGAACCCTGAAACAACCCGAGTCAAATTACGAGTCCGGAACAAATCTCGGGTCAAATCCCAAGTCCGAATCGAATCCGTCCAAAATAAGACCCAATAGTATCTTCTTGGGTCATCTTAACCCACCACAGGCTCACCCAAAAGTCATGACTGAAGGTACTATTGGTAGTAACTTAAACACACGATCCAAAAATCTTTACCTCTCTAGCCATTGTGGGATAATACCGGCTGGCTTCGTGTCCCCATCTCCGGAACTCTCCATTGTGAGATAATACCACCAGCCTTCGTGTCCTCACCTCCGACAACCCGGTCGGATAACCCGACTCGAGCTTTCGAGAGTCGGCTTTGATATCATATGAAATAACCCGAGTCAAATCCCGAGTCCAGAACAAATCTCGGGTCAAATCCCAAGTCCGAATCGAATCCATCCAAAATAAGGTCCAATAGTATGTTCTTGGGTCATCTTAGCATACCACAGGCTCACCCAAAAATCATGACTGAAGGTACTTGTAAGACCCTAACTTTTATGAATAAAGATTTAATTTTCTTTATATATTATTTCGAAATAGTAAGGTGTTGATTGGATAAATGTGAAAAATTATGGGTAAAATGTGCAAATATTTTAAAATGAGCAAGTGGTTATAAAATATTCATTGTTGTCTGGGAATATTCGTTTGGTCGTGTAATATTTTTGTTGTCGGAGAATATTCGTACGACGACGCAGCTATTTGTGGGCCCCACAATGGAATAACTGTCGGATATAGAAAGCGACAGAAATAACCTTTTTATAAAATAACGGCGTAGTTGTTACCGGTAGTACAGTTGAAATACCCGGTGGTTAAAATACAATAATACGCGGTGTTGCACAGTAGCACACGGTATTGCACAGTATTTTAAATTATTGATTACGTAAGAAGGCACTTACTCAATTATTGTTACAGTAATTACTGTTCAATATTTTATATTATTGATTCAATAATTGCATGATATTTTATCGGTTCAATAATTGCTACGTTGATATTTTATATCAATAATTGCTACGTTGCTATGATTGATTCAATAATTATCACTGCATAGTATTTCACATTATCAACTCAATAATTCATATTATTTGAATAATATTATTAGATAACATTATTGACAATGTCTAAGGAAGTTATGTCTAGGAAGGGTTATTTAATTGCGCGCCAATAAGGAGAAGTCCTTATCGGAAGGCCCCCTCTTTCTTGGGAACGACCTGGTTGTCAATATTGTAGTTCTGTAATATTATTTGTGAATAATTAATTATTAATTTATATAATAAAGAAATATTTATTTTGTGGATATAAATGAAGAAATTAGTGCTGATGTGTTTTTATCAGTATTTTGGTGTGAAAAATCATCCGTTTATGGATTTCGGATAATTTATGTTTGGAATTTGGAAAAAGTTCCTTCTACAAAGTTGTAGAGAATTAAATTTTCAATGAAAAGAACATAGAATTTGTATTTTTCTGACAAAAGGGCTATTTATTATGTATTATTGAAGTTTCGAAAAATAAATATTTTTTAAATAAAATGGTGGGTCCCACTTTTGGTTGTTGCGGAAAAATTTTGAATTTTCAAAACTCACGAGGCGGCTGAAAAAAAATATTATTTTATTAATTTAGTCTACTTTGGCATCCTATGCTTTTCCTATAAATAGGGTGTTTAGGTTAGAATTGAAAATCACACCAGAATCAGAAGTTTTCTCTCTCTATAATATCGAGCGTATTTTTGTGAGTATTTAGATACTTTGAGTATTACTATTTCGTGCAAGTTTTCTTTGGTATTATATCCGATATTTTAGTCAGAAGTACTATTCTTTTGAGGTAAGGGATGTTATTTTCTTTCGTAAATGATGTTATTCTTTTCAATATCATTATACCAAAATATTATCATGGATTTTATTATGAAATTCTTACTTTTTTCGTCGGGGTTAGTATTCACGTACACGACACTATTCACGGAAAAATTAAATTTTCTTCTATATGTCCAAATTGCTTATTAAAGTTCTTATCTTTGATTGGATCTAAGTTTTGAACTTTATTCTTGAATTTTGCTCCACAAAGTATTATTATGGAGTATTCTTGAACTTGGATAAATTAGATTACGAATCCTTAGTCTTTGTTCTTTATCTCACTGGATTCGTTCTTTAAAATATTTTTCATCATTCTCAGTCCTAAAAAGTAATATAACTGAATATTTTTGGCCTGTAGAGCAAAGATAAATGATTAGCTGATGAATATCTTTGGCCGTAGTGCGAAGATGGACAGGTGTTGAGATGAATATGACCACTGGTGATACAAATGAATATCTTTGGCCCGTAGTGCAAAGAAGAATATTTGATTTGAGATATATATTGATTGATGTTACAGGGATAAAATATTGATGATGGACTTTTAAATCATAGAAGTTAGTAGACTTCATTCTCTACTTAACTCTTGTAATGAATTGTTATTTTCGCTGCAAATATTGATCTAAAATTGGTTGTCCATTATATTTTATCTGATTTATTGAAGGCTAACGATAATTTATTTTCCATTATCTTAGTCGTAATATTCTTACTGGGCTGGTTGAGCTCACCCTTTTCATCTATTGTCCTCTTCAAGAAATGAGAATGTTGCGGGAACTAGTCAGGGGACAGAATGATGGTCCGAGTTAGAGCAGTAGTAGTCCTCGCTATTTTTGTAAAATAGTGGGATAATAATTGTAATAAATAAAGAATGAATTTGAATGTTGATATTTCGTATTATATACGATTTGTATTGACACTCACAGTTGTGTGGCCGTATTTTGCACGACCGTGTGATATAAAAGTTTGTATTTGAATTTTGTACCATGTATTTGGCGACTCAGAATAGGTTGGGTTAACTGGACCTATTCTGGGGGCGTCAAAGTACTATTGGTAGTAACTTAATTACTTAAGTATAGACAAATATTTCTCCTATCTTTCGATGTGGGATTGGGGTGTTACAAACCCTTTGCAATTCTCATGGCTTAAGCACTCTTCCTTACACCTATTGAAGGTGAAGCTGGCAAAAAAGCCACTGTCATAGCCGTAGAAATCAGCATGAGGGAGTTTGATAAATCCGAGATGACTCTCATCAACATTGCCACCCTCATAAGGCCTGAAATCTGGTTCACATCCGTAAGACCAATTCGTCGGATTTTTCATCTGGAATGCAAGTGCATTTCCTGCCAGATCCATGACCATAAGTACAAAGACTATAGGCTCCACAAATGCCATGTATCTGGCAGGGCCGAGAAATTGCCTTCCATGAGATCTCTCAGGCTTTCCTCCTCTGGTCTAGATTGTACACTCGAAATATTACCATCAGGATCAACTGTCAATCTTCTCGGAGTCCCTAAACCAAAGTCGGAGGTGAACAACTCCAAATTATCAGATGACTTGAAATGAGCATTGTAATAACCAGAAATTTCAAGTCACTTTATATGTATGTATATTATTGATATTTAAAATTTTGTGCTATATAGTGATTTAATATGTGATAACATATGTGAAGTGGTGTATGGCAAAATAAATATATATACTATATTTATGGATATATTTATTTATAGATTTCATTAAAAAGGAAAGCTTCATAACCTAATTATACATTAGATGAGAGAATTAAATAACCTAAGGGTTATGGTAATAATGAATAGTTAGTAATTAATATTTATACTAACTTAAGTGGATAATTTTATTATTGTAAGTGATTAATAATTTTAAACCTAATTATAATAAACCTAATTAGGTTACAAGTTAAAGAGATATGTGTAAGTAATTAAATTCCATAAGATTAGAAATAGAAATCCTAAATAAACAATTAGGGTAATATATATTAAAATTGTTAAACTATGTTTATTACATAGCCCAAAATAATTACATGAGAAGCCCAAAAGGAATAAAATGCAAACCCCACTTGATTAAGGGTATTTTAGACATTTGATTAATCAAATTTGGGCAATAAAAATAAAAGTAAAATGAGAATTTGGGAGGGCCTTTTAAGGCATGAAATATTGCTAACCCACTTTCCTTTTATAGCTAATCACCTTACTTTTCCTAATCTCTTACACAAAGGACATTGTTGTCTACTTCTCATTGGTTGGGAATCTCATTAAGCATACTTAAAGATAAGATAAGGGGAATTGCCTAATAGGCAAAGAAAGTATGGGGGATAATAGGATTGCAAGCATCTTTTTAGTCCATTCCAATTCATTTCATTTCCTTCCATATTCATTTCTCCTTTCTTTTTCTCCCAAGCTTCGCAAGAGAGAGCTATAGAGAGAGGGTTGGATTTTGTGAGAGGAAAAGAGGAAGAACTTAGCATAGTTCATGCACCCTAAACACATTTCATACTTTGGAAGAACAAGAAAGGTAGCCAAGAAAACTAGGTGAGAACTTTTCTAGTTATTATTCTTCTTCTATTTTGTTTGATATCAAAGTTTGATGGGGTTATGTTCTAAGACCCAAGGTACCATAGTTCTACATATCTCATGTATGGAACTAAGTATCTTGAGTGTTAGAATAGAGAGTTAGAGGAAGAAAATGAACGTGTGTTCTTTAAGGGAGTGAAACCCTAGTTTTTCTTCCACTAAATCTTGTGTAACTCAAGTTTTATAGCTTGGATTTGTGATCCGTCAAAGGAAGGTGCTAGACACATGAGTTATCTAGTAAATCCAAGTGGTAGGACATAAATCTAGCAAGTATTGAAGACATGGGGGCTGTTTTCCCCAAAATAGTTCACATAGAACATTAAAACTTTAAAATCCTAAACAAGCTACTGATCCGTTTTTCTTAAGACCGTTTCGGATAGTTTTAAGTCTTTTAAAAATCAAGGAAAAATCACAGAGGTACCTTAAGAAGTATCTACATGTAGGTAAAAGAACGGACACGTTTCGATGTGTAGTTTGTGTGTAATGGTTTTTACCGTAAAGGACTCCTAAATATTTATACTCGGATTCCTCACTGTGTATACATTGGAAAAATCTAAAAATTTTACAGTATGTTCATATATGTTATGAGAGTGTACCCTGAAAGTTTTAGAATTTTCTGAGAAAACTTAATTTATGAAAAATGTAACAAGATTCGGAGATTTTGAGTACTTTAAAAATAATAAATCACTTTTTAAAATTCCAAGAAAATTTGGGGATCATTGTTGAGTCATATACTGTCCAGATACAGAAGATAAAGATTTTCAGAATTAGTTTACTATTTTTCATAAAAATGTTATAGTTATGACTAATAGAAAATAAATGGTTACATGATGTCGTAAATAAAGAAAATGGGATTTTAATGCTTGAACACACCTAATATAGTATATTCTGACTATAGAAAGGTATTTTGGTAATTATTGATGAGAAGTACTATTTATGACCTTTTATGGGTATTAAATAAGCGGTTTAAGAAAGGGTAAATAATTAAAATAAATTTTTTATTGGCCTAATAAATTATTAAAATATTATGATGATATTAATAATGTTAGAATCTGATATTTTTAAATAAATAAAAATATTGAGAATAAAATTTAATTTAAGATATTATTAGATGAATAATAATATTAGATTATAACATTAATAAATATTATTAATGACTAATAATATTAGATTAAAATATTATTAATATAATTACTAATATTAAATTAAAATATTATTAAAAGTTTAATAATATTAGATTAAAGTATTATTAGATGATTAAAATATTATTAAATAATTAATTAAATAAAATGTTATTAAAATATAATAACATTTGTAAAGGAATAAAATACTAATTAATAATATTAGTAAATAAATAAAATATTATTAAGAGGGTAATAATATTAGTAAGTGAATAGAGTATTATTAGTTGATTAATAATACTAAGGAGTAAGTAAAGTATTATTAAAGGATGAGTAAAGATAATGTTTACGTAATAGTAATGTTATCAAGAGATAATAATGTTACTAAGGAATTAATGTAATAACTATAATATTTAACCGTGTGACTAAATATTAAGCAATTTAATATAGAATAATGATATTATAAACAAGTATATGATTTGCTAATCGAGAGGTCGATCAATTATAGGTCTTCGAAGGAAGGTAGATAGACTGGTAACCGGATATATTTATTTTCATAGCAGTATACTATAAACAAGGCAAGTTTCCTAACTCAAACTCGAGTTATTTTTTTCGAAGCATGTTAGTGAATAATTATTGTTGATTATTCAAATCTATACTGATTATTGAGATTCACACTTTGTGCAATTGAATTCCTGTTCTATTATTATTGAACTGTGAATTAAATTAAAGTTCTTTCATTCATGAAATGTTTATGAGATAGATCTATGCTAATTGTATCAGTTAGATCAAGCATGTCTAAATTTGTTAAATCAAACGTTTTTTAAAAGCTGTTCTTATTAAATTAATATGGTAAGAACTAGAGCTATAAACGAACCGAACCGTTCGCGAACCGGTTCGGTTCGGTTTGAGTTTTGTTCGGTTCGAGTTGATTGTTTAATCCAGTCGAGTTCGCACAAGGTGTTTCGTTCGTTTGCTCGATCGAACATGTTCGCGAACCATGTGGTTCGGTTCGCTTGTGTTCGCGAACGGTTCGAGTTCGGTTTGACTCGATAAGTTCGAGTTCGAGTTAGGGTTCAGCTCAATTGTTCGAGTTCGGTTCGATTGTTCGAGTTCGATATGGGTTCGAGGTGTTCGATTTCTTATATATATGTTCACTTTAAAATTTTAAATTGTTTCTAAAATTCTACATATAAATAATTAGTTTTGGATATTTCATATTAAATTTGTAGTAATTTTCTTTTTTTATTACTTAAACTTCTTTTTGTGTTTTTAATAATTGATTATAATTAAATATTTTTATTAAATAATTAATAAATAATAATGTGTATTTTTTCACCTCTAAATTTTAATAAAAATAATTTTAATATTTTCATAAGAATTTTAACAATGATTGTTGGATTATTACAATTTACATCTCTAATAATTTAATAGATTATAATTATCATAATTGACCACACCGCCACAATAATAATAATAATTGTTGTTGTTGTTATTATTAGTATTATTATTATTATTAGTACTATAATAATAATAATAATAATTATTATTATTAGTACTATAATAATTATTATTATTGCTATTATTATTATTATTATTGTTGTTGTTGTTGTTGTTGTTGTTGTTGTTGTTGTTATTATTATTATTATTATTATATTATTATTATTATTATTATTATTATTTTAATGATTATTATAATTATTACTATAACTATTATTATTAGTATTATTATTGTTGTTGTTGTTGTTATTATTATTATTATTATTATTATTATTATTATTATTATTATTATTGTTATAATTATTACTATAACTATTATTATTATTATTATTATTGTTATTGTTATTGTTATTGCTATTGCTATTGTTATTGTTATTGTTATTTTTATTGTTATTGTTATTGTTATTGTTATTGTTGTTATTGTTATTGTTATTGTTATTAAAATTAGAATGAATCTGAACCGTTCTTATGTTTTTCCGTCCAAATCAATTAAAACGAATCTGAACCGTCCTTGTGTTTTGTCAAATGAAAGATTCAAAATGGATTCTATTTTATTATATAGATATGATAATATGATATATATTATATTTATATCCTATTCCTAAATAAGTTAAAATAACAAAACTAATACAAAATAACAAAATTAATATTAGTTGTTAACTTTTAAGTTCTAATTTTAAATTTTAACTTCTAACTTTTTAGTAATCATTTTTGGGATAAATGATGATTATAATATTTGGTTTAATTTTTGATTGAATTACTTAGAGTTAGAGAAGATATTTTTGGTATTTATTTAACTATTTTTAATTTGCTTTTGAGTTCTCAGTTTTCTCAGTTCAGTGCATTAATTAGTAAATGTTTGCGAACTTAATTTGTTCAATTATGTTCACGAACAACTCGATCATGTTCTCGAACTCGATTATGTTCGCGAACTCGATCATGTTCGCGAACTCGATCATGTTCGCGAACTCGAACATGTTCGCGATATCGATCATGTTCGCGAACTCGATCATGTTCGCGAACTCGAACATGTTCGCAAACAGTTCGCGAACACCAATCGAACCGAACTCGCACAAAGCTTCTGGTTCGACAGAGCTACTCTAACCTGTTCGAGTTCGACTATAAGTGCTCGAGTTCGGTTCGAGTTCGAGAATGTTCGGTTCAGTTCGGATCGTTTGCAGCTCTAGTAAGAACTCTAGGCTGAGAAAAGGACGAATTTGATTAATTCATGATATCAATGCCGGATTATTAAGTGTTTTTGAATAAATCACGGGGTATGAAAGGCTGATCCCCTTGATTACCAAAACTTATTAAAAGGTCCAGTTTAAATGTTGAGAACCTTGACAAATGTTCATGGTTATTTCAAACCACTCAGTACCTGCTATTCAATTATTCGAATATTCAACTGTTGACTATTAATTCATGTTCCTTCACAATTTTATACTGTTGTTAAACGTTGAAAGCGAAACTTTTTTCCAATCATGATATATCTCCCTTGTATATAAACTTGCTAAGCAAATTAGTTGCTTACCCTTGCTATATCATGACATTTATTTCAGTTAAGGCAGAATAATCCAAAGGGGACAAAGGAAAAGGGAATGTTCAAGAGTAGATGCTTGAAGAAACTTATGTACTAGTTTATTTTAAATGTTATTTGGTTATGTAAACTCTTTATAGTATTCAGAGTATGTTTAAGTTAAGGTTAGTGAACCTTGGGACCATGTGTAAAACTTTATTATTATGATGAACCTTGTATGTTTATTTTTCAGTATTAGTAGAAAGTATATATGTTGTTAAGGATTGTGAGCACTGAATTCGAGGTTAGAAAACCTTGATTTGAGGGTGTCACAAGCATAGGCATCAAGAACTGCAATTCTGCTGCTATCGTACGTGGTCCTATTTATTTTCTTGGCATGTTCCCAAGGATATGGCCAGTAAAGGCTACTTACTTCAAGATCATCAAACAAAAGACGGAGAATGTTGTACTCATCGAAATGGAACTTGTAAAAATCAGAAGAATTATTGGTTCTCCTTCTTGAAGAGATCAACAGAGAGGGATGATCCTGGAATTAGAGTAAGAAGAGTTGAAGAAGATGAAGTTGGCCAAGAAAATGCTATAACAAGAACAAATTAACAACAGATATGGCATAGCCGTGATGAAATTATTTTTAATTAGTTAATTGTTATGGCTGGAACTTAACAAAGATATATGTCTTATATATAAGTTGTTCACTACAGACTCACGAGTGATTGTTAATAAAGTGTAACATGGGGTAACCATATGTATATATACGATTCACTTTTAAAATTAACCAAGAATAGTAGATCAAGAGTATTTCAATCTGCTCACACTCATCTCCTGACTTGACAAGATGAATGAATTTATGTAAAATACAGTAGGGGACGGCAGTTTAGATGCATTATGCTTCTCTCTTCCTCCCATCACTTGTGTTGGTTTACCTCTCCCTTCCAATCAGTCGCCAACTAGGAAGTTACTTCTGCCTAATATATATATATATATATATATATATATATATATATATATATATATATATATTTACGGTCATGTTAGTGACATAGTGGAATATTAATCTATGCAATAAGCTTATCTTTTTTTAATATAAATAGATTGATAAATCAAGAAACTTGAGGAAAAAAGAGAGATTGATATATAGGAAGACTATCAAAACTTGTATTGGTTGGTTATGATGGTTAGCAAGTTATACAGAATACAAAACTTAACTAACAACATGTATGTGCTTATCTCTTTTATATATAAATAGATTGATAAATCAAGAAACTTGAGGAAAAAAGAGAGATTGATATATAAGAAGACTATCAAAACTTGTATCGGTTGGTTATGATGGTTAGCAAGTTATACATAATACAAAACTTAACTAACAACATGCATGTGCTTATGTCCTGCTTACAACTATAATCTAAGTATATAATTAACTAAAGTACTGGATAAACATTGAAAAACTTCTTTTGGTAGTCGATCAAGATTGAAATCGGAGAGGTAGCCCTAGTCAATTTGCTTATGTTTTCCTTTCGGCTCTTCCATTTTGTTCTGGTGTTCGAGTACAAGAACCACTTTGTTCTACTTATATATATTTTGAATATTATGGTATCGGTATTTGTCCAACACTTTCTCTTTATAATAAGAAAATGGCTTCAAGCATTATTTGTATAATGACCCCCCCACCATTCCCACCCCCACCCCCACCCCCACCCTTACCCCATCCCCCATCCCCCACGTCAAAATGCAACAATTCAAAAGGTTTAACGGTAGCGAAAACACTATTAGTAAAAGGAAATTTGTTTTGTTTAGCTGAAGGGCAAACCAATTGGTAAGATGCATGGTTTACAATCATTACTTGAAAAATTATAAACTTTAAGGAATTTTCTGCAACACAAGAGAAGGAGTGTGACAATTTAAACCGTCTACTATCCAAATCCCTCAAGGATAGGGGGACCTAGACCGGGGCCACTGGAGTTTGTGCCCCCAATATATATATATATATATATATATATATATATATATATATATATATATATATATATATATATATATATACCGATCCATAGCAAACGTTGTCAATTTAATGTTATCTTTACAACACATCGTGCGCGTCCATTCGATGATCTAACGCTTTAATAGAGGTCTCGTCCGCAGTTTATTTTCCAGTATTTTGCAGTTTAATACTGCAGACGGGACAAATGTCCAAAACACCCCTCGTACTAAATTTTTTTTTGGCATCCGCAGTATTAAACTGCGGAGTCTGTAAAGCTATACACTAAGAATTTTTCGTCATCCGAAGATGATGAATATGGAGGTGATTGGGGATCCATTAATTTGGAGCATCCGTCTACTTTTGATACGATGGCAAAGGATCCAGATATGAAAAAGGTCATAATTGAGGATTTGGAGAGGTTTGTGAGGAGAAAAGATTATTATAAGACGGTGGGGAAGGCTTGGAAGAGAGGGGTACGGACCTCCTAGCACTGGTAAATCCAGTTTAGTTGCTGCTATAGCCAATTTTCTTCACTTCGATATTTATGATTTGGAGCTTACTAACATTTATTGCAATTCGGATCTCAGGAGGGTACTACTGTCCACAAAGAATCGGTCTTCACATCTCCTCGGCAAGGTCTCTGCTTCCAAGGGCGGAGCTAGGATTTTTCTTCTTCCTAGGCTATGGAATCAAAACAAGAATTAAAAACTGGAGCAGGGTACCAGAGTCGCGACGCTCTTACTCAGCGCTGGGCTTCTGCCCACAATTCCCAAATTTCGCATTTTTTTCGTAGCCATTTTATAATTTTCTAACTCAGCCTATACACATCCAATTGGAACCAATTTTCAACATGTTATAGAAAATATGACATACTATTTTAAAAATATATAAACCAGTCCAAATAAATGTTTCACACAGGTTCTATGTGGGCTCAAAACTGCTCACCTACATCAGTTTTCTAACCAAACCAAAATTACTCAATTCACTTGAACTTACTTCTAAACCATTTCTAATTTTGTTAAGCCACTTAAGACACATATTTTATAAACATAAGTTTTCTTGCTTACAATAACATCAAGCTTTTACTTTTAAAACTTCACAGCCTCTAAGAGGAATTTAATCAAACATGTGAAGTGCATAACTTTAAAAGATAGATCTCATAACCATTTAGAAATAATTAAGCCAAGAATTTTTCAATTCTTTTTCCTTATTACTCCACCCGGCACCCACCATATATATTCTCATTTTCACAAAAAATTCACAAATGCTTATAGTTAACATAGCAAAATCGACACTATAGCTTTAATTTCATAAATGAACTAAAACTTATGGTGTACCTTTCATGATAGCCAAAATCAGTTTTCTCTTGCCAAAAATAAGCTTAAATTCCTTCCCAATTCAATTTGCAGCATTCATTCCATTATTAATTTCACCCAAAAACCAAGAACAATTGATAAAGGTTTGAAGTAGTTTAGAGAGAAGGAAAATATATGGAATGAGTCGGATAACAATTAACATTGGACATGTGTTGTAAAGGAACAGGATTGTATTAAAAAAATTGGGCTGGGCTATTAAGATACATAAGTACTAAAGGTTTGTCAAAAAGTCCACCCGAGCTGGAGCCCATCCCAGCCCATGGGTGGCTCCGCCCTTGTCTGCTTCATTATCCATTTTGTAAAAAATTCATTATTCTCATCTTCATCATCATTGCTCTCAACATCAGAATCGTCTGAGATGTTGCCGAAGTGGTGGGAACAATGAGATGAAGTTATTGGAAGGAAATCCACTTGCAGGTGGTGGTTCGAGATGTTGCCGAAGTGGTCTGAGATGTTCTCGAAGTGGTCCGAGACCTTGCCGAAGTGGTCCGAGACCTTGCCGAGGTCGTTCAAGATATTGCCGAAGTCGTTCGAGACCTTGCCGAAGTCGTCCGAGGCCTTCCTGTCGCATCCATGTGTCCACTCAAATCTTGTACTTTAACATTCCTGTGTCCATTCAAATCTATGGAATTGGGACATTCAAATGAGCTCTATCTTATGGCATGAAACTTGACAAAGGACTGTCCTCAAAAGTAAGAAATATTTGTTTTTTCTTTATTTTTTTTAGCTTATCACCAGGTTTAGACTTTTGATGTTGTTGGCACCCTTCATTGAATGTGGGGTTTGTTTGCATAAGGGTGAATGATATCACTTCACTTAATTGGTGTAAAATGAATTGATATGCCTGATTCGCTTTTGGGTATTATAAGGCTCCGTAGTTTAATATTGCGGATGCTTTTTTTTCATCCGCATATTAAAGGAAGGATATTTTGGTAATCCGTCACGTCCGCAGTTTAATACTGCAGAATACTGAAAACTAAACTACGGACGAGAGCTCTATTTAACCGTTCGATCTTTGAATGGAGAATCACGATGTGTTGTAAGACTATCCTCTTTTTTACAACGTTTGCTATGAATCGTTCCTTTATATATATATATATATATATATACATATATATATATACATATATAGTGTACCTATTTGCGTGTTTTAAAAATATACATTTATAATAATTAATAATTTATTCATCTTACTAAATGAGTTTCATTTTAATTTTTTAAAGTTGATTTTCAAAATTAGAAATTTAAAACTATGGAAATTAATTTAATTTAAACAATACAATCATAAATATTACTGTCTTTATTCCACAAAATGAATCTTCTTTGCAAATTTTATGAATTTTAGAAATATATTTTTTGTTTCATATTAATTCTTATATTATTGAGTGTTTAGTTTTATATTGATAGTATGAATTAGGGGTGAGCATGATGCGGTTTGAAATCCAAACCGCACACGAAACCACTAAGGCGCGGTTTGACAAATCTAAAATCCCACATGAAATCGTTTGTAATTGGTGCGGTGCGATTTTGAACCGTGCGGTGCGATTTCGATTCCAAAACTAATTAAAATAATAAAATTTTATGCAATTTAAATTAACAATTTAGCATCACACAATATTAAATACCACTTTGATAGTACACACAACCTTACTTATAATATTTTATCTTAACAAAATTTAAATAAAACCTGATGAATTATTATCTGATTACATATGAAAATTCTAAACAGAGATAATTAGTTAATAACATGAAAGATAATTTCAAATGGATTAACTAAAGGGTGGCTTCCATAATAATGCTTCTTGATATGTTCCATGTTAACAGTGCTACTCATTCCAGGACTCTGTTACACTTGAACTCTTGAAGTGAACTGCATAAGCTACAAAGCCATAAACCTGCATAAGTAATAAAGACATAAACCTGCATATGTATACACTATATCAACCCATTCGTCTAATATAAAAAAGTTTACATATAGACAATAATTCAGCAACGTGAATTGTGCAGTTTTTCTCCAAAAACTTAATTCCTAGCTAACTATTATGCCCAATTAAATTGTTTAAAACACATATCAGTATATATATCAAATCTAAATAATTAATAACTCGCATAAGATGCCACTATTACGTTTGTTATAAATCATGGTGCAATCAAATTGCAAAAACTGCGGAAGCATGGTAAAATCAGAGTTTAAAATTTTCTATAAACCAATTACCCGGATCATCCTTTATGCACAGTTATTAATTAAAACGAAATATAAGGAGATTAGATTCATACCTTTGTAGAACTAAGTTTCCACAGGTACGAGTTCAACTCCTTATTCTTTGTGATCTCCTTTGAAAGTCTAATAATAATCTAGAAGGGGAGTTGAATAGATTATTACAAATTAAAAATTTATCTTAGGCCTTTTTGAAGTTTTATATAATTAATTTGTAGTGTTAGAAATTAATATGTAAGATAAAAAAATTCAATCACACAATGCACAGAGATTTGTCTAGTTCATAACATACATACCGGGTATGTTTGCTACGTCCAGTCTCAAGCTCCTCTCCAAGACTTGAGATCCTATTACTATCAATAATAAATACTCCTTCAACAGGAGGAGAAACCTTTACAAAGTTTTATAGATAAACTTACAACTATTCCCAACTAACTATCTTGGACAGCAAGCTCCCAACTCCCTCTTCAAGCTTAGTTGTACCTTCTTTTAAGTTCAGTTATATTTTATTATCTGGTCTTGAAATAACAGTCTCTTTCTCACCTTACAAGTACACTAGAGACCCAACTCCCAGCTGACCTCTCTAAGACTCTGGTCTTAGTCAAAGAATTACTCGTTTTTCTCAAAGATACATAAAATAAAGTAAATCTGACTTTTCATTTTTTACAAAAGATTTTGATGCAGATGTGCTTCTAAGATAAGCAGATAGCAATTTAAGATCAAGTAATAAAAGTTCAATAACTTTTATGTGAGAGAAGTGTTTCTGTGTAAGCAGATATAAATTTAAGCTTGTAGATACACTTGTTGATTAAGTAGGAAAAACAGTTTGAGTGTATTTTAATTAATGCTTCTGACAAAGCAAATAAATAAAATTTTATAAAGAATTATTTATACTTTAAATTTTAGAGTGTGTTTCTATGGATTTAAAGTATAAATTTAATTTCAAAAATTGAGAATGAATTTATGCTCAAATAATTTATGATGACATATATCAAGTATACAAGATAAATTAATTTGGCAATACTTGATATAATAAATATATTTGTTTAACTCAGATAATATATAGAATTTTTTTATCTATTATGTGAATAATATATAAAGGAGGCCACTTAGGATTTTAAAAACCGTTTGAACAATTCACGTTATCATATATTCAAGGGGTGAAAAAATTCAAATTATTTCGGTGTCTAAGTACTGACCAAATTTATAATTTCACACTTGTATATTTATATAAATATTTTCGATAAACAACTTGTGACAATCCGGAGAGTTTTCTACTATAAGTATATTAGGGTTAATCAAGTGTTAATCTATAATATTTATATAAATAATGGATATATATATATATTTATAAAGTATTGATATAAATATTTTGATTGACAGCATGTGACTATCCGGAGAATTAATATCTCAGGGTCAATCAAGTGTTAATCTATTTATATAAATAATATATATATATATATATATATATATATAATACTTATATAAATATTTTTGATTGACAACTTGTGACAATTCGGAGAATTAGTATTTTAGGGTCAATCAAGTGTTAATCTATAATATTTATATAAATAATAAATAGATGAAATATAAATATATATAATTGTGTAGAACAATGTATATTTATATCTATAGCAATAAACAAGTAAGAGATAATTTAATCAAGCAATTTAAACAACTTATCTCAAGTACTTGTGACCAATTTTCTCTTCTTCAAATAATCAGAATTTAGAAGTAACAAAGAGAGATTTAAAGCTTTAGAGAGAATGTAGGCAAAGAGTAAGCTTTTCTTGATAGTAAATTGGTAAATTGAAAATGAAGAGAAAACTTCATATTTATAGAATTTTCAAGTTTGGGGCAAAATGGTCATTTTGAAAAATCTAAGGTTAAAAACTATTTGGTTAAAATGTAAAGTTCGGATCAATTTAGAAACACACGGATTACCATGTCATTTTGCCTTCTGAATTTTTGAGTTTTAGCCTTTTGAACATTTTGACCATATTAATGCATTAAATGACCAATGATTACTTGCCTTTTGTTTTTCCAAAAGAAGTCTTCCCAGCATGCATTTGGTTTATACATTAAATGGGGACTTAAGCTTTTTCTCTTTCTTCTTATTTATCATACCCGTATACACATGCATCACTACAAGAAATTACACAAAAATTGACGCTAAAATTTGTCATATAAAATTTATTTTTCGTCACTAAAACATTTGGTGACGAGTGTTAATCGTCACAAAGACCGTCACCGTATGAGCATGGTAAAAAGTTTATTGATAATATTTGATGTCGTCACTAAATATTTTAACTTATGGTGACGATCTACACCATTGTCACTATAATTAATTACTTGTAGTGACGTTAATAGCGTCACTATTTGAACGAAACTTTCGTCACTTTATATTATGTTTCGTCATCAAAACGTAGTACATTAAATGACGCCTAACTTTTTTTGTCATTAAATGATATTATTTTAGTGACAAAAATATGTTACTCTATTTAAATCATCTAATTTTAATGATGACAATATTGTCATATTTATGATTATTCTTTCGTCATGTTATTGTGTTTATCGTTACCAAAAATAAGAAAATAAATGACGACAGAACAATTCTTCACCTAATAATATTACTTGCATGATTTTTTCCAGCCTATATGTTAATCCCATTAGGAGCCATAATTGCCACAAGTTTGTTGATATTTGCACCTTGATGAACCAATTGAGTTTTCAAATCAGACACTTCAGTCTCAAATTCAGCCATTTGTGTCTTAAGATCATTTACTTGAGAGTCAGACATTTGTAGCTTTTCTTGTATCTCTTGAAGTTCCTTTTGGAATTGTTGGGTAGCTAAATCAGATGATGTGATGCGCCTGCATGGAGGTTTTATTTATTACAACTCTAAATAACCAATGTATCATAGCCTAACAAAATATCTAAACCATTTGAATAAAAGGGAGCTCTCGTCACACTTGCCATTGATCCCCTGATTACCTGCCAGAAAAAAAAACACAGCGTGAACCTATTGCTCAGTATGGATATAAAGATGCACATTTATATAACACTACAAGAAAAAAGCCTATCTGCGACTGCATATCAGCGACCGCATGCGGCCGCAGATAACCATCTGCGACCGCATGCGGTCGCTGATAAGCGTCGCATAAAATCTGGTAGCTAGAATGCACATCAGCGACCACTATTAGCGACCGCATTATCTGCAACCGAAATTAGCGACCGTTATTGTCCTTTCGGTCGCTAAAATGAGTCAGCATGGTTCAGGGCCACAGGCTGACGTGTGCCACGTGTAAGCGACTGCAATCAGCGACCGCATGCGGTCGCTGATGTAAAAAAACATTGGACCCAGAATTTTGCTGTTTTGTCGAATTCCCAAAAAACTGTACCTGTTTTGTATAGGTACAGTTTATATACCTGTTTTGTACCTGCTTTATCCCAACACATAAACATGCACAACAATATAACATCCATCGTCCATTTACCGACACATACACCAAACTAGTATATAAACTATATATAAACTATATAAACCTTTAAAAACCGATATAAATTGAATAAATATAAACAAATATAATCTTTAAGCAACATACAGACATCCAAAGAATGAATATAAAAGTATAAGATTCTCAAATAACTACAAAACAACACTAAATCAGTCGTCAAGCATCATTGTCCAAATTAGTTTCTCCTTGATCTTGATCACCCTGTAATTAACAAAAAAATAAAACAAATTACATATAATAAAACAAATTACATGAACCATGGCATTCATACGATGGGTACTGCTGCCCGGAGTGTGTACTTGTGCATAGCCACTATCTCTTCTCTGCCCATGTGCCCACCAGCATTCTTCATAATTTCTCATGAACCCAGAAACAAGTAAATGATAGTTTACTATGTCTCTGTCTATATAATTTTGATTTTTACACTTCAAACAAGGGCATCTTATCTTGTTCTGACCATTCACACATTCCGGATGACTATATGCATAATCTAGAAACACTTGACAACCAGTTCTAAATTCAGTTGTAGCACCTATTTGGGAACTTGACTTTCGTTTTCTCATCCAACTTCGGTCTGAATAAAGGTCCATGATACCACGGTACCTATTGCAAACAAGAATTATTGTATCCCCTTGTTAGATATTTACAATTCAGCCCAATGTCATTTATGATGCATATAAATACATATAGATGTATCCTTATGTAAGCATATTACTTGAGCATACTTGTAAGCATATGCGTTAAGCATACTTGTAAGCATATGACTTGAGCATACTTGTAAGCATATGATTAACATTTAAGCATAATTGTAAACATATGACTTGGGCATATACACGTATATGATTAACATTTCAACATACATGTAAGCTGTTATTGTTTGAGGGTGTTCAAACAACAACACAGCTCCAACCATACATGTTCAAACCATACTTCTCCCATCTTCAAGCTTCAAAGGAAACTAGTTGATTGGTGACGCATTTAATTCTCTTTTCTGAATACTTTTGTCCTGCCTGGATTTATGATATAGCTGTAGAATCCTAACTTGATTAGTCATTGTTCTTCTATAGGATCATAGATTATTCTTGTTAACATAACCTAAGCCCCTTGAACCTATAACATCTTCCCATTATAACAGTTCAACTAGATCAATTTCATTCTTGTTCTTTTTGTTTAGTGTTTAATTAATTTTGCTTCCTAGATAACCCTTTATATTTGATACTAATAGTCTATGCTTTATATGTGAAGAAGAGGAGCTTACATAGAGAAGACTCGGCAAGGCAGTTCATCCGATGCTCTATTCTTTTGGATGTCAGTCATTTTCTTATTCTTTTTTGAAGCAAGTTTGTAGTAGGTTATATTAAGATTGTGTTTTGTACCTAAAAATATTAGGCACTATTTTCTAGCTGTTCTGTGATGCAAACTAAGTAAACTGTATGTGATTATATATGTGGGTTGTATGCCTCCTATTCGTTGGTCGTAAATAAATTCTCATCCATCCAACAGTAGAGATATATTTTGACTTGTCAAGTCAATCAAAGAACTTTTTTTCAAAGTTTAAATGAATTAATATATATTTTAAAAACTGACTTTAAAGTTCATAATATTTTTTTATATTTTTAAATTGAGGAGAAATTTAGTGAATTTGCTTACTTATAGTATTAGCTTTTTAACTTATTAGTACACTATTTTATTGAAACCATACCTTTTCCATTTTAATGTGTCAAGAAGTAATATTTCTTGTTGCCGTTGGTGGTAGAGTTTGTTGACTTATAATTTATTTTTTTAACTAAGAAAAAGAGAAGATTCATTGATTTTGGGTGGGTAAGCCAAGTAAAGGCTGTGCTTTTTTATTTATAGTAGACTTGTTTAAAATTATTTGGGATTCCTAATACCTAATTCATAATATAGCATCTAAGTTTGCATATTGGAAAATCAGTACTCTATATTGGGTTGGGTTGGCTATTACAATTATAAAATTATAATAGCTTTTTTGCAAACGGGAGGGAGTAGTCGGATAGTAGTATATATATTTCTATCGGCTAAATTTATTAT
Source organism: Panax stipuleanatus (assembly GCA_020205555.1). Classification (NCBI taxonomy): domain Eukaryota; kingdom Viridiplantae; phylum Streptophyta; class Magnoliopsida; order Apiales; family Araliaceae; genus Panax; species Panax stipuleanatus. The sequence continues at coordinate 356,841 of CM035125.1, read as the reverse complement.
AAATTCATTTATGCTGAGGATGGATTGAAAAATAGAACGGAATGATTTTTAAGAATATCTCATGTTTACATGTATTAGTTGTTGTTGTTGATGGTGTGTGATCATATACATCCATTATACTAGCTATTAGTATGAATTTCATTCCACAATTTTTCAAACGGAATAAAAATTAAGAGAATTGAATGAATTTTTATTTTCATTCCATGGAAATTGTTTATCATCCAAAATGATTACTAAATACATATGTGATCACAAATTTTTATTTATTTATTAGTTGACAACTAAGTAAATGGTAACTTAGTAATGTTACAAAGAATATATATATAGTATACAATACCCAAATTAAACCTAATTACCCAAATTAAACCTAATTACCCAAATTAAATCTAATTATCCAAATTAAACCTAATTAAGGGTTCTTAACAATGGGGTATACATACACCAAATTAATCAAATTTATGTATATATATATATATATATTCATAGCAACAAATCAATATAATAACATGTATATATGTATATATATATATATTCATAGCAACATATCAATGCATATATTTATACATTACCCAAATTAATCATTCATTGTATACCAAAATCATTCATAGTATAACTAATATATACCTAAATGTCGGCGACGATAGCAGCGGGCGTTGGCGGTGAGGCGGTAGCAATGGGCGGCACCTCTTCTCCCTATTCTTCTCCCCCTTCTCCCTCTTCTCTCCTTCTCTGTCTCCCTCTTTTTCTTTCCGTTTCGCGTCTGTTGTCCAGGCCTGTTGCTGAGAACATTTAAAAGCATCAGCGACCGCTTTCAGCGACCGCATGCGGTCGCTAGTGTTTAATGACGTGGATATATCAGCGACCGCATGCGGTCGCTGTAACTCCTTGGTCGCTGAAGAAAAGCCCGCGAGCAATTCACGCTAATTTTTAGGCGGCAAAAACACACCTGCGACCGGATAGCGACCGCGTGCGGTCGCAGATATAATTTAGCGACCAGATTTTATGATGGTCGCCAAAGGCGGTCGCTGATTCCACCACTAGCGACCGTATTTTGCGGTCGCTGATATTTTTGGTCGCTGATAGCCTCTTTTCTTGTAGTGTAACAATATATAATGTACTCAAAAGAGCTGAATGAACGAACAAATACAAACTACGAACCAATTATGAATATATCAAAATTAGGGAGACAGTGTACAAATGATTAACACTGTCGAACGAACAACTATAGTCAAAAGGATTCCAAACAAAATAAGGTTGAATCAAATGTTTACAAGGTAACAATTTCATACTGAGCTCAAATACAAATAGTCAAAATACATCGGTACCATAATGTATGCAAATCAAATCGGATAGTACGCACGACACAAATGTCACTAATCCGTCAAATGAATTGAATCAAATCAAATCAAATACTGGGTCGACCTATACGTATCTTGAACAAATATATCAATTAAATGGCCAAAGCTCATACTTAGAGCATACAAAAGTATACGCCGTGGACTGATCACACTACAAAATGTAAGTAAAAAGCGGTTCAAATCACAAAGCTTACATGACCATCTCCAAATGACATCGAATTATGTCAAATACGAACATACTTAACTATCACAAGATACCAACGATCAAAATAACTTCCTGAATGTGAATGAAAATATACGAAAAATGATACAAACGAATAAAGTCTCCAAAACATATTGACATGATTAACTAGTTCAAAAAGTACAAATACGAGTTCTATGTATCAACGTCAACATGAAACTATCATATTAATTTCACACGGAACAATTATGTGAAATAATGGCCAAACTTGAAACGAGGAAACAAAAGAATTAATTAAATTTAACAAGAGTATCGCTGAAGAAGTTCGGAATCCATACCTGGATATAATTTCGAAATAATTTACTGAACCCCAAATATCACATCGCTAGACCTCCTCAATCCAATCTATATAATTATCAAAATAATACAAGACCATTAATTAATTACTAAATTGTAAATTTTATGTTTTTTTTTTTTATAAATTTTAACAGTTTTAATATTAGTTCATACACCCTCTGGAGTTAGAAATACGTTGCATATATTCTGTAATGTAAATATACCATTTTAATCCAGTATATTCAACTATAATAATATAATAAAATTTTATTAACTCCTCTATTGTTACTTCATTAGTGATCCTTACTAATTATAACTTCTGACATAAACATACACATATAATCATAACTTAAGTTAAAAGTATATATATTATAATAATTAATTAAATCATTGAATAACCTATACTACCAAGATCATGGTCAATCCATTGATTACAAGGATCAGATGCTTCCATCCATAAAGCAACGCCAAAACATGAAGCATCCAATTTAAATTCTATTGACAACAGTCTGATCATTCCCACGAGAAGTTACAGATATGGAAAATTGTAATATCGAAGTGAACCTTATGCAGATATATTATTTGCGCATCAAACCTTCAATAGTCATTAACTTCCTTATCTCATATATCATATATCCCAATTACGAACCAAAATTGTATTAACAAATTTGATTAATCAAGATGCAAAACAAATATTTTTTTTAAAACAGATTGTAAACACAACAGTAAAATAAATTGTAATTACAGTAACAAAATAATTATTTTGTATTAAAAAATAGTCCAATAATTACCTTTTGAGAAAAATATGATGAATAATTTCTAAATTTCAACCTCGTTCTATTTCTCTCCTTCCGCTTCTTCTTTCTCGTTCTATTTCTCTCCTTCCGCTTCTTCTTTCTTCGTTTACTGCAGTGTCAATCTTAGGCAAACCCTAACTTAATATATTAAAGTTACGCTTATTATAATTTGGTTTTTAAACCATCAATTAAAATTGGGCTCAATTAGTTTACAAGCTCAAACTTAAATACTTAGAAATTAGTTTGACCCAATTCATTTGATTATTATTATTATTATTTTTATTATCTTATTATTAATATTATTATTATTTTTACAATCTTATTATTATTATATTTTATTTTATTTTTCGGATATTGCAAGGAATTTCTGCTGCCTATTGAAATAATGGCTTTTTCACTTGCAGAGACAAAATATGCAAAGTGGTCCCTTAGAGTCACTAGTGTGCATGGGGAAAGCGCCCCATTGCCATTCATCAAATCAGTTGAGGTATGTTCATTTGTTTATTTATTTATTTTGGTCTACAGAAAACAATCTACTCTACTCTATCCTTGGGGAAGGGGGAGGGCTGCTGAAATTTGCAGTTGGTGAGACTCCAACCATGCCCAAGAACATGGTAGGGTGGTTCGTCAATCAAATTTATTTGTTTTGCGTTCATTGATGAAATGACGATTTATATTACATACATCAAGTTATCTACCAATTTATTGCATATAAATATACGTCTGTTTGGTTCAGTTAATCGCAACATTTGATCCGTGTACTTCGTTTGATGTCCAGGTTTCCTTCCCTGAGAGGCCAGAACTAAAAATAGCTTTACTCCAGCAACAACCATTTTCGCCGAAAAGGTATGTCCATTTGGACAAATTAATCCCCAAATAGTGACACTTATAGGACATTGAGTTCTAATGCTTTGCCCTTTAATCCGCAGCTACTTTGATAATGTACCCATGTTATACATGCAAATGAAACCCATCATTTGAAAAACCCTACCAATGTCAAATATAAAATAATATCCTTTTATATAAATTTTGGAATGGTGGAATCCACGGCCAGTAGGGCCGGCTCTGATGGGGTGCAGAAGGGGCGCCCGCACAGGGCCCCCAAATTTGGAGGGCCTCCGTTTATTTTTTTTGTGTATATGTAGAAAATTGATTATGAAAGTTTGATTGATGATTTTGCAGCAAAAAATGCAAGAATGATGCTAGCGATCGTGTGAAGTTTATTGTCCATTTAAGTTTTAGCTACCTTTTCTTTTTAATTGATAATTTATTGAAGTTTTAGCTATATTTTCTTTCTAATTGATAATTTTATTACTCGACGTTGACATTTATTATTTTAATTAATGATGAATTTTGATATAAATTGTGCTTTATATATTAGTGCTGATAAAAAAATTAGTATTTTTATATGCGAGAGGGTCCCTATTTTTTTTTTCGCACAGGGCCTCCAAATTCTTAGGACAGGCCCTAACAGCCACTACGGGGTAAACAACGAGATGCACACATACCCCCACAAACCACACACCAAGACAAATGCATAGCATGTTTGGTCGACTCCAAAGGAGATCATTGTTTCTGTGGAGTTCTGAAACCATGACTTGTACGTTGCAAGGCACTTATCACTAGGCTCCCAAGGAGATCATTGTTTTGTTCTTCCTTATTCTAAGCACTCGACCTTAGTCCGTTCTTTTGTCTGTGCAAATGGATGCAATGAACATAAGAATAGAGTATCAAGAAATAGCATATAAGTATAAGCTTATATTGGTAATATTATGTCATAATGTCACTAAAATTGTGAAATACCATATGCTGCTTTTTATTTCTTTTCCCCTCACTGTATGTTGTTTTTATTTGTTATCAACACCCAGGGAACTGATTAAATCAACACCACTTAAAATATTGCTGAAGCTTTATTTCAGTGATGGTTGTGGTTGTCATTTCACCATGATCGAGTTCCCAATGGATTTTCAGGTGAGAATTTGGAGTTGGAGTCTACTTACGCTCTACCCATTCCATTTCTTTCTTTCTTTCAAGGCTAACTGTAAACTACTATAAATATAAAATAGACACCGTAAATCACTTTCTTCTGAGGTCTGATGAATTAATTCACTGCCTCAATTACCAATTAATTTTTATGGTATTGTATTGTTTACAATGGAAATTATAGTCGTCTGTTCTTCATGATGTGCAGGCTACTACCGACTGCATCATCCAAGATGATAAGAATGCTGTGATTCAGAATCTTCGAGACACAGCAATTCAAGGTGGATGCTGCGGACAGTTATCCATAGTTGAGAGAAAGATCCTTTCGGCCCCTAAAAAGGAAAGCACTACTTATGCCATTTCTACAAACATTGTTGGGTATAATCTTGAAGGGAAAAATGGGAAAGGAGAAGAAAATCTTAGTGGCGACTCAGTGAAGAGGCGTGAACATTTAATATCTACTGAAGTTCCTTTGAAGAAAGTAAGAGTTTATTAACTCGAGTTTAGATTTTCTGCAGATTGTAATCACTAAGGGGAAGAGAAAGTTGTAGGAATATATATTTAAGTAGAGACTGATCTGATTGTAAATAGAGTAACAGGAGGAAACATGGCTACTATTTTTGCCATCTTGTAGACAGAATTGCTGTCAAAATACCGACCAAGTATCCTTTTTTACTGGACCTGTTGGGGCTCGAATATTTGAAGACCCAAGACTCGGATTGGACTTGGTTGCAAATGGGCCTTGGCCCAGACTATGGTTGGGTTATAGGAGGTCCGGTTGGTCCATGTTGGGGGACACTCCTAATTATGTGGAGATCCTACTTATGGAAGGGAGAATCATGCAATGATTGAATTTCTTATATCTTGGGAGATTTGATACTATCTTATTATGAAAAGGATACACGGGGGAACCTTAATCCTAGATGGACGTGGATTCAAGCATGGATGTGAGTACTATAAATATAGGGCTTGACTATTCATAAGGTACACTTACACTTTATTATTCCAGCAATAGAGTAATTTATCCCTCCATTGTTAAACCTTGTCAGCCTGTACTTACTCTCACACCGGAGCTATCCCCCGGCGGCCCAAGCCGTCAAGCTTTGGTGTTTACCCGTTTTGTGTAGGATTGGACGCGCTTGGTGATTAGAGCGCGTAGACGAATCTTGGCGTTAACATTGGCGCTAGAAGGAGGGCGCCTTGAAGATCAATCACAACCAACAGATCACCACGTCAGAAAACATGGTGAATAACAAAGAAGTTTCTGATAGAAAATAGCCATCAACGGCAGCGTCAACACAGAAAGGGTCGGTGAAAGATAGGTTGGGGCCATCCAGCATCCACTCACGGCTCGGCCCTCAAACCAATTCAGTTGGCTCCCAAGTAAGGGGCCATCCCGCTGCCCAACGAAGGCTGTTCCACACCACCAGCCAGGAGAAGAAAGACCGGAAACAGGTGGAAGGCACCCCGCCTCGAACCCGTCCCCGAGAAGATCGTGAAGCGGCCATAGCCAGAAAGATGAAATTGATAAAGGACACAGAACAGTCCCTAAAGGTCCTCCTGGTGCAAAAGGAAGAGCTCGCTAGACAGGTGGTGCATATAGTCGAAGATGAGACTTCCAGCCACCCTAACCACTCGGGGAGGGGGAGGTCTCCATGCAGAGGATCCCAAAGGCATGATGACCACACTAGGTACACCAAGAAAAGGCTTCGGAGTCGTTCCCGGAAAAGAAGCAGATCCGGTGATCGTCGAACCGAGGGGCGTTTGCGAGCACACCGCTCCAACAGTCCTCGGCGCAATGATTGGAGGTCACAAGCAGATCATCAAAAAGACTGAAGACATGATAGCCCCCGTGGGAAGCGGTCTCATCAGGAGGCCCAGCCATCAGTGCAGAAGCCGAAGGATAATCCCCAAGACAGTCCTTGACGGAATCAAGACAGAGACTACCGAAGCCCCCTCCGGAACCACAAAGAGGGTGACAGAGACTACTGAAGCCCTCCTCGGAACCGTAGGGAAGACGAGAGAGATCATAGAAGCCCTCCCCGATCTCAACGGGAGGGTTGGAGAGACTGCAGAAGCCCTCGGAACCAGAGAGATCTGAGAGAAAAGTTATCCCCAAAGAAGAGTTCTGACCCAGCTCTGGCAGCTGTAGAAGTGTTGACTAAAAAGTTGGAGGATATGCAGAAATAGCTGATTGCGAGCCAGCAGGGGAAAGTGACTTCGGGGAAGAAAGCCTCACCGTTCTCCAAAGAGATCCTTCGGGAAAAGGGTGATCTCAATAAAAAACTGCTGTACATCGAGAGTTATGACGGGTCGAGCGACCCATATGAGCACAGTCAGACATATAACAGGCTGTTAGATTACTACGGCTACACCGATGCAGCAAAATGTAACACCTTCATCACCTCTCTAAGGCGAGATGCCTGGCACTTGATGAACACACTGGCCCCGAACTCAGTCTCGTTATGGGAAGAACTGTGTGATAAATTTCATGCTCGGTTTGGGAGCAACAGGAAGAGAGGAAAGCCTACTGGATCGTTGGCCCAAGTCAGACAGCATTCAAACGAGACGCTGGGTCAATACGTGAAGAGATTCAGAGAAGCGGTCGGGCAAGTTGCCGACCTCAATGATTTACAGGCCGGAAGACTCTTTCAGAACGGACTGGATCTGGTCAGATCCGAGAAGCTGATGAAGAAACTGATGTTCAACCACCCGAGGAGTTTAGTCGAAGCCTTTGAAAAGGCGAAAAGCTTCATCACTATGGAAGAGGCCATGGAAAGTCTGAAACGGGGCTCCACAGAGAGGCCCAAAGAAAAGGAGAAGAGCAAACCCGAGGGAAATTCAAGGCGTTATGGGGGCGATAAGTCGGGTGGTTACCAAAAGCGATATGACAACAACAAGGGGTCGAGGGGAAGCCGTCCCCCCTGCCAAAAGATCAAGAAGGTAGGGTCTATACTCTACTCAACACCCTTCGACTTGACATCCTAGAGAACTTGAAGAAACAGCCAGGTTATCAGAAGCCAGATAACGGCTACAAGCCTAAGAAATAATATTCCTACAGGTACTGTGATTACCACGAGTGCATGGTACATTACACCGCAGATTGTTGGGCACTAAAAGAGCTGATCGAGACGAACGTACAGCACGGAGGCTTAATCCAATTTGTCTCAGCAAGAGAGGAAGAGACTCGGCAGACAACTACCCCAACTCAGGCTGATCAGCAGCCCAGCCGAACCCGCCACATGGGGTTCGCCATGTGGTAGATGTCATCACAGGAGGTATGTTGGGAAAACTCTCGGGACCAAAGCGGCGCAATTATCTGGATTCGGTGATGTCAGTGGCAGACCATCCTGCGAGACGAGAGAGGCCTTTCCCGGGTTCAGTCATATCCTTTACAGACTAGGATTTCCCTACCTAGCCGATAGAGCCGCATGAAGGAGCCCTGGTGATCACAGCACAGGTAGGGTCGGTTGATATAAAAAGAATGATGATAGACAACGGATCATCAGTGGACATTTTATACGCTCATTCCTACTAGAGGATGAGTCTGGATGGAAGGAAGATGGAGATCGGGCATAAATCTCCCCTCTACGGCTTCAGCAACGAACCGGTTAAAGTGGTAGGGACCATCGAGCTGCCAGTGATCTTCGGTACTGCTCCTCGGCAGGTGGAGATCATGTGCCGGTTCTATGTGGTACATGTTGACTCGTCTTACAATGCCATCTTAGGAAGACCCACACTGACGGCCCTCTAGGCAGTGACTTCCATACCCCATTACAAAATAAAGTTTCCTACCCAACATGGAGAGGTAGCAGGGGACCTCGATCTGGCAAAGAGGTGCTACCAGAACTCACTGATCACTTTGGGCGTAGGGGTCAGCAAGCAGAAACAGACCATGACAATAGAGATCGAACCCTTCACCAGAAGCAGTCAGGAGCCATTAGTCACACCGGCCGGAGAGACCGAGGACATAGAGCTGGTACCAGGGAAGCCGGACAAAATAGGAAAAATCGGGATGGGGCTACCCGAGCCCTTTCGGACCCATCTAGTAGAGTTATTACAGAGCTCTGCAGACATCTTCGCATGGGTCTCCAGCGATATGCCAGGGGTGGATCTGAAGGTCGTCGAGCACAGACTTTATGTAGACGCAGCAAAGAAACCAGTTCAGCAAAAGAGGAGGATCTTCACCCCCGAGAGACAGAGGATAGTTGATGAGGAAATAGCGAAGCTATTGGCAGCAGACTTCATATTTGAGATAGACTACCCGGAGTGGATGGAAAACGTAGTCTTGGTTCAGAAGCAGAATGGCAAGTGGCGGGTCTGCATCGACTACATTGATCTGAACAAAGCATGCCCGAAGGACTTCTATCCTTTGCCACACATCGACCAGCTAATTGATGCCACTTCGGGGTATGCACTGCTTATTTTCATGGACGCATTCTCAGGATATCACCAGATCTCAATGTGTAAGGAAGATATACCGAAGACGGCCTTTATAACACATTGGTCGGTATATGCTTATAAGAAGATGACCTTCGGCTTATTGAACGCGGGAGCAACCTACCAAAGAATAGTGAACTACGTCTTCCGGAACCAGCTGGGAAGGAGTATGGAGGTCTATGTAGATGATATGATCGTGAAAAGTATGTCGGTCCGAGGGCACTTGGATGACTTGGAGAATTGCTTCCAGACGGTTCGGCATTACAATCTGAGGCTGAACCCTACAAAGTGCACTTTTGGTCTGGGAGCCGGGAAATTCTTGGGGTACATGATCAGTCAAAGAGGGATAGAAGCCAACCCCAAAAAAATCATGACCATACTTGATATGAAGTCCCCACAGTCGTATAAAGACGTCCAGAGTCTAATTAGGCGAATAGCAGCTATGAGGCGATTCATGTCCAAATCAGCAGAAAGATGTCTGCCGTTCTTTGTTACTTTGAAGGGGCCGAAGAACGCAAAGAGTTTTCAGTGGACAGCAGAATGTGAAGACGCGTTTCAAGAGATAAAAAGGTATTTGTCTTCGGCGCCCTTGCTGGTGAAACCTGTTCCTACAGAACCCTTATACTTGTATTTGGCGGCAAGTTCGTTGGCAGTAGGAGCTGTCTTGGTGCGGGAGTATACCTGACATAGCTTTTGAGTAGTTTTTTCTTACTTTTTTTGCAGTTAAAACAGTTGGCACATTAACTTGTTAGTTTTATAACTGCTAAGATGTGTTTTATCAACTTATTATCACTTTATCCATGTGAAAAGAAAGGTTGTCCTTTATCTTGTCTTTATCCTCAAATATCTCTTGTTCTTAGCTTAAATTTTGGGGGTAAGTACTGAAACTGAAATTCGAAAACGTTTCTCACTATATCAGGTAAAGAATCCCCTCTTTCTCTCTCTCTCTCTCTCTCCACATTTGTGGTTTTTAAGGTTTATTGTTTGTTAGATGTGGTTTTAGGTCGACATGTACCTAAATACTCCTCTGTCCCTCGTCCCCTCCTTGTGTTTGTGTTTGCATGTCTTTGTTTGTCTATGTATCGTTGCCAGCTGGTACAGCCGTAGAGGATTACTTTTCTTTTGTCTATATTTTTTTTCAAATGACAGAGCATTAGTGTGAATTCTATCTTTGTACGCATGTTTTGTTGTGGATTAAACTAACACTAATTTTTTCCCATCCTATGTTTCATTGATATTGTGGGAAACTCGTATGATGCAGCAGTTAGAGGAATGTAGTAACATTCTTGGTGTTTTTTATTTTTATTATTATTATTATTTTTTTTTTCTGTTTCTGTTTCTGTTTCATTTATTTATTCTTGGTGATTTTAGTAGTGGCTAGAGATCACCTCTGACATGTTGATATACCTGTGTCAGGGTGATACTAAGAGATCTGCTAGGGGTGGAGAAGTATCTGTCAAGGAGCTAGTTGGAGCTCAGTTTACGAATCCACAAATATGGTAGCAAATAGTCGATCTTTGAATGTTTCTTTTGGTTCTAATAGCTATATTTAGCATATTACCAATGAAGTAATCACCAAAAGTTGGTTGGGAAACACTTCCCTTTCTTCCAGTAAATCTTCCTTTCAAATTTCTGATTCGTAAACACCATCTCACTTGTACTGATGTTCTTAGTTCAAAGACTGTTCGACTTTATCCCAATTTTGTAAATGTTTGTTTTTTAACGGATAACTCTAGGTCGGAAAAAAAGAAAGAAAGGAATATGCATCTGATTAATAAGCGGATGCACCAAATTTAAAAGCAACTGATGTTCCCATAAATGGTATGTTGTTGTTGTCTTGGATGATATCTGCACGTCTTTGCTCAACATAATTTGCTATAACTCGATAAGTCTTACTTTAGCCTCTCTTTATTTTATAATTGAATCCTATATTTTATCAACACAAGGCATTGAACACCTCACCGGCCTTCAAAAGTTACACTGATTAGAAGAAATGCTTGGAAGAGAGTTTGTACAAAGACTTCGAAGCCAGGAACGTGCAAAGGTATAACACATACCTACAATAAACCATGTATTCCTAGCATTACAAGCTCGGGTGGTGGTTGAGAAGAGGAATTGGCACACCCTTTGGCATCCATAAAATTTGTAGATCTTACACACAATAGCACCAACACAAGCACATTTCTTACGAGAGGAAACTCGGGAAATGGCATCGTGTAAACAGGGGATTATCCTTACAAAAATCCAGCAATAAATAAACATCAATGTTAAATATACATTACTCAACTCTAGCTACTACCATTGCGACCAGCTTAATTCTCGCATTTTGTAGTTAGGTCCTTCAAATCTTTATTTATTTATTTATTCGAGATCTCCTCTAAACTTATTAAAAATAATGCCCTTAGGCTATGTTTGTTTGTAAAGATTATACTTCAGATATGACTATTAGTTCCAAGCGTCTTGTTTATTTTTAAATTTAGACTTGTGACTATTAATCTAAAGATTATAAAATGACTTAATAGTCTTTGAATTATAATTATAATCTGGGGATTATAATCTTAGGATTATTAGTCTTGAGATTATAATTCTTACAAACAAACATAACCTTAGGTTATGTTTGTTTGCAAGTATTATACTTGGGATAAGTTTTTTGTTTGTTTTCAAATTTAAACTTGGGACTATTAGTCTAAGGATTATAAAATAACTCAATAGTCTTGAGATTATAATTATAATCTCGGGATTATAATCATATGATTAATAGTCTTGGGATTATAATCCTTGAAAACAAACATAATAATGATATATATAAAAAATATCTTAAAATTGTTTATTTTATCGCTTTGCTTTTTTATTTTCTTATGTCCAAACGCAGCATAAGAAGAAAGAAAAAGGATAGAAGTGTAGTGGTAATTCTTACCGTCCTCCTTATTCCACCCACATTTTATATAGAATCCTTCTAGGAGGACATTTTTCTAGTGACATTTCTAACGATATATTTTTTTTGAGTAACTCACAAAAATTATAAAGTCATAGATGGTCCCATCCCATGCATAAAATCAAAGGTTTTGTGCCTCTTGATTGTTTGTTTCATAATGGGCGACGAGGCTGCTTTAGAGTTTTTCTTACCAACAAAATATGGAATCTATTTTTCTGAAAGCTCCATAACCGTAATCCAAGTTGTGCCACAAATATTCTTTCCCTTTTGTCCGTATCAATTTAATTTAATTATTAATTTTATCATTCTTAACTCTTTTGTTATTCTTAAAATTTAATAAAACTCTTATTACCTTCCCCTTTCCTCAAAATGATGACTAAAAATATATATTTTTTTGTCTACAAAAGATTGATCAAAGGTACATAAATTGGAAGGTAAATATAAAATTTAATGGAAACAATTAATATATATATAAAAAATACTCATCACTTTATATAATTGTGTGGGGTCAAATTTGAAATTTTTTAACTCTACTTTTTCGATTTTATATGTTTCTTAATTTGTATGAAAAATGTAGTTTTATATTTTTGAGGACGGAGCCAATATATTTTTAGGATAGTTGCATACGCTATTTCAAGCCAGTATATATATATATATATATATATATATATATATATATATATATATATATATATATATATATATATATATTTCTTTTTTTTCTTTCTAATTTGTCGCTAATTCATCACCATCACCATCACCAGTTACTTCTTGCTTACTCTCTTCTCCCTCACACAAAAAACAGGAAGAAAGCGTATGATTTAACAAATACCAAATGTACACGATACATGTTCAGATCCCATTTCAAAGACTTTGACACCTCTTTCACTTATAATAATAATTGATCATCACTCCAATTCTTCTTACTCTCATCTTAAGCCCTAGATTAAATGCATCCTCACTCCTTCCCCATTCCCAGAAGCTAATTTTTTTTTTTTTAATATTTGAAGTCCGCACCCCCTTTTCACTCTATGTAAGATTGTTAATACTTGTATATGCACTTGGTTATATCTTCTTATGTTGTTGGAACTGTGTGTGTTTATGTATAGATAGATGCCTATTTGATTGTCTAAAGTTGATGACAACCACTTTCACACTTCTATTCAAGTACATAGAGATCGATTATAATTAAAATTTATTTATTTTAGTCAATTACTTAATTCAAATACTGGATTCCTCCATAATAAGGGTGTGTGTGTTTCCACCTAGCTGGGTCAATGAAGCTACAACTGCAACTTGATTTGCTTATTTTAAAAGCACTGTTGAAAGGGAATTGAGATCTATTGATTTAATTAATGAGGCTTTATTGGAAATTCCATGAGGGGTACTGATGTTAGATACTAGCAATATTATTTGCTTCACCTTGCATATCAGGCCAGTAACTAAGAGAGCAGAAGAAGTTGTTGGTGGTGGTTTGAATCTAAGAAGCCTGATATTGCTCAGGTTATTTTTGTTTCTTTTCTTCTTTTTTTATCATATTTTCTTGGTTAATGTAGATATGATTCTGAATGAAATAAGATTATTTACCTTGCAAACTATTACATATATTCCGAGGTTCATGATATTATTATCCCTATAAAAATTGTTGAAGTTGTACAAGAAAGTGAGAAGCCTAGCATTTTTGTTCCAACTAATGATCCAAGTTCCTTCCAGTGATTCTATAAATGTACCTGTAATTGCTCGTGTGGACTTCCAGAGAATACCATCTACATTGAAGACATGCTTTGCATAATGGTCCCACAAGATTACATAAACGGATCGATGATTACTTCTATTTTTTTTAATAATAAGAAACCCCATTAAATGACATACTTACCCTTCATCTTATGTACTTTAACAAAAAAATTTGATGATAAACAAAATTGTAACTTTAGTCATCCTTATGAGGATAGAGAGAATAACGAATATTATTTTTCTATAAACAATAATTTAATTTGTTAAACTATGTTCATATTTATTATATATGAAAGTATACACCATCCGCTGCAAAATATAAACTTAAGTTTAACTTTTCAAAGTCAATATATGATATTTATAAATTTAAAATTAATGTAATTCATTTAACTTTTTAATACAATAAATCTTGTATTTAGAAAAACTTTTTAAATAATTTATAATTTTATAATTGTAATGTCTAAATTAACTAAATTCATGTAAAATTTTAAATATTTTAATTTGACTTCAAATACTCAATATTGATCATGTATTTTAAAACAAAGGGAATATTAATATAAAGTTTATTTAATAATCACCTGATAAAAGTTGATCGTTCTTTTTACGATACTGTGTGGGTATATATGTATAACTATAAGAACTACTGAAAAAGTACTACGTACAGAGGCTCCCCCTTTAGAATATATATAATCAAAACTGTGACGCCCCCAAATTCGGACTACCACTGGTCTCACGAATTCGGTTCGTCACGTTCTCACGATAATACAATCATACAATCACAGCGGATAATCTAGAATAATATACAATGATTTATTATATTTATTCTCCCAAGTCTCGTAACCTACAGTACTTAATAGATTACATAATAATATCAAATACAGACTTATTACATAACCCTACTTAAGCTTAAACATAGTTCTGAAATAGTCTTAATATAACACCAGAGATTTTAAAATATAAAAGGGACAAGCTAGTCGGTAGCCTTGCCTTTGCCCTTGTCGGCGCCCGACGGTCCACCCTGCTCTGCCTTAACTGAAATATTTTAGGGAAAACAAGAATGAGCAGCAAGTTTGCTCAGCAAGTAATATAACAACCAGGGTGAGTATTATGGTTCTTGAATCCAAAAGGGTATAGCAAGGTATGATAGTTCAAATATAGCAAAGATATCAACAGTTTTCAATAACAGTTGCTAAGGACAACAGAATATCAATAAGATTCAATGTTAAATCAATTCACGATTTCAAGATAATTGAATACTGAGCAGTCACTAAGGACTATGAACTTCTACTAGAATTAACAGTAATATACTAATAATCCAACAAAAAAAACAAGTACAACAAGTGATCAGCCTAAAGTACCCTATATTATGCACAATATTTAATCATTCTCATGTGCGCACCGCGCACGTCGGTCTCCCGACAAATATATTTTCCCTTCAAAGAAGGTTGTTCATCTCAGTCTACACAAGAATTCCGCACCATTCAATTAGTTTGGATAATTTTCTAATCATGATATAAGTCTAGCCGAATCAAATGGCATAGACCACTCTTTATAAGTTCAGTACTTGACATTAAAGTTCGAAGAATATAATTGACTTTTATCTTATCCATGAAGTATATAGTTATAATACATGAATTGCAATTTCAAAAGTTTACTTGTACGACAATAATAGCACAAGCTTAATGAACGCTCAATAAAGAGTAGGGTTAGGAACTTGCTTACAATCCTTGAATAAAGTAAACACAGGGATATATATGATACTTGCCTTAAGCGTAGTCTATCCACGTTAAGTAAATCAACACTTTCGAATCCTATTTATATATTACATGTATAGGATGTTCATTAGTTAAACACATTCGATACACAAGTTCAATATGAAAGTTAACTATATAAGGTTCTTCTTTAGTCATATAATCTCTGATACGTATGTCATTACGTACTTATACACATATGGTACGGAATCAGTTTATAAGTTGCCACGAAGTCAAGTAACACTCGTATAGCATTCTGTCATATTGTTTTAATCGATTAGGTTCTCATTATCTATGGAATTCTTTTTCTCAATTGAAACATCTTCATAGAATGCTACTATCATATATCAGTAACAATTAGACTTGTTTAGCAACTTAGATATCATTATAAAGCAATTAGCACAAATCAGAAACCATCAGAACTAAGCAGAACTGTCAAACATGAAATCCAGACTGGCGCAACTACGCCATGCAGTTTCTATTCGGCACGTAAGCATACTAAGATAATTACACTTATCATGCATACATACTAGAAGACTTAACATACACGTATAACCATCCTAAGCTCACCTTTACATGTTAGGGTCTTAGTTTAGGATTTCTAAGAATTTAAAGCCAAATAGGGTCATAAAACCATTAGGCCTACTAGATTAACCATATGTACATGCGAGAAGCTCATATAAATTGTAATATACATGCTCTCGATTGTCCACATCATTTATTCATAACTAGCATTGTTTATCACTTTAAAAACATGCTTAAACTCATGCGTTGTTAACCTTTCATTGAATTTAACAAGTGAGTACACATGTATGATATACTAGTGATATTATATGCACTATTAAACATGTTAAAAATATCAGAGTATGAATCTCAATATAACATGTCAAGTCCATGTTCAAAGCTCATATTTCGTTAGTAATGTCCACTAATGAGGTTTAACATGTTCATGCTACCTTATGATACATATATACACAGTCAACATGTCCTTCATGCATTTCTAAACCATACTAACATGTATCAAAAGTCAGAATATAAATATAACATATCAAAGTCCCTTTTTAAAACTCTAAGTTCATTTAGAAAACCATAAGTTGTTTCATCAGAAATGTATACCATCTTAGTTTAAACATGCTTACGTTAGGTCTATGTACTTATACATACGTTCTACTCATGCTAGCATGCTCGTCTACGATATACAAGTAAACTAACACCTAACAGTTTGTAGCAGAAATCAGCAAACTGACTCCAGAGACTGGCGCAGGGTAGCTGCGCCTCAGTATAAAACCGACGCAGCTGCGCCGTGCTTGGTCTATACCAGATAGTTTTCCTGCTTCGGCAGTTAGCAACCCAAATCACAAAATTACTTCACGAAAACAGCCACATTGCATTTCAACATGCTTATAAGTTTATATAACAACTAAGCAACCACTTCACAATCCAATTAACATAAAACTCATGCTTAATTCAAAAAATTAGAAGTTAGAGAAATGGGAGTATACCTCTGCAAACAGGTTGCTGCCAATTGAATTCCCCTCTTACTGATATTCCTCTCCCTCTATATCTCAGTGAACTTACACTGGTGCTTTATCAGAATTTGAGCAAATGAAATGAAGAAGGAGAAGAGTTTATTTATAGACCAAGCATTACACAGTCAATGCTTCTAACTCCCAAAGTAAACTAACGGATTGATGAATTATTTGATGGCTAATGAGAAGTTGGTGGTAGTTGGTGGAATGCATCATGAAAGCCACTCCCCATTGAATCATGATAGCTAGGATTTGTTGAATTTGAGATTATAGGGAGTAGGATAGCCTTAAGTATTTACGTGTGAGGGAATATGACTCTCCAATTAGGACAATGCAGTATATCTCAGCATTTTAGCAACATGAATATATATATACAACACTTATGTTACTTTGCACATACTATATACTTAAGTTGTATTTATATGATACATGCTTAGGTTATAATCTTAATGTCATAATGTGATTCAAATAAATACTACTTCAATGTGGTAATTGTAATTTGTACATATATAATCCATATACATTTTGTTAACACCGAATATATTTCAATTATCATATTATACTATCCCAATTCTATTATTCAATTATATTAAATTATTAAAGTATTTATTAATCAACAATTGTTTATAATATATTCGTGAGGTATTGATTAAATGTTCACTCACACACATATTGTCACACAAGCATAAATCATGTAGTTTATATAATTTAATCAATCTTAATACATGGTTTCTATATATAGTATAGTCACATAAATATTGTACTACACTTTATATAATATGTATGTAGCTACTATACATTATACAATTAATTATCGCATGCTTTGCACATAACAATTAGTTGAGCAAATATAATTTACTCGTTTATGTTTTATTAATCTCCATAACAACGAATTATCATTTATATGATTAATTTTCACATTAAATAAATATAAATTTTATTATATTTATAAACAAGCTACTTATTATTATTCTATTATTCGTAATAATAATAATCAACATACTAACATTAATATTCTATTTCTCATAATTAACAATTAATATAGATTAATTGTTCACTTAATAATTTCTTCATCCTTGAATTAATTATATCATCATCGAATCTATTCTTGTGCCATACAAGGCATTTCACGAGCTTATCATAAACTCCACATTCTTCTCAATTATTATAATTTTAATTTGAATTCATTTGAATTAACTCATCTCATAACACAAAATATTTATATTCAAATAAATATTTATTTCCATTAATATAGTCATTTAATAATATTCAGAATTTCTCGGGTATTACAAAAACCAATACTAAAATATATTTAAAAAGAAAATCTGATAACAAAAAAAAGATAAAAAAAAGTACTACTAACCCCTTTTGAGTTATATTCAATAATCAATCATAAAAAAAAAGAAGGGGAAGAAAAGAAGCGGGGTTGAGGAATGGTCAACTCATCAGGCTCATAATCTGAAGACTACAGGTTCGAATCAAGTCCCCACCTAAAGAGTAAATACTAATGTCATTTTCTAGGTATACTTTTTCAAGGTTGTGACACTTTTAGAAAATCTATGGGGGTAGTGACTTAACTATGAAATACTAAGCACTATACCATGTCGTTCCTACTGATTGTATGTTCAGGCACTAAGTCGTAGTCCTGAACCTCTCATAGCTCTAGAGGAAGTCATAATTGATGACGGATCATCTAGGGTAAAGACACCTCATTATAGTCTAGTTGATTATATTGTAGAGGAAGAATGATTTTTCAACTATATGGCAACTCTAGTCTTTTTTCTACGGAAAGAATTTCCTATTTCTTAAAGGGAAATAACGCCTTTCCTGAACAGGATAGACAAGCTATCTAGTATTTTACTATGGAAGAATCGAGAAAAACATGATAGGAAAGTACGTCATTTCAAAACAAGTTAGACACGCACAAAATTAGGGGATCTAGTCTTTTTTTCCATTTCATGATGGGAAATCCTAAGTATTTACTCAATTTCAGACAACCAGTTATGGAAATATATTTAGTTCATAGTTTTCTTACTAATTAGAATTTAAGTAAATACCTAGAATTTCCCTATCATTTTGAGCTTAAGTCAATGTGTCCTTTCCCATCATGAAATGGAAAAAAGACTAGATCCTAAAAGTCCTAGCTTAGATATCTCCTAATTTTGTGATTGTCTAACCTGTTTCAGAATGGCGTACTTTCCCATTATGTTTTTCTCGATTCTTCCATAGAAAAAGACTAGATCCCTAGAAGTATGGACTGAAAATCCTTCGTTACACTCAGGTTTTGGAGCTTGCAAGAGAGTGCAACCTGGGTAGGTTGCACCAACGCCCACACTTTGGGAGCTGCCCGACATGAGTCTTTCCTGCTGGGAAAGAATTCAGATGAAGTATAGAGGGAGAAGTCGATCCTCCCCGAGGGAGGAGGAGCTCATCGAAGGAAGGGATAACGTTAAGCAGTTACGCGAGCGTCCGCGTGGAAGCCAAAAATGCACTCCTCGTTGATTGCACGAGCAATCAACCGCTCTCTCCCAGACCCGACCATTTCCTTATAGAAAATAAAGTACGAGTCGACCGCTTTAAAACAAAAAATACTGAGGCTTCCGAAGGACAACCCAAAATCATACCATAGCTGTGAAGTTCCCAAGGAATCTTCACACCCCATGTCTACCATGGAGGAAACAGGTAGGTCGACCTACCCCATGCTTAGCGCGTACGCTGCCCTCTGTATTCCTGACTTCTTGAGGCAACCGTTGTCGTCTTGTCTTTTATTATATCGTCAATATACCAGAGATAACTGCTACAATGCGATGAGAATTCTGGTACGAACCTTCCATCAGTTAAGCAGCTGACAGAAGGCGGTATAAGGTTCAATGGTCCCTAATGACAATTCTGAGTTCGAGTTCTTGTTCTTCTTTCTTGAGAAACAAGGGCTACTAACATCTCCGAATGAAGTTGGTGTCTCTCCCGAAGGGAGACGAGCGTAGCAAAGAGGGGGAAACGATCCTTTCTATATAGGCCCTTCTGTAGCTTTCTATTAGACTTGCTAGACAGGGGATGCTTTGCTCCACTGAACCAAGTTTGTGATTTTAATTATATAGTTGATAGTTGATTTATAATTTTTTAATTATTTAAAAAAAATTAAACTTTCTGAAAATGTACAATTGTGTGAAAGTGAACAGAAAAGTTCTTTTCACTATCATTATATTTTCTTCAATTCAAATTGTAAAAATTATTATTGACATTTAAAAATCAAATTTAAAATATATTTAAATTCAAAATTAGTAAAAAAATTTAATAATTACAAAATAATAAGTATTAAAATTATTAATATTTTATTAAATAAAATTAAATCAATGTTAATTTTAATATTGAAAATATTTTAAGTTAATTTTAAAACTATTAAGTTAATATATATTTTATGTTACAAATTTAAATTTTAGAATATTACAAATTAATTATTAGGATCAAAGTCCAATGAGACGTGTGTGTGGAGTAGAATGTCACCACCAACGAGTGGGAAGCACTCTTTGTCGTAAACCGTTAGATTAGCGTTGATCCAATGCCGGGCATTCAAATTTTGATTAATTAATTTGACCGTTAATATTGGGGCGGTCTCCAATTATATTCAAGAATTGAAATATACTGAGAGAGTAGAGAGAACACAGTTGAGTTGAAGGGAAA
The DNA here is from genome assembly GCA_020205555.1 of Panax stipuleanatus. NCBI lineage: Eukaryota > Viridiplantae > Streptophyta > Magnoliopsida > Apiales > Araliaceae > Panax > Panax stipuleanatus. Next base: position 336,116 of record CM035125.1, on the reverse strand, counting down.
AGAAATATTTAGAGACAGAAAGTGTAGAGAGAGAGTGACGACTGGGTTAGAAACCAAAATCGATCACTGAATTACGGTATTCGAGATGTTTTTGGCCATAATTAATCACCAAGAAGAATAAAAAGAAGGAATCGGCACTAAATTACAGTATTAGAGGCGTTTTTTTTGAGTAATTTCTACTTTCATTTAGGTTTCTGATATTTGTCTTTGAATATAAACGTTATAAAACTATAGGAAGTTTTATCTATGAGGAGCTAAGAGAAATTCTTGGTAATTTTGAGTCAACACAATGGGATACACAAAGGTCAACTGTGTTATACCCAATAATAATTATATACTAATTATATAAACAGAATTAGAAGATAAACAATGTTATAATTATGACTTACTAAATGCAATTGATAAAAATTTTAAAACCAAGTCAACAGTTGGACAGTTTCTCCTTAAAACAGATTTCGTCCCCGCTATCGGTGCTTACGAATGGAACAATGGACGTATACTTCCCAGGATAAAATGGTCTTCAACTCTCACAAGAAGCACTTCAATGGAAGAATTCCACGAACCAATAATATTTGGATACTCTCTATTATATTTAATGAATGAAGAATAAAGAATGAATTTAATATCTCTCTTCAAGTGGAAGGAATACTATTCTTATATAGGCATTGAAAAGTCTTTTCAGAATAGTCATGTCTATATATGAAGAGAAACCTTTATTTGGAGAGTCACATCATGTGGCTTTATTTTGCTAGCAAGTCAGTTACAAAAACAAAAAACTGACTCCAACGGTATCAAACAAAAAGCAACGGCAAAAAAGCAACGATAACAAAAAAAAATTATTTATTTATTTATTTTATTTTTCCAACATTCCCCCACATAAATGAAATTTGGGTGAATTAATGCAAATGAATATGCAGACAGACTTAGAGAGAGTATCAGTGAAAAAATACTGCATTGGTGAAGGTAGCTTGTGGCCTTGAACCTTTCCTAGTGAAAGACTATCGGATTTATTGGCCGATCAGTGAACGATGTCTTGAACTATTCAACCTCTTAGTGTAAACCGAAACAATAGAATTCACATAGTATTTTTTATTTTATTTTATTGGTTCTCATTGTTGGGCCTTGGACACCTCCTGATTTCATGAGTGTGCTAGAGAATTTAGCCTTTTGTCATTCTCATAGAAGTGGCCCCTTTCTCACTCACATAGGTAATTTCTATAAAGAGTATTCTACTAATACCCCACTTGACATTTTATTTCAAACTATAAAAATTATTAAAAACAAAGTTTATCCTATTTCACTCGGCAGTTTGTGCACTGTATTATCATAGGAATGACTGAATCACACATAATTAGGTTGTCCCTTTGAACCTATTTCTTGGGATCTCCAATCATTTAGGTTGGGTTTTCATTATGGCGACTCTTTAGGATTTTACAGGCTTTAAACCCATTCCCCTTGATGAACTTCTCACCTGCTCTCCAGGTATACCTTTCGTTAGTGGATCCGCAATATTATCCTTTGACTTTACATAGTCAATAGATATTATACCATTTGAGAGTAATTGTTTAATAGTTTCATGTTGTCGACGTATATGTCTAGACTTACCGTTATAATTACTATTGTGTGCCCTACCAATTGCTGATTGTCTATCACAATGAATAATGATCGGTGGCACTGGTTTAGGCCAAATTGTAATATCCTCCAAAAAATTACGAAGCCATTCTGCTTCTTCTTCTGCTTTATCTAAAGCATTAAATTCAGAATCCATAGTGGATCTTGCAATACATGTTTGTTTAGAGGATTTCCATGTTACAGCTGCACCTCCCAGAGTAAACACATATCCACTTGTGGATTTAGTATATCCAATTTGCATCATTGTATCCTTCAAGAACAGCTGGATATCTTGTATAATGCAATCGGTCAGTTAAAGTGTATCTTAGATATCTAAGTACCCTTATTAAAGCCTTCCAATGTTGTTTTCCAGGATTACTCGTATATCGACTTAGCTTACTTATTGAGTATGCTATGTCTGGTCGAGTGCAGTTTGATAAATACATTAAAATGCCTATTATACGAGAATATTCCAATTGGGATATACTTTCACCACGATTAGTAAAGAGATGAAGTGTTGGGTCAACAGGTGTTCTTACTGGACTTTTCTCATATTTATTATACTTTGCAAGTCTTTTCTCAACATATTGAGATTGAGACACAATAATTCCATTAGATATTCTGAAAATCTTGATTCCTAGAATAACATCTGCTAGGCCCATGTCTTTCATTTAAAACTTGCTAATTAACATATGTTTGGTAGCATTAATAACATCATTATTACTACCAATAATTAACATATCATCCACGTATAGACTAACTATTACATATCCCCTTTGAGTGCTTTTGACATATACACATTTGTCACACTCATTTATTTTAAAATTATTTTATATCATAACATTATCAAATTTTCATGCCACTGTTTTGGTTCTTGCTTCAAACCATATAACAATGATTTAACAAGCTTGCAAACTTTCTTTTCTTTTCCATGGGAAATAAAACCTTCTGGTTGCTCCATATAAATTTCTTCCTTTAATTCACCATTAAGAAAGGCAGTTTTAACATCCATTTGATGTATTTCTAAATTATGTATTGCAGACATTCGAATGGATGTTATCCTTGTAACTAGTGAATAAGTGTCGAAATAATCAAGTCCCTCCTTTTGCCTATAACCTTTGGCTACAAGTCTTGCTTTGTATTTATCAATAGATCCATCGGCTTTCATTTTCTTTTTGAAGATCCATTTGCATCCTAATGGTTTGGTTCCTGGTGGAAGATCCACCAATTCCCAAGTATGATTTTGCATAATGGATTCAATTTCACTATTGATCGTTTCTTTCCAATATGAAGCTTCTGGAGTAGACAATGCTTCCTTCACACTTTGAGGTTCACTTTCTAGTATGTAACTTAGAAAGTCAGGACCAAAAGACTTGGAGATCTTAACCCTTTTACTACGTTTAGGTTCATCTTCATCTCCTTGTTCATTAGACTCTTGGTCTATTATAGTTTGATGATTACTAGTCGTAGTATCATTAGGTCTTTTACGAGGACTTGTTTCTTGTGTATTTTTATATGAAAAAATATCTTCAAAGAAAGATGCATTCCTTGATTCTAAAAATGTATTGACATGAATATCAGGAATATCTGATTTATGCACAAAAACCCAATATGCACTACTGTTATTTGCATAACCTATGAATATGCAATCAATTATTTTAAGACCTATCTTAACCCTCTTAGGATCAGGAACAATTACTTTCGCAAGACACCCCCACACTCGAAGATATTTATAGGAAGGTTTTCGACCTTTCCATAATTCATAAGGTATCTTGTTTGTTTTCTTATGAAGTAAACGGTTGAGAATAAAATTTGAAGATATCAATGCTTCCCCCCACATGTTATGAGGTAACCCAGAACTTATTAACATAGTATTCATCATTTCTTTTAAAGTTCGGTTCTTGCGTTCTGCAACACCATTTGATTGAGGTGAATAAGGAGCGGTAGTTTGGTGAATAATATCATTTTCTGAACAAATATCTAAAAATGGTGATTCATATTCACCACCTCTATCGCTTCTTATAGCCTTAATCTTTTTGCTAAGTTGATTCTCAACTTCATTCTTATAATGTTTAAACATTTCAATTGCTTCATCTTTTGTCCTTAAAAGATAGACATAACAATATCTTGTTCAGTCATCTACAAAAGTAATAAAATACTTTTTACCACCTCTAGTTTGCACAAATTTTAAATCACATATATCAGTGTGAATTTAATCTAGAGGTTCTAAACTCTTTTCAACAGAATGAAAAGATGTTCTAGTTAATTTAGCCTCTACACATGTTTCACATTTATGACTTTTATCAATATTAAATTTTGGAATTAATTCTAAATTAATTAATTTACTTAAAGTACCATAGTTCACATGTCCTAATCTACCATGCCAAACATTCATAGACTCAAGCATATAAGCAGAAGATGTGTTTTTATTATTAATAATATTATTTGGTACAATAGTCATGACGTTCATTTGAACATCCCATCACACATATAGTCTTTCCCAACATACATTCCATCTTTAGTAAGTACAAATTTATCAGCATGAAACACTAGTTTGAACCCTTTCTTGCTCAATACAGATCCAGAGACTAAATTCTTGCGAATGTCCGGCACATGTAGTACATCATTGAGTGTGAGTTCCTTGCCCGAAGTCATCTTTAACACGATCTTTCCTTTTCCTTCAACTTTAGAAGTGGAGGAATTGCCCATGAATAGTTGCTCACCATTTTCTATTGATTGATAGGTAGTAAACATTTTATTATCCGAGCAGCGCAAGTATCAACCCACCATTCTTTAGGATTTCCCACCAAATTGGCTTCTGAGGCAATTGCTAAAAGATACATGTCAGAAACTTTAGTAGATACTTCATCTATTTCTGCTATGTTCGCTTGGGCATTTTTCCTTTTGAAGTTCTCTTGCTTTTTGGGTTTGCAACAATCCTTTGCAAGATGCCCTATCTTATTGCAATTATAGCATTTCCCTTTGAACTTCTTCGAAGAACCGCTTCCTTGACTTGAGTCTTCAATATTGTTGTGTTTCCTTTTCTTAGTTTTGTTACCACCCTCTATTACATTAACATTGGATGTAATTGGAAGTTTTCCAACTTTTTTTCAGACATTCGATTATCTTCTTCAATCCTCAACCAAATTATCAAGTCCTCGAGCCCTATATTTTTTACGTTTATGCTTTAAATAATTTTTAAAATCTTTCCAAGATGGGTGTAATTTTTCAATTATCGCAGCCACTTGAAAAGATTCACTTAAAACCATTTTTCAGCATGAATCTCATGGATTATCAATTGAAGCTCTTGGACTTGATTTATGACAGTCTTTGTATCAACCATTTTAAAATTCAAAAATCTACCGACAACGAATTTCTTCATACCGGCATCTTCCATTTTATATTTTTTATCCAAAGACTCCCATAATAACTTAGCAGTTTTGATTGGGCTATACAAATTATACAATGTATTGTCCAATCCATTGAGGATATAATTTTTGTAAAGAAAATCAGAGTGCTTCCATGCATCCACAGCAGCCAATGTTGCAGTTTCATTATCATCTATCATTGGGGCATCCTCATTTAAAAACCTCGAAAGATTCAAGGTAATAAGATAAAACAACATTTTCTGTTGCCATCTTTTAAAATCAATCCCACTGAATTTTTCAGATTTCTCACCATGACTAACATGGGTAGGAATATTGATAGGAACATTGGTTGTAATAGAGTTAGGCATAATTGAATTAGATAATTCCATAATTCTGTTAAATACACAATTTACAGAATCACTTTAATAAAATAGAAACAGTAGAAGGAGATAAACAAAAATAATATTTAGTGATTATGTATACACCGCCCACCTCACACTCTCCCTCCAAAAAAAAATATTTAGTGATTATGTATACACCGCCCACCCAAGCACCCCGGCCACCCCCACCCCACACCCTACTCAAATTCCACCCCACCCCACCCAACCCCCCACCCCCACCCCCACCCCCACCCCCTACACTCACCCTCCAAAAAAAATATTCAGTGATTATGTGTATACAACCCCAACCCCACCCTTACCCCCCACGCCACCCCCACGCCCACCCCACCCTACCTAAAAAAATGTTCAGTGATTATGTATACACTCCTTACCCTCCACCTCCACCCCCTCCCTACCCTTACCCCCCCAAAAAAATTATTAAGTGATTATGTATACACCCCAACCCCCACCCCCCACCGCCTCACCCGCACCTAAAAAAAATATTTAATGATTATGTATACACCCTTTATCCCCCACAACCCACCCCAAAAAATAAAATAAATATTTAGTGATTATATATACATAATATATCTAATAATAATTTATTTAATTGGATCATAATAATGGTAAGTTTGAAATTTAAAATATGGGTTGATATATATTTGAACCATAATCATATAATTTTAACCCACACAATCCATATTAAAAATAATTAATATGATTTTAATTCTTAAATAGAACCATAACCGTATTTTAAAAATCAAAACCCAAACCAACCCCTAATCTTACCGACCCCTAATCTTATTTTGCCAGGCCTACACCAACCGTATCAAACAAAAAGCAACGGCAAAAAAGCAACGGTAACAAACGAATTTTATCAACATCTATTAAGCATTGCTCAGGGTTCCTCCTGATCAACATCTATATTTATCAGATCTGAGGTAAATTTCGAAACTGTATTGAGTTTACATTGAATTCAATTCATTCAATTGAATGAGGGATTGAGATTTGAATTAGGCGTGGAAGATGTTGACGAAATTCGAGACAAAGAGTAACAGAGTGAAAGGGCTAAGTTTTCACAGCAAGAGGCAATGGATCTTAGAGAGTCTTCACAGCGGAGTGATTCAGCTTTGGGATTACAGAGTTGGAACTCTCATTGATCGATTTGACGAGCACGATGGACCTGTTCGTGGCGTCCATTTCCACAATTCTCAGCCTCTATTTGTTTCTAGAGGTCTTAATTTTCTCCGTTATTTCAATCATTTTTTTGATCAATTTTGTTCGTTGCATTATTCAAATTGATTTCGTTGAATTATGATGGTACTAGTAAAGATTTGTTAGTTTTATGCATATTTTGTGCTCAATTTTGTCGCATCTTTTCGGTGTTTGGTTTTCATCTAATACATTTGTTCGGTGAACTGATTTCTTTTAAATTGAAATTAAACTATGTTATATTTGCCATTTACTCGTGTTTTCTTTTCTTGTATGTTCTTGCCTTGTCTTTTTGAATCTATAAAAGAGTCGAGGGAAATTAAATGAACAGTTATGAAGATAAATTATAAAGGCAAAAGGTTTGTCAATAATCACATTGCTCCTGTTTTTAGCATTACTTGATAGGTTTTGGAAAATTATATATATACAACACACTATTACTTATTTTGTGAAGATGTTTATATCGTTCTGTAGGTTTACTTCCCCTACCTCTTTCTGAAAGCATTATGATCATTGGCCTTTAGGAAATGAAACATAAATCGATGTGAACTTAACTTTTTCTAAATATCTTGAAATATTATAATCCCTTACCTCTATTCAATTTGGAAAAATACTCAACTATAATTATCGTTATTTTAATTCATGAGTTATTTGTTACATTATTTATCAATATGTGTGTAAAATATCTGTAAATGTTGTTCTAGAATTTTTTAGGTGTTACTATTGTGGAAGGATTTTGGCATTGTACTTTTTGGTTTATCAGAATGATGATATGCGCAGGAGACGATTATAAGATCAAGGTGTGGAATTATAAGTTGCATAGGTATCCTGGATTGTTAGTGCTAGTGATGATCAGACTATCAGGATATGGAATTGGCAGTCTCGTACTTGCATTTCTGTCTTGACAGGACACAACCACTCTCCCCCTCATTGTCTCTGGAGCGATGATCGCCAGGTTAAAATCTGGAGAATGAATTATCTTGTTCTCTAAACATGATTTATTCCATGTAAGTTTACATTTCCTGTTAACATACAGATTGCATTAGCGTCCATTCCCGAAAAAAGATAAAAAAATAAAACAAAAACAAATAAAATATATAGATAGTGGTTTGCTGTTACTAACAAATATCAACTGTGGTTAAGTATGCATGTGTTGTTCAACTGTTGGAAAAGATTTTTCTTTGGTTTTGTTCTTTGTCTAGTCTCTTTGACAGGTGAAGTTACATTAAACAATTTTCTACCTTTTTTAAAGAATAAATTTTAGCCTAAATGATAGTACCCGCTGTATTTTTGCCCCTCCTTTATGAACCATTATAGAAAATGTAAGTGCTACTTCTAATCAACAGCCATTTTGGAACTAAGACAAAAAAACACATTGGGCTATTTCTTTTACAACAAAAGTGTTTTTGGTTTCCCATCTAATCATATAAATACTTTATCACTAATATATAAATAATGCGAAGTGATTCAGAAGTTGTGAATTAGTGGCACTAGAAGTTGTGCTGAGGTGAACGTGATAGATGTGATGGGTGGAGTGTGGGGGGTTTGTATTGGGTTGACTCACTATGTTGACTCTAACTTGTCCAGTTGTCTTGGTAGCGTGGTGACCAGGGAGCTATTTATACCGGGATTAACCGCTTATGCTTAATAGCTTTCCGTGCTTAGTTTGGGTCCGATGATTTGTTGCATATTCCTTGAACAAATTTTAACATGAATTTGTAATGTTTCATATTTACCAGAAAACAAAAATATGTCGCCGCGTTTGGTGGGGCTTCATTCCATGTCTTGTTTCCTATTTGTTTAGTTGGTGATTACTTAACATCGTACAATGTAAAATCTTATTTGTTGCTAAATATAGGCACACATATGGAGTAACATTAGTAGCATGCATTTTGATTGTCATGGCACCTTTGGTAGGGATCAAGATTGATATCTAGGTTTGGGTCAATGAGACAAAGAATTCTAGATTTAGTATTATTGGTAATTTAAGTTGCAGTGTGCTCAAACTTGGAGTGGGAGCGAGATTATTTTGGTTTTGTTTCCGGAAGAAGCTTTCTGATGTCAAGTGCTGTGATAGTGTTATAAATTGGGGCTTTTAAATTGTTAACTTATAAACTGACTGTTGTTGGTAGTGATAGTGATATTACGCATGTGCTTTCCTTCTTTCTTTCACGTAGCGTTTACAAGTTTTTCATTTTTTAGTTTTTACCTTCTTTTTTTTTCCTTCTTAATAATGCTTCAACTAAGGTGTGCTTTGAAAAATCACACAGCACTCTGTCAGAAACTAAATTGCTCAAGAGTATAGCAACCTGAAAAACATGAACTTTTTATATTTTTCAGATACAAAGGCTTGGGAAGTGGACACCTTGAGAGGGCATATGAACAATGTGTCGTGTGTTCTGTTCAATGCGAGACATGATATTATAGTGTCAATTCAGAGGATAAGAGTATTCGTGTGTGGGATTCTACTAAAAGGACCGGCAGGACATGATAGTGGCGTGATAGTCTTCAAGTTGGAGAGGGAAACGCCCTGGCTTTTCTGTTAGTGGGGATTGTCCTGTACTACGTGAAAGATCGATTTCTGCGCTTCTATGAGTACTCAACTCAGAAAGAAAACCCAAGTTATACCAATTCGTAGGCCTGGTTCGACTAGTTTGAACCAAGGAACCAAGACTCTTTCTTACAGTCCTACTGAAAATGCAGTTTGATCTGTTCAAACGTGGATGGTGGATCTTATGAACTCTATATTAAACCCCTTTTGCTAGAGGTGATACAATTCAAGAGGCAAAAAGAGGTTTTGGAGGTTCAGCAGTAACATCAACTGCATTTGTTTTAAGGGAAACGTGGCCTTTGACATAGCAAAAAGAGGTGATACAATTCAAGAGGCAAAAAGAGGTATTGGAGGTTCAGCAGTAACAATCAACTGCATTTGTTTCAGGGAAACGTGGCCCTTGACATAGCAAGAATACTTATAAGACCTGCAATGAATTTAGCAAACTGATAGTTCCATAAGTAGGTATAGGGAAGCCTAAGAGAGGGTTAATTTATATGGTTCTAAATAATTAGGAAAGTTATATTATATTATATTATATTATACTATACTATATTAATATATATTATATTATTCTATACTATACTAATATATATTATATTATACTATATATTATATTATATTATATTATATTATAATATGTATATAATATTATACAAATATACAATATATAAAATATGTTATATATGTTTACGAATTGGTTTATGGGTCGACCAATAAATGAGTCATGTGTAATTTAAACTTGTTTGGAATATTGTAATTTTTTGATTGGTCTTGCTTGAATGTGATGCTTCGTTGGTGGTTGAATGAGTTTTTTGGTGTATCTATTTAGTGTATTTGTTATACTGTATTTAATATTTAATTTATTTTATACTTTGTTGTTGAGAGATTATTTTACACTTGGGCACCCTGTTGAATAGGTATTGATATTTCTTTATGTGTAGAGATATGGTTGTGCCAAGTGAAAATTTTGTAATGTTGATATAAATGCGAGGCGAGGCATAGAGTGTGTAGTTTGGAAAGGTAGAGTGAATTTTTGTAACGTACATCTCACAACCATGTAATATCAAGATGAGGGTAAAGGATAGGAGATTCAGCTAGCAAGCATGAAGAAATTTCAGTAAGCAAAGGTATTTTATTTAAATTAGAAATTGTTGTTTGAATAATATTGTACTAATGCGATATAAGTTTGAACAAAATTTAAAAAATATTTGCAGGTTGTATTGATTCTTTGCAAACTTGCTCAATTTAGAAGTCTTTACTTCTCTTTGGAACATGAGGTACTATTTATCGATATATTTCTTTTTTATTCCTATTTTTTTAACTTAAATTTTTGTTTGAAAAATACAGGTTTGACAAAAAATAAACAGCTTGGAAAAAGGTAATTATAGTATATTAATAAAATAGATTATATTATAATATATTATATATTATAGATATTATAGGAATTTCTTAGCAGGTGCCCTTATGGCACATCCTAAAGCACACAGTTCAAGGGAATTTCTCTTGAATTGTGTGTATATTCCTTTGAACTTGGTGCAAATGCAGAAATCAAGAGAATATACACACAGTTTAAGAGAATATTTTTTTGAACTGTGTGCTTAGCATGTGCCCTAAGGGCACATGTTAAGAGGACCCTATATTATATTAGGATTATATTATATTATAAAATATATTATGTTAGTAATATTATTATATTTATATTATTATATTATATTATATTATATATTATTACATGTGCCCTAAGGACACATGTTAAGCACACAATTTAAAAGAATATTCTCTGAACTATGTGTATTCTTTTGATTTCTGCATTTGCACCAAGTTCAAGGAAATATGTACACAATTCAAAAGAATATTTTTTTGAATTGTGTGCTTAGCATGTGCCCTAAGAGCACATGTTAAGAAATTCCTATCGTATTAGATTAAATATATTATATAGTACAATTATATTAGATTATATTAATATATTATATATTATATATTATGTATATTATATTATACAATATTATTATATATTATATTAGATTAGATTATATTATTATATTAGATTAAATAAAATATTGTATTATATTATAATATTATTTAGATTATATATTATATAATTTATATATTCGATTAGATTAGATTAGATTATATATAATATATTAGATTTATTATATTATATATTTTATACTATATTATTATATTATATATTATATACTATACCCCTTTGCTAGAGGTGATACAATTCAAGAGGCAAAAAGAGGTATTGATTAAATTATCAAGATCATGTAGGCCTTATTGTGATATTTTGAATGAGTTTTTTGTATATCTATTTAAGTGTATATTGTTAATAACTGTATTTAATATTAATTTATTTATACTTTTGTTGTTGAGAGATAATATACTATATAATATAATATGTTAGTACAATTATATTAGATTATTTTATATTTTATATGATATATTATATATTATATTATTATATATATTATATTATATTATTATATTCGATTAAATAAAATATTGTAATATAATATTATATTATATTAAATATATTATATTATATAATTTATATCTTAGATTATATTAGATTATATATATATTTATATTATTATAGTTATATATTTTATACTATATAATATTTATATATTAGTATATTATATTATAAGTATTATATTAGGTTATATAGTAATAATATTAATATTATATTATTATTATTTTTATATTTTATATTACCAGATAGATTAGATATATTATTATATTAACAGTTAAATAAAATATTGTATTATAATATTAGATTAGATTAAATATATTATATTATATTTATTATATTAGATTAGATTAGATTATGTTAATCATATATAATATATTAGATATTATCTATCTAACAAAATACAAAAGATTTTAAATTTTCGCTCACTCAATAATTCATTTGGGCCGTCCAAAGTTTGGGATAAATTTCACCGTCGATGGATATTATATATTTTATACTATATTATTATATTAATATTAGATTATATATATTATATATATATATATATTTAATATTAGATTTTTATATATATATATTATATTATATACATATATATTATCTAATGTAATATAATTAAATACTATAATATAGTATATAATAATATATATATTATATATAAAAATCTAATATTATAATATATATATATATATATATATATATATAATCTAATATTATATAATAATATAGTATAAAATATAATATACATCGACGGTGAAATTTATCCCAAACTTTGGACGGCCCCAATGAATTATTGAGTGAGCGAAAAATTTAAAATCTTTTGTATTTTGTTAGATAGATAATATCTAATATATTTATATGATTAACATAATCTAATCTAATCTAATATATAAATTATAATATAATAATATATTAATCTAATCTAATATTATAATACAATATTTTATTTAATCTAATATAATAATATAATCTAATCTATCTAATATAAAATAAAATATAATAAATAATATATTATAATATATACTATATATAATATAATATAATAATATAATATAAAATATTATATAGTATAAAATATATAATATAATATAATATAATATATTATTAATCTAATATAATCTAAGATATAAATTATATAATATAATATATTTAATCTAATATAAATTATATTACAATATTTATTTAATCTAATATAATAATATAATATAATATTAATATAATATATATATATCATATAAAATATAAAAAATCTAATTAATATGTACTAACATATTTATTATATATTATATTATCTCTCAACAACAAAAGTATAAAATAATTAAATATTAAATACAGTATAACAAATACACTAAATAGATATACCAAAAAACTCATTCAAAATATCACAATAAGGCCTACATGATTCTTGATAATTTAATCAATACCTCTTTTTGCCTCTTGAATTGTATCACCCTAGCAAAGGGGTATAGTATATAATATATAATCTAATAATCTAGTAAAATATATATATAATAATATTCTATATATTATAATCTAATCTAATCTAATCGAATATAAAATTATATAATATTAATCTAATATAATATTATAATATAATACAATATTTTATTTAATCTAATATAATAATATAATCTAATCTATATAATATATAATAATATTGTATAATATAATATAACATAATATATAATATATAATATATTAATATAATCTAATATAATGTTACTATAAATATTTAATCTAATACGATAGGAATTTCTTAACATGTGCTCTTAGGGCACATGCTAAGCACACAATTCAAAAAAATATTCTTTTGAATTGTGTACATATTTCCTTGAACTGGTGCAAATGCAGAAATCAAAAGAATATACACATAGTTCAAGAATATTCTTTTAAATTGTGTGCTTAACATGTGTCCTTAGGGCACATGTTAATAATATATAATATAATATAATATAAATAATATAATATAATAATATACTAACATAATATATTATAATATAATATAATCTAATAATATAGGGTCCTCTTAACATGTGCCCTTAGGGCACATGCTAAGCACACAGTTCAAAAAATATTCTCTTAACTGTGTGTATATTCTCTTGATTTCTGCATTTGCACCAAGTTCAAAGGAATATACACACAATTCAAGAGAATATTCCCTTGAACTGTGTGCTTAGGATGTGCCATAAGGGCACATGCTAAGAAATTCCTATAATATATAATATAAATATTATAATATAATATATTTTATTAATATAATATAATATACCTTTGTCCAAGCTGTTATTTTTGTCAAACCTGTATTTTCAACAAAAATTTAAGTTAAAAAAATATGAATAAAAAAGAAAATATATCGATAAATAGTACCTCATGTTCCAAGAGAAGTAAAGACTTCTAAATTGAGCAAGTTTGCAAAGAATCAATACAACCTGCAAATATTTTTAAAATTTTGTTCAAACTTATATCGCATTAGTACAATATTATTCAAACAACAATTTCTAATTTAAATAAAATACCTTTGCTACTGAAATTTCTTCATGCTTGTTAGCTGAATCTCCTATCCTTTACCCTCATCTTGATATTACATGGTTGTGAGATGTACGTTACAAAAATTCACTCAACCTTTCCAAACTACACTCTATGCCTCGCCTCGCATTTATATCACATTACAAAATTTTCACTTGGCACAACCATATCTCTACACATAAAGATATCAATACATATTCAACAGGGTGCCCAAGTGTAAAATAATCTCAACAACAAAAGTATAAAATAAATTAAATATTAAATACAGTATAACAAATACACTAAATAGATACACCAAAAAACTCATTCAACCACCAACGAAGCATCACATTCAAGCAAGACCAATCAAAAATTACAATATTCCAAACAAAGTTTAAAATTACACATGACTCATTTATTGGTCGACCCATAAACCAATTCGTAAACTATATAACATATTTTATATTGTATATTTGTATAATATTATACATATTATAATATAATATAATATAATATAATATATAGTATAATATAATATATTAGTATAGTATAGAATAATATAATATATTATAGTATAGTATAATATAATATAATATAATAACTTTCCTAATTATTTAGAACCTATAAAATTAACCCTCTCCTAGGCTTCCTATACCTACTTATGGAACTATCAGTTGCTAAATTCATTGCAGGCCTTATAAGTATTCTTGCTATGTCAAGGGCCACGTTTCCCTGAAAACAAATGCAGTTGATTGTTACTGCTGAACCTCCAATACCTCTTTTTGCCTCTTGAATTGTATCACCTCTTTTTGCTATGTCAAAGGCCACGTTTCCCTTAAAACAAATGCAGTTGATTGTTACTGCTGAACCTCCAAAACCTCTTTTTGCCTCTTGAATTGTATCACCTCTAGCAAAAAGGGGTTTATATAGAGTTCATAAGATCCACCATCCACGTTTGAACAGATCAAAACTGCATTTTCAGTAGGACTATAAGAAAGAGTCTTGGGTCCTTGGTTCAAACTAGTCGAACCAGGCCTACGAATTGGTATAACTTGGGTTTCTTTCTGAGTTGAGTACTCATAGAAGCGCAGAAATCGATCTTTCACGTAGTACAGACAATCCCCACTAACAGAAAGCCAGGGCGTTCCCTCTCCAACTTGAAGACTATCACGCCACTATCATGTCCTGCCGGTCCTTTTAGTAGAATCCCACACACGAATACTCTTATCCTCTGAATTTGACACTATAATATCATGTCTCGCATTGAACAGAACACACGACACATTGTTCATATGCCCTCTCAAGGTGTCCACTTCCCAAGCCTTTGTATCTGAAAAATATAAAAGTTCATGTTTTTCAGGTTGCTATACTCTTGAGCAATTTAGTTTCTGACAGAGTGCTGTGTGATTTTTCAAAGCACAACCTTAGTTGAAGCATTATTAAGAAGGAAAAAAAAAGAAGGTAAAAACTAAAAATGAAAAACTTGTAAACGCTACGTGAAAGAAAGAAGGAAAGCACATGCGTAATATCACTATCACTACCAACAGTCAGTTTATAAGTTAACAATTTAAAAGCCCCAATTTATAACACTATCACAGCACTTGACATCAGAAAGCTTCTTCCGGAAACAAAAACCAAAATAATCTCGCTCCCACTCCAAGTTTGAGCACACTGCAACTTAAATTACCAATAATACTAAATCTAGAATTTCTTTGTCTCATTGACCCAAACCTAGATATCAATCTTGATCCCTACCAAAGGTGCCATGACAATCAAAAATGCATGCTACTAATGTTACTCCATATGTGTTGCCTATATTTAGCAACAAATAAGATTTTACATTGTACGATGTTAAGTAATCACCAACTAAACAAACTAGGAAACAAGACATGGAATGAAGCCCCACCAAACGCGGCGACATATTTTTTGTTTTCTGGTAAAATATGAAACATTACAAATTCATGTTAAATTTGTTCAAGAATATGCAACAAATCATCGGACAAAACTAAGCACGGAAAGCTATTAAGCATAAGCGGTTAATCCCGGTATAAATAGCTCCCTGGTCACCACGCTACCAAGACAACTGGACAAGTTAGAGTCAACATAGTGAGTCAACCCAATACAAACCCCCCACACTCCACCCATCACATCTATCACGTTCACCTCAGCACAACTTCTAGTGCCACTAATTCAACAACTTCTGAATCACTTCGCATTATTTATATTAGTGATAAATGTATTTATATGTTTAGATGGGAAACCAAAAACACTTTGTTGTAAAAGAAATAGCCCAAATGTGTTTTTTTGTCTTAGTTCCAAAATGGCTGTTGATAGAAGTAGCACTTACATTTTCTATAACTGGTTCATAAAGGAGGGGGAAAAATACAGCGGTTACTATCATTTAGGCTGAAAATTTATTCTTTAAAAAAGGTAGAAACTGTTTAATGTAACTTCACATGTCAAAGAGACTAGACGAAGAAAAAAACGAAAGAAAAATCTTTTCCAACAGTTGAACAACACATGCATACTTAACCACAGTTGATATTTGTTAGTAACAGCAAACCACTATCTATATATTTTATTTGTTTTTGTTTTATTTTTTTATCTTTTTTCGGGAATGGACGCTAATGCAATCTGTATGTTAACAGGAAATGTAAACTTACATGGAATAAATCATGTTTAGAGAACAAGATAATTCATTCTCCAGATTTTAACCTGGCGATCATCTGCTCCAGAGACAATGAGGGGGAGAGTGGTTGTGTCCTGTCAAGACAGAAATGCAAGTACGAGACTGCCAATTCCATATCCTGATAGTCTGATCATCACTAGCACTAACAATCCAGGATACCTATGCAACTTATAATTCCACACCTTGATCTTATAATCGTCTCCTGCGCATATCATCATTCTGATAAACCAAAAAGTACAATGCCAAAATCCTTCCACAATAGTAACACCTAAAAAAATTCTAGAACAACATTTACAGATATTTTACACACATATTGATAAATAATGTAACAATAACTCATGAATTAAAATAAACGATAATTATAGTTGAGTATTTTTCCAAAGTGAATAGAGGTAAGGGATTATAGATTTCAAGATATTTAGAAAAAGTTAAGTTCACATCGATTATGTTTCATTTCCTAAAGGCCAATGATCATAATGCTTTTCAGAAAGAGGTAGGGGAAGTAAACCTACAGAACGATATAAACATCTCACAAAATAAGTATAAGTGTGTGTATATATATAATTTCCAAAACCTATCAAGTAATGCTAAAAACAGGAGCAATGTGATTATTGACAAAACCTTTTGCCTTTAATATTTATCTTCATAAATCTGTTCATTTAATTTCCCTCGACTCTTTATAGATTCAAAAAGACAAGGCAAGAACATACAAAGAAAAGAAAACACGAGTAAATGGCAAATATAACCATAGTTTAATTTCAATTTAAAAGAAATCAGTTCACCGAACAAATGTATTAGATGAAAACCAAACACCGAAAAGATGCGACAAAATTGAGCACAAAATATGCTAAACTAACAAATCTTTACTAGTACCATCATAATTCAACGAAATCAAATTTGATAATGCAACGAACAAAATTGATCAAAAAAATTGATTGAAATAACGGAGAAAATTAAGACCTCTAGAAACAAATAGAGGCTGAGAATTGTGGAAATGGACGCCACGAACAGGTCCATCGTGCTCGTCAAATCGATCAATGAGAGTTCCAACTCTGTAATCCCAAAGCTGAATCACTCCGCTGTGAAGACTCTCTAAGATCCATTGCCTCTTGCTGTGAAAACTTAGCCCTTTCACTCTGTTACTCTTTGTCTCGAATTTCGTCAACATCTTCCACGCCTAATTCAAATCTCAATCCCTCATTCAATTGAATGAATTGAATTCAATGTAAACTCAATACAGTTTCGAAATTTACCTCAGATCTGATAAATATAGATGTTGATCAGGAGGAACCCTGAGCAATGCTTAATAGATGTTGATAAAATTCGTTTGTTACCGTTGCTTTTTGCCGTTGCTTTTGTTTGATACGGTTGGTGTAGGCCTGGCAAAATAAGATTAGGGGTCGGTAAGATTAGGGGTTGGTTTGGGTTTTGATTTTTAAAATACGGTTATGGTTCTATTTAAGAATTAAAATCATATTAATTATTGTTTAATATGGATTGTGTGGGTTAAAATTATATGATTATGGTTCAAATATATATCAACCCATATTTAAATTTCAAACTTACCATTATTATGATCCAATTAAATAAATTATTATTAGATATATTATGTATATATAATCACTAAATATTTTATTTTTATTTTTTTGGGGTGGGTTGTGGGGGATAAAGGGTGTATACATAATCATTAAATATTTTTTAGGTGCGGGTGAGGCGGTGGGGGGTGGGGGTGGGGTTGGGTTATACATAATCACTTAATAATTTTTTGGGGGGTAAGGGTAGGGAGGGGGTGGAGGTGGAGGGTAAGGAGTGTATACATAATCACTGAACATTTTTTTAGGTAGGGTGGGGTGGGCGTGGGGGTGGCGTGGGGGTAAGGGTGGGGTTGGGGTTGTATACATAATCACTGAATATTTTTTTGGAGGGTGAGTGTAGGGGGTGGGGTGGGGGTGGGGTGGGGGGTTGGGTGGGGTGGGGTGGAATTTGAGTAGGGTGTGGGGTGGGGGTGGCCGGGGTGCTTGGGGTGGGCGGTGTATACATAATCACTAATATTTTTTTTTGGAGGGAGAGTGTGAGGTGGGCGGTGTATACATAATCACTAAATATTATTTTTGTTTATCTCCTTCTACTGTTTCTATTTTATTAAAGTGATTCTGTAAATTGTGTATTTAACAGAATTAATGGAATTATCTATTCAATTATGCCTAACTCTATTACAACCAATGTTCCTATCAATATTCCTACCCATGTTAGTCATGGTGAGAAATCTGAAAAATTCAGTGGGATTGATTTTAAAAGATGGCAACAGAAAAATGTTGTTTTATCTTATTACCTTGAATCTTTCGAGGTTTTTAAATGAGGATGCCCCAATGATAGATGATAATGAAACTGCAACATTGGCTGCTGTGGATGCATAGAAGCACTCTGATTTTCTTTGCAAAAATTATATCCTCAATGGATTGGACAATACATTGTATAATGTGTATAGCCCAATCAAAGCTGCTAAGTTATTATGGGAGTCTTTGGATAAAAATATAAAACGGAAGATGCCGGTATGAAGAAATTCGTTGTCGGTAGATTTTTGGATTTTAAAATGATTGATACAAAGACTGTCATAAATCAAGTCCAAGAGCTTCAATTGATAATCCATGAGATTCATGCTGAAAAAATGATTTTAAGTGAATCTTTTCAAGTGGCAGCGATAAATGAAAAATTACCCCCATCTTGGAAAGATTTTAAAATTTATTTAAAGCATAAACGTAAAAAAATATAGGGCTCGAGGACTTGATAATTTGGTTGAGGATTGAAGAAGATAATCGAATGTCTGAAAAAAAGTTGGAAAACTTCCAATTACATCCAATGTTAATGTAATAGAGGGTGGTAACAAACTAAGAAAAGGAAACACAACAATATTGAAGACTCAAGTCAAGGAAGCGGTTCTTCGAAGAAGTTCAAAGGGAAATGCTATAATTGCAATAAGATAGGGCATCTTGCAAAGGATTGTTGCAAACCCAAAAAGCAAGAGAACTTCAAAAGGAAAAATGCCCAAGCGAACATAGCAGAAATAGATGAAGTATCTACTAAAGTTTCTGACATGTATCTTTTAGCAATTGCCTCAGAAGCCAATTTGGTGGGAAATCCTAAAGAATGGTGGGTTGATACTTGCGCTACACGCCACATATGCTCGGATAATAAAATGTTTACTACCTATCAATCAATAGAAAATGGTGAGCAACTATTCATGGGCAATTCCTCCACTTCTAAAGTTGAAGGAAAAGGAAAGATCGTGTTAAAGATGACTTCGGGCAAGGAACTCACACTCAATGATGTACTACATGTGCCGGACATTCGCAAGAATTTAGTCTCTGGATCTGTATTGAGCAAGAAAGGGTTCAAACTAGTGTTTCATGCTGATAAATTTGTACTTACTAAAGATGGAATGTATGTTGGGAAAGACTATATGTGTGATGGGATGTTCAAAATGAACGTCATGACTATTGTACCAAATAATATTATTAATAATAAAAACACATCTTCTGCTTATATGCTTGAGTCTATGAATGTTTGGCATGGTAGATTAGGACATGTGAACTATGGTACTTTAAGTAAATTAATTAATTTAGAATTAATTCCAAAATTTAATATTGATAAAAGTCATAAATGTGAAACATGTGTAGAGGCTAAATTAACTAGAACATCTTTTCATTCTGTTGAAAAGAGTTTAGAACCTCTAGATTAAATTCACACTGATATATGTGATTTAAAATTTGTGCAAACTAGAGGTGGTAAAAAGTATTTTATTACTTTTGTAGATGACTGAACAAGATATTGTTATGTCTATCTTTTAAGGACAAAAGATGAAGCAATTGAAATGTTTAAACATTATAAGAATGAAGTTGAGAATCAACTTAGCAAAAAGATTAAGGCTATAAGAAGCGATAGAGGTGGTGAATATGAATCACCATTTTTAGATATTTGTTCAGAAAATGATATTATTCACCAAACTACCGCTCCTTATTCACCTCAATCAAATGGTGTTGCAGAACGCAAGAACCGAACTTTAAAAGAAATGATGAATACTATGTTAATAAGTTCTGGGTTACCTCATAACATGTGGGGGGAAGCATTGATATCTTCAAATTTTATTCTCAACCGTTTACTTCATAGAAAACAAACAAGATACCTTATGAATTATGGAAAGGTCGAAAACCTTCCTATAAATATCTTCGAGTGTGGGGGTGTCTTGCGAAAGTAATTGTTCCTGATCCTAAGAGGGTTAAGATAGGTCTTAAAATAATTGATTGCATATTCATAGGTTATGCAAATAACAGTAGTGCATATTGGGTTTTTGTGCATAAATCAGATATTCCTGATATTCATGTCAATACATTTTTAGAATCAAGGAATGCATCTTTCTTTGAAGATATTTTTCATATAAAAATACACAAGAAACAAGTCCTCGTAAAAGACCTAATGATACTACGACTAGTAATCATCAAACTATAATAGACCAAGAGTCTAATGAACAAGGAGATGAAGATGAACCTAAACGTAGTAAAAGGGTTAAGATCTCCAAGTCTTTTGGTCCTGACTTTCTAAGTTACATACTAGAAAGTGAACCTCAAAGTGTGAAGGAAGCATTGTCTACTCCAGAAGCTTCATATTGGAAAGAAACGATCAATAGTGAAATTGAATCCATTATGCAAAATCATACTTGGGAATTGGTGGATCTTCCACCAGGAACCAACCATTAGGATGCAAATGGATCTTCAAAAAGAAAATGAAAGCCGATGGATCTATTGATAAATACAAAGCAAGACTTGTAGCCAAAGGTTATAGGCAAAAGGAGGGACTTGATTATTTCGACACTTATTCACTAGTTACAAGGATAACATCCATTCGAATGTCTGCAATACATAATTTAGAAATACATCAAATGGATGTTAAAACTGCCTTTCTTAATGGTGAATTAAAGGAAGAAATTTATATGGAGCAACCAGAAGGTTTTATTTCCCATGGAAAAGAAAAGAAAGTTTGCAAGCTTGTTAAATCATTGTTATATGGTTTGAAGCAAGAACCAAAACAGTGGCATGAAAATTTGATAATGTTATGATATAAATAATTTTAAAAATAAATGAGTGTGACAAATGTGTATATGTCAAAAGCACTCAAAGGGGATATGTAATAGTTAGTCTATACGTGGATGATATGTTAATTATTGGTAGTAATAATGATGTTATTAATGCTACCAAACAAATGTTAATTAGCAAGTTTGAAATGAAAGACATGGGCCTAGCAGATGTTATTCTAGGAATCAAGATTTTCAGAATATCTAATGGAATTATTGTGTCTCAATCTCAATATGTTGAGAAAAGACTTGCAAAGTATAATAAATATGAGAAAAGTCCAGTAAGAACACCTGTTGACCCAACACTTCATCTCTTTACTAATCGTGGTGAAAGTATATCCCAATTGGAATATTCTCGTATAATAGGCATTTTAATGTATTTATCAAACTGCACTCGACCAGACATAGCATACTCAATAAGTAAGCTAAGTCGATATACGAGTAATCCTGGAAAACAACATTGGAAGGCTTAATAAGGGTACTTAGATATCTAAGATACACTTTAACTGACCGATTGCATTATACAAGATATCCAGCTGTTCTTGAAGGATACAATGATGCAAATTGGATATACTAAATCCACAAGTGGATATGTGTTTACTCTGGGAGGTGCAGCTGTAACATGGAAATCCTCTAAACAAACATGTATTGCAAGATCCACTATGGATTCTGAATTTAATGCTTTAGATAAAGCAGAAGAAGAAGCAGAATGGCTTCGTAATTTTTTGGAGGATATTACAATTTGGCCTAAACCAGTGCCACCGATCATTATTCATTGTGATAGACAATCAGCAATTGGTAGGGCACACAATAGTAATTATAACGGTAAGTCTAGACATATACGTCGACAACATGAAACTATTAAACAATTACTCTCAAATGGTATAATATCTATTGACTATGTAAAGTCAAAGGATAATATTGCGGATCCACTAACGAAAGGTATACCTGGAGAGCAGGTGAGAAGTTCATCAAGGGGAATGGGTTTAAAGCCTGTAAAATCCTAAAGAGTCGCCATAATGAAAACCCAACCTAAATGATTGGAGATCCCAAGAAATAGGTTCAAAGGGACAACCTAATTATGTGTGATTCAGTCATTCCTATGATAATACAGTGCACAAACTGCCGAGTGAAATAGGATAAACTTTGTTTTTAATAATTTAAATAGTTTGAAATAAAATGTCAAGTGGGGTATTAGTAGAATACTCTTTATAGAAATTACCTATGTGAGTGAGAAAGGGGCCACTTCTATGAGAATGACAAAAGGCTAAATTCTCTAGCACACTCATGAAATCAGGAGGTGTCCAAGGCCCAACAATGAGAACCAATAAAATAAAATAAAAAATACTATGTGAATTCTATTGTTTCGGTTTACACTAAGAGGTTGAATAGTTCAAGACATCGTTCACTGATCGGCCAATAAATCCGATAGTCTTTCACTAGGAAAGGTTCAAGGCCACAAGCTACCTTCACCAATGCAGTATTTTTCACTGATACTCTCTCTAAGTCTGTCTGCATATTCATTTGCATTAATTCACCCAAATTTCATTTATGTGGGGGAATGTTGGAAAAATAAAATAAATAAATAAATAATTTTTTTTTGTTATCGTTGCTTTTTTGCCGTTGCTTTTTGTTTGATACCGTTGGAGTCAGTTTTTTGTTTTTGTAACTGACTTGCTAGCAAATAAAGCCACATGATGTGACTCTCCAAATAAAGGTTTCTCTTCATATATAGACATGACTATTCTGAAAAGACTTTTCAATGCCTATATAAGAATAGTATTCCTTCCACTTGAAGAGAGATATTAAATTCATTCTTTATTCTTCATTCATTAAATATAATAGAGAGTATCCAAATATTATTGGTTCGTGGAATTCTTCCATTGAAGTGCTTCTTGTGAGAGTTGAAGACCATTTTATCCTGGGAAGTATACGTCCATTGTTCCATTCGTAAGCACCGATAGCGGGGACGAAATCTGTTTTAAGGAGAAACTGTCCAACTGTTGACTTGGTTTTAAAATTTTTATCAATTGCATTTAGTAAGTCATAATTATAACATTGTTTATCTTCTAATTCTGTTTATATAATTAGTATATAATTATTATTGGGTATAACACAGTTGACCTTTGTGTATCCCATTGTGTTGACTCAAAATTACCAAGAATTTCTCTTAGCTCCTCATAGATAAAACTTCCTATAGTTTTATAAACGTTTATATTCAAAGACAAATATCAGAAACCTAAATGAAAGTAGAAATTACTCAAAAAAAAACGCCTCTAATACTGTAATTTAGTGCCGATTCCTTCTTTTTATTCTTCTTGGTGATTAATTATGGCCAAAAACATCTCGAATACCGTAATTCAGTGATCGATTTTGGTTTCTAACCCAGTCGTCACTCTCTCTCTACACTTTCTGTCTCTAAATATTTCTTTTCCCTTCAACTCAACTGTGTTCTCTCTACTCTCTCAGTATATTTCAATTCTTGAATATAATTGGAGACCGCCCCAATATTAACGGTCAAATTAATTAATCAAAATTTGAATGCCCGGCATTGGATCAACGCTAATCTAACGGTTTACGACAAAGAGTGCTTCCCACTCGTTGGTGGTGACATTCTACTCCACACACACGTCTCATTGGACTTTGATCCTAATAATTAATTTGTAATATTCTAAAATTTAAATTTGTAACATAAAATATATATTAACTTAATAGTTTTAAAATTAACTTAAAATATTTTCAATATTAAAATTAACATTGATTTAATTTTATTTAATAAAATATTAATAATTTTAATACTTATTATTTTGTAATTATTAAATTTTTTTACTAATTTGAATTTAAATATATTTTAAATTTGATTTTTAAATGTCAATAATAATTTTTACAATTTGAATTGAAGAAAATATAATGATAGTGAAAAGAACTTTTCTGTTCACTTTCACACAATTGTACATTTTCAGAAAGTTTAATTTTTTTTAAATAATTAAAAAATTATAAATCAACTATCAACTATATAATTAAAATCACAACTTGGTTCAGTGGAGCAAAGCATCCCCTGTCTAGCAAGTCTAATAGAAAGCTACAGAAGGGCCTATATAGAAAGGATCGTTTCCCCCTCTTTGCTACGCTCGTCTCCCTTCGGGAGAGACACCAACTTCATTCGGAGATGTTAGTAGCCCTTGTTTCTCAAGAAAGAAGAACAAGAACTCGAACTCAGAATTGTCATTAGGGACCATTGAACCTTATACCGCCTTCTGTCAGCTGCTTAACTGATGGAAGGTTCGTACCAGAATTCTCATCGCATTGTAGCAGTTATCTCTGGTATATTGACGATATAATAAAAGACAAGACGACAACGGTTGCCTCAAGAAGTCAGGAATACAGAGGGCAGCGTACGCGCTAAGCATGGGTAGGTCGACCTACCTGTTTCCTCCATGGTAGACATGGGGTGTGAAGATTCCTTGGGAACTTCACAGCTATGGTATGATTTTGGGTTGTCCTTCGGAAGCCTCAGTATTTTTTGTTTTAAAGCGGTCGACTGGTACTTTATTTTCTATAAGGAAATGGTCGGGTCTGGGAGAGAGCGGTTGATTGCTCGTGCAATCAACGAGGAGTGCATTTTTGGCTTCCACGCGGACGCTCGCGTAACTGCTTAACGTTATCCCTTCCTTCGATGAGCTCCTCCTCCCTCGGGGAGGATCGACTTCTCCCTCTATACTTCATCTGAATTCTTTCCCAGCAGGAAAGACTCATGTCGGGCAGCTCCCAAAGTGTGGGCGTTGGTGCAACCTACCCAGGTTGCACTCTCTTGCAAGCTCCAAAACCTGAGTGTAACGAAGGATTTTCAGTCCATACTTCTAGGGATCTAGTCTTTTTCTATGGAAGAATCGAGAAAAACATAATGGGAAAGTACGCCATTCTGAAACAGGTTAGACAATCACAAAATTAGGAGATATCTAAGCTAGGACTTTTAGGATCTAGTCTTTTTTCCATTTCATGATGGGAAAGGACACATTGACTTAAGCTCAAAATGATAGGGAAATTCTAGGTATTTACTTAAATTCTAATTAGTAAGAAAACTATGAACTAAATATATTTCCATAACTGGTTGTCTGAAATTGAGTAAATACTTAGGATTTCCCATCATGAAATGGAAAAAAAGACTAGATCCCCTAATTTTGTGCGTGTCTAACTTGTTTTGAAATGACGTACTTTCCTATCATGTTTTTCTCGATTCTTCCATAGTAAAATACTAGATAGCTTGTCTATCCTGTTCAGGAAAGGCGTTATTTCCCTTTAAGAAATAGGAAATTCTTTCCGTAGAAAAAAGACTAGAGTTGCCATATAGTTGAAAAATCATTCTTCCTCTACAATATAATCAACTAGACTATAATGAGGTGTCTTTACCCTAGATGATCCGTCATCAATTATGACTTCCTCTAGAGCTATGAGAGGTTCAGGACTACGACTTAGCGCCTGAACATACAATCAGTAGGAACGACATGGTATAGTGCTTAGTATTTCATAGTTAAGTCACTACCCCCATAGATTTTCTAAAAGTGTCACAACCTTGAAAAAGTATACCTAGAAAACGACATTAGTATTTACTCTTTAGGTGGGGACTTGATTCGAACCTGTAGTCTTCAGATTATGAGCCTGATGAGTTGACCATTCCTCAACCCCGCTTCTTTTCTTCCCCTTCTTTTTTTTTATGATTGATTATTGAATATAACTCAAAAGGGGTTAGTAGTACTTTTTTTATCTTTTTTTTGTTATCAGATTTTCTTTTTAAATATATTTTAGTATTGGTTTTTGTAATACCCGAGAAATTCTGAATATTATTAAATGACTATATTAATGGAAATAAATATTTATTTGAATATAAATATTTTGTGTTATGAGATGAGTTAATTCAAATGAATTCAAATTAAAATTATAATAATTGAGAAGAATGTGGAGTTTATGATAAGCTCGTGAAATGCCTTGTATGGCACAAGAATAGATTCGATGATGATATAATTAATTCAAGGATGAAGAAATTATTAAGTGAACAATTAATCTATATTAATTGTTAATTATGAGAAATAGAATATTAATGTTAGTATGTTGATTATTATATTACGAATAATAGAATAATAATAAGTAGCTTGTTTATAAATATAATAAAATTTATATTTATTTAATGTGAAAATTAATCATATAAATGATAATTCGTTGTTATGGAGATTAATAAAACATAAACGAGTAAATTATATTTGCTCAACTAATTGTTATGTGCAAAGCATGCGATAATTAATTGTATAATGTATAGTAGCTACATACATATTATATAAAGTGTAGTACAATATTTATGTGACTATACTATATATAGAAACCATGTATTAAGATTGATTAAATTATATAAACTACATGATTTATGCTTGTGTGACAATATGTGTGTGAGTGAACATTTAATCAATACCTCACGAATATATTATAAACAATTGTTGATTAATAAATACTTTAATAATTTAATATAATTGAATAATAGAATTGGGATAGTATAATATGATAATTGAAATATATTCGGTGTTAACAAAATGTATATGGATTATATATGTACAAATTACAATTACCACATTGAAGTAGTATTTATTTGAATCACATTATGACATTAAGATTATAACCTAAGCATGTATCATATAAATACAACTTAAGTATATAGTATGTGCAAAGTAACATAAGTGTTGTATATATATATTCATGTTGCTAAAATGCTGAGATATACTGCATTGTCCTAATTGGAGAGTCATATTCCCTCACACGTAAATACTTAAGGCTATCCTACTCCCTATAATCTCAAATTCAACAAATCCTAGCTATCATGATTCAATGGGGAGTGGCTTTCATGATGCATTCCACCAACTACCACCAACTTCTCATTAGCCATCAAATAATTCATCAATCCGTTAGTTTACTTTGGGAGTTAGAAGCATTGACTGTGTAATGCTTGGTCTATAAATAAACTCTTCTCCTTCTTCATTTCATTTGCTCAAATTCTGATAAAGCACCAGTGTAAGTTCACTGAGATATAGAGGGAGAGGAATATCAATAAGAGGGGAATTCAATTGGCAGCAACCTGTTTGCAGAGGTATACTCCCATTTCTCTAACTTCTAATTTTTTGAATTAAGCATGAGTTTTATGTTAATTGGATTGTGAAGTGGTTGCTTAGTTGTTATATAAACTTATAAGCATGTTGAAATGCAATGTGGCTGTTTTCGTGAAGTAATTTTGTGATTTGGGTTGCTAACTGCCGAAGCAGGAAAACTATCTGGTATAGACCAAGCACGGCGCAGCTGCGCCGGTTTTATACTGAGGCGCAGCTACCCTGCGCCAGTCTCTGGAGTCAGTTTGCTGATTTCTGCTACAAACTGTTAGGTGTTAGTTTACTTGTATATCGTAGACGAGCATGCTAGCATGAGTAGAACGTATGTATAAGTACATAGACCTAACGTAAGCATGTTTAAACTAAGATGGTATACATTTCTGATGAAACAACTTATGGTTTTCTAAATGAACTTAGAGTTTTAAAAAGGGACTTTGATATGTTATATTTATATTCTGACTTTTGATACATGTTAGTATGGTTTAGAAATGCATGAAGGACATGTTGACTGTGTATATATGTATCATAAGGTAGCATGAACATGTTAAACCTCATTAGTGGACATTACTAACGAAATATGAGCTTTGAACATGGACTTGACATGTTATATTGAGATTCATACTCTGATATTTTTAACATGTTTAATAGTGCATATAATATCACTAGTATATCATACATGTGTACTCACTTGTTAAATTCAATGAAAGGTTAACAACGCATGAGTTTAAACATGTTTTTAAAGTGATAAACAATGCTAGTTATGAATAAATGATGTGGACAATCGAGAGCATGTATATTACAATTTATATGAGCTTCTCGCATGTACATATGGTTAATCTAGTAGGCCTAATGGTTTTATGACCCTATTTGGCTTTAAATTCTTAGAAATCCTAAACTAAGACCCTAACATGTAAAGGTGAGCTTAGGATGGTTATACGTGTATGTTAAGTCTTCTAGTATGTATGCATGATAAGTGTAATTATCTTAGTATGCTTACGTGCCGAATAGAAACTGCATGGCGTAGTTGCGCCAGTCTGGATTTCATGTTTGACAGTTCTGCTTAGTTCTGATGGTTTCTGATTTGTGCTAATTGCTTTATAATGATATCTAAGTTGCTAAACAAGTCTAATTGTTACTGATATATGATAGTAGCATTCTATGAAGATGTTTCAATTGAGAAAAAGAATTCCATAGATAATGAGAACCTAATCGATTAAAACAATATGACATAATGCTATACGAGTGTTACTTGACTTCGTGGCAACTTATAAACTGATTCCGTACCATATGTGTATAAGTACGTAATGACATACGTATCAGAGATTATATGACTAAAGAAGAACCTTATATAGTTAACTTTCATATTGAACTTGTGTATCGAATGTGTTTAACTAATGAACATCCTATACATGTAATATATAAATAGGATTCGAAAGTGTCGATTTACTTAACGTGGATAGACTACGCTTAAGGCAAGTATCATATATATCCCTGTGTTTACTTTATTCAAGGATTGTAAGCAAGTTCCTAACCCTACTCTTTATTGAGCGTTCATTAAGCTTGTGCTATTATTGTCGTACAAGTAAACTTTTGAAATTGCAATTCATGTATTATAACTATATACTTCATGGATAAGATAAAAGTCAATTATATTCTTCGAACTTTAATGTCAAGTACTGAACTTATAAAGAGTGGTCTATGCCATTTGATTCGGCTAGACTTATATCATGATTAGAAAATTATCCAAACTAATTGAATGGTGCGGAATTCTTGTGTAGACTGAGATGAACAACCTTCTTTGAAGGGAAAATATATTTGTCGGGAGACCGACGTGCGCGGTGCGCACATGAGAATGATTAAATATTGTGCATAATATAGGGTACTTTAGGCTGATCACTTGTTGTACTTGTTTTTTTTTGTTGGATTATTAGTATATTACTGTTAATTCTAGTAGAAGTTCATAGTCCTTAGTGACTGCTCAGTATTCAATTATCTTGAAATCGTGAATTGATTTAACATTGAATCTTATTGATATTCTGTTGTCCTTAGCAACTGTTATTGAAAACTGTTGATATCTTTGCTATATTTGAACTATCATACCTTGCTATACCCTTTTGGATTCAAGAACCATAATACTCACCCTGGTTGTTATATTACTTGCTTAGCAAACTTGCTGCTCATTCTTGTTTTTCCTAAAATATTTCAGTTAAGGCAGAGCAGGGTGGACCGTCGGGCGCCGACAAGGGCAAAGGCAAGGCTACCGACTAGCTTGTCCCTTTTATATTTTAAAATCTCTGGTGTTATATTAAGACTATTTCAGAACTATGTTTAAGCTTAAGTAGGGTTATGTAATAAGTCTGTATTTGATATTATTATGTAATCTATTAAGTACTGTAGGTTACGAGACTTGGGAGAATAAATATAATAAATCATTGTATATTATTCTAGATTATCCGCTGTGATTGTATGATTGTATTATCGTGAGAACGTGACGAACCGAATTCGTGAGACCAGTGGCAGTCCGAATTTGGGGGCGTCACAGTTTTGATTATATATATTCTAAAGGGGGAGCCTCTGTACGTAGTACTTTTTCAGTAGTTCTTATAGTTATACATATATACCCACACAGTATCGTAAAAAGAACGATCAACTTTTATCAGGTGATTATTAAATAAACATTATATTAATATTCCCTTTGTTTTAAAATACATGATCAATATTGAGTATTTGAAGTCAAATTAAAATATTTAAAATTTTACATGAATTTAGTTAATTTAGACATTACAATTATAAAATTATAAATTATTTAAAAAGTTTTTCTAAATACAAGATTTATTGTATTAAAAAGTTAAATGAATTACATTAATTTTAAATTTATAAATATCATATATTGACTTTGAAAAGTTAAACTTAAGTTTATATTTTGCAGCGGATGGTGTATACTTTCATATATAATAAATATGAACATAGTTTAACAAATTAAATTATTGTTTATAGAAAAATAATATTCGTTATTCTCTCTATCCTCATAAGGATGACTAAAGTTACAATTTTGTTTATTATCAAATTTTTTTGTTAAAGTACATAAGATGAAGGGTAAGTATGTCATTTAATGGGGTTTCTTATTATTAAAAAAAATAGAAGTAATCATTGATCCGTTTATGTAATCTTGTGGGACCATTATGCAAAGCATGTCTTCAATGTAGATGGTATTCTCTGGAAGTCCACACGAGCAATTACAGGTACATTTATAGAATCACTGGAAGGAACTTGGATCATTAGTTGGAACAAAAATGCTAGGCTTCTCACTTTCTTGTACAACTTCAACAATTTTTATAGGGATAATAATATCATGAACCTCGGAATATATGTAATAGTTTGCAAGGTAAATAATCTTATTTCATTCAGAATCATATCTACATTAACCAAGAAAATATGATAAAAAAAGAAGAAAAGAAACAAAAATAACCTGAGCAATATCAGGCTTCTTAGATTCAAACCACCACCAACAACTTCTTCTGCTCTCTTAGTTACTGGCCTGATATGCAAGGTGAAGCAAATAATATTGCTAGTATCTAACATCAGTACCCCTCATGGAATTTCCAATAAAGCCTCATTAATTAAATCAATAGATCTCAATTCCCTTTCAACAGTGCTTTTAAAATAAGCAAATCAAGTTGCAGTTGTAGCTTCATTGACCCAGCTAGGTGGAAACACACACACCCTTATTATGGAGGAATCCAGTATTTGAATTAAGTAATTGACTAAAATAAATAAATTTTAATTATAATCAATCTCTATGTACTTGAATAGAAGTGTGAAAGTGGTTGTCATCAACTTTAGACAATCAAATAGGCATCTATCTATACATAAACACACACAGTTCCAACAACATAAGAAGATATAACCAAGTGCATATACAAGTATTAACAATCTTACATAGAGTGAAAAGGGGGTGCGGACTTCAAATATTAAAAAAAAAAAAAATTAGCTTCTGGGAATGGGGAAGGACTGAGGATGCATTTAATCTAGGGCTTAAGATGAGAGTAAGAAGAATTGGAGTGATGATCAATTATTATTATAAGTGAAAGAGGTGTCAAAGTCTTTGAAATGGGATCTGAACATGTATCGTGTACATTTGGTATTTGTTAAATCATACGCTTTCTTCCTGTTTTTTGTGTGAGGGAGAAGAGAGTAAGCAAGAAGTAACTGGTGATGGTGATGGTGATGGTGATGAATTAGCGACAAATTAGAAAAAAAAAAAGAAATATATATATATATATATATACTGGCTTGAAATAGCGTATGCAACTATCCTAAAAATATATTGGCTCCATCCTCAAAAATATTAAACTACATTTTTCATACAATTTAAGAAACATATAAAATCGAAAAAGTAGAGTTAAAAAATTTCAAATTTGACCCCACACAATTATATAAAGTGATGAGTATTTTTTTTATATATATTAATTGTTTCCATTAAATTTTATATTTACCTTCCAATTTATGTACCTTTGATCAATCTTTTGTAGACAAAAAAATATATATTTTTAGTCATCATTTTGAGGACAGGGGAAGGTAATAAGAGTTTTATTAAATTTTAAGAATAAAAAAAGAGTTAAGAATGATAAAATTAATAATTAAATTAAATTGATACGGACAAAAGGGAAAGAATATTTGTGGCACAACTTGGATTACGGTTATGGAGCTTTCAGAAAAATAGATTCCATATTTTGTTGGTAAGAAAAACTCTAAAGCAGCCTCGTGGCCCATTATGAAACAAACAATCAAGAGGCACAAAACCTTTGATTTTATGCATGGGATGGGACCATCTATGACTTTATAATTTTTGTGAGTTACTCAAAAAAAAAAAAAATCGTTAGAAATGTCACTAGAAAAATGTCCCCCTAGAAAGACTTTATCTAAAATGTGGGTGGAATAAGGAGGACGGTAAGAATTACCACTACACTTCAACTCTTTTTCTTTCTTTTTATGTTGCGTTTGGACAGAAGAAAATAAAAAAGCAAAGCGATAAAATAAACAATTTTAAGATATTTTTTATATATATCATAATTATGTTTGTTTTCAAGGATTATAATCCCAAGACTATTAATCATATGATTATAATCCCGAGATTATAATTATAATCTCAAGACTATTGAGTTATTTTATAATCCTTAGACTAATAGTCCCAAGTTTAAATTTGAAAGCAAACAAAAAACTTATCCCAAGTATAATCCTTGCAAACAAACATAACCTAAGGTTATGTTTGTTTGTAAGAATTATAATCTCAAGACTAATAATCCTAATATTATAATCCCCAGATTATAATTATAATTCAAAGACTATTAAGTCATTTTATAATCCTTAGATTAATAGTCACAAGTCTAAATTTAAAAATAAACAAGACGCTTGGAATTAATAGTCGTATCTGAAGTATAATCTTTATAAACAAACATAGCCTAAGGGTATTATTTTTAATAAGTTTAGAGGAGATCTCGAATAAATAAATAAATAAAGATTTGAAGGACCTAACTACAAAATGCGAGAATTAAGCTGGTCGGAATGGTAGTAGCTAGAGTAGTAATGTATATTTAACATTGATGTTTATTTATTGCTGGATTTTTGTAAGGATAATCCCCTGTTTACACGATGCCATTTCCCGAGTTTCCTCTCGTAAGAAATGTGCTTGTGTTGGTGCTATTGTGTGTAAGATCTACAAATTTTATGGATGCCAAAGGGTGTGCCAATTCCTCTTCTCAACCACCACCCGAGCTTGTAATGCTAGGAATACATGGTTTATTGTAGGTATGTGTTATACCTTTGCACGTTCCTGGCTTCGAAGTCTTTGTACAAACTCTCTTCCAAGCATTTCTTCTAATAAGTGTAACTTTTGAAGGCCGGTGAGGTGTTCAATGCCTTGTGTTGATAAAATATAGGATTCAATTATAAAATAAAGAGAGGCTAAAGTAAGACTTATCGAGTTATAACAAATTATGTTGAGCAGAGACGTGCAGATATCATCCAAGACAACAACAACATACCATTTATGGGAACATCAGTTGCTTTAAAATTTGGTGCATCCGCTTATTAATCAGATGCATATCCCTTTCTTTCTTTCTTTTTTTCGACCTAGAGTTATCCGTTAAAAAACAAACATTTACAAAATTGGGATAAAGTCGAACAGTCTTTGAACTAAGAACATCAGTACAAGTGAGATGGTGTTTACGAATCAGAAATTTGAAAGGAAGATTTACTGGAAGAAAGGGAAGTGTTTCCCAACCAACTTTTGGTGATTACTTCATTGGTAATATGCTAAATATAGCTATTAGAACCAAAAGAAACATTCAAAGATCGACTATTTGCTATCATATCTGTGGATTCGTAAACTGAGCTCCAACTAGCTCCTTGACAGATACTTCTCCACCCCTAGCGGATCCCTTAGTATCACCCTGACACAGGTATATCAACATGTCAGAGGTGATCTCTAGCCACTACTAAAATCACCAAGAATAAATAAATGAAACAGAAACAGAAACAGAAACAAAAAATAATAATAATAATAAAAATAAAAAACACCAAGAATGTTACTACATTCCTCTAACTGCTGCATCATACGAGTTTCCCACAATATCAATGAAACATAGGATGGGAAAAAATTAGTGTTAGTTTAATCCACAACAAAACATGCGTACAAAGATAGAATTCACACTAATGCTCTGTCATTTGAAAAAAAATATAGACAAAAGAAAAGTAATCCTCTACGGCTGTACCAGCTGGCAACGATACATAGACAAACAAAGACATGCAAACACAAACACAAGGAGGGGACGAGGGACAGAGGAGTATTTAGGTACATGTCGACCTAAAACCACATCTAACAAACAATAAACCTTAAAAACCACAAATGTGGAGAGAGAGAGAGAGAGAGAAAAAGAGGGGATTCTTTACCTGATATAGTGAGAAACGTTTTCGAATTTCAGTTTCAGTACTTACCCCCAAAATTTAAGCTAAGAACAAGAGATATTTGGGGATAAAGACAAGATAAAGGACAACCTTTCTTTTCACATGGATAAAGTGATAATAAGTTGATAAAACACATCTTAGCAGTTATAAAACTAACAAGTTAATGTGCCAACTGTTTTAACTGCAAAAAAAAGTAAGAAAAAACTACTCAAAAGCTATGTCAGGTATACTCCCGCACCAAGACAGCTCCTACTGCCAACGAACTTGCCGCCAAATACAAGTATAAGGGTTCTGTAGGAACAGGTTTCACCAGCAAGGGCGCCGAAGACAAATACCTTTTTATCTCTTGAAACGCGTCTTCACATTCTGCTGTCCACTGAAAACTTTTTGCGTTCTTCGGCCCCTTCAAAGTATCAAAGAACGGCAGACATCTTTCTGCTGATTTGGACATAAATCGCCTCATAGCTGCTATCCGCCTAATTAGACGCTGGACGTCTTTATATGACTGTGGGGACTTATATCAAGTATGGCCATGATTTTTTCGGGGTTGGCTTCTATCCCTCTTTGATTGATCATGTACCCCAAGAATTTCCCGGCTCCCAGACCAAAAGTGCACTTTGTAGGGTTCAGCCTCAGATTGTAATGCCGAACCGTCTGGAAGCAATTCTCCAAGTCATCCAAGTGCCCTTGGACCGACATACTTTTCACGATCATATCATCTACATAGACCTCCATACTCCTTCCCAGCTGGTTCCGGAAGACGTAGTTCACTATTCTTTGGTAGGTTGCTCCCGCGTTCAATAAGCCGAATGTCATCTTCTTATAAGCATATACCGACCAATGTGTTATAAAGGCCGTCTTCGGTATATCTTCCTTACACATTGAGATCTGGTGATATCTTGAGAATGCGTCCATGAAAATAAGCAGTGCATACCCCGAAGTGGCATCAATTAGCTGGTCGATGTGTGGCAAAGGATAGAAGTCCTTCGGGCATGCTTTGTTCAGATCAATGTAGTCGATGCAGACCCGCCACTTGCCATTCTGCTTCTGAACCAAGACTACGTTTTCCATCCACTCCGGGTAGTCTATCTCAAATATGAAGTCTGCTGCCAATAGCTTCGCTATTTCCTCATCAACTATCCCCTGTCTCTCGGGGGTGAAGATCCTCCTCTTTTGCCGAACTAGTTTCTTTGCTGCGTCTACATAAAGTCTGTGCTCGACGACCTTCAGATCCACCCCTGGCATATCGCTGGAGACCCATGCGAAGATGTCTGCAGAGCTCTGTAATAACTCTACTAGATGGGTCCGAAAGGGCTCGGGTAGCCCCATCCCGATTTTTACTATTTTGTCCGGCTTCCCTGGTACCAGCTCTATGTCCTCGGTCTCTCCGACCGGTGTGACTAATGGCTCCTGACTGCTTCCGGTGAAGGGCTCGATCTCTATTGTCATGGTCTGCTTCTGCTTGCTGACCCCTACGCCCAAAGTGATCAGTGAGTTCCGGTAGCACCTCTTTGCCAGATCGAGGTCCCCTGCTACCTCTCCATGTTGAGTAGGAAACTTTATTTTGTAATGGGGTATGGAAGTCACTGCCTAGAGGGCCGTCAGTGTGGGTCTTCCCAAGATGGCATTGTAAGACGAGTCAACATGTACCACATAGAACCGGCACATGATCTCCACCTGCCGAGGAGCAGTACCGAAGATCACTGGCAGCTCGATGGTCCCTACCACTTTAACCGGTTCGTTGCTGAAGCCGTAGAGGGGAGATTTATGCCCGATCTCCATCTTCCTTCCATCCAGACTCATCCTCTGGTAGGAATGAGCGTATAAAATGTCCACTGATGATCCGTTGTCTATCATCATTCTTTTTATATCAACCGACCCTACCTGTGCTGTGATCACCAGGGCTCCTTCATGCTGCTCGATCGGCTAGGTAGGGAAATCCTAGTCTGTAAAGGATATGACTGAACCAGGGAAAGGCCTCTCTCGTCTCGCAGGTTGGTCTGCCACTGACATCACCGAATCCAGATAATTGCGCCGCTTTGGTCCCGAGAGTTTTCCCATCATACCTCCTATGATGACATCTACCACATGGCGAACCCCATGTGGCGGGTTCGGCTGGGCTGCTGATCAGCCTAAGTTGGGGTAGTTGTCTGCCGAGTCTCTTCCTCTCTTCCTGAGACAAATTGGATTAAGCCTCCGTGCTGTACGTTCGTCTCGATCAGCTCTTTTAGTGCCCAACAATCTGCGGTGTAATGTCCCATGCACTCGTGGTAATCACAGTACCTGTAGGAATATTCTTTCTTAGGCTTGTAGCCGTCATCTGGCTTCTGATAACCTGGCTGTTTCTTCAAGTTCTCTAGGATGTCAAGTCGAGGGGTGTTGAGTAGAGTATAGACCCTACCTTCTTGATCTTTTGGCAGGGGGGGACGGCTTCCCCTCGACCCCCTGTTGTTGTCATATCGCTTTTGGTAACCACCCGACTTATCGCCCCTATAACGCCTTGAATTTCCCTCGGGTTTGCTCTTCTCCTTTTCTTTGGGCCTCTCTGTGGAGCCCCGTTTCAGACTTTCCATGGCCTCTTCCATAGTGATGAAGCTTTTCGCCTTTTCAAAGGCTTCGACTAAACTCCTCGGGTGGTTGAACATCAGTTTCTTCATCAGCTTCTCGGTTCTGACCAGATCCAGTCCGTTCTGAAAGAGTCTTCCGGCCTGTAAATCATTGAGGTCGACAACTTGCCCGACCGCTTCTCTGAATCTCTTCACGTACTGACCCAGCGTCTCGTTTGAATGCTGTCTGACTTGGGCCAACGATCCAGTAGGCTTTTCTCTCTTCCTGTTGCTCCCAAATCGAGCATGAAATTTATCACACAGTTCTTCCCATGACGAGACTGAGTTCGGGGCCAGTGTGTTCATCCAGTGCCAGGCATCTCGCCTTAGAGAGGTGATGAAGGTGTTACATTTTGCTGCATCGGTGTAGCCGTAGTAATCTAACAGCCTGTTATATGTCTGACTGTGCTCATATGGGTCGCTCGACCCGTCATAACTCTCGATGTACGACAGTTTTTTATTGAGATCACCCTTTTCCCGAAGGATCTCTTTGGAGAACGGTGAGGCTTTCTTCCCCGAAGTCACTTTCCCCTGCTGGCTCGCGATCAGCTATTTCTGCATATCCTCCAACTTTTTAGTCAACACTTCTACAGCTGCCAGAGCTGGGTCAGAACTCTTCTTTGGGGATAACTTTTCTCTCAGATCTCTCTGGTTCCGAGGGCTTCTGCAGTCTCTCCAACCCTCTCGTTGAGATCGGGGAGGGCTTCTATGATCTCTCTCGTCTTCCCTACGGTTCCGAGGAGGGCTTCAGTAGTCTCTGTCACCCTCTTTGTGGTTCCGGAGGGGGCTTCGGTAGTCTCTGTCTTGATTCCGTCAAGGACTGTCTTGGGGATTATCCTTCGGCTTCTGCACTGATGGCTGGGCCTCCTGATGAGACCGCTTCCCACGGGGGCTATCATGTCTTCAGTCTTTTTGATGATCTGCTTGTGACCTCCAATCATTGCGCCGAGGACTGTTGGAGCGGTGTGCTCGCAAACGCCCCTCGGTTCGACGATCACCGGATCTGCTTCTTTTCCGGGAACGACTCCGAAGCCTTTTCTTGGTGTACCTAGTGTGGTCATCATGCCTTTGGGATCCTCTACATGGAGACCTCCCCCTCCCCGAGTGGTTAGGGTGGCTGGAAGCCTCATCTTCGACTATATGCACCACCTGTCTAGCGAGCTCTTCCTTTTGCACCAGGAGGACCTTTAGGGACTGTTCTGTGTCCTTTATCAATTTCATCTTTCTGGCTATGGCCGCTTCACGGTCTTCTCGGGGACGGGTTCGAGGCGGGGTGCCTTCCACCTGTTTTCGGTCTTTCTTCTCCTGGCTGGTGGTGTGGAACAGCCTTCATTGGGCAGCGGGATGGCCCCTTACTTGGGAGCCAACTGAATTGGTTTGAGGGCCGAGCCGTGAGTGGATGCTGGATGGCCCCAACCTATCTTTCACCGACCCTTTCTGTGTTGACGCTGCCGTTGATGGCTATTTTCTATCAGAAACTTCTTTGCTATTCACCATGTTTTCTGACGTGGTGATCTGTTGGTTGTGATTGATCTTCAAGGCGCCCTCCTTCTAGCGCCAATGTTAACGTCAAGATTCGTCCACGCGCTCTAATCACCAAGCGCGTCCAATCCTACACAAAACGGGTAAACACCAAAGCTTGACGGCTTGGGCCGCCGGGGGATAGCTCCGGTGTGAGAGTAAGTACAGGCTGACAAGGTTTAACAATGGAGGGATAAATTACTCTATTGCTGGAATAATAAAGTGTAAGTGTACCTTATGAATAGTCAAGCCCTATAT
This sequence comes from Panax stipuleanatus, assembly GCA_020205555.1. Lineage (NCBI taxonomy): Eukaryota > Viridiplantae > Streptophyta > Magnoliopsida > Apiales > Araliaceae > Panax > Panax stipuleanatus. The sequence goes on along the minus strand of CM035125.1, from coordinate 296,696 downwards.
TTATAGTACTCACATCCATGCTTGAATCCACGTCCATCTAGGATTAAGGTTCCCCCGTGTATCCTTTTTATAATAAGATAGTATCAAATCTCCCAAGATATAAGAAATTCAATCATTGCATGATTCTCCCTTCCATAAGTAGAATCTCCACATAATTAGGAGTGTCCCCCAACAAGGACCAACCGGACCCCCTATAACCCAACCATAGTCTGGGCCAAGGCCCATTTGCAACCAAGCCCAATCCGAGTCTTGGGTCTTCAAATATTCGAGCCCCAACAGGTCCAGTAAAAAAGGATACTTGGTCGGTATTTTGACAGCAATTCTGTCTACAAGATGGCAAAAATAGTAGCCATGTTTCCTCCTGTTACTCTATTTACAATCAGATCAGTCTCTACTTAAATATATATTCCTACACCTTTCTCTTCCCCTTAGTGATTACAATCTGCAGAAAATCTAAACTCGAGTTAATAAACTCTTACTTTCTTCAAAGGAACTTCAGTAGATATTAAATCTTCACGCCTCTTCACTGAGTCGCCACTAAGATTTTCTTCTCCTTTCCCATTTTTCCCTTCAAGATTATACCCAACAATGTTTGTAGAAATGGCATAAGTAGTGCTTTCCTTTTTAGGGGCCGAAAGGATCTTTCTCTCAACTATGGATAACTGTCCGCAGCATCCACCTTGAATTGCTGTGTCTCGAAGATTCTGAATCACAGCATTCTTATCATCTTGGATGATGCAGTCGGTAGTAGCCTGCACATCATGAAGAACAGACGACTATAATTTCCATTGTAAACAATACAATACCATAAAAATTAATTGGTAATTGAGGCAGTGAATTAATTCATCAGACCTCAGAAGAAAGTGATTTACGGTGTCTATTTTATATTTATAGTAGTTTACAGTTAGCCTTGAAAGAAAGAAAGAAATGGAATGGGTAGAGCGTAAGTAGACTCCAACTCCAAATTCTCACCTGAAAATCCATTGGGAACTCGATCATGGTGAAATGACAACCACAACCATCACTGAAATAAAGCTTCAGCAATATTTTAAGTGGTGTTGATTTAATCAGTTCCCTGGGTGTTGATAACAAATAAAAACAACATACGGTGAGGGGAAAAGAAATAAAAAGCAGCATATGGTATTTCACAATTTTAGTGACATTATGACATAATATTACCAATATAAGCTTATACTTATATGCTATTTCTTGATACTCTATTCTTATGTTCATTGCATCCATTTGCACAGACAAAAGAACGGACTAAGGTCGAGTGCTTAGAATAAGGAAGAACAAAACAATGATCTCCTTGGGAGCCTAGTGATAAGTGCCTTGCAACGTACAAGTCATGGTTTCAGAACTCCACAGAAACAATGATCTCCTTTGGAGTCGACCAAACATACTATGCATTTGTCTTGGTGTGTGGTTTGTGGGGGTATGTGTGCATCTCGTTGTTTACCCCGTAGTGGCTGTTAGGGCCGGTCCTAAGAATTTGGAGGCCCTGTGCGAGAAAAAAATAGGGACCCTCTCGCATATAAAAATACTAATTTTTTTATCAGCACCAATATATAAAGCACAATTTATATCAAAATTCATCAGTAATTAAAATAATAAATGTCAACGTCGAGTAATAAAATTATCAATTAGAAAGAAAATATAGCTAAAACTTCAATAAATTATCAATTAAAAAGAAAAGGTAGCTAAAACTTAAATGGACAATAAACTTCACACGATCGCTAGCATCATTCTTGCATTTTTTGCTGCAAAATCATCAATCAAACTTTCATAATCAATTTTCTACATATACACAAAAAAAATAAACGGAGGCCCTCCGAATTTGGGGGCCCTGTGCGGTCGCCCCTTCTGCACCCCATCAGAGCCGGCCCTACTGACTGTGGATTCCACCATTCCAAAATTTATATAAAAGGATATTATTTTATATTTGACATTGGTAGGGTTTTTCAAATGATGGGTTTCATTTGCATGTATAACATGGGTACATTATCAAAGTAGCTGCGGATTAAAGGGCAAAGCATTAGAACTCAATGTCCTATAAGTGTCACTATTTGGGGATTAATTTGTCCAAATGGACATACCTTTTCGGCGAAAATGGTTGTTGCTGGAGTAAAGCTATTTTTAGTTCTGGCCTCTCAGGGAAGGAAACCTGGACATCAAACGAAGTACACGGATCAAATGTTGCGATTAACTGAACCAAACAGACGTATATTTATATGCAATAAATTGGTAGATAACTTGATGTATGTAATATAAATCGTCATTTCATCAATGAACGCAAAACAAATAAATTTGATTGACGAACCACCCTACCATGTTCTTGGGCATGGTTGGAGTCTCACCAACTGCAAATTTCAGCAGCCCTCCCCCTTCCCCAAGGATAGAGTAGAGTAGATTGTTTCTGTAGACCAAAATAAATAAATAAACAAATGAAGATACCTCAACTGATTTGATGAATGGCAATGGGGCGCTTTCCCCATGCACACTAGTGACTCTAAGGGACCACTTTGCATATTTTGTCTCTGCAAGTGAAAAAGCCATTATTTCAATAGGCAGCAGAAATTCCTTGCAATATCTGAAAAATAAAATAAAATATAATAATAATAAGATTGTAAAAATAATAATAACATTAATAATAAGATAATAAAAATAATAATAATAATAATCAAATGAATTGGGTCAAACTAATTTCTAAGTATTTAAGTTTGAGCTTGTAAACTAATTGAGCCCAATTTTAATTGATGGTTTAAAAACCAAATTATAATAAGCGTAACTTTAATATATTAAGTTAGGGTTTGCCTAAGATTGACACTGCAGTAAACGAAGAAAGAAGAAGCGGAAGGAGAGAAATAGAACGAGAAAGAAGAAGCGGAAGGAGAGAAATAGAACGAGGCTGAAATTTAGAAATTATTTATCATATTCTTCTCAAAAGGTAATTATTGGACTATTTTTTAATACAAAATAATTATTTTGTTACTGTAATTACAATTTATTTTACTGTTGTGTTTACAATCTGTTTTAAAAAAAATATTTGTTTTGCATCTTGATTAATCAAATTTGTTAATACAATTTTGGTTCGTAATTGGGATATATGATATATGAGATAAGGAAGTTAATGACTATTGAAGGTTTGATGCGCAAATAATATATCTGCATAAGGTTCACTTCGATATTACAATTTTCCATATCTGTAACTTCTCGTGGGAATGATCAGACTGTTGTCAATAGAATTTAAATTGGATGCTTCATGTTTTGGCGTTGCTTTATGGATGGAAGCATCTGATCCTTGTAATCAATGGATTGACCATGATCTTGGTAGTATAGGTTATTCAATGATTTAATTAATTATTATAATATATATACTTTTAACTTAAGTTATGATTATATTTGTATGTTTATGTCAGAAGTTATAATTAGTAAGGATCACTAATGTAGTAACAATAGAGGAGTTAATAAAATTTTATTATATTATTATAGTTGAATATACTAGATTAAAATGGTATCTTTACATTACAGAATATATGCAACGTATTCCTAACTTCAGAGGGTGTATGAACTAATATTAAAACTGTTAAAATTTATAAAAAAGAAAAACATAAAATTTACAATTTAGTAATTAATTAATGGTCTTGTATTATTTTGATAATTATATAGATTGGATTGAGGAGGTCTAGCGGTGTGATATTTGGGGTTCAGTGAATTATTTCGAAATTATATCCAGGTACGGATTCCGAACTTCTTCAGCGATACTCTTGTTAAATTTAATTAATTCTTTTGTTTCCTCGTTTCAAGTTTGGCCATTATTTCACATAATTGTTCCGTGTGAAATTAATATGATAGTTTCATGTTGACGTTGATACTTAGAACTCGTATTTGTACTTTTTGAACTAGTTAATCATGTCAATATGTTTTGGAGACTTTATTCGTTTGTATCATTTTTCGTATATTTTCATTCACATTCAGGAAGTTATTTTGATCGTTGGTATCTTGTGATAGTTAAGTATGTTCGTATTTGACACAATTCGATGTCATTTGGAGATGGTCATGTAAGCTTTGTGATTTGAACCTCTTTTTACTTACATTTTATAGTGTGATCAGTCCACGGCGTATCCTTTTGTATGCTCTAAGTATGAGCTTTGGTCATTTAATTGATATATTTGTTCAAGATACGTATAGGTCGACCCAGTATTTGATTTGATTTGATTCAATTCGTTTGACGGATTAGTGACATTTGTGTCGTGCGTACTATCCGATTTGACTTGCATACATTATAGTACCAATATATTTTGACTATTTGTATTTGAGCTCAGTATGAAATTGTTACCTTGTAAACATTTGATTCAACCTTATTTTGTTTGGAATCCTTTTGACTATAGTTGTTCGTTCGACAGTGTTAATCATTTGTACACTGTCTCCCTAATTTTGATATATTCATAATTGGTTCGTAGTTTGTATTTGTTCGTTCATTCAGCTCTTTTGGGTACATTATATATTGTTATATAAATGTGCATCTTTATATCCATACTGAGCAATAGGTTCACGCTGTGTTTTTTTTCTGGCAGGTAATCAGGGGATCAATGGCAAGTGTGACAAGAGCTCCCTTTTATTCAAATGGTTTAGATATTTTGTTAGGCTATGATACATTGGTTATTTAGAGTTGTAATAAATAAAACCTCCATGCAGGCGCATCACATCATCTGATTTAGCTATCCAACAAGTCCAAAAGGAACTTCAAGAGATACAAGAAAAGCTACAAATGTCTGACTCTCAAGTAAATGATCTTAAGACACAAGTGGCTGAATTTGAGACTGAAGTGTCTGATTTGAAAACTCAATTGGTTCATCAAGGTGCAAATATCAACAAACTTGTGGCAATTATGGCTGCTAATGGGATTAACATATAGGCTGAAAAAAATCATGCAAGTAATATTATTAGGTGAAGAATTGTTCTGTCGTCATTTATTTTCTTATTTTTGGTAACGATAAACACAATAACATGACGAAAGAATAATCATAAATATGACAATATTGTCATCATTAAAATTAGATGATTTAAATAGAGTAACAAATTTTTGTTACTAAAACAATATCATTTAATGACAAAAAAAGTTTGGCGTCATTTAATGTACTACGTTTTGATGACGAAACATAATATAGAGTGACGAAAGTTTCGTTCAAATAGTGACGCTATTAACGTCACTACAAGTAATTAATTATAGTGACAATGGTGTAGATCGTCACCATAAGTTAAAATATTTAGTGATGACATCAAATATTATCAATAAACTTTTTACCATGCTCATACGGTGACGGTCTTTGTGACGATTAGCACTCGTCACCAAATGTTTTAGTGACGGAAAATGAATTTTATATGACAAATTTTAGCGTCAATTTTTGTGTAATTTCTTGTAGTGATGCATGTGTATACGGGTATGATAAATAAAAAGAAAGAGAAAAAGCTTAAGTCCCCATTTAATGTAGAAACCAAATGCATGCTGGGAAGACTTCTTTTGGAAAAACAAAAGGCAAGTAATCATTGGTCATTTAATGCATTAATATGGTCAAAATGTTCAAAAGGCTAAAACTCAAAAATTCAGAAGGCAAAATGACATGGGAATCTGTGTGTTTCTAAATTGATCCGAACTTTACATTTTAACCAAATAGTTTTTAACCTTAGATTTTTCAAAATTACCATTTTTCCCCAAACTTGAAAATTCTATAAATATGAAGTTTTCTCTTCATTTTCAATTTACCAATTTACTATCAAGAAAAGCTTACTCTTTGCCTACATTCTCTCTAAAGCTTTAAATCTCTCTTTGTTACTTCTAAATTCTGATTATTTGAAGAAGAGAAAATTGGTCATAAGTACTTGAGATAAGTTGTTTAAATTGCTTGATTAAATTGTCTCTTACTTGTTTATTGCTATAGATATAAATATACATTGTTCTACACAATTATATATATATTTATATTTCATCTATTTATTATTTATATAAATATTATAGATTAACACTTGATTGACCCTAAAATACTAATTCTCCGAATTGTCACAAGTTGTCAATCAAAAATATTTATATAAGTATTTTATATATATATATATATATATATATATATATATATATATATTATTTATATAAATATATTAACACTTAATTGACCCTGAGATATTAATTCTCCGGATAGTCATATGCTGTCAATCAAAATATTTATATAAATACTTTATATATATATATATATCCATTATTTATATAAATATTATAGATTAACACTTGATAACCCTGATATACTTATAGTAGAAAACTCTCCGGATTGTCACAAGTTGTTTATCGAAAATATTTATATAAATATACAAGTGTGAAATTATAAATTTGGTCAGTACTTAGACACCAAAATAATTTGAATTTTTTCACCCCTTGAATATATGATAACGTGAATTGTTCAAACTGTTTTTAAAATCCTAAGTGGCCTCCTTTATATATTATTCACATAATAGATAAAAATTTTCTATATATTATCTGAGTTAAACAAATATATTTATTATATCAAGTATTGCCAAATTAATTTATCTTGTATACTTGATATATGTCATCATAAATTATTTGAGCATAAATTCATTCTCAATTTTTGAAATTAAATTTATACTTTAAATCCATAGAAACACACTCTAAAATTTAAAGTATAAATAATTCTTTATAAAATTTTATTTACTTTCTTTGTCAGAAGCATTAATTAAAATACACTCAAACTGTTTTTCCTACTTAATCAACAAGTGTATCTACAAGCTTAAATTTATATCTGCTTACACAGAAACACTTCTCTCACATAAAAGTTATTGAACTTTTATTACTTGATCTTAAATTGCTATCTGCTTATCTTAGAAGCACATCTGCATCAAAATCTTTTGTAAAAAATGAAAAGTCAGATTTACTTTATTTTATGTATCTGTGAGAAAAACGAGTAATTCTTTGACCAAGACTAGAGTCTTAGAGAGGTAAGCTGGGAGTTGGGTCTCTAGTGTACTTGTAAGGTGAGAAAGAGACTGTTATTTCAAGACCAGATAATAAAATATAACTGAACTTAAAAGAAGGTACAACTAAGCTTGAGGAGGGAGTTGGGAGCTTGCCGTCCAAGATAGTTAGTTGGGAATAGTTGTAAGTTTATCTATAAAACTTTGTAAAGGTTTCTCCGCCTGTTGAAGGAGTATTTATTATTGATAGTAATAGGATCTCAAGTCTTGGAGAGGAGCTTGAGACTGGACGTAGCAACATACCCGGTATGTATGTTGTGAACTAGACAAATCTCTGTGCATTGTGTTATTGAATTTTTTTATCTTGCATATTAATTTCTAACACTACAAATTAATTATATAAAACTTCAAAAAGGCCTAAGATAAATTTTTAATTTGTAATAATCTATTCAACTCCCCTTCTAGATTATTATTAGACTTTCAAATGAGATCACAAAGAACAAGGAGTTGAACTCGTACCTGTGGAAACTTAGTTCTACAAAGGTATGAATCTAATCTCCTTATATTTCGTTTTAATTAATAACTGTGCATAAAGGATGATCAGGGTAATTGGTTTGTAGAAAATTTTAAACTCTAATTTTACCATGCTTCCGCAGTTTTTGCAATTTGATTGCACCATAATTTATAACAAACGTAATAGTGGCATCAGAGCCAAACCTTTATGCGAGTTATTAATTATTTAAATTTGATATATATACTGATATGTGTTTTAAACAATTTAATTGGGTATCATAGTTAGCTAGGAATTAAGTTTTTGGAGAAAAACTGCACAATTCACGTTGCTGAATTATTGTCTATCTGTAAACTTTTTTATATTAGACGAATGGGTTGATATAGTGTATACATATGCAGGTTTATGGCTTTATCACTTATGCAGGTTTATGGCTTTGTAGCTTATGCAGTTCACTTCAAGAGTTCAAGTGTGACAGAGTCCTGGAATGAGTAGCACTGTTAACATGGAACATATCAAGAAGCATTATTATGGAAGCCACCCTTTAGTTAATCCATTTGAAATTATCTTTCATGTTATTAACTAATTATCTCTGTTTAGAATTTTCATACGTAATCAGATAATAATTCATCAGGTTTTATTTAACTTTTGTTAAGATAAAATATTATAAGTAAGGTTGTGTGTACTATCAAAGTGGTATTTAATATTGTGTGATTCTAAATTGTTAATTTAAATTGCATAAAATTTTATTATTTTAATTAGTTTTGGAATCGAAATCGCACCGCACGGTTCAAAATCGCACCGCACCAATTACAAACGATTTCATGTGGGATTTTAGATTTGTCAAACCGCACCTTAGTGGTTTCATGTGCGGTTTAGATTTCAAACCGCATCATGCTCACCCCTAATTCATACTATCAATATAAAACTAAACACTCAATAATATAAGAATTAATATGAAACAAAAAATATATTTCTAAAATTCATAAAATTTGCAAAGAAGATTCATTTTGTGGAATAAAGAGAGTAATATTTATGATTGTATTGTTTAAATTAAATTAATTTCCATAGTTTTAAATTTCTAATTTTGAAAATCAACTTTAAAAAATTAAAATGAAACTCATTTAGTAATTAGATGAATAAATTATTAATTATTATAAATGTATATTTTTAAAACACGCAAATAGGTACACTATATATATATATGTATATGTATATATATATATATATATATAAAGGAACGATTCATAGCAAACATTGTAAAAAATAGGATAGTCTTACAACACATCGTGATTCTCCATTCAAAGATCGAACGGTTAAATAGAGCTCTCGTCCGTAGTTTAGTTTTCAGTATTCTGCAGTATTAAACTGCGGACGTGACAGATTACCAAAATATCCTTCCTTTAATATGCGGATGAAAAAAAAAGCATCCGCAATATTAAACTACGGAGCCTTATAATACCCAAAAGCGAATCAGGCATATCAATTCATTTTACACCAATTAAGTGAAGTGATATCATTCACCCTTATGCAAACAAACCCCACATTCAATGAAGGGTGCCAACAACATCAAAAGTCTAAACCTGGTGATAAGCTAAAAAAATTAAAGAAAAAATAAATATTTCTTACTTTTGAGGACAGTCCTTTGTCAAGTTGCATGCCATAAGATAGAGCTCATTTGAATGTCCCAATTCCATAGATTTGAATGGACACAGGAATGTTAAAGTACAAGATTTGAATGGACACATGGATGCGACGGGAAGGCCTCGGACGACTTCGGCAAGGTCTCAGACCATTTCGGCAAGGTCTCGGACCACTTCGGCAAGGTCTCGAACGACTTCGGCAATATCTTGAACGACCTCGGCAAGGTCTCGGACCACTTCGGCAAGGTCTCGGACCACTTCGAGAACATCTAAGACCACTTCGGCAACATCTCGAACCACCACCTGGAAGTGGATTTCCTTCCAATAACTTCATCTCATTGTTCCCACCACTTTGGCAACATCTCAGACGATTCTGATGCTAAGAGCAATGATGATGAAGATGAGAATAATGAATTTTTTACAAAATGGATAATGAAGTAGACAAGGGCGGAGCCACCCATGGGCTGGGATGGGCTCCAGCCCGGGTGGACTTTTTGACAAACCTTTAGTACTTATGTATCTTAATAGCCCAGCCCAATTTTTTTAATACAATCATGTTCCTTTACAACACATGTCCAATGTTAATTGTTATCCGACTCATTCCATATATTTTCCTTCTCTCTAAACTACTTCAAACCTTTATCAATTGTTCTTGGTTTTTGGGTGAAATTAATAATGGAATGAATGTTGCAAATTGAATTGGGAAGGAATTGAAGCTTATTTTTGGCAAGAGAAAACTGATTTTGGCTATCATGAAAGGTACACCATAAGTTTTAGTTCATTTATGAAATTAAAGCTATAGTGTCGATTTTGCTATGTTAACTATAAGCATTTGCGAATTTTTTGTGAAAATAAGAATATATATGGTGGGTGCCAGGTAGAGTAATAAGGAAAAAGAATTGAAAAATTCTTGGCTTAATTATTTCTAAATGGTTATGAGATCTATCTTTTAAAGTTATGCACTTCATATGTTTGATTAAATTCCTCTTAGAGGCTGTGAAGTTTTAAAAGTAAAAACTTGATGTTATTGTAAGCAAGAAAGCTTATGTTTATAAAATATATGTGTCTTAAGTGGCTTAACAAAATTAGAAATGGTTTAGAAGTAAGTTCAAGTGAATTGAGTAATTTTGGTTTGGTTAGAAAATTGATGTGGCTGAGCAGTTTTGAGCCCATATAGAACCTGTGTGAAACATTTATTTGGACTGGTTTATATTTTTTTAAAATAGTATGTCATATTTTCTATAACATGTTGAAAATTGGTTCCAATTGGATGTGTATAGGCTGAGTTAGAAAATTATAAAATGGCTACGAAAAAAATGCGAAATTTGGGAATTGTGGGCAGAAGCCCAGCGCTGAGTAAGAGCGTCGCGACTCTGGTATCCTGCTCCAGTTTTTAATTCTTGTTTTGATTCCGTAGCCCAGGAAGAAGAAAAATCCTAGCTCCGCCCTTGGAAGCAGAGACCTTGCCGAGGAGATGTGAAGACCGATTCTTTGTGGACAGTAGTACCCTCCTGAGATCCGAATTGCAATAAATGTTAGTAAGCTCCAAATCATAAATATCGAAGTGAAGAAAATTGGCTATGGCAGCAACTAAACTGGATTTACTAGTGCCAGGAGGTCCGTACAACAAATACCCTCTCTTCCAAGCGTTCCCCACCGTCTTATAATAATCTTTTCTCCTCACAAACCTCTCCAAATCCTCAATTATGACCTTTTTCATATCTGGATCCTTTGCCACCGTATCAAAAGTAGACGGATGCTCCAAATTAATGGATCCCCAATCACCTCCATATTCATCATCTTCGGATGACGAAAAATTCTTAGTGTATAGCTTTACAGACTCCGCAGTTTAATACTGCGGATGCCAAAAAAAAATTTAGTACGAGGGGTGTTTTGGACATTTGTCCCGTCTGCAGTATTAAACTGCAAAATACTGGAAAATAAACTGCGGACGAGACCTCTATTAAAGCGTTAGATCATCGAATGGACGCGCACGATGTGTTGTAAAGATAACCTTAAATTGACAACGTTTGCTACGGATCCGTATATATATATATATATATATATATATATATATATATATATATATATATACTGGGGGCACAAACTCCAGTGGCCCCAGTCTAGGTCCCCCTATCCTTGAGGGATTTGGATAGTAGACGGTTTAAATTGTCACACTCCTTCTCTTGTGTTGCAGAAAATTCCTTAAAGTTTATAATTTTTCAAGTAATGATTGTAAACCATGCATCTTACCAATTGGTTTGCCCTTCAGCTAAACAAAACAAATTTCCTTTTACTAATAGTGTTTTCGCTACCGTTAAACCTTTTGAATTGTTGCATTTTGACGTGGGGGATGGGGTAGGGGTGGGGGTGGGAATGGTGGGGGGGGGTCATTATACAAATAATGTTTGAAGCCATTTTCTTATTATAAAGAGAAAGTGTTGGACAAATACCGATACCATAATATTCAAAATATATATAAGCAGAACAAAGTGGTTCTTGTACTCGAACACCAGAACAAAATGGAAGAGCCGAAAGGAAAACATAAGCAAAATAACTAGGGCTACCTCTCCGATTTCAATCTTGATCGACTACCAAAAGAAGTTTTTCAATGTTTATCCAGTACTTTAGTTAATTATATACTTAGATTATAGTTGTAAGCAGGACATAAGCACATGCATGTTGTTAGTTAAGTTTTGTATTATGTATGACTTGCTAACCATCATAACCAACCGATACAAGTTTTGATAGTCTTCCTATATATCAATCTCTCTTTTTTCCTTAAGTTTCTTGATTTATCAATCTATTTATATAAAAAAAAGATAAGCACATGCATGTTGTTAGTTAAGTTTTGTATTCTGTATAACTTGCTAACCATCATAACCAACCAATACAAGTTTTGATAGTCTTCCTATATATCAATCTCTCTTTTTTCCTCAAGTTTCTTGATTTATCAATCTATTTATATTAAAAAAAGATAAGCTTATTGCATAGATTAATATTCCACTATGTCACTAACATGACCGTAAATATATATATATATAAGGCAGAAGTAACTTCCTAGTTGGCGACTGATTAGAAGGGAGAGGTAAACCAACACAAGTGATGGGAGGAAGAGAGAAGCATAATGCATCTAAGCTGCCGTCCCCTACAGTATTTTACATAAATTCATTCATCTTGTCAAGTCAGGAGATGAGTGTGAGCAGATTGAAATACTCTTGATCTACTATTCTTGGTCAATTTTAAAAGTGAATCGTATATATACATATGGTTACCCCATGTTACACTTTATTAACAATCACTCGTGAGTCTGTAGTGAACAACTTATATATAAGACATATATCTTTGTTAAGTTCCAGCCATAACAATTAACTAATTAAAAATAATTTCATCACGGCTATGCCATATCTGTTGTTAATTTGTTCTTGTTATAGCATTTTCTTGGCCAACTTCATCTTCTTCAACTCTTCTTACTCTAATTCCAGGATCATCCCTCTCTGTTGATCTCTTCAAGAAGAAGAACCAATAATTCTTCTGATTTTTACAAGTTCCATTTCGATGAGTACAACATTCTCCGTCTTTTGTTTGATGATCTTGAAGTAAGTAGCCTTTACTGGCCATATCCTTGGGAACATGCCAAGGAAATAAATAGGACCACGTACGATAGTAGAAGAATTGCAGTTCTTGATGCCTATGCTTGTGACACCCTCAAATCAAGGTTTTCTAACCTCGAATTCAGTGCTCACAATCCTTAACAACATATATACTTTCTACTAATACTGAAAAATAAACATACAAGGTTCATCATAATAATAAAGTTTTACACATGGTCCCAAGGTTCACTAACCTTAACTTAAACATACTCTGAATACTATAAAGAGTTTACATAACCAAATAACATTTAAAATAAACTAGTACATAAGTTTCTTCAAGCATCTACTCTTGAACATTCCCTTTTCCTTTGTCCCCTTTGGACGATTCTGTCTTAACTGAAATAAATGTCATGATATAGCAAGGGTAAGCAACTAATTTGCTTAGAAAGTTTATATACAAGGGAGATATATCATGATTGGAAAAAAGTTTCGCTTTCAATGTTTAACAACAGTATAAAATTGTGAAGGAACATGAATTAATAGTCAACAGTTGAATATTCGAATAATTGAATAGCAGGTACTGAGTGGTTTGAAATAACCATGAACATTTGTCAAGGTTCTCAGCATTTAAACTGGACCTTTTAATAAGTTTTGGTAATCAAGGGGATCAGCCTTTCATACCCCGTGATTTATTCAAAAACACTTAATAATCCGGCATTGATATCATGAATTAATCAAATTCGTCCTTTTCTCAGCCTAGAGTTCTTACTAGAGCTGCAAACAATCCGAACTGAACCGAACATTCTCGAACTCGAACTGAACTCGAGCACTTATAGTCGAACTCGAACAGGTTAGAGTAGCTCTGTCGAACCAGAAGCTTTGTGCGAGTTCGGTTCGATTGGTGTTCGCGAACTGTTCGCGAACATGTTCGAGTTCGCGAACATGTTCGAGTTGCAAACATGATTGAGTTCGCGAACATGATCGAGTTCGCGAACATAATCGAGTTCGCGAACATGATCGAGTTCGAGAACATGATCGAGTTGTTCGCGAACATAATTGAACAAATTAAGTTCGCGAACATTTACTAATTAATGCACTGAACTGAGAAAACTGAGAACTCAGAAGCAAATTAAAAATAGTTAAATAAATACCAAAAATATCTTCTCTAACTCTAAGTAATTCAATCAAAAATTAAACCAAATATTATAATCATCATTTATCCCAAAAATGATTACTAAAAAGTTAGAAGTTAAAATTTAAAATTAGAACTTAAAAGTTAACAACTAATATTAGTTTTGTTATTTTGTATTAGTTTTGTTATTTTAACTTATTTAGGAATAGGATATAAATATAATATATATCATATTATCATATCTATATAATAAAATAGAATCCATTTTGAATCTTTCATTTGACAAAATACAAGGACGGTTTAGATTCGTTTTAATTGATTTAGACGAAAAAACATAAGAACGGTTCAGATTCATTCTAATTTTAATAACAATAACAATAACAATAACAATAACAACAATAACAATAACAATAACAATAGCAATAACAATAGCAATAGCAATAGCAATAGCAATAGCAATAGCAATAGCAATAACAATAACAATAACAATAATAATAATAATAATAATAATAATAATAATAGTTATAGTAATAATTATAACAATAATAATAATAATAATAATAATAACAATAATAATAATAATAATAATAATAATAATAACAACAACAACAACAATAACAACAACAACAACAACAACAACAACAACAACAACAACAACAACAACAACAATAATAATAATAATAATAATAATAGTTATAGTAATAATTATAATAATCATTATAATAATAATAATAATAATAATAATAATAATATAATAATAATAATAATAACAACAACAACAACAACAACAACAACAACAACAACAATAATAATAATAATAATAATAATAATAATAGTTATAGTAATAATTATAATAATAACAACAACAACAACAACAACAACAACAACAACAACAACAACAACAACAACAACAACAACAACAACAACAACAATAATAATAATAATAATAGCAATAATAATAATTATTATAGTACTAATAATAATAATAATTATTATTATTATTATAGTACAATAATAATAATAATACTAATAATAACAACAACAACAATAATTATTATTATTATTGTGGTGGTGTGGTCAATTATGTTAATTATAATCTATTAAATTATTAGAGATGTAAATTGTAATAATCCAACAATCATTGTTAAAATTCTTATAAAAATATTAAAATTATTTTCATTAAAATTTAGAGGTGAAAAAATACACATTAATATTTATTAATTATTTAATAAAAATATTTAATTATAATCAATTATTAAAAACACAAAAAGAAGTTTAAGTAATAAAAAAAGAAAATTACTACAAATTTAACCATTATTGATAAGACAAAAATTAGAATTTAATATAAAATATCCAAAACCAATTATTTATATGTAGAATTTTAGAAACAATTTAAAATTTTAAAGTGAACATATATATAAGAAATTGAACACCTCGAACCCATATCGAACTCGAACAATCGAACCGAACTCGAACAATTGAGTCGAACTCGAACAATCGAGCCGAACCCGAACTCGAACTTAAACTTATCGAGTCAAACCGAACTCGAACCATTCGCGAACACAAGCGAACCGAACCACATGGATCGCGAACATGTTCGATCAACCAAACGAACGAAACACCTTGTGCGAACTCGACTGGATTAAACAATTAACTCGAACAGAACAGAACTCGAACCGAACCGAACCGGTTCGCGAAATGTTCGGTTCGTTTGTAGCTCTAGTTCTTACCATATTAATTTAATAAGAACAGCTTTTAAAAAATGTTTGATTTAACAAATTTAGACATGCTTGATCTAACTGATACAATTAGCATAGATCTATCTCATAAACATTTCATGAATGAAAGAACTTTAATTTAATTCACAGCTCAATAATAATAGAGCAGGAATTCAATTGCACAAAGTGTGAATCTCAATAATCAGTATAGATTTGAATAATCAACAATAATTATTCACTAACATGCTTCGAAAAAAATAACTCGAGTTTGAGTTAGGAAACTTACCTTGTTTATAGTATACTGCTATGAAAATAAATATATCCGGTTACTAGTCTATCTACCTTCCTTCGAAGACCTATAATTGATCGACCTCTCGATTAGCAAATCATATACTTGTTTATAATATCATTATTTTATATTAAATTGCTTAATATTTAGTCACACGGTTAAATATTATAGTTATTACATTAATTCCTTAGTAACATTATTATCTCTTGATAACATTACTATTACGTAAACATTATCTTTACTCATCCTTTAATAATACTTTACTTACTCCTTAGTATTATTAATCAACTAATAATACTCTATTCACTTACTAATATTATTACCCTCTTAATAATATTTTATTTATTTACTAATATTATTAATTAGTATTTTATTCCTTTACGAATGTTATTATATTTTAATAATATTTTATTTAATTAATTATTTAATAATATTTTAATCATCTAATAATACTTTAATCTAATATTATTAACCTTTTAATAATATTTTAATTTAATATTAGTAATTATATTAATAATATTTTAATCTAATATTATTAGTCATTAATAATATTTATTAATGTTATAATCTAATATTATTAGTCATTAATAATATTTATTAATGTTATAATCTAATATTATTATTCATCTAATAATATCTTAAATTAAATTTTATTCTCAATATTTTTATTTATTTAAAAATATCAGATTATAACATTATTAATATCATCATAATATTTTTATAATTTATTAGGCCAATAAAAAATTTATTTTAATTATTTACCCTTTCTTAAACCGCTTATTTAATACCCATAAAAGATCATAAATAGTACTTCACATCAATAATTACCAAAATACCTTTCTATAGTCAAAATATACTATATTAGGTGTGTTCAAGCATTAAAATCCTATTTTCTTTATTTACAACATCATTTAACCATTTATTCTCTATTAGTCATAACTATAACATTTTTATGAAAAATAGTAAACTGATTCTGAAAATCCTTATCTTCTGTATCTGGACAGTATATGACTCAACAATGATCCCCAAATTTTCTTGGAATTTTAAAAAGTGATTTACTATTTTTAAAGTACTCAAAATCTCCGAATCTTGTTACATTTTTCATAAATTAAGTTTTCTCAGAAAATTCTAAAACTTTCAGGGTACACTCTCATAACATATATGAACATACTGTAAAATTTTCGAATTTTTTCAATGTATACACAGTGAGGAATCCGAGTATAAATATTTAGGAGTCCTTTACGGTAAAAACCATTACACACAAACTACACATCGAAACGTGTCCGTTCTTTTACCTACATGTAGATACTTCTTAAGGTACCTCTGTGATTTTTTCTTGATTTTTAAAAGACTTAAAACTATCCGAAACAGTCTTAAGAAAAACGGATCAGTAGCTTGTTTAGGATTTTAAAGCTTTAATGTTCTATGTGAACTATTTTGGGGAAAACAGCCCCCATGTCTTCAATACTTGCTAGATTTATGTCATACCACTTGGGTTTACTAGATAACTCATGTGTCTAGCACCTTCCTTTGACGGATCACAAATCCAAGCTATAAAACTTGAGTTACACAAGATTTAGTGGAAGAAAAACTAGGGTTTCACTCCCTTAAAGAACACATGTTCATTTTCTTCCTCTAACTCTCTATTCTAACACTCAAGATACTTAGTTCCATACATGAGATATGTAGAACTATGGTACCTTGGGTCTTAGAATATAACCCTATCAAACATTGATATCAAACAAAATAGAAGAAGAAGAATAACTAGAAAAGTTCTCACCTAGTTTTCTTGGCTACCTTTCTTGTTCTTCCAAAGTATGAGATGTGTTTAGGGTGCATGAACTATGCTAAGCTCTTCCTCTTTTCCTCTCACAAAATCCAACCCTCTCTCTATAGCTCTATCTTGCGAAGCTTGGGAGAAAAAGAAAGGAGAAATGAATATGGAAGGAAATGAAATGAATTGGAATGGACTAAAAAAGATGCTTGCAATCCTATTATCCCCCATACTTTCTTTGCCTATTAGGCAATTCCCCTTATCTTATCTTTAAGTATGCTTAATGAGATTCCCAACCAATGAGGAGTAGATAACAATGTCCTTTGTGTAAGAGATTAGGAAAAGTAAGGTAATTAGCTATAAAAGGAAAGTGGGTTAGCAATATTTCATGCCTTAAAAGGCCCTCCCAAATCCTCATTTTACTTTTATTTTTATTGCCCAAATTTGATTAATCAAATGTCTAAAATACCCTTAATCAAGTGGGGTTTGCATTTTATTCCTTTTGGGCTTCTCATGTAATTATTTTGGGCTATGTAATAAACATAGTTTAACAATTTTAATATATATTACCCTAATTGTTTATTTAGGATTTCTATTTCTAATCTTATGGAATTTAATTACTTACACATATCTCTTTAACTTGTAACCTAATTAGGTTTATTATAATTAGGTTTAAAATTATTAATCACTTACAATAATAAAATTATCCACTTAAGTTAGTATAAATATTAATTACTAACTATTCATTATTACCATAACCCTTAGGTTATTTAATTATCTCATCTAATGTATAATTAGGTTATGAAATTTTCCTTTTTAATGAAATCTATAAATAAATATATCCATAAATATAGTATATATATTTATTTAGCCATACACCACTTCACATATGTTATCACATATTAAATCACTATATAGCACAAAATTTTAAATATCAATAATGTACATACATATAAAGTGACTTGAAATTCCTGGTTATTACAATGCTCATTTCAAGTCATCTGATAATTTGGAGTTGTTCACCTCCGACTTTGGTTTAGGGACTCCGAGAAGATTGACAGTTGATCCTGATGGTAATATTTCGAGTGTACAATCTAGACCAGAGGAGGAAAGCCTGAGAGATCTCATGGCAGGCGATTTCTCGGCCCTTCCAGATACATGGCATTTGTGGAGCCTATAGTCTTTGTACTTATGGTCATGGATCTGGCAGGAAATGCACTTGCATTCCAGATGAACAATCTGACGGATTGGTCTTACGGATGTGAACCAGATTTCAGGCCTTATGAGGGTGGCAATGTTGATGAGAGTCATCTCGGATTTATCAAACTCCCTCATGCTGATTTCTACGGCTATGACAGTGGCTTTTTTGCCAGCTTCACCTTCAATAGGTGTAAGGAAGAGTGCTTAAGCCATGAGAATTGCAAACGGTTTGTAACACCCCAATCCCACATTGAAAGATAGGAGAAATATTTGTTTATACTTAAGTAATTAAGTTACTACCAATAGTACTGTGACGCCCCCAGAATAGGTCCAGTTAACCCAACTCATTCTGAGTCGCCAAATACATGGTACAAAATTCAAATACAAACTTTTATATCACACGGTCGTGCAAAATACAACCACACAACTGTGAGTGTCAATACAAATCGTATATAATACGAAATATCAACATTCAAATTCATTCTTTATTTATTACAATTATTATCCCACTATTTTACAAAAATAGCGAGGACTACTACTAGTACTGCTCTAACTCGGACCATCATTCTGTCCCCCGACTAGTTCCCGCAACATTCTCATTTTCTGAAGAGGACAATAGATGAAAAGGGTGAGCTCAACTAGCCCAGTAAGAATATTATGACTAAGATAATGGAAAATAAATTATCGTTAGCCTTCAATAAATCAGATAAAATATAATGGACAACCAATTTTAGATCAATATTTGCAGCGAAAATAACAATTCATTACAAGAGTTAAGTAGAGAATGAAGTCTACTATCTTCTATGATTTAAAAGTCCATCATCAATATTTTATCCCTGTAACATCAATCAATATATATCTCAAATCAAATATTCATCTTTGCACTACGGGCCAAAGATATTCATTTGTATCACCAGTGGTCATATTCATCTCAACACCTGTCCATCTTCGCACTACGACCAAAGATATTCATCAGGTAATTATTTATCTTTGCTCTACAGGCCAAAGATATTTAGTTATATCACCTTTTAGGACTAAGGATGATGAAAAATATTTTAAAGAACGAATCTAGTGAGATAAAGAACAAAGACTAAGGATTCGTAATCTAATTTATCCAAGTTCAAGAATACTTCATAATAATACTTTGTGGAGCAAAATTCAAGAATAAAGCTCAAAACTTAGATCCAATCAAAGATAAGAACTTTAACCAGCAATTTGGACATATAGAAGAAAATTTAATTTTTTCGTAAATAGTGTCGTATACGTGAATACTAACCCCCGCGAAAAAAGTAAGAATTTCATAACAAAATTCATGACAATATTTTGGTATAATGATATTGAAAAGAATAACATCATTTACGAAAGAAAATAACATCCCTTACCTCAAAAGAATAGTACTTCTGACTAGAATATCGGATATAATACCGAAGAAAACTTGCACGGAATAGTAATACTCAAAGTATCTAAATACTCACAAAAATACGCTCTATATTATAGAGAGAGAAAACTTCTGATTCTAGTGTAATTTTCAATTCTAACCTAAACACCCTATTTATAGGAAAAGCTTAGGATACCAAAGTAGACTAAATTAATAAAATAATATTTTTTTTCAGCCGCCTCAGCCGCCTCGTGAGTTTTGAAAATTCAGAATTTTTCCACAACAACCAAAAGTGGGACCCACCATTTTATTTAAAAAATATTTATTTTTCGAAACTTCAATAATTCATAATAAATAGCCCTTTTGTCAGAAAAATACAAATTCTATGTCCTTTTCATTGGAAATTTAATTCTCTACAACTTTGTAGAATGAACTTTTTCCAAATTCCAAACATAAATTATCCGAAATCCATAAACGGATGATTTTTCACACCAAAATACTGATAAAAATACATCAGCACTAATTCCTTCCTTTATATCCACAAAATAAATATTTTCTTATCATATAAATCAATAATTAATTATTCACAAATAATATTACAGAACTACAATATTGAAAACCAGGTCGTTCCCAAGAAAAAGGGGGCCTTCCGATAAGGACTTCTCCTTACTGGCGCGCAATTAAATAACCCCTCCTAGACAGAATTTCCTTAGACATTGTCAATAATGCTATCTAATAATATTATTCAAATAATATGAATTATTGAGTTGATAATGTGAAATACTGTGCAGTGACAATTATTGAATCAATCATAGCAACATAGCAATTATTGATATAAAATATCAACGTAGCAATTATTGAACCGATAAAATATCATGCAATTATTGAATCAATAATATAAAATATTGAACAGTAATTACTGTAACAATAATTGAGTAAGTGCCTTCTTACGTAAGAATCAATAATTCAAAATACTGTGCAATACCGTGTGCTACTGTGCAACACCGCGTATTATTGTATTTTAACCACCGGATATTTCAACAGTACTACCGGTAACAACTACGCCGTTATTTTATAAAAAGGTTATTTCTGTCGCTTTCTATATCCGACAGTTATTTAATTGTGGGACCCACAAATAGCTGTGCCGTCCTACGAATGTTCTCCGACAACAAGAATATTACACGACCAAACGAATATTCCCCGACAATAATAAATATTTTATAACCACTTGCTCATTTTGAAATATTTGCACATTTTACCCATAATTTTTCACATTTATCCAATCAACACCTTACTATTTCGAAATAATATATAAAGAAAATTAAATCTTTATTCATAAAAGTTGGGGTCTTACAAGTACCTTCAGTCATGACTTTTGGGTGAGCCTGTGGTGTGCTAAGATGACCCAAGAACATACTATTGGACCTTATTTTGGATGGATTCGATTCGGACTTGGGATTTGACCCGAGATTTGTTCTGGACTCGGAATTTGACTTGGGTTATTTCATATGATATCAAAGCCGACTCTCGAAAGCTCGAGTCGGGTTATCCGACCGGATTGCCGGAGGTGAGGACACGAAGGCTGGTGGTATTATCCCACAATGGAGAGTTCCGGAGATGGGGACACGAAGCCAGCCGGTATTATTCCACAATGGCTAGAGAGGTAAAGATTTTTGGACCGTATGTTTAAGTTACTACCAATAGTACATTCAGTCATGCCTTTTGGGTGAGCCTGTGGTGGGTTAAGATGACCCAAGAAGATACTATTGGGTCTTATTTTGGATGGATTCTATACGGACTTGGGATTTGACCCGAGTTTTGTTCCGGACTCGTAATTTGACTAGGGTTGTTTCAGGGTTCCTTCACACGCCTAAGATTTAGATGGGTAACAATCTTTGTTACACAGACTTGCTTGTTAAATGGGCAGCAAACATAGCTCTATTACTTCGATCACAAGATTCGGTGACTAGGGGGTTACATGGCTCCTGAATGGGGTTTGAATGATCAGCATATTACTTCCAAAGTGGATGTGTACAACAGCCATGGAATCCTTGATTTGAAGATGATCACAACCGGGAGAAGCCCTACAGGTGTTTGTAGCAGCAACAATGACAAAGGGGGGTCTGAGCAGAAAATGTTTCTCACTTGGGTAAAGGAGAAGATGCAATTAAGCAGCTGCAGAAAGGGGGAAGGCTCGGTGGATTGGGGAAATTGTTGACACAACACAAGATTGAACGACGCATACGATTTACGAAGGATGGAAACTCTTGTTCAAGTTGCTCTTCAGTGTGTAGAAGATGATGAAAATGCAAGGCCCAATATGAGACAGGTAGATGATGAAAATGCAAGGCCCAAAATTTCAAATGCACTCCTTTAAAATGTTAAAACAAAATATAAATTTCTCAATAGCTTCTTAGATGGGAAAAGTTAATTTTTTGGGGGCGCTATGATATAAGTTAAATAGTAAATTTCACTTATTTGTATTTTGATCTCCAATAATGGGTAAAAATACAAAAAAGTTAAATTCAAACATATTTAGTCTAATTTTTTTATCCAATTTTCATGTCCACCTAAAAGAGCTCATTCCGGGGAGTAGCCAACACCAGAGAAGAAGGGCATTACACTGATAGAATTTGGATTAAAATGACAAAACTTAAGTAGAGCTTATCCAGCAGGGGTGGGACACAATTGGGTCGAGCTTATCAGCTACGCCCTAGCTCCATTAAATTTCCTCATTTTTGTTGGCTAGGGCGTAACTATGAACTATAATAATAATACTACAATAAGGAAGAATGTTAAATTACGTTCTAAAATACTCCTAGAATTATTTAAAATTCAACTTGAAATATTTTAAATAGATTAATAAAGGGGGTTTCAACTAGTCAAGATTCTGAGGTACCAATACCATACCAGGGTTGAAGATGTTCACGGGCTTCAATTCTTCGTGTAAAACGGCCAAGAGGTGACTTCTTACGTGGTGGGATTCAGACAATGAGTACCAGAAAAACCTTTCTTAAATCTTATGTTCGCCCACAATGATTGAGCAGTTGTAAGTTGTGGGTCTATTTTTGTTACTCTTGAATTTCAGATAAACCCTCCAATTTTAAGAATATATATACCATTTAATAAGCCCTCAAGCTTGAAGTTTTTCTTTTAACAAAAAAATAAATACTACCCTTTTTAGATTTATTTATTTTATAAATAAAATTATCAATAAAACAGGTATGAATAAAGGAAGTAAGGTTAGTTGATTGGATTCAAATTAATTAAAACCCAGAAAATATTCAAAAAAAAACATACTAATTATCTTCACCATCAAAAAACTAAGCAGACAAAAAAATTGTCTTCATAATTTTATCATTGATTTTCAAATCCATTTCTAAACTCTCTATTAATTAACATAAAACTAAAAACTAATGTAGAAGAAAGACAGTCTTAATTGATAGATAAAGAAATTTTTTAATTATTGTTTTCATTTTCCCCCCATTTCTGCATTTTCTATTCAACACCAAATTGTTACTCATGAACTACTAATCAACTAGGCTCTCCCTCATCATCTGTACACTACCCAAAATTTATTTTTGTATAACAAGCTAACGGAGATTCAAAAGATAGTTTCTTTTTCTCTCTCTCCTCCAAATCCTTCCACGTTCTGGTTCATTCATGGTCATCGCCATAAAATAAAATCCCCAAAAAGTCTCTTCAGACTATCATCTACAATCACCGACTACTCGATCCTGCTCATCCCAATTCGATTCACCACGGCATTCCGAATCACAGCTTCGGCCTGCATACACATACCATTCTGTTCCATCCCAGACATGTAGCTCCTCACTTCTTTCTTTATCATCTCTTGCATCACCGACAGAAACTCCGGGCTGAAAAACTCCTTCTCGTAGTTATTAGGAGTCGCCGGAGCTGCAGCTGGGAGAGCCGGCGCCAATGAAACCTTATCGGACACCTCACAAGACTCTGATCCTGGAAGTGACAGAGAAAGTAAAGTCGGCGGGTCGGTAGTCGTCGTCGACGACGCCGTATCTATCTGCTGAACGGGAACCGGAGGGCTAATGCCGACGGTTCGCGCAACGGGTCTATAAACATGCTGGGCGGGTACCGGAGGGATGCCAGAAAGGCTCGAATCGCTCAAGTCAGATCCGGACGGGCTTCCCGGGTTGAAACGCAGAATCGGAGCATTTTGACCCGACCCAAGGCTAGCCGATCTTTTTAACGGCTGGTGAGATTGGCCGTCGAAGAAAGCCAAGGCACCATCATCGGACATAGACGAGCTTTTGCGTTTAAGCGTGGAGTTCCAGTGATTCTTAATCGCGTTATCCGTCCGACCGTTGAGCAATCGGGCTATGGTGGCCCACTTGTTACCGAACTTCGCGTGGGCCCGTAAGATGGTGTCGTCCTCCTCCGCCGTGAAGGCGCGGTGCTCCACCTGCGGCGATAGCTGGTTGCACCAGCGCAGACGGCACGATTTCCCTGATCGACCCGGGATCGATTTGCTGATCAGCGACCAGTTTCTCGCTCCGTGCTTCTCCACCAGCCTCTGCAACAGCTCGTCTTCTTCTGGGCTCCATGGACCTTTGATCCGATCCAAATCTTTGGTCGAGGTCGCCATAGATTTAACCAAAAGAAACTAATACTATGATTAAATTAGAAAATCTGATTGAAATGAGAGTTATACAGAATACTATTTTTTATAAATATAATTTTTTTTTATGATTATATATAGTTAAGTTATATACTAAGGTTTCTTAGGGAGCTGGAGGAGGCGGAGCCTCAACTATGTGTGAGAAATGAGAGGGAAAGCGTGGGGGAGGGTATTTATATGAGAGAGAAGGCGAAGAGGATAGGGATGACTGGCTGAACCGGTAGCAGGTGACCAGTTAATAGGCAGTTACAACTTACAAGCATACAGCTGGCAAAGGACACGCGTCGAAATGTAAGGGAGTTAGCTGTCCAGCTATATGAATCAGAGAGCAGAAATCTCGGGTAGGAGAGAGAAAATAAAAGGGTTTTATTAGAAATTCAAATCACCGACCGTTTTGGAAGTTAATAACGGAGCTTGAAGTGAAGCGTACGGTTGGGAGGAGAGAGAAAATGGGGCGGATGGACTTTTTGACTGAAGCCAGCCAGGCTGTAGAGCATATTGAGAGAGACGGATTTTTTTAATCTTTTTATATTTTAAAAAAATTGAAATTTAAAGTAGATGGGAGAAAAGGACGGGGTGCTGAGGTGGCGGAAAACGACAAAAATTAGTAGCAGAATCGGGGGACGAACGGTACTAGTAGTGTCAGTCCAGCCTGTAAATCCTGCCCTAATCCTAACGGCCTTCTTTTTTTACTTACACGTGCCTGTCACACGTGTCGCCTCATCTTTTTTAAACTTCCAAAACTGATTATTTTACATCCACTTACCCACCCGTTGTTATGGTCTATACTCGTTTGGAGTAAGGGGCTGTTTGGAGTGACTAACGAGTAACCAACATGCTAATGCCCATCGAAATAAGGCACAAGTTTTCTGTGATAAATACTCTCTCCTATTGATTTTTAAAAAAATTAATATGAGCTTTTTTAAAATTTGAAATTAATATAATTTATTTAAATTTAAAAAGTCATAAATCCTATATAACTTATAATATTTTTAGATAATTTGTAACATTTATAATTGTTTTAACATAAATTAAATTAATTCATGTCAATTTTGTGTTTGAAATTATTTGAATTGACATTTATAAAGTCAATACTGATCATATAATTTAGAAAGAGAAGCATTAAATGTATACCATAACAATACCCAAATAGCTTTTGTTCTTTTCTTTCTGTTTTCGCATTTTCATTTTCTTATAAACTCTTGTTATGAAAATTACTTTTGCATATCTTCTCTTAAACTTTCTATTCTCTTTCTCTTTATCTAAAAACCCACAAATGTAACCATCTACCTCTTGATTGGGAGTGGTTAGCATAAAGTTAATTTTGATTAATTGACCAATACAGTGTCACACGCAGGCTGAGAGATGATTACTCTTTCTGCGTGTCTTGATCAATTGACCAACTTACCATGAATAACAGAATTCTGATTCATTGGTTGCAAATTGCAATATTACATCTTTTCACAGGTCAAATCTTAACAAAATCATCTTTTCATATGTTACATTTTCCCTTCTTTTTTCTAGACAAAATATTTCATCTTCCTTTCATTTCACGATCATATCAAATTTTTTCTTTCTCCTCTCTCGAAATGTCACATTAATTTTTTTTTTCAAATGAAGACCACAAAATGAGAAAAATTAAGAGAATGCACAAACAAAGTGATTTTCACTTTATATAGTGAAACGTTTATATGAGAAGAAAATATTGAAGTGATAAAAAAAAGAATATATAATTTTAGTTGAATAGAGTGAAGCTTTTAACAAACTTGTTTAAATTTACATAATAGGAAGGAGGGAGGAAAGGCAACACAACAAGAAACAGAAAATGGGGGGATGGGGTTGACTACAGGTTGGTCGTCAACAATCAATCAATAAATATGGACGGACGGACGTAGTTAATTAGTTACGCGGTATACAGCTGTTTTAGTTGAAAACGAAAAATACATCTAACAACTACTTGTTCCCTGGGACTCTTTCTCTTTCTCTTTCTCTTTCTTCCCACATGTACAAAACTCTCACGTGCCACCCCACCCTCAACCATCCCTCGTCTAAATTCGGTCCTGTTACCTGTACGGACAGTACAACCCCTTCATTTAGACTTATCTTCTCCTCTTTACTCTTCTTATATACTCCGTTCCTTTCTTTAAAGAGTGCAGTTTTAGGGAGTAATAAGTATTACCTCTGTTTCTTTTTTTAAAGAGGGCAGTTTTAGTCTAAAAAAATTATTTTTTAAAGCATACACTGTTAGGAACTCAAAACTTTCTTTTTTTAAATATACCCTTGTTTTAATTAATGCACTAAATAGGGAAGTTCATGCACTAAAGGAAGAGAAAGGCTAACTTTGTCATTTTATTTCACTTATTAGTTTGTGTACTTTTTACTAAAACTGCACTCTTTAAAGAACGGAGATAGTACTAGTAATTTATTGAAAAGGTGAGAAAAAAAATTTATCAATATGACTCAACTAGGGAATGATAATTTGTTTCGCCTTCATGGTGATTCTCAAGTCCGATAATTTTGACTTTAATCGAGAATAGAGCCGATTGTATTTTATGGGGATGGGGACGGGATGATATTTGTTTCTCCTATTGTAGTTCTCGCCCTGAATAGTTATTTATTAATTAATATTTATATTTATAATTATATTATTATATTACATTATTAAAATATATGTCTTTTTTTGTGTGTGTATATTATTATTTATTTATTTTTTAATTTTATTATGTATGTGCTAAAATATAATTAATTTTCATGTATGTATATTATTGAAAATATAACTAAAATTGATTTTTTTTTAAAATTCACAAAATATTAATCCATTTAGTAATATAAATTCTCCATGGGGATGATTATTAAGTTTTAATCCCCGTAGATAGTGAGACGTGTATGAAGTTTTTTTATAAGACCGAGGATGGGGATAGAATGTGTAATCCCGCACCCCTTCCTCACCCCTTCCTCGCCCCTTCCCAACCCCATTACCGTTCATATATGATATAACTCACTTTTATTGATATTGAGGTCAAGTGTTCGAATCTTGTTGACAACATCTTATGAAGAAATTCGGTCCATAATAAGACAGCAACAAGCTTCTCGATGAAGACTATGTATTCCCTCTCTCGGTTAAGATAAATTATTATAATAGATTATAACATTTAAAAAAAAGTTAATCATGTAAGCAAATTTAGTTAATTTTTTTTTATTCATCTATTTTTCACCAATTTCAGATAATTGAATGAAAATAAAACCAAAAATTGTTTTACCTATGACGATTCTCAAGTTATTTTAAGAATCTAAATAAATGATAATCAAAACTCAAAATAATAATAAAATAAAAAAAGTGGCTCATAATTATAGCTAGCAAGTAGCCACTTGTTAGGAAAAAGAAAGAAGTACAAATGAGTACAAAGCGAGGCATGCTTGCGAGTAGTTTGGCTTTTTCCAGCAACATTCGGATGCTTGAAAACTTTAAATTAACGTCTTAATTTGCCAGCTTTGTAAATTATTAAGTACATATCTTTCAAGAAAGGAACAATTCTCTCACTTAATATAATACTCGTACTCCCTCCCTTTATTAATAATAAAAGTCGTTTTAAAAAAATATTTTTTTTCCTTAATACAAGTCGTTTAAGAATTTTAAATAAGCATTAATTATTTTGTTTTTAATATTATTATAACTTTATCTCAAGTGTTAAATATAACTTTGGTTCTCTGACTATTTTTTTCCGATACAAGGACAATATAAATAATTAATATTATATTTAATGTTATACAATAATTTTCTTAATACTTATGCACAACTATAAAACGACTTATATTAAGGGACAGAACGAGTATTATATTAGGGCAACACTATTTTTACATTTATTTTTGATATTTTTACGTGATTCTCTTTCGCATAAAAGTAGAATTCACTTTATACTCACGTGAGATAGGAATATGTATATGAAAATAACAAAAATACATGTGAAAATATGAGATCCCGTTATAATGTGATTTCTCTTAAAATAATAATTACTCCTATATTATTTGGTTTATTTAATCACATGGTGTGGAAATAGGGAGGATGGTTCCTCCCACTTGATCTTAACTAATAAAAAGTAGTAGTAAAAAACAATAACGAGAAGAAGGAGAAGAAGCTATGCATGTTGCCTCATTTTAGTCCACAAAAGTTAGTTAATTGAAAATGGGGTACTCTCAAATCAAAAAGCTTAGTGAAAGATGATAATTATAATTATTTAAGTTTCGCAGGGGGACTGGGAACTAAAGTTGGTTTATTGAGATTCTCTAACAAATTGTCTTTTTCTTAATTATAGAAAAGAGATGAATGATGACGATATTTATTTTTAACTTTGGGTTGGGACATTGAATGTAACGAGCATCAAATTCAACTCAGACATGACGCTAGTTAAACAAGCCCCTTAAGTGAACATTCATTCACTGATTGAGCATTAGAACTATATTTTATAAGACTTGGTGACTGTGTGATAAAACTGAATAAAATAATTTTAATGTTTAAGTAATCTGAATGAATTAAATAGAGCATAATTCTGAATATTGAATAAAAAAATTATTCGATAATTGACATGTTTGAAACATCTGAATAACAGATTTTTATTATTTTACCCTTCTTAAAAAATTCAAATTTGTTGTAATTTTTTTTGATATTACTTAATATAATAGTTAATATTGTAAAAAAAATTAAATATAAATTATTTCATTCAGCAGTCATTCAATTAATTCAGTCAAAAAAATTACAATTAGCTATTCAACCCAAAAATCTTACCGATTCAACTATTCAGCTTCATTCAGCTCTAAATAAACACACCCTTAAATTTGATACAAATAAATGATATACACGACTAGTATTAAATTAATCATGCGTTATTAAAGTAAAGATAAAGATAATTTTATAACAAAAAAAATAAAAGAGGGATATCGCGTATATAATTAAATAAAGTATCATACAAAAAACGACTCGATTTTTTTTATTATGTATAACAAATAACACCGTTTTATAATTCTATTCAATTTCATATATTAATAAATTTTAAAATAATAAATTAAAATAAATTTATTACAATACATAAGAAGACTCCCAAAATAATACTACAAAAATATTACCTGCACACTCAAAATATCTAAAAGAAGGGTTTATTTATTTATAAGATTAAAGTTAAAATGCACTAAAATTTGTAGTACAATAACTTTCCATTTATAAAATGAAAAAGTTTATGATGATGAACCCGCCTAAGTTGAATACTCGTCCGACAAAGTTTAATTATACGCCATATCGATGCTTATGATGCCTGTTAAGTAGGGCCCACGTGGTTTTTGTCGTTTATAGATGACGTGGAATTTTAATTGGCCTAACTGCAACTTTATTTGAAATTTTGCGGCCATGTCAATTGTTGCCAGCTATAACCAACTTCTCATGCACGGATTTCGAGTAAAAAATAGTACTAGTAGTTTTGTAGATTTTGTAGGGATTTGCCTCTAGGTGCGGGCAGCACTATAGAATCAGGAATTTTAGCGGTTAGGCACTAGGCATAATAAATGGGTTTTCTTGTCAAAAAAGTGAGGGGGAAGATAAAAATAAAAAATAAATAAAGAGAATTAATAATTTAAAAGAGAACTTAATATAGTTACAAAGCTCCACCTACATAAATAGTAAACGAGATTAATATTCTTATAAATTTTTTGATAATAAATATTTTTAAATAAATCCTTAGTGAATTGAAAAGTAATTTTTCTATTTTTTAAGTTAATAAAAAAGTGATCCGTATAATGATATATATATATATATGGACCAATTACTAACCTTTTTTCATCTCAACTACTTTCATCCAAAAAGAATTAAAATGAACTTTTTAATTGAATTTTCATGTAATAATCTGTTTTGGTATTTCCTTCGTACCCCAAGACCTAAACCCGATGATAGTGAATAAGGTCAAATAACTTGGTGTAATATTCGACCATCAATACATCTGCAGTAATTATTATGAACATAAGATCACTCAGATCCGGCTAATATAAAGCGAATTTTACTGAAAGTGAACTTCATGCTCAATACAGTGTTGACACACAATCTCTTTGTCTGCGTGTGTACACTATATTCGACATGAAATAAATTTATCATGAAGTTCACTTCATGCTAATCATGTACTCCCGGTCACCCAAGATCTAAAGCCATGATCATAGTCTCATGTCCCACACCCCGACAAAAGACTGGACTTGAGGTGTCAATCATGGATCAAATAAGGCTAACAGTTTAGAATACAACATCCTAACGCTCTATCTACAGACTACAAACATAATATATATAAGGAGATCCAAATTAACAATTAGTAAAAGTAAGTATAGTTTGATGCTCAATACCTTTATATTGTGTTCTCTGAAAGAGTATTAATTAACATAGGCACCAGAAGCGGATTTAAAATACAACCTCCTATGCACATTCTTTTTTTCTTCTTCTTATTTCAGGGTTCGCTCAAAGACTGATCGACATGCAAGTCATCAAGGCCCGACGTACGTGCGAACACTCTACCTACGACTGATGTAGACGAAAGCATGCATGTTTCAACAATGGTTTTACTCCCTCTGTCCCAAAATATATGTTTTCGGAAAAAAATATATTTAACTTGTATTAGCATATTGCAATTTAAGTGAATTTTGAGATAAATTTTTTTAAGCTACTTAAAATTTTCCAATTTAGAAATTGTAGTTTTAACAATTTATACAATAAAAACTAGAAAACTAAATCTATTGACCCTATTCCTCCTTTCTGTTATGAATTAAGATCATATGCTCATAGGCCATAGCTACCAGCAGGTTTAATAATTGTAAAATAAACATACAAAATGTCCAATCGGACCATTAATTTCAGGTCAAAGTCTTAATAGTAGGAGCATTTGGCTAAGATTCAAGGGAAAACCACAACCGCCCTTTTGGAATATATGAAAGAGACGGGCCGGGAGGATGATCTATATCTATATATATATATATATATATATATATATATATATATATATATATATATATATATATATATATATATGTGTGTGTGTATCGTGATTCTCGTGTTAAATTAAACAAAGGGACAAGTCCCTATACATTAAAATTAAAATTAAATAATTAATCACTGTAATAATTAAAATCATATAAGCTAAAGCTAGAAGCAACAACTGAATAATTAATTAATAAACCGCCGTATAAACAGTGTGTGGGTCTTCTTTTTGTCATTTATTTATTTAATCAATCCCTTTAAGAATGTGTTTATTTAGTTGCATTTAAATCAACTAGAAGTGGATTGCAACCATTAAGTTCAACTTGGATTTTATAAATCAAACTCAGTTGAATTATTGGCCGAAAACGATCTCAAAATTCATTACATATTTTACTTATTATTTTGAATTTTGTGACAAAACCAATTATAATTTAGTAATTGAAAATGAAATTGAGGTGATGTCATAATCAAATACTTGGGAACAACGGTCAATAGGTTAACTTTCAAATAGGTTATTATGGTTGATAGTTGAGCACGGAGAGGGACAGAATACCAAGCAACTTGGTCAGCCTTGGCTCCTCAACTATAATTTGACCTAACTAAATAATTATGTTTCACTTGGAAATGCATTGAAATCATAGTTCGAATCTACACGATATTGAAAGGCAAAAAGAGGTATTATCCACTTTTAAACATAATTTTAAAAATATATAATTAACTAACTGAATTTTTTAAAAATTATTAATCAAGTCATTCCGTCAAATTACTTAGACGAATGTCAAATTTGAACATTTATTTTTCAGATGTGAATTAAAAAAAATAAATTATTTCTCTCCCTTTTCTAAGTTCTTTCATCAACTGGGTTACTTTATTCTTTTTCCTCTTCATCTCATCTCTAGTCTTCTTCTCATGGCTTTGAAATAACAAAAATGCTACTATCACAAAAATATAGATCAAATAATGTTCACATACACACATATGCATACTGTGAGTTCCCGCCTGACATGTGGAACCTACAAATATGCATGTGTGTGTATGTGAACATTATGTGATCTATATTTATGTGATACTAGCATTATTTTGAAACCAACTTTTTAAAATATATTTTGTCTTTTCTTCTCTTTTCCCAAGAAAGAGTTCCGCAAATTGGCCTCACCATTTCAAAATTTTCAGTTTGCTATTTTTTCTTTAGACCTCCTAGTAGATGAAACAATCATTGTTTATCACCAAATCATGCAATTTTATGGTGTTTTAGTGGCTTAAGTTTTCATTTTACAAAGGAATTATGATTTCAAATATAAATCATTTTTGGTTACGTTTATTTCAGATCTGTTTTATCTTTGACTTCTTTTTGAGAAATGGATATCATGTTGTAATAGGCATCACCGAAACAAAGAATTTGACACATTACTTGTATGATTTTGAGTAGAAACAATATATTTATTACTTTTGACCCGTATGACTAGAAAACGGGTTGGGTTGAACAGGTTAGAGGTTGAAGATGATGGTTTTTTGAAAATTTAATTTTTAAGAGTTATCTTTTATTATTTAAATGTGACTTATTATTGGATTAAATAAATATTAAAATCCATCAGGGATGTACAAGATATTATAAGTTCATCTCACTTGTGTCTGCTTATTTGTTTTCGCATCATTTTCATATTTTTTTTTAAATGCCATGTAGGTAATAAATAAACAAACATTCATTGAATTTAACAGAATAATGTAATTCTTAAATTTTAATTAGTTCATATTTTTAAAGCTAACTTAAAAGTGAACAACCACAATGAGATAATACATCTTTTTGCCATATCTAAAATTATGATACACTCTCGGTTTTAGGTCTTTATTATTTTGGAGAGTTAATTTAAGAAGCTTTCAAACATAAAATTAAGATGATTTATTAAAAGTTATGAAAAATATCTTTAGAGTGAGTAATACTTGTTAGACAGTTTATAATATTCATTATTGTATTGACTAAAATGGAAAACAAAAATTATGTTTATTTTGAGTTGAAAATATCTTAAATTAACTTCAAAAAATCAATAATAATCTTATATTTTGAAACAGAATGAGTAATTTACAATTTTTTTTACAAGCCCCATTTTAGAATATACAATATAATTTGATAATCAAATACATCATCACTATTAATTATAATATCAATAACTAATGAAACCTCATAGAGTATCACTAAAATAGGGCATCTTGAGAATCACTAGGCTAAACCCAAAAAATAGGGTGCCTTGAGGATCACTAAAATTAGAAATATATTTTAATTTTTTGAGTTTAATTTGGGAAATTTTAAAATTCAAATTATTACAATCAAATTTAATTTTAATATAAGAAAATTACTATATTGAATACTAGCTAACCAAGTAATGATTTGCTGACTAAAGAATCGTTACAAAAATGAAATATAAAATGATGTACATGTTTGTGGTTGGTTATAATCATTGGCTGAATTCATGCGCGATAAAATATTAACTAATTCAATTTAACACATCATTTTATATTTACTTTTTATAATTGTATTTTGTTGCAATAGTATAGATCTAACCAATTATTACTATATATATTATTTTGTATCTATTTTTAATTATATTTTTTAATCACCAAAGCATTATTGAAACTTTAATAAAACTCTTTAATCTTGTTTCATATTTTATAGCTTTATTTCTTTGTCCTGCCAACCATTTGTATATTTTAGAAGGGAAGGACTGAGGGGGGGTTGTATTGCTTTAAGAGGTAGTAGGTTGGGTTTGGACTCTTTTGTTTTGCAGTCTCTGTTGTGTGGGCCAGGTGAATGACATCAATAAATGAGAAATACATAGTCCACTAGTCCTCTTTCAAGGGTTTAGATTCATTTGGGTCCGTATACTTTTGTTCGTATACGGAAGGTGGGCCTCTTGTCTCTTGTAACAAACTTCATAGTCATTCAAATCAACTTATTATATAATAATTAAAATTATTTTTAAATCACGATTTTATTTTTAAATTAAAATTATTTTAGATTTTTAATTTATTATATATAATAATTATAAAATACTTTTTGAAATTCAAATCAACTTATTATTACTATTAAAATGGCTACAATACATTACTCAAACAAATGATTATCAAAAATTCACAATTTAGCATTAGTAATATATTTCTTTTGTTGTCAATTTTACAAAAAAAAATTACAATTTTTAAATTTAATATCTAGTTTTTATTTTTAATCTTAAAATTTATGTATAGTTTTTTAAAGTTCCGAAATTGAGTACCGAAAACCCTAAACTTGGTGTTTCAAGATTTCTATATGAAATAAAATTATTGGAGAATAATAAGTTACCATCATAATTTTTAGTTTTAAAAGATAACTAATTTTTAATAAAAAAATATATAAGTAAGGAAATTATTTTAGTATTAATTAACTAAAGATTTCCCATTTAAAACAAAATTGATATATTTTGTATTATGGATACTATTCTTTTTAATAATAGTTATTATTTTCTCATACTATTTTCCCTATATTCTCTATATGTAGATATTTAAGAATAAAATTATTGGAGAATAATAAGTTATTAGTAGGACTTTTAGTTTTAAAAATCAATAATACTATGGTGATTAAGGAATGGTTACAAAAAAATAAATAGAAAATGATGTGTATGGTTGTGTTTGGCCTTGGTTACAATTATTAGACCCACCCATATATGAGTAGATCATCTAATAATTACATTTTGCCACCTCATGTTGTAAGTAATTTTTTTGAAGAGTTCTGTGTAAGTGTAGCAATACTCTTTAAAAATTAACTAAGTTACTATTATGACTTTTTAAAAATTAACTAAATTTTATTCGCTAATATAAAATTAACAAAATTTTTGTCAATAATGTATAAGTCATAATTACTTTTAACATTAGTTAATTTAAACATCTCCTATATGCAATAAATTCTAAAGTTTAATCAATAGTATATATTTTATAATACATGATATATTTTTTAATATTCATTATTATATAATCATAATATTTTTTTTATATTTTTAATATTTAGTTATTTAGAGTCTAAATTTGAGTAAAATAAAATTCTAAACTTATTTTAAAGTTAAAATATATTGTATGACAAAGTATGTAAATAAATGACTCTTTTTATAGAATACAATTATTGTAGAATAATAAGTTAAAATCAAAGTTTGTAAGAACATAAAATGAATTTTGGTTCTACAACATTAACTATTGATTACTTTTTATAGTTAATAATTTCACAACTTAACTTACTAATTGCATATAATTTAATTTGACTTTATATTATTTCATAATTTATTATGATATTACGACATCATCTTGTTTTATAATTTTTGTTTATCATATTTATATCGTCATGGAGAAAGAGTCCTATTAAGTTGATCCATGCACTAATATTTTACAAAAAAGAGTATCATTTGTCATTTTTTTTATTCTACACATTTATGAATGTTAGTATAAAATGACATAATATTCTTAAGTATGCTTTCAAAATTTCATTATTATGCCATTATTACAAAACCAACAACCTATGGTTTTAAGAATAAATATTGGGGAAAAAATATATACTTTAAATGCGGCGAGAATCATTCTGCGTTTGGATTGAAGGAATAAAGGTAGGAATGAAATGACTCAATTTTATGTAATAAAAAAATTTATGTTTGGTTGCGATTGGAATGAATTGAACCATTTTTTTTTTTTACTATTTTCGACTAAAATTTAACATTCTTGTCAAAGATTTCATGCTTAGTTTTTTTTAATCATTGAGTCATGAAGGTCTTGGGGAAGGGAGAGTATGGAATGAATCATTCTAATTAGAATGAAATGAATCATTCCAATCTCTATTCCATTCCTTCAATCTAAATGCAACATCATTGTGTTTGATATTGAAGTACTCTATAGTTAAAAATAATTTTACTTCGAGACTGAAAATAGTTTTTCATTATGAATAAAGAATGTTTGAAGTCACTTAATTCATCTGTCAAACGGAAATTGAGTGCTTTAGAAATTCAAAATTTTCATCTACTTTGTATACTATCAAAGTTATATGGTTTAGTCTCCCCATTGTATATACTAATTTCGGCTAAAAACTCTGCCTCCCCCTGGTAGTTAGCTTCCTCGAACCGCTTGATTGCTGCAACTCGATTGTCCAACAATACGCCTTTGTACACAATGCCACTCCCTCCTCTACCAATCTCTTTAGTGAAGTTCCGCGCTACCTTTTTGAGTTCTGCATAGCTGAATCTTCTGAAACCGGTGGCTACCTGAAGGTAACCTGTCTGCTTACTTTTATTTGTAGCCATTTGCATAAACAAGCAAATGATCTCGAATCCTCCTAATGCAAAGGTGAACCAGAGCATAAATTTCACTGAATCATTTGGATTCTTTTTCTTGTATGGTATATTGGGACCAGCAATTTAAGTTGGAATTTACTTCCGAAGGGTTCTTGTGATCATAGAATCTGACAACACTTGTGGGTAGTTTAACATACATGGAGGGATCAAAATTCATGTACTGCACGAGTCTTATCAAAGTGTTGTTTAACATACACCTGTGGGTAGTTTAACATACACGGAGGGATCATAGACGGAGAACAATTACTTGGGCTTTTTGAAGAGAATAACAAAGTGTTTCTTGTTAGTGGTTGTTCAGGAAGAAGGGTGCCTGCTCTAAACTGGAGACAACAAGGTTACTACCATTGCCCATCAGTTTTAGTTGTACTGAAGATCGGGTACGTACTTGAATCAATAGTAATGGTTGTTTCCCAAATGGGACCGCGGTTGGCATCTGTTAAAACAAGACTGCCATTTTTCAGTAGGTAGGTAGGTGGAGCTTTGAGCCTTTCCCGTTTACAGGTTCGTCGCGGTTGGCCATCCAAACTAGGGTGTGATTCCCATCAGACAGTGGTTGGGTGAACCATATTATGGCAAAGGAATAAGCATTCGATGAGCCTGGAATTAGAGTAAGGAGAGTTGAAGATGATGAAATTGGCCAAGAGAAGGCTACAACAAGAACAAACAACAGATATGGCAAACCCATGCTGAATTCTAGTTGCTTACTCTATATATTTGCCTATACTCGACACGGGCTAAGATCCTCTCCATTTCATGGTCCAGATTTAAAATATGCGCTCTCTCTCCTGTCAGCATGATGTCACATTCCAACACATTTTAAATATGAACCATAAAATGGAGAGTCTCCATTCACTTGAAATAGAGAGGATCATGGTCCACTACACAAGCTTTTGCAGTGCAATGACACATTTGACTCTCTCTGTCTCTCTAAAATCAAAATTAGGACCCATTCGCAGGTCTCCAATACTTGTTTCTTTAAAAAAAAATATTAGAGGTATTAAAAAAAATATAAATATAGCTTCTCCATGTCGTCTTTATTATTGCTCTCTTCCTAAAGTAGCAATTGCGTTCCATTTCTCTTCTCTGTTTCAATTGCATTTGGATTGCAGTTAGGGTTTTAAAAAAGAGTGAGCAGGTCCGTGTTTTGAAGATCATAAAGAAAGGTAAAGTAGTAAAATAGCCCTTTTAAAGTAGTAATTCCGGTCAGTTTTGACCCGTAAATTGTTCGGAGGGTGCAACAAGAATGCCAAACTTAAGACTGAAGTGCAAAGGGACACGTTTTGAATGTTAGGGTTCAAAGTTCACCTGACACAAAATTTGAGGTTCAAACTGTATTTAAGTCGTCTTTTCTTTGCTTCCACTACCTCCTTATTTTCATTGAATTTAATGAAACCAAAGCACTTCAATCTTCTATTTTTGTATATATATGTGTATCATAATTCCTTCCAAATTACAGTACCTCCCGAAGAAATTACATAGCACCTCCATCGAAATCCTAATCGGTAGATTGGACACAAATAAAGTTCTTCTTTTGGCTAAAAACTCATCTGATTCTCATTTCTTTACTCATAATTCTCATTCTCATTTACTTGTAATATAATGGTACTGGGAACCCAAGCGGAGGGTCATTGGAATTTAGGCTTTCCTCACGAATCTCTCCTTGCTCTGCGCCTTCTGCACTATGTTTTTGTTTGAAAACATGATATTTCTCTCTCCAGCTCATTCTCTCTCTATAAAATTAATAAACGTGGCTGTCAAACAATCGCTTAGCCACCCAGCCAACAGTTCTGGCTGAGAACCATCCTCCACGGCTCAGATGGCCCAAGGAAATTTATCAATACCTAATATCAGTAGAATGATAAAAAGGGTTTCACTTATGACGCATCTTCCAAAAAAGATACCATTAATATTTATCTATGTAAACGATAAAATCGATGTAAATATTTGTAATATATATCATTTTTCTATTTTATTTTAAAATAGTTATGGTTCTAAGTAAAAGTAATAAGAACTTCGAGAGCTTTTGGCTCAAGTGGTATTCTAAGCGAAAAAAAAGAAGGTAATAATTATCCCTCAATTGATAAAAGTATAAATTTAAAAATAAAGATTAAATAACATTGAGTTTGACATAAAATGAGAAAAATAAATAAAATAGGAAATTTGTAAGTCAAAGAGTTCATTAATTATCTTATAATCTCTAAATACTAATAATAAATGACCAAGTTGCCCATTGTATAATAGTAAGTGTGAAGAGGAATCAGCCTTGCTTTCATAATGGGCTAAACTGATCTCCCACACACATGGTGGGTACCAAATCCTGCTAATTTGCCACACTTTACATCAAAATTTAAAGCCATGATTCCCTTTCTTTGGCTGATACTTTTGGGTGACTCCAGTATGGTGAGCGGCAACAAGCACATATTTTTACTGGCCGGACAGAGCAACATGTCCGGCCGGGGAGGCGTGACCAACGACACGTGGGACGGCGTGGTCCCACTGGAATGCCGGCCTAGTCAGTCAGTGATGCGGCTCAATGCAGGGCTCACTTGGGAAGAGGCACAAGAGCCTCTTCACAGAGACATGGACACAAACAAGACTTGCGGAATTGGACCCGGGATGGCATTCGCCAACTCGTTGCTCCACATGGACTCCAGCCTGGGGCTCGTGGCTCTAGTCCCTTGCGCCATTGGGGGGACGAATATAAGCCAGTGGGCCCGTGGGACCCACCTATACAACCAGCTGTTGATCCGGGCTGGCGCTGCCTTGCGAGGAGGCGGTGGCACCCTCCGGGCAATGCTGTGGTATCAAGGTGAGAGTGATACCGTGATTCAAGCCGATGCAGAGTCCTATAAAGGGAGAATGGAGAAATTTATTATGGATTTGCGTGCAGATCTTGTATCTCTGCTCCCTGTTATTCAGGTAACATTGAATTGCCTATTGTTTAATTAGTAGTTCTAGCCAATTGATGCATACAGCAGATCTTCTGTCCCCAAATTTACTGTCTTCTTGTGTTTCACTATTTAACTATTGACACATATCCTCTTATTTAACACCAATTAACTCTAAAATTAAAAAAAAAAGTCAAGTGTCAACATTAAATAGTGAGACATAAAAAAACAAAAAATTTGGAGACAGAGGATCTGCTCTGATTGCTGCATTAGTAGTGATGCATAGTTGGATATATATTGTTCCATAGTCTAGTAATTTGAATAATTGTATTGGTTGTTGGAGTGGTATAGGTGGCACTTGCATCGGGATCAGGGCCTTACATTGAAACAGTGAGAGAAGCACAATTGGGAATCGAGCTTCCGAATGTGTGGTCTGTGGATGCCAAGGGACTGCAGCTGGAACCGGATGGGCTGCACCTCAGCGCTCCGGCTCAGGTCCGCCTAGGGAAAATGTTGGCTGATGCCTTCCTTCTTCGAACCATGCCCGCTCCTATTCACAATAGTGCACCCAAAAGGCTCCACAATTTATTTATCTTGACTTGAATGAATGAATGAATGAATAATTACCAGAAGAGTGGTCGTATTTAAATGGGAAAGAAATGTCACTCCTTTTTCTATTTTCTTCTTATTTTACCAGGAAAATGGTACTTTTCATTTCATTTGATGTCTCATTTTGTGTATTACTCTTCACATATTATTATTTTTCACTATAAAATTAATTGGAACAGCAAATGAGTCGAGGGATATATATTTCATCTGTTCAAAGGTAATATTGTCTTGTGTGATAAGCAAGCTAGAAACAATGTTTTCAATTGGGGTGGGGGTTGGGGTGGGGGAGAGTCAACAAGGAGTATTTTGATATTTTAAGGAACCAGGCTTTTAACCAAAAATAAAATTATATAATTATTCCAAGCAGGTAGTGGTTGAAGAACCAAACACCAATAAATTAGGTAAAGGTTCATTAGGTTGATCTTATCAAAGTGTGCAAATAAATCGAGTCGAGCCGAGTATTGAGATATTCAGATTTGATTCACAAAATTTATTGAGTATAAAATAAGGTTTGATTGAGGCTCGTATAGTTACAGAATCGAGCACGATCTCGAATCGAGCCCGAACAGTTTCACCTTTTCGAACGAATATGATCCAAGTATCAATAGAAAATTACAATTTAAAGACATTCGAGTAATTTATCGAACTTTAAAATTTATTCATATTTGAATCATTTATATTTCGAATCGAATTTTTAGTCAAGCGAATACGAATCGAGCCCAAATTGTTTGCTCATTTTATAACATTAATCTCATCTATCGTAAAAAAAATGGTTGATTTCATCTAGTTTCTCCGTTCTTAAATAAGTGACGTTTTAGAAGAAAAAAATTATTTCAATTTATTTGTTGTTTTTAACTTTCTAGGAAAATAAATTATTTCATTTCCTATATCACCCCTACATTCTCTCATTGTCCCAAGAAATTATCTCCCTTGTACTAATAGTTTTTAACAAATTTTATACAAATTTTAATTATTAAATAATAATATTAAATGACTTTCTTAATCCATGTACAAAAATTTTAAACAACACTTATCGGAGGGAGTACTAATTAAGTAGTCAATCATTAAATCACACGGAAAATTAGGCCCCATGTTTACCTAATTGTTTGACTTTATGCAATTGGGCATCATGCAACAACCTTCTAGTCCAGCCAAAAAAATCCACATCACCACATGGTCCCATATTAATTGCCACGTTAAGGATTAACTTATTTAAATGAAAAGTATTGAGTGCATAAACTATACAAAAAAATTATTCGCATAGAGTATGACTCATATATTGTATAATATGTAAAATTTTAAATGGTAGCTTCCACTTCCTATATTTCTATTTTTATATATTATTTGTGCTTAATTTTTTATGTATACTTTGTCTCATTAGAAAAGTTGGCTTTATCCATTATATTTTTCTCCTATTTTTATCACTCCTATACAATGTAATATTTATATAATATAAAGAAAAAAATAATATATATTATCGATGTTTATGTATTATGGATAAATATTAGTGACAAGTTTATCACTCCTATAAAATGTAATATGTGTACTAAGTGGCGTCCTCTTATAATTTTTATCAATATATATGGATAAGTTTCGCAATTATAATTTAAAACAACTAGATATTTCTTAACATCCTACGAATATGTGAATTTATATCTAAAATTTGAATAGTTGAGAATTATTTTTTTGTAAGGTAAAATTTTCTTCAAATGATTTTTATTTATCCAGAATTTTCATCTTTCTATTGAAAAGATTATGTTCCCAGTAACAAAAATACTATAACAAATATTCCCTTCGTTCCAAAATTAGATATATAATTTAACTTTTGAAGTCAAACGACGACAAATTAAATTTCAAAATTAGTATAATTTGTAGAATTTAGAACGAAATAAATGTTGTGATTAATATTTTTTATATAGTAAACAATTACAATAATTGTATCAGCTAAAATTAAATAAATTTATATCAATTTAAAGTTTAACATGTCATCGTTTGGTTTCAAAAATCAAATTATATTTTTAATTTTGAAACGAAAAATAAAATTAAGGAGAAATGTAACGGAAAGGAGGCAACTCCAAGGAAAGGATTTGGGCTGGCAATCTGGCATTGAAATACTTGAATTTAATAATAAAAGAAATAGTTAAAATAAAGGAGGAGAAGAAGAAAAATTGAGGCAAGAATAAACTAGCAAGTCCATTACTACCTCAGGGATTTGGAACTCCTCTATATAATTAAAATCAACAAGTTTTATTATATTAAATAACATAATTATTTTAAAAATAAAAATAATTCAATATTTTTTCATCATTTGACGAACATGTGAATTTTTCATCAAAATTTCAGTTGACAAAAATTCTTAGATTTTTAACGATGAAATTATTTTTTATAATTCTAATTTTTTATAGGATTGATCTTAATACCATTAACTATCTATTAACACATTTTGATCATTACTAAAAAAAATTATTAAGACCAAATAATTGATGTATTAAATAGAATTAACGAAATGTGTAATGTCAATAATTCTTGCACAATGTTCAATGAATAAACAAAAAAATATTCACCTTCATCGAGTAATAATTATAAATGATGTACAATCAAACAAATAAAATAATAAAATTAGATATACTATCTATACGTAGTTTTATTTAGAATGTATTATCA
Organism: Panax stipuleanatus; assembly: GCA_020205555.1. Classification (NCBI taxonomy): domain Eukaryota; kingdom Viridiplantae; phylum Streptophyta; class Magnoliopsida; order Apiales; family Araliaceae; genus Panax; species Panax stipuleanatus. Next base: position 253,296 of record CM035125.1, on the reverse strand, counting down.
TAAAACAGCCAAGCCGTATAATTAATTATGTTAATACTTTCATATATTCTCATCTAAACCGTTAAATATAGAAACCAACAACCGAGATTAAAACTGAAAAATTCATGTCCGCTACTATTAGTGAATAATTAAATCTTTTTAATTCAATATATAATATTAAAGTTGTGAAGTTACATGTTAATGAAGTTAAAAGTTGTTAGAATTAATTTTGAGTTTTACTATCTAATAAGAAAAAGAAAGAGAAATGATTAATATGATATGATAGTGAGAGAAAGTGAATAACACACTCCCATCTATTCCCAGAAAATAAGTCCCCCAATTAAGAGCAGGAAGATAAAGAAAAACCTTGAGCAAAAGGGTTGAGAAATAACACATGCACTTGAATCTATTCCCAGATACCAACTTCCATGAACCCATCCTCAGTAGCAAATCCCCGGAACATTCCCACACAATTGAACCCATATGCCACTTCCCCAGTCTTGGACACAGCTATAAGCCCAGCCTTCCCTTCATCAAGCCTTTCCTTTATCACAAAGTCCACTGCTTCTTGGAGGCCCAAGCCTTTGTACTCCATCACAGCTGCCACGTCACGGGCCAAGGTTCCACGTATGATGGCCTCACCCTCCCCGGTGCAAGACACCCCACAGAAATCACACGCATAGGTCCCAGCGCCTATAAGTGGTGAGTCACCAATTCGGCCGGTCATCTTGTTCATGAGCCCACCGGTGGAAGTGGCAGCTGCACAACGGCCCTCACTGTCCACTACCACGCACCCAACTGTCTCGGGTGCATAGACACTAATAGGGAGGCCGTTCATCTTAATTGGCCTCTCCACGCCTGCACCACAAGAATCCAGTGGAATCCTGTAATCAAACTGTGCTCGTACAAAAATACAGGTTAAATTTTGGTCCCCCCGTGCCATAACATAATAAATATAGACTTGTAGAGTGAATTTGAAAGTACCAAGATAGTGTTGGCTTGTTTCGCCTGTTTCAACATCCCCTTGTTCTCCTCTGTGATAAAGTAGTCATTGTCCACCGTCTCCAAATCCTAGAAAAAAATAAATACACTAGCTAGCTAGGGTCACCATTCAAAAATATCATGCTTTACTAAATTACATACGAGTAATGATAGAGACACAACTTATTCTATAATTATTTTATAATTTGTTGATGTGACATGCTCCACCTCAGCATATTGATAAATAAATTACTTCAATGTAATCTTCGGTCCCACATAAAAGTTGAGGTGAATTATACCACATTAACAAATTGTAAAATAATTATAGAATAAATTGTGTCTCTAGCATTATTCATTCCATATATTCAAGTTTAAGCAATAAGTGGAGAAGAGAAAAATGGGGGATAAAAATTGTGTACGTGTTGTCTAGCGAAATCTTCAGCACCAGAGAAGGCGAGATAAGAATGGGGAGACTTGTCCATGACCAGGCGGGCAAGTGAGATGGGATTTTTGACAGTGGTGATGCCTGAAACGGCACCGCATCGCCTGCCTGACCCGTCCATAATGCTTGCTTCCATCTCCACCCTTCCTTTCACAGTAAGTGCAGATCCACGCCCAGAATTAAAGAAAGGATCCGTTTCCAATTCTCTCACCTGCGTGTAACCGCAGCAACCCAAAGACAAGGAAACTACTCCTTAGTATAACCAAATCCGACTTTCAGCGCAAGTAAAATTGCAAACAAGCATAATATGGCTTTTAATATTCAAAAACAAAGTACAACTTGGTAGGTAGGTGTATGAATGTAGTAGTAATATTTTTCTATAAGCATGCCAGATTGCTTGACAATTTTTAATTTTATCGTATCTGAATCCGTATCTAATTTCACACATTATATATATATATATATATATATATATGCATATTTGCACCCATGCGTGATTGTCAAAATTTATATAAAAACAAAATGAAATCATAATCCAAGCAAAAAAGACTTTAGAGTTTTGACATTATTCATGAGAACATTTGGTAATTAATTAAGAAGCAGAAGGGTATCGAAGTGATTGAACAAATTAAGGAGGATGCGAATATGTTAATTATGCGTTTATACGAGAAATAGGAGAGAGAAATTAGGGGGAGGCATACAACGAGTTCAACGACGTCGATAGCAAGGCGAGAGGAGCGAAGGGCAGAGATGCCGAGATCCAGGCAACGACTGAGGAGTTGTTTAGCCTGTTCCTGGTGCTCTGCCGGGAGGTTTGGGTCAACACCAGCGCCGCCGTGCACTGCTATAGCCCAACCGCCCATTTCTTCGCCGGTTATTTTGATTGAGTGACCTTTTCTTTGTTTTTCTTTTCCCTTCCTTCCTTCCCTCCCTCTTAGTATGTGTATGTGTGTGTGTTTTATAGATGACAAAATTTTTAGTGTGGTTAGCCGGACTCCAAATTGGTAATTAAATTGGTTTTAATAATCGGGATATTTGGATTCCATTTGAGTTTCTCAGTTGGACTCCCACGTGTGTGATTGCAGCCGCGGCACATAATTGGAGTCGATGAAAGCGTCCATGAGACTCATTTCCCAATAAGAGGTTCATTAATTTAAGATACAATTACTAACAATTTAGGAGAGGGTTGATTTTAACATCAATATGGAGTACTACTAGTAAAACATTTCAGTGTTAGAGCGTCATTAAAAGTAGTAGTCAAAAAAATATTTAAATTGAAATTTGTTGACTTGGTGTTTGATTGCATATTAATGCATTTTAACAGTTCACCTCTTAATATCTTTTAAGAGCTTATATATTTGTATTAAGAGCTCCTCTAAATAGTTAAGATATAAATATGAGTCTAAACTATTCAGAGGACCTCTTAATATAAAAATATGGGCTATTAAAATACATTAAGAGGTGAGCTCTTAAGATACATTAAGATGCAATCAAAAACCATAGATGACAATTTAAAAAAGTATTATTTGTTACTTTCATATTTTGTGTTTTATCAGTCTCTTTAATTTAATGAGCTGTACATCAAACTCTTCAAGCGTAATAAATATTTTTAACCTTTAATTGTAGATTTGAAAAGTGAGAAGAAAATTACAGATTTAAATAGTAAGAAGGATGTTGCAGATTTAAAGAATGAGAAAGATATTGTAAAGTACCAAAAATAAGAAAAGGGATTACACGGAACATTTTGTCATCGATGAAATGTTCTACATAAAATAAAATGTGACATGATAAATACGATATATGTCACACTTTATGTTGTCAAAACAGTTCAATATGTGACGATTGAAGATAGGCTCATGCAAGGACTAGATCTGTTGAAATTTATACGATTGATTCGGTGATTATATTTTTGGATTATATATATATATATATATATATATATATATATATATATATATATATATATATATATATATATATATATATATATATATTAAAAAAAATGTGTGTGATTATTCAAAGGACTAAGTATTATTTGACACTAATACAATACGTGAGATGCGAGTGACGGGAAAATTAAAGAGGCGAAAGACGATCTGAAACCTTTTGGAAGGATAAATATTTGTACAATAACGTTAGTGTTTCATATTCAAGATTTTACAATTTGTAGCAAGTCGATATTATATTTTTAGGTGAGGGAGTATAACCTTAATTCAGACATATGTACTTGTGTATATATATATATATATGATTCATTCATAGTTAATATTATAAATTTAAAATTATTTTTATAATAGATCGTGATCATCCATCTGTTAATCGAACGGTTAAATAGAGCATTCGTCCACAATTTAATATTCAGCATATTTACAACCTCCTTATCACTCTTTAAATCTGCAATCTCTTTCTCACTCTCCAAATCTACAAATAAAGGCTAAAACTATTTATTACGCTTGGTTTGTTTGATGTACAGCTCATCAAATTAAAGAGACTGATGAGGTACAAAATATAAAAATAGTATATAATGTTCTTCAAATTATCACGTAGGTCAACAAATTTCAATTTGAAAAGTTTTTTTTGTTACTTCTCTTGGAGATGATCACATCAGTGAATCCAAATTTATTTTATATGAAAAATGAAAAAATAATAATAATTTAAAAAAATAATATTATTATCACATAAAATCTTTTATATAACTCTCACATACACACATACATACTGCGAGTCCCGCATGTCAAGTGAAGACCCACAATATGTATGTGTATATATATGAGAGTTATATAATAATTTTTATGTGATAGTAGTATTTCTCAATTTAAAAAATCTTCTCTCTCTATTGTATGTCACCAAGTCATTGCTGCAAGCGCAAGTACCCATCTATAATGAAAAAAAAAACTAATTAATTAACTAATGGATCAACTTCCAATGCCCTAATTTTAATATTTGTAATGCATCAAATTTAACTTTTGTAAATTAAGACAACAACAATGCTATTTAACTACTCCTATTAGCTAGCTAGCTAGCTCTCTCTCTCATTTTTCCCTCGATTCTTCTATAGGAATTTATTCATATTTAGATTTTATGCTCAATAATGTACTCCCTTCCTTTGAAAAATGTGTGCTCTTATTTTCTGAAAATGATGCTCATTCTATGAGAGAAATTTTTATAAAACTTAAAAAACTAGATTAATAATTAATACTATAATTTATATTTTATTCCCACTTTATTATAAAATAAAATGTAACTTATTTTAATTGTAGAATAAATCATAAGTAATAAAAGTAAAATATAGTCATCAACTTACTAGAAATTATTGAAAGAAAAATAATATGTATTAAGAATATTTACGACTTTTAATTACAATAATAATGTAGATAAGTATTAGTGATAATTTTAAAAAAAATATGTAATAACCAAACCTTCTTATAAAATTTATCAATCTAATATATTGATAAATTTTATATTTATAATTTAATATAAATTTATCACAATACATAATATGAATTTTATCGAAATTATTGATGCTATCAAAACTAGTCATGAAGAACATAGCTAAAACCAATACTCCGAAAATTTAGATATTTTCCCCTTTTGTTGAATGCTCGTGATACTTTCTCCGTTCTTTAAAAATTGTCGTTTAAAGTTTTGGCATATGGATTAAGAAAGTCATTTAATACTAATAAAATTTGTTTAAAATTTCATCACTATTCCTTTATAGGAAATTGAAAATTATTAATACAAGGGATAATTTATTAAGACAATAAAAAAAGATAGGGATAATATAAAAAAATAAATAATTTATTTTTAAAAAAAATTATAAACGACAAATATTTTACAATAATTTTTTTTTTAAGAAAACCCTATAAAAAATTATAAACCCTTAGAGCACATATTAAGAAAATCCTATAAAAAATTATAAACAATAAATTTTTTGCAATAAATTTTTTCTTTTAAAACAATAATCTTTTAAGATGGGAGGGAGTAGTACTATAGCTTTGAAAACCGGTGGACCACCACACTACAAAGCCTAGATCATGGTGGTTGTAGGGTCAGTTGGTCACTTTCCTAAAAGTTAGGATTCCGGCGGCCCAAAAAGTCCCCTATGGTGAATAATAAGGGGTCCCACTTAAGATGGATCTTGAAAGGTGATTTGATTTATTTATTAGTATTGACTATATTTAATGTTACTTATAACCATATATTCTCTCTGTTCTTAAAAGATTATCGTTTTAAAAAAAAAATGTATTTTAAAATATTTATCATTTATAACTTCTTAAAAGAATAAATTATTTACTTTTTTATATTATCCCTATCTTCTCTTATTGTCTTAATAAATTCTCTCCTTTATATTAATAATTTTTATTTTTTTATAAAGGGATAATGATGAAATTTTAAATAAATTTTATTAGTATTAAATGACTTTCTTAATTCATGTGTCAAAATCTTAAACGATAATCTTTTAAAAACGGAGGAAGTACTAATAAAGTGTTGTTTGATAAAATTGAATAAAAATTTTTGAATATAAGAGAATTTAAATGAGTTGAATAAAGTAGAAACTTTGAATATAGAATAAAATGACGTGTTTAATAGTTTTTTGTCTAAAACATCTGAATATGTGCATTTTTCTATTTTAACTTTTTGGACTATTATGAATAAATTTACTATGTAATTATAGATAAATAATATTATTTAAAAAAAATTAAATATAAACTTGTGAACAATATTTGAAGGAGTATACTATTTGTAATATAATTTTAGAAATAAACACTAATTTTTTTAAATAATATTTTATTAGTCCATAAAATCAAAATAAAAGACTACAACAATATTCATTAAATTGATTATTGACCAATTTGTTAAAGAGAAAAATTATAAAAAAAAAAAATTAAACAACAAAATTTGTTTATAATAGTAAAAAAAAGATGGATATTAAATATAATTTTTAATTGTCTATGAGGGTAGATAGATAAAAATATCATTCAATACTACTTCTAACAGATTCAGTCACAATTTTATGCATCAATCGTTTAGACATATTTAGACTCATTCAAAATTTAAAAATTATAAAATAAAATATCTAAATGACTTAATCAGTTAAATTCAAACTAATTCAAATAATATAGGGATAAGGGTGGTGATTGGCTGAATATATATTCATGATGCTGTCTAAGATGCAACAAAGCTTCTTTATCGTACTAGTATTAGACGAGCATGGAATTAGTCACTAAACTACTCCAATTACGTGAATTGGACACAAATTACATATCATATTTTAAATATTATAATTTTAAAAAAAATAAATTTTTTTAACAAATTATTTTATGTGTCTCAAATGAAAATTTTAATATTAAAAAAATAAATTAAAAAGTAAAAGGATACTCCAAATTTAATTAAGATAGAAGATTATACTCCATCTCTCCGAGTTTATTTGTCCTAATTTATTTTTTAGTTTGCCTAAATCTATTTGTCATCTTTCCTTTTTAATATTATTTTTGACCTTACTTTTTCAGTAATACTCTCATTTAACTTTTTTTTAAAATCATTAAAAATAACATGTGTAAGACACCAATTTTTATGAATAAAACTGAATTTTCTCTATTTATTATTTTGATATAGTAAGAGGTTGATTTGATTAATGTGGTAAGTTATGGGTAAAATACGTAAATATTTTAAATAAGCAAGTGGTTATAAAATATTCATTGTTGTCGGAAAATATTCGCTTGGTCGTGAAATATTCTTGCTGTCGAAAAATATTCGTACGACGGCGCAGCCAAATGTGGGCCCCATAACGAAAAACTTCGGATAAAGAAAACGACAAGAATGAGTTTTTTAAAAATAATGGCGTAGTTGTTACCGTTAACACTGTTGGAATACCCGGTGGGTAAAGTAAAGTAATACGCGTTGTTGCACAGTAGCACACGGTATTGCACAGTATTTTTATATTATTGTTAATTCAATAATTGTCACTGCACAGTATTTTTCATTATCAGATAAATAATTCATATTATTTGAATAATATTATTAGATAGTATTATTGTCAATGTCTAAAAAAGTTCTGTCTAGGAGAGATTTGGTCACCTAATTGCGAGCCAATAAGGAAAAATCCTTATCGAAAAGTCCCCTCTTTCCTGAGAACAACCTGGTTGTCAATATTGTAGTTCTATAATATTATTTATGAATAATTAATTATTGATTTATATGATAAGAAAATATTTATTCATTGTGGATATAAATGAAAGAATTAGTTGTGACGCTCCCAGAATTGGTCCAATTAACCCAACCGATTTTGAGTCGCCAAATAAATGGTACAGAATTCAAATACAATCTTTTATATCAAACAGTTGTGCAAAATACGACCACACAACTGTGAGTGTCAATATAGACATGTAAAAAATATAAACATTCAAACTAAGTTCTCATTATATTTATTATCACACTATTTTTCAAAAAAATAGTGAGAACTTCTACAGCTCTAACTCGGACTATCACTCCATTTCCCGACTAGTACCCGCGATATTCTCATTTTCTGAAGTGAACAATGGAAGAAAAGGGTGAGCTCAACTAGCCCAGTAAAAAATATTATGACTAAGATAATGAAAAATAAATTATCGTTAGTATTCAACAAATCAAATAAAATATTATGGACAACAAGTTTTAGATCAACAACTGCAGCGAAAATATAAGACCCCAAATTTAATGAATAAGAAGATAGTAGACATCATTCTTTACTTAACTTTTCTAATGAATTGTTATTTTCGCTACGAATATTGATCTAAAATGTGTTGTCCATAATATTTTATCTGATTTATTGAAGGCTAACGATAATTTTGTTTTTCATTATCTTAGTCATAATATTCTTTACTGGGATAGTTGAGCTCATCCTTTTCTTTCATTGTTCTCTTTAAGAAATGAGAATATCGCAGGTACTAGACGGAGAATGGAGTGATGGTCCGAGTTAGAGCTATAGAAGTTCTCACTATTTTTTTTTAAAATAGTGTGATAATAAATATAATGAGGACTTAGTTTGAATGTTTATATTTTCTGCATGTCTGTATTGACACTCACAGTTGTGTGGTCGTATTTTGCACGGCCGTTTGATATGAAAGATTGTATTTAGATTCTGTACTATGTATTTGGTGACTTAGAATGGGTTGAGTATTGAACCTATTTGGGGGCGTCACAGTTGGTATCAGAGTTATAAGTAAAGAGCCCCGAGCCTCTCGCTGGTGACTTCCTGTTATGGGAGATGCACCGAAGCTAGACTCTTCGTAGGGAACGCCGTTCTGCGGTAGAAAACTGATAGGTACAATTGTGAGGTGTTGTGGTTGAAGCACCATGAGAGCCACAATTGGTATCAGAGCTTAGGGATATGATCTCTGGCGGAGATCTGGGAATAGAACTAGGAGAGGAGAGACGAGTAAATCCTTCGCTGATGTGTGTCTTACCTAAGCTTATTTGGTATTTAATTTGTCATTTAGAACATAGGGTTAATATGTGATATGTTAATTTATTTGATTAACCCTTGTTTTGTAGCAATATTTGAGAATGACAGCTGAAAATCTAAACAATGGAGTGAATGAGACCGTTGAAATACCTTTAATCACCAACCAGGAGAACGTGCAACAAAAAAGCTATATTCCTCCTGTAAACAACCTTACCGAAGAAACGATAAATGACGGGATGTTTAGAAGCTTTTTGCAGTTCATACAAAAACCAGACGAGGGAGACTCGTGTTCATAATATAGCTGGAAATAACAACTCGCGACTTGTCACTGCCAAACAGTTTAAAGAGTTGGGACCACCAGAGTTTCAGGGAAAGTCAGATCCAATCAAGGCAGAAAATTGGATTAAGCAAATTATCAAGATATTTGATGTCTTGGGATGCACGGAGGAACAGAAGGTTCCATTTGCCACCTTTATGTTCCGTGGAGAGGCAGATTACTGGTAGGAATCTATGAAGCGTACCCAGCCTGCCGCACTCACGATGTCTTGGGGGCGTTTCTAGAAACTGTTCAATGACAAGTACTTTCCAAAAAGTATTCGTCACATGAAAGAGGTAGAGTTTATCAGACTGGAACAGAACAACATGACTGTGTCCTAGTACGAGGCTAAGTTCGCGGAGTTATCCCAATTTGCACCTCATTTGGTGGAGAATGAGGAACGTATGACCCGGATGTTTCTGAGAGGTTTGAAACCAGAAATTCGTCAATACCTCATTTTTCACAAATTTTCTCTATATTCGGATGTAGTGAATAGGGCCCAGTTATTAGAACGAGATAATGATTATGTTCAATCAAGGAATAACAACCAAGGCCGTACCGATGACAGCAGTCATCGGAACAATGACAACCAGTAGGGAGGAAAGTATTATGACAGAAGCGGTAAACACTCCGGTGGTAATCGTGGCCATGATAATAGAAGAAGTGAGTCGGGGGGGTGATTTCAAGAAGAGAAGGTACAACAATGAAAACATGAAAGCATCGACAGCAGCACCAACATCAACTGTTTCTAGGGGAGGAGAACGACCGCCGATCGTATGCTATAAATGCGGACAAGAGTGACACATCAGCCCCAACTGCACACAATAATCGAAGGTGTGTTATAACTGTGGAAAGGAAGGGCACATAGCTCGAGTGTATCCTGTAGCGAAACAAAGTCCAGCAGGGATGGTGACTCCAAAGGCTATCCCTGATAAGTCAAAGTCAGTGGTTCCTGGAAGAGCTTTTGTCGTAACTGCCCAACAAGCAAGGAACCCGAACGAGGTTATTACGGGTAAGCTGATAATAAACTCTTGCGAATTTTACACTTTATTAGATACCGGTGCTACCCATTCTTTTATTTCACCTGCTTGTGCTCAACGTTTGAACTTGACACCTGAGAAATTAGACTTTGACTTATCTGTTGAAACTCCGTTAGGAGAAACCTTCGTTACATCTACAGATTACAAATCTTTCTTGATTCAAATTGGTACCCTCACCCTACCTGTTGATCTTATATCTTTAAAAATACTTGTATTTGATGTAATTTTAGGAATTGACTGGTTGACCACTTATCATGCCAAAATTGATTATTTTCGTAAGGTTGTTAGTTTTCATATTCCTAACCAACCTATTGTGCGAATTCAAACAACCAAACCACTAAAATCAATCAATGTTATTTCAAGTCATAAAGCTATTCGTTTATTGAAAAACGGATGTCAAGCTTTCTTAGCCCATATCACTGATCTAAACCAAAATATGTCAGGTTTGAATGATATTTCTGTTGTTAATGAGTTTTTTTAATGTATTTTTCGAAGAACTTTCCAGTCTACCCCCAGAACGTGAAGTTGAATTCTTTATTGACCTTGAACCCGGTACAGAACCCATTTTTAAAACCCCATATCGAATGACTCCTATTGAACTTCAGGAGTTAAAGGTCCAACTACAGGAGTTGTTAGACATCGATTTTATGCGTCCTAGTACATCTCCTTGGGATGCTCCTATTTTATTCATAAAGAAGAAAGACGGGAGTATGCGACTTTGTATTGACTATCGGGAGTTGAAGCATGTTACCATCAAGAATAGGTATCTGTTATCTCGTATTGATGACCTGTTCGACCAGTTGCAAGGTGTACAATTCTTTTCAAAGATCGATATTCGTTCTGGATATCATCAGCTGAAGATTAAAACTGAGGATATTCTGAAGACTACTTTCAGAACTCGATACGGGCATTATGAATTCTTAGTCATGTCTTTTGGATTGACTAATGCTACTGCTACTTTTATGGATATGATGAATCGTGTATTCAAAGAATATTTGGATCAGTTCGTGGTTGTCTTTATTAATGACATCCTCATCTATTCCAAAAGTCGTGAAGATCATAAGCACCACTTGAAGCTGGTACTTCAAAAGCTTCATGAAAATAAGCTATATGCCAAGTTGAAAAAATGCGAGTTCTGACTTGAGGAGGTAGTATTCTTTGGGCACATGGTATCAAAACGTAGAGTATCTGTTGACCCGACGAAGATTGAAGCAATACAAAGTTGGGAGCAACCGAAGTACGTAGCTTTCTAGGCTTAGCTGGTTATTATCGGAGATTCGTGGAAGGATTTTCTCGAATCGCTACTCCATTAAATCAGCTGATTCGGAAAGATACAAAATTCTTTTGGAACGAGAAATGTGAGAAGAGCTTTCAAGAGCTCAAGAGGAGACTCATTTAGGCATCTGTTCTGACAATACCATCTGGTTCGGATGGATTTGTCAATTCAGCGATGCTTCCGGCAAAAGGTTAGGATGTGTTCTCATGCAACATGGAAATGTCATAGCTTATGCCTCGCGACAACTCAAGGAATATGAGAGGAATTATCCTACTCATGATCTAGAGTTGGCAGCAGTCGTTTTCGCGTTGAAGATCTGGAGACACTACCTGTATGGAGAGAAAGTGGAGATTTATACGGATCATAAGAGTCTCAAGTATTTCTTCACCCAGAAGGAACTTAACATGCGACAACGACGTTGGCTTGAGCTGTTGAAAGATTACGACCATACCATCCAATACCATCCTGGTAAAGCGAACGTGGTAGCTGACGCGTTGAGTAGAAGATCATATGCGAGAACGAATGCGATACTGTCAAGGCCTATTTGGTGTGACTTACAAAGGATGGAGATAGAGTTCAAGACTTCGAAGACCCATGCGATGATATCAAGTATACGCGTAGAACCAGCTTTGATTGATAAAGTCAAAGCTGCTCAAGCTACAGACCCGAAGCTGATAAATATGAGGAAGAAGGTGCAAGAAGGTACTATTTCAGAAGCAAGAATCGATGAAGAAGGAATATTTTGAGTCAACTCCAGACTTTGTGTTCCTAACGATTCTGATTTGAAGTATAGAATCATGATGTAGGCACACAACACATCGTTTGCAATTCATCTTGAAAGTACCAAAATGTATCATGATCTTCAACATACATTTTGGTGGAGCAATATGAAGAGAGAGATCGCGGAGTTTATCTCAATGTGTTTACGTGTCAAAGTGTCAAGGTGGAGCATCAAGTGTCAGGGGGTCCATTGCGACCACTTGAGATTCTGAAATGAAAGTGGGAACACATTACCATGGATTTCGTTACGGGTCTTCCCAAAGTTTCTCAAGGCATAGATGCGATTTGGGTTATTGTTGATAGATTAACCAAGTCTGCTCATTTCTTGCCGATATGGGAGACTTATTCCATTGAACGTCTTGCTCGTATGTACGTGAATGAGATTGTGAGATTGCATGGCATGCCAATATCCATAATTTCGGATCGTGACCCAAGATTCACTTCACGATTTTGGGTCAGCTTGCAGAAAGCTATGGACATGGATTTACGATTCAGTTTGGCATATCATTCACAAACGAACGGGCAATCGGAAAGGATTATCCAAACTATTGAAGATACTTTGTGTTCTAGACTTCAAAGGGAGTTAGGATAAGTACCTACCATTGGTGAAATTCTCTTACAACAACAGTTATCAGGCAAGTATAGGCATGGCTCCATTCGAGGCGTTGTATGGACGAAAATATTATTCTCTAGTATGCTGGGATGAGGTGGGGAAAGCAACATTGTTGGGACCAGAGTTAGTACGTATAACTACAGAAAAGATTCAAATAATCCGGCAACGTAAACAAACAGCACAAGATCGACAAAAGAGTTATGCGGACCTTCATCGAAATGACGTAGAATTTAATGTTGGGGACCATGTATTATTACTTGTTGCTCCATGGAAAGGAGTTACGAGATTCGAAAAAAAAAAAAGAAAGCTCAACACACGATTCATTGGTCCATTTGAGATCCTTGACCAAGTAGGAAATGTGGCATATAGACTAGCTTTACCGCCTAGCATGTCTCGTGTTCATAACGTTTTTCACATATCCATGCTACGTAAATATGTGAAAGACCCAAATCACATTATTGAGTTAGAACTAGACGAGATAGCCGAAGATTTAACATTTACGGAGGTACCTGTCAAGATATTGGACAGGAAGGAACATGTTCTACGCTCAAAGGTTATACCTCAAGTCAAAGTTTTATGGAGAAACCATTAAATTGAGGAAATGACCTGGGAGTTAGAATCAGAAATGAAAGCGAGGTATCCTCACCTTTTTAACATACCAGGTACGTACGTCAATTTCGAGGACGAAATTTCATAAGAATGGGATGTTGTAAGACTCCAAATTTTATGAATAAGATTTAATTTTTTTTATATATTATTTTGAAATAGTAAGGTGTTGATTTGATAAATGTGATAAGTTATGAGTGTGATGTGCAAAGTTTACAAAGTAAGCAAGTGGTTATAAAATATTCGTTGCATCGGGAAATATTTATTTGGTCGAGAAATATTTTTTTGTCAGAGAATATTCGTACGACAGCGCAGTCATTGGTGGACCCCACAACGGAATGAATGTCGGATATAGAAAGCGACAGAAATAATCTTTTTATAAAATAACTGCGTAGTTGTTACTGTTAGTACTGTTGAAATACCCGGTGGTTAAAATATACGCGGTGTTGCACAGTAGCACACGGTATTGCACAGTATTTCAAATTATTGATTTTTACGTAGGAAGGGACTTACCCAATTATTGTTACAGTAATTACTTTTTAATATTTTATATTATTGATTCAATAATTGCATAATATTTTATTGGTTCAATATTTGCTACGTTAATATTTTATATCAAAAAGTGTTACTTTGCTATTTTATATTAGTGATTCAATAATTGTCATTGCACAGTATTTTAAATTATCAAATCAATAATTCATATAATTTGAATAATATTATTAGATAGCATTATTGACAATGTCTAAGAAAGTTCTGTCTAGGAAAGGGGTTGATTAATTGCGTAGCAGTAAGGAGAAATTCTTATCGGAAAGCCCCCTCTTTTCTAGGAACGATCTGGTTGTCAATATTGTAGTTCTGTAATATTATTTGTGAATAATTAATTTTTGATATATATTGTGACGCCCCCAGAAAAGGTCCATTCAACCCAACCCATTCTGAGTCGCCAAATACATGGTACAGAATTCAAATACAAACTTTATATCATACGGTCGTGCAAAATACGACCACACAACTGTGAGTGCCAATACAAATATGTAGAAAATATTAAGATTCAAACTAAGTCCTCATTACAATTATTATCACACTATTTGTCAGAAATAGTGAGAACTACTACTGCTCTAACTCGGACCATCACTCTGTCCCCCGACTAGTTCCCGCAACATTCTCATTTCCTGAAGAGGACAACAGATGAAAAGGGTGAGCTCAACTAGCTCAGTAAAGAATATTATGACTAAGATAATGGAAAATAAATCATCGTTAGCCTTCAATAAATCGGATAAAATATAATGGACAACCAATCTTAGATCAATATTCGCAGCGGAAATAACAAATCATTAGAAGAGTTAAGCAGAGAATGAAGTCTACTATCTTCTATGATTTAAAAGTCCATTATCAATATTTTATCCCTGTAACATCAATCAATATACATCTCGAGTCAATATTCATCTTTGCACTACAGGCCAAAGATATTCATTTGTATCATCAGTGGTCATGTTCATCTCAACACCTGTCATCTTTACACTACGGCCAAAGATATTCATCAGGTAATCATTCATCTTTGCTCTACAGGCCAAAGATATTCAGTTACATCACCTTTTAGGACTGAGGATGATGAAAAATATTTTAAAGAACGAATCCAGTGAGATAAAAGACAAAGATTAGGGATTCGTCATTTAGTTTATCCAAATTCAAGAATAATCCATAATAATACTTTGTGGAGCAAAATTCAAGAATAAAGCCCAAAACTTGGATACAATCAAAGATAGTAACCTTAACAGACAATTTGGACAAATATAAGAAAAATAAATTTTTCCGTTAATAGTGCCGTATACGTGAATAGTGCCGTATACGTGAATAGTAACTCCGACGAAAAAAGTAAGAATTTTAACATAAAATCCATAATAATATTTTTGTATAATGATATTGAGAAGAATAACATCATTTACGAAAGAAAATAACATCCCTTACCTCAAAAGAACAGTATCTCTGACTGGAATATCGGATATAATACCGACGGAAGCTTGTACTGAATAGTAATACTCAAAGTATTGAAATACTCACAAAAATACGCTCGATATTATAGAGAGAGAAAACTTCTGATTCTGGTGTGATTTTTAATTCCAACCTAAGCACCCTATTTATAGGAAAAACTTAGGATGCCAAAGGAGACTAAAATAATAAAATAATATATTTTTAAAAAAAAAATCCGCCGCCTGGCGGCTAAAAATTTTAGATTTTTCAACAACAAAAGTGGGGCCCACCATTTTATTTAAAAAATATTTATTTTTCGTAACTTCAATAATTCATAACAAATAGCCCCTTTGTCAGAAAAATACAAATTTTATGTCCTTTCATAGAAAATTTAATTCTCTACAACTTTACAGAAGAAAGTTTTTCCAAATTCCAAACATAAATTATCCGAAATCCATAAACAGATGATTTTCCACACCAAAATACTGATAAAAACGCATCAGCACTAATTCCTTCTTTAATATCCACAAAATAAATATTTTCTTATCGTATAAATCAATAATTAATTATTCACAAATAATATTATAGAACTACAATATTAACAACCAGGTCGTTCCCAGGAAAGAGGGAGCCTTCCGATAAGGACTTCTCCCTACTGGCGCGCAATTAAATAACCCCTCCTATACAGAACTTTCTTAGACATTGTCAATAATGCTATCTAATAATATTATTCAAATAATATTAATTATTGAGTTGATAACGTGAAATACTGTGCAACGACAATTATTGAATCAATACTACAAAATATCAACTGTAGCCATTATTGAATCAATCATAAAAAATAGCAACGTAGCAATTATTGAATCAATAAAATATCAATGCAGCAATTATTGAGTCAATAATATAAAATATTGAACAGTAAATACTGTAATAATAATTGAGTAGGTTCCTTCTCACGTAAGACTCAATAATTCGAAATACTGTGCAATACCGTGTGCTACTGCGCAACACCGCGTACTGTATTTTAACCACCGGGTATTTCAACAGTACTAACGGTAACAACTACGCCGTTATCTTGTAAAAAAGTTATTTTTGTCGCTTTCTATATCCGACAGTTATTCCGTTGTGGGGGCCCACAAATAGTTGCGCCGTCGTACGAATATTCCCCGACAACAAGAATATTCCACGACCAAACGAATATTCCCCGACAACAAGAATATTTTATAACCACTTGCTCATTTTAAAAATATTTGCACATTTCACCCATAACTTTCATATTTATCAAATCAACACCTTACTATTTCGAAATATATAAAGAAAATTAAATCTTTATTCATAAAAGTTGGGGTCTTACATATATATGATAAGAAAATATTTATTCAATGTTGATTTTTTTAACGGATGAATTTTTAGCATGTGACATTAGTTAAAAGTTAGTATTTTATCTTTTCTGATAAAATAATTTATTCAAATATGTTATTATAATATTATATTATAGTAGTATGATGTGATTATATAATAGTATGATTTTTATAATTAGAATGGTAATATTATTATAGTAAATTCATGGTATAAAAGTTAAACGAGGTGGAAGAGTGCAAATTAAATTTGAACTCTTATGATGCAAACAATGATGTCATCGGAGCGATGAAGTAAGCAAGAATGTAATCGGAGCGATGAGGTAAGCAATGATGTCATAGGATCGATGATGTAAGCAATGATGTCATAAATTATGACAAAAATACTATTTTACCCTTACCCTGTCGAGCCTATAAATAGAAGCTCATTTCTTCATTATTTCTCATCAATTCACTAAAGCTATAGAGAGTGAAAGTATAGAGAGAATAAGAGAGAAAGAAGAATAGTATTCTGATATTACATTAGTACAGTCTCTAAATTTTTAAGGTAAGGGGTATTATTTCTTTCGTATTCATGAAGAGAGTTCTTTTCTTTCAATACGCGTAAGGGTTGTTATTCCATTCTTTATTATTCTGTTGAAATAACATGTCTACGCGGACTACCGCATGCATGGTGAAATCCTGTTGTTATTCCATTCTTTATTATTCTGTGGGAATAACCAGTCTACGCGGACTACCGCATACTTGGTGAATAACCCTTCGTATTCAGTTGTTATTAAATTATGAAAATAATTTTTCTGAGCGGACTACCGTCTGACGGGTGAAAATTCAATTGCAGTTTCGTATATTGTTTCATTTCAGATTTTTAACTCTAAACTTACTACGGTAAGTATTGCTATAATACTGAAATGATCAAAAATTTCTTGAGTTTTGCGCTTCATCTAATATCATTTCTCTGAAATATTGGTCTGAACTTTCTTGTGAAATTTTTATCTTTTCATGTCGAGTTACTATTCACGAGTTACTATTCACGAGATACTGTTCACGGTAAAAAAATATTTTTTTTTCTTCCAAATCATCTTTGATTGGATCCAGATTTTGATATTTATTCTTGAACTCTGGATAAATTCTCTAATATTTGTCCTTTATCTCACTGAATTCGTTATTCGTATTATTTTTCATCATCCTTAGTCCTAAATGGTGATATAACTGAATATCTTTGGCCTGTAGTGCAAAGATGAATGATTGTTTGATGAATATCTTTGGCCTGTAGTGCAAAAATAAATAATTACCTAAAGAGTATCTTTGGTCTGTAGTGCAAAGATGGACAGGTGTTGAGATGAACATGACCAACTGGTGATACAAATGAATATCTTTGGCCCGTAGTGCAAAAGATGAATATTTGATTCGAGATATATATTGATTGATGTTACAGGGATAAAATATTAATGATGAACTTTTAAATCAAAGAAGATAGTAGACATCATTCTCTACTTAACTCTTCTAATGAATTATTATTTTCGCTGCGAATATTGATCTAAAACGTGCTGTCTATAATATTTTATCTGATTTATTGAAAACTAACGATAATTTTGTTTTTCATTATCTTAGTCATAATATTCTTTACTGGGCTAGTTGAGCTCACCTTTTTTTTTCATTGTTCTTTTCAGGAAATGAGAATATCGCGGGTACTAGTCAGAGAATGGAGTGATGGTCCGAGTTAGAGCTGTAGAAGTCCTCACTATTTTTTTAAAAATAGTGTGATAATAAATATAATGAAGACTTAGTTTGAATGTTTATATTTTCTACATGTCTGTATTTACACTCACAGTTGTATGGTCGTATTTTGCACGACCGTTTGATATGAAAGATTGTATTTGAATTCTGTACTATGTATTTCGCGACTCAGAATGGGTTGAGTATTGAACCTATTTGGGGGCGTCACAGGAAATAACAATTCATTAGAAGAGTTAAGTATAGAATGATGTCTACTATCTTCTATGATTTAAAAGTCCATCATCAATATTTTATCCCTATAACATCAATCAATATATATATATATCTCGAATCAAATATTCATCTTTGCACTACGGGCCAAAGATATTCATTTGTATAACCAGTGGTCATGTTCATCTCAACATCTGTTCATCTTTGCACTATGGGCCAAAGATATTCATTAGGTAATTATTTTTGCACTACATGCCAAATATATTCATCAAATAATCATTCATCTTTGCACTACAAGCCAAAGATATTCATTTGTATCATCATTTAAGACTGAGGATGATGAAAAATAATATAAAAAAATGAATCAAGTGAGATAAAGGACAAAGATTAGGGATTCGTAATTTAATTTATTCAAATTCAAAAATACTCCGTAATAATCAATTGTAGAGCAAAATTCAAGAATGAAGTTCAAAACTTGGATCCAATCAAAGATAAAAAAAAAAAGTAATATTTTTTTTACCGTAAATAGTAACTCGTGAATAGTAACTTGTCATGAAAAGATAAAAATTTCATGAAAAGTTCAGACCAATATTCCAATGAAATAATATTTCGTACGAGTATGAATGAATATACGAAACTGTAATTGAATTTTCACCCGTCATGCCGTAATCCGCGTAGACAAATCATTTTCACAATTTAATAGAAATGAATACGAATGGTGATTCACCACGCATGCGGTAGTCCGAGTAGACATATTTTTCTCACAGATTAATAAGGAATAGAATGAATACAAAACATTTTCACCAGACATGCGGTAATTCGCGTAGACAAGTTATTCCCACAGATCAATAAAGAATGAATACGAAAAGTTATTCACCATGCATGCGATAGTCCGCGTAGACAGGTTACTCCGACAGATCAATAAAGAATAGAGTAACAACCCTTACGAGTATTGAAAAAAAATAACATTCTTTATGAATATAAAAGAAATAATACCCCTTACCTCAGTAAAAGATTGGATACTGGAATACTGTAGTAACAGAATACTCTTCTTCTTTCTCTCTCTATAATTTCTCTCACTATTATAATTTTGCTCTTCAAGAATGGTAAAAAATAAATAAAATTAGCTTGCTATTTATAGGATAGAAAAAGGTTGATTAATTACACTTTAGTACCTCTATCTTTACCTCAAATTTTAATTTAGTCCCTCAAGTTTATAAATCTTGCACCTCCACCCTTGCAACCACCAACCAACTATTTATTATCGACCAATAAGTGGGTCCCACATGTTAACCACCCATTAATTGTTCATTTATCCGATTAATTCTCCGTTTGGTCAATTTAACATCCGAAAATCAACTATTATCGAAATGAATGTCGATTTCCACTAACATTAATATTCTCAACACAATAAAAATATTTTTATCAATCATTCATCATTATAATTCACAATATTGACAACCAGATCGTTCTCAGGAAAGAGAAGACTTTCCGATAAAGATTTCTCTTTACTGGTGCGCAATTAAATAACCTAACCCCTTTCCTTGACAGAATTTTCTTGACATTGTCAATAATACTAATAATAATATTATGAGTAACTGTATTGTGTCAATTATTGATTTAATATTTTAAAGTATTATGCAGTCATACCGTGACGATAATTGAATCAATAATATGAGATACTATGCAACAACTACTGTAGCAATTATTGAATACTGAGTGACTTCTTACGTAAGCATCAATAATCAAAGATATTGTACAATACCGTGTGCTACTTTGTAACAACGCGTATTACTGTATTTTTATCACCAGATATTTTAACAGTTTAACGGTAAAAGTTTTACCGTGAAAATGTTATTTCTGTCGCTTTCTATATCCGATAATTATTTCATTGTGGGGTCTACCAATGACTGCGCCGTCGTACGAATATTCTCCGACAAAAGAATATTCTCCGACACAACGAATATTTTATGACCACTTGCTTACTTTGTAAAATTTGCACATTCTACTCATAACTTACCACATTTATCAAATCAACACCTTACTATTTTAAAATAATATATAGAGGAAATTAAATCTTTATTCATAAAAGTTGGGGTCTTACATTAGTGCTGATGTGTTTTTATCAGTATTTTGGTGTGAAAAATCATCCGTATGTGGATTTCAATTATTTTTCGTTCAAAATTTGAAAAAAAATTCTTTTACAAAGTTGTAGAGAATTAAATTTTCTATAGAATGAACATAAGATTCGTATTTTTCTGATAAAAGGGCTATTTATTATGAATTATTGAAGTTCTGAAATAATTAATTTTTGGGGTTACAAATATTTTTTAATAAAAACTTTTTTTTGATGGTGGACCCCACTTGTGCGGAATTTTTTTTATAAATATATTATTTTATTAAATTTTTTACTTTGGCGTACTAAGCATTTTCTTATAAATAGGGTGCTTAGGTTAGAATTAAAAATCACACCAGAATCAGAAGTTTTCTCTCTATAATATCAAGCGTATTTTTGTAAGTATTTAGATATTTTAAGTGTTGCTATACAGTGCAAGTTTCTTTCAGCATTATATTCGATATTTCAATCAGAAGTACTATTCTTTTGAGGTAAGTGATGTTATATTTTTCGTAAATGATGTTATTGCTTTTAATATCATTTCATTGAAATATTGGTATGAATTTTATTATAAAATTTTTACTTTTTTCGTCGAAATTACTATACACGTATACGGCACTATTCACATATACGACACTATTCACGAATATGGTACTATTCACGAAGTATGATTTTTTTAATGAAAATTTCTACCTTTTCATGTCGGAATTAATATTCACGTATACGGCACTATTTATGAATACGGTACTATTCACAGAAAAATTAAATTTTCTTTTTTTTGTCCAAGTTGGCTATTATGGTTCCTATCTTTGATTGGATCCAAGTTTTGATCTTCATTCTTGAATTTTGCTCCATAATTGATTATTATGAAATATTCTTGAATTTGGATAAACTAAATTACGAATCCTTAATTTTATCCTTTATCACACTGGATTCGTTTTTTAAAATATTTTTTATCTTCTTCAGTCTTAAATGGTGATACAAAAGAATATCTTTGGCCTGTAGTGCAAAGATAGATGATTACCTAATGAATATCTTTGGCCCGTAGTGCAAAGATGGACAGGTGTTGAGATGAACATGACCAGCCGGTGATACAAATGAATATTTTTGGCCGTAGTGCAAAGATGAATATTCGGTTGAAAATATATATTGATTGATGTTACAGGGATAAAATATTGATTATGAACTTTTAAATCATGGAAGATAGTAGATATTATTTCCTACTTAACTCTTCTGATGCATTGTTAATTCCGCTGCAGTTGTTGATCTAAAATTTGTTGTCCATAATATTTTATCTGATTTGTTGAAGACTAACGATAAATTATTATGCATTATCTTATTCATAATATTCTTTACTGGGCTAGTTGAGCTCACACTTTTCATCTATTGTCTTTTTCAGGAAATTAGAATGTTGCAGGGACTAGTCGGGGAACAGAGTGATGGGCAGAGTTAGAGCAGTAGTAGTCCTCACTATTTTTGGATAATAGTGTGAAAATAATTATAACTATTGAGGACTGAATTTGAGTGTTTATATTTCGTATTATATACGATTTGTATTGACACTCACAGTTTGTATGGTCGTCCTGCTCACGACCTTTTGATATAAAAGTTTGTCTTTTAATTCTATACCATGTGTTTAGCATCTCAGAATGGGTTGGGTTGATTGGACCTATTCTGGGGGCGTCACAAGATGACATACATTGAAAAAAATAGCACTATTACTTTAACATTGGAATCACAATCACACTCTTTTTTTTCCTTCACTCACTCTCCTCTATTTTACTGGTCCAAAAAAGAGTTAGGAGATTAAATAAAATAAAAAAGATGATAACATAGTAACTAATTAAGACGGATAATTTAGAGAGAAAAAAATTCTTAATAAATGTATACATTTAAACTAGAACAAGTAAATTTGGACGTAATTAGTAAAGTTTTTTCGTATTACAGTAGAATCTTTATAAATTAATACTGTTGGGACTGAATTTTTTTATTAATTTAGAGAGTTATTATTTAATCGATAAATTAATAATTTATTAATTTAAAGAGTGCTTTTCTACTCAGTGAACTTAAATTTAATTACATTAAAATTATTGCAATTTATTGATGTTTATATCATACTTTTTTTGATGCATCATATCATACTTATTAAATTAATGTAATAATAGAATTCATTGTAAGTGATGTTAATTATTTTTAATAATTAAATAATATTCATTGTATCCACTTTTCAAATTACATTCACATTCTATTTCAAAAAATATATTTATATTCAATTAGATTTGAATTTTAAGACAAAATATTATTTTGATAGGACCATATATTAAGGATGAAATTAAGATAGATTTGAATTTCAAGATAAAACAAACGAGAATAGAATCATATTTTACAAGATTATCCTAGATATATTTGTAATTTAAAAGAATTATTAATTTATGATTTTGATGAGATCATAAATTTATATAAGGGTCTTTTTAAAAATTATTATTTTATTATTTTATCAAAATTATTAATTTATCCTATTAGTCCAAATCGAAATTGAAAAAATATATTATTTTAGAGAAATTATTAATTTATCGAATATTAATTTATAAAGATTCTAGTGTAGTGTTAACGAGTTAATTAATTGTCGACTACCGATTATATGACTAAGTTTGAATCAGACTTTAACAAAGATATGCACAATGGAATTATATAATTAAGTGTGTTATACAAAGCAATCACTAAAAATATGTGGTTAAATATGATGGATGACAATGCCGATCGCACATGCAGACAGTTCTTTTGAAATTCCTGTCCTCCTTACTTTTTCCACCACAAGTAGTCCAACGAAGTTACTGTTTGGCATACAGAAACAAGTATTCCAATAATTCATGCAAGAATCTTTAGAGGATACTCATATCCATGATAGGGACATCTCTGTGCTATATTAGATTTGCATCTCAACCATGTTCTGCCTAATTCAGAGTATCGACCCGGAAAATTCTGATAGCAACAACTAACAAGTAACAACAGCGGAGTGGATTCCATTTCCATATGGGATAGCTTCCTGTCCATATTTTTGTTTTATGTTTCTCAATTTTATATTCCTTTCTTTCTTTTGTACGTAGTCATTTAGCTTTATATTTGTATATATAAGTAATTCATAATAGTTATGATGTTCGGGCAAACACATCTCTTGTCGACCATACGAGAAATAGACGACGGTCCAATAGAAAAGTGTTCTTATAGCTGAAGGATTAAAAATTTTAAATTTGAACTGTTGGGACTGCCAAATATGTTTATTCAAATAGTGTCATATCAAACATTTGCTATGAATTTTTTATTGAATAATCTTAAACATAACAGTTTTTGAAAATTAAAATTTATTGTAAAAAGTAATTTTTTTAAAAAAATTCATAAAGAAAAAAAAATACAAAAATAAAAGATCCGGATCATTTCACACATGCAAAATAAACCTAGGCTATGTTTGCTTGTAAGAATTATACTTGGAATAGAAATATTAATCTTAAGTGTCTTGCTTGTTTTTCAAATTAGACGTGAGACTATTAGTTGAGGGTTTATAAAATGACTTAATAGTCTTGAGATTATAATTATAATTCCGGGATTATAATCTTGAGATTATAATTATTGCAAACAAACATAGTCCTAATGTAAGCTAAGAGCATTCACATCAGCTTTTCCAATAAGCTCTATATCCCCAACTTTAAAGAATACATCAACAAATCATTATCCAACAGTTTCCTTATCTTTATTTAACTCTCTATTTTAATCTCTATCTAGGATTTTACTCCTCAGGATGAGGGAAATAAAAGACCATTCTCTATGTATGCAAAATGACATTTCACACCCTCATTTAAAGTGGACAATTCATCAATCATTATCCAACTCATCTTCTTTTTCAAATTATAGAATTAATATAGACTTATTTATTAAAAATTAATTTCAAAAGTATTCAAATTTAAAATTGATATAAATTTATTTAATTCATGTTAATATAATTATAAATATTATAAAAGTACTGTTAATTATAAAATTTATTATTTTCAAAATTTAAATTAATCATATTAATTTTAAATTTAAAGATATTACAAATTAAGTTTTTAAAAGTTAATATTGATCTTATGTACATCTGCAGCTACACCATTCAATACTCACTCCATAAATTACTTAAAATTTAAAATAAAATAAAAGTTATTTTTACAGTGGAATACAATTGATAAATTATACTATCTCTTTTTATAAATTATAAGATTATTATTTATTTTTATAAGTCAATTTGATACATTGTCAAACTTAATAATTTTGCTAAGAATTGTAAAAATAATAAATTTTATAAGTAGTAGTATTTTATTTTCTAAATAAATTATAATATGTATTGATTAAATTTAAATTAAAAATATCACATATTTACTTCAAAAAAGATTAATAAATTAATAGCGATTTTATAATAAAAAATAAGAGGTTGTGGTATATTACATCTATCATGATGCAAATACAAAGATCAAATAGTCACAACGGTCATGTTGGAACTTTCAAATTTTAACTTTTAAATTTTAAGAAATCAATATAAGGAACGTGTTTGGTACATAGTGAAAAAATTAAATCTGTATCGTGCAGAATTATCCAATAGTACTACAAAGTAGGGATAGAAATAAGGAAACTTTTTGTGAATGTTGTAAGAAAGACATACTTAAAATTTAGCAAGAACAAGAAAAGAAAAGAAAACATACTTAAGCCCACTCATGATAGCAAATTCATATTGTGCTGCGGCTGCCCTAGAAAACTTTTTACTTACTGGTTAAAGCTTGTTGACTTATCTTATTGGGCTGTGTTAAGGTTCTTTTAGACTACCTTATACAGGTAGTAGTTAAAATTCATAGAGCCCAACCAAGCATCTTGGAGGTGAAAGCCCAACGTTGCATTAGCAAATCCAACAAATAAAAACATCCCCGAAGGTGTGGGTGTGGGTTGCCGCCAAATTTGATGAATGAATTTTAGGGCAGTGGGCCATCATAGTGGATTATAGTAGCCTAAAATATTTGTGTTGTCCTTTTCTCTGCCCACAAAAAAGACAGGGAGCCCTTGAGCCCTAAATGCTGTGTGCTGAACTCGTTACTTAAAAGTCTGGGAATGGCCCTACCCTACCCTACCCCACCTTGAAGGAACTTAGCGTCCGGTGTGCAGTGCTCAAAAGGCTTAGGACCCCTCAACCCTACTTTTAGGACCACACACACAGTAAGTATTGTATTTGATAATAATAAAAAATGCATTTCCCATAATATTAGGGGATTAATTGAGCAAATGGTCTTAGCTTGTTGGGAAGTAGGGTCAGGAAAATCAATATGTAAGTATAATTATTTATGTTATCACCGAATATTTATTTGGATTTTTTTTAGTAGTATTCAACTCATCCTTAATAATTCCAAAAAACATATTTCAAATTCCATTCCATGATATTTGGACCACAGCAGATTGGACCACGTGTACGGGGCCCACGTGGGGCGGGGTAGGGTGGCTTTGACAGAAAATAATTATTGAGCTGTTTGCATTTACCATACTTATTTGCTTCCCAACACCCCCATTCCCCCCCCCCCCCCCCCTCAAACTATACATACATACATACATACATACAAAACTCTAAATGCAGTGCAGGGCAGCTCTGGGCTGGGCTGGGCTGGGCTCTCTTTTTACCACCTGCTGCCAATGTAATGTTTGGCATTAACTGGGATAGTGACAGTACAGGATGAGCAGAGAGTAAAGAAGAGCCCAAATCCATTGGATACTCCTCCTGTGAACCACATTTTGCCATATACTATATCTTAATTAATTGTGTCTGTACTGCCATAATAAATAAATTAGGAATTAGGAATTAGGAAAGAGAGAAGAATAGAATGGAAAGGTCGATCCTTCCTTCATTACACCAATCACGCATGGAATGTGTATTCCCTGCCAAATTAGATGGATATCAAAAACCCTATCCCCATCCTAAGTCTTGTTTCAATCAAATCATATTCCATGGGGCCTGCCCCCTTCCCCTTTACATCAATATATATATATATATATGTTCTTGGAGATTATTTGTATTTTTGCATGTATGTATGTATTAGTAAGTAAGTAATTAATGTCCTTAACTAATACCTTATTAAATCATCAAATGGAAGATCATATTCATATATTGTATCTCCGGTCCTGCACAACTTAATTGCTCCATTTAACATTATACGTACACAGTCATGTAATCACGTGGCTGTATGACTATGACTATGACAATCATATATATATATATATATATATATAGAGAGGATGATTCATAACATGTATATAACTTGTTATGAATCAAAAATAAGTATACATTATCTCTATCTTTCAATATAAGAACTAATTGATGATATAAGTCTCATTCAAAAAAAATTTGTTGCTATTTTTTTTTATCTCAATTAATTGATGGTATGTTTTATATAATTAATTATTAAGGACTGACACAACAGTTCCAAACAAGGCATAGACACTATAGAAAGGATATAATTAGTTGAGTGTTTGACATAACTTGTTTTCACATATGACTAAAAGTCTAAAACCATCTTATATATATATATATACTAGTGAATATTAAATCAAGAAGCAGGAAGGAAATTAATGGTTTACTAGCTACTAGGTCAAAGGATGAGCAATGGGGTATAGGAGATATACAAATGGGAGCCAAAAAAAGAAGAGAAGATGTTAACTGGAACCAACTCAACTCAACTCTCTCTCCCTTATCATTTGTCTTTACTCTTTTTCTTTATGGGACGGAGTTGAAATAACACACACACACGCGCTAAAGTCTATTCTCTTAACTAACAAAAGGGGGCCAACAAAGACATCTCAGACAAAATCAAAAGATACTGTCCCCTAATTTCAACATTCCTCTCCTTTCACCTTTTCTTCCTTTCTTGTGTTTTATTACTTATTAGTGTTTGTGTGTTATTGTTATGGATGGTGAATCTATTATTATTATTATTGTTATAATTATAATAATAATAATAATAATCTCTTTTTCAACTTCTCTTATGCCTCCTACTTTTAGTCTTCTAAATCTTGTTCTTCCCTTTCGGCGCTCTCTCTCCCCCTTCAACCTCTTCCACATACCCAAGGAAAAACAAAATATTCCACTTACCCAATTAAGGATCCGCTTACCGTTAAGTTAATTTTATGCGAAATTGGTAAATACAGTGCTGATACGTAGAGAGAGTTCATTTTGCGACCTGCGCGTCAAAATTATATTGATCAATTGATCAAAGTTAACTTCATGCTAACTACTTTCCCCAATTAAAAACAAAATCTACATACGTACTACATACGCAAGGGGAAAAAATATCCATAATTATGGAAACTAAATAAGAAACCCACAGGATTATAGCTGAATTGGTTGCGAATCGTGAAGCGCAAAAATGAACTTATGTGTGTGAGTGTGATTGTGGGACTTCATATATCAAATGTCTTATCGCGTGTAGAAATGATATAATCTCATGTTGGAACATCAAGTTCAAAATTAATTAATCGGTGATGATTGGAGTTATAACTTATCAATGTTATATATTGAATTTTTGGGTCTTATCTATCATGACGTGGGAGTTAATATCTCAAAAATGTGATGATTAAGAACAAAATTATTAATAAAAGGACGAGAAACTTGTTCCATGCTTATGTTTCTGAGTTTTGGAAAGGAAAAATAAACAAAGAACAAAAAACTTAATTTACAATAGATTACTTAAAGTTAGATAACTTATATGTGTTCTTTCTTTTATCTTATTACAGAGTTTATAAAAGTAAAAAAAAATAATAAATTACTTAAGTTTTACATTTAAATTACTAATTTAGTCATATATTAGTTTTATATATTTTGTAGGTAATGTAGAGGGTGTTATTGGAACTATAAAAGAAAAAAAGATTTGCTTGGGCTATTTACTTTTCATATAAAATCAGTTCATTTTTGACAAGAAAAGTGACCTAGTATTTCGTCTATTTATCTTTTATCTTTTTTAAGTTCGTTAAAATCCAAAGTAAACTTAAAATATATTAATAGTATTATTGGAGAAGGTAGGAGGAGAAGGAGGAGCCTTTGTGGCACAGTCAACATGAGCGGAAATGAACTCCGTCATTCACGCTACTTCAAAACTAAGGCACTAAATAGTGCATATATATATATATATATATATATATATATATATATATATACACACACGGTCCGGATCTTAAATTCATCCTTTATCTAACATATCTTGCTCGTTCCTTTTTAACGACGGACCGGGCGACGGTTAGGTCCGTCGCTATATATACAATCGTCGTCTATATGTTGTCCATAAGAAGCGTTTGTTATGGACACTATTCCAGCAAACACATCTTACACCGTTAATCCAGATATCTTATGGTCCAAAAAGAATTTATTTTTTTTACTGGTCGCAGGTAGAAATAGCGTTCAGAGAATTTTTTTTGTTTGTTGGCCGCTAGAGGGAGTGGAATTTTTTTTTTGCTGGCCACATGAGGGAGTAGAGGCCAGGAGAAATGTCTAAAATACCCTCACCTCAGTTAGATTTAAATAGTTTCAACGTATAAAATAGTTGTATAAATAATTTCTTATGTAATAAAAACTAACATTATCAACTATATATAATGTATTTATTTCTATAAATAATTTTTATAAATATTAAAATTTAAAATTATTAATTATATTCAATTTATTTATTTGTATAAATAATTTCTTAAGTAATAAAAATTAACATTATCAACTATATATAATGTATTTATTTCTATAAATAATTTTTATAAATATTAAAATTTAAAAATATTAATTACATTCAATTATTTATTTGTATGAATCATTTCTTAAGTAATAATTTTTAATGTATTTATATTTTACTAATTATTCAATGTAATTATTCATACAAATAAATACATTGAATATAATTAATAATTTTAAATTTTATTATTTATAGAAATAAATACATTATATATAGTTGATAATATTAATTTTTATTACATAAGACATTATTTATACAACTATTTTATACATTGAAACTATTTAAATCTAACTAAGGTTGGATTATTTTAGACATTTCTCCTGGTCTCTACTTCGTCTAACGGCCAGCAAAAAAAAATTCTCCTGACTGTTATTCCCTCTAGCTGCTAGTAAAAAAAAGTTTTTTTGAGCCATTAGATATCTGAATTAACAGTGTAAAATGTGTTTGCTGAAATAGTACCCATAACAAACGTTTGTTATGGATCATTCTCTTACATATATATGCCACTATATTAGTATGACTGAGTTATTAATATTCCAAGAATTAATTTTTGGGAAAGCTATTAATTATTTAAAATTGGAGGGATCGGAGGGAATGGATATATAAAGCCAAGTGATGATTCCATTTCCCCCTTTGGTTTAATGGAAGCGGGAAAGAAAGCACATCCTAGTTTGGTTGTGGGTGTCTTTAACTCTTTGCCACTAGTTAGTAAGTCCAAAGCAACCTCAACTATATAATTTCTTTTGTTGGTAGATGGGAAAATGTTGAATTCTAGTCTATTAGCTAGTTAACTCATTCTATAATAGACAAAACTACTACTAGTAGGGGACAAAAATCTCAAGAATATATATATATATATATATATATATATATATATATATATATATATATATATATATTTTAGTGAAATTCTTTTCTATACATTTAATACAAAATAAAGTTGCATTTAACCTATTTAAGTTCAATACAATGTATGCAACATTTTATTATATGGATTGTATAGAAGAAAAAAAAGTTGCATCGCTCTTTTTTTGTTCCTTCGGAAATTTTTAGATATGGGAAAGTTCTCTTATTTATATTATAACACATCAATCTCATGTCGTAATATGTGAAATATTTGGATGTATATATAAGAAATCAAAATGCTATTATTAATATATTTAGTCATGACTTTTTGGATGAACTTGTGGTGGATTAAAATGATTAAAAATAATATTATTGAAGCAGCGCATTGGGTCTGCCTAATATTTTGATTCGGACTCGAGATTGACCTAAATTGTTACATATACTAAAGAGACATTCCCCCAAGTTTTCTTTTTTACATTCTTTCAATTAATTGTTCTTATTTTTCCATTATGTGGTTTTTTATTACCTTTTTATGGGGTTTTGTTTCTCTTAGTTCGAATCTTTTTTAATATATGGAGTCTTCTTCTCCTAGTTTGAGATTTTCTCATTCTACAATATATATTTTTTCAGGTTTATGATATTTTTGTGGATGAGGTTTAATTTGAGTTAATAAGTAAAGACAGATCTATTTAAACTTGGATGTGGTGTTATCACGACGACTTTCTTTTCATTGTTAGTATTGAATAACTGCGCGATTTTGTTCATTTTTGTCTATTTTTTAAAAATATTTATATTCTTAAGTTTCAAATTTCAATCTAAGACCGGAGGAGATATGACATTGACTCTAGTAAAAATTATTCCCTCTTGTTATATATATATAAATAAATAAATAGTGATGTTAATAAAAATGCCGTTTAATGACCTCCATTTGAAAACAGTTATCTTCAGCGACTTTCAAATTCAACCTAATCTTAATGAGTTCTTCTAGGTGGACATAAAAATTAAATATGAGTGTATTTAAATTTCACATATTTGTATTTTTATCCACCATTGGAGGTCAAAATACAAATAAATAAAATTTAAATACACTCATGTCCAATTTACATGTCCACATAGAATTTTTGAATCTTAATTGTCCGGCAATTGTAGGGCACAGATTACATGTACTAATGTGGCCGCAACGCATCATTAGTTGATTACTTATTAACAAATATATATATATATATATATATGGTTAATGAAACTACACAGTTATTGTGACGCCCCCCAGAATAGGTCCATTCAACCCAACCCATTCTGAG
Source organism: Panax stipuleanatus (assembly GCA_020205555.1). Classification (NCBI taxonomy): domain Eukaryota; kingdom Viridiplantae; phylum Streptophyta; class Magnoliopsida; order Apiales; family Araliaceae; genus Panax; species Panax stipuleanatus. The sequence continues at coordinate 221,500 of CM035125.1, read as the reverse complement.
TCGTCAAATACATGGTACAGAATTCAAATACAAACTTTATATCATACGGTCGTGCAAAATACGACCACACAACTGTGAGTCTCAATACAAATATGTAGAAAATATTAAGATTCAAACTAAGTCCTCATTACAATTATTATCACACTATTTATCAGAAATAGTGAGGACTACTACTGCTCTAACTCGGACCATCACTCTGTCCCCCAACTAGTTCCCGCAACATTCTCATTTCCTGAAGAGGACAACAGATGAAAAGGGTGAGCTCAACTAGCTCAGTAAAGAATATTATGACTAAGATAATGGAAAATAAATTATCGTTAGCCTTCAATAAATCAGATAAAATATAATGGACAACCAATCTTAGATCAATATTCGCAGCGGAAATAACAAATTATTAGAAGAGTTAAGCAGAGAATCAAGTCTACTATCTTCTATGATTTAAAAGTCCATCATCAATATTTTATCCCTGTAACATGAATCAATATACATCTTGAATCAAATATTCATCTTTGCACTACAGGCCAAAGATATTCATTTGTATCATCAGTGGTCATATTCATCTCAACACCTGTCATCTTTGCACTACAGGCCAAAGATATTCATCAGGTAATCATTCATCTTTGCTCTACAGGCCAAAGATATTCATCAAGTAATCATTCATCTTTGCTCTACAGACCAAAGATATTCAGTTACATCACCTTTTAGGACTGAGAATGATGAAAAACATTTAAAAAAAACGAATCCAGTGAGATAAAAGACAAAAACTAAGGATTCGTATTTTAGTATATCCAATTCAAAAATACCTCGTAATAATCAATTATGGAGCAAAATTCAAGAATAGAGCTCAAAACTTGGATACAATCAAAGATAGTAACCTTAACAAGCAATTTGGACAAATAGAAGAAAATTTAATTTTTCTGTGAATAGTGCCGTATACGTAAATAGTAACCCCGACGGAAAAAGTAAGAATTTCAACATAAAATCCATGACAATATTTCTGTGTAATGATATTGAAAAGAATAACATCATTTACGAAAGAAAATAACATCCCTTACAATCCCTTACCTCAAAAAAATAGTACCTCTGACTGGAATATCGGATATAATATCGAAGAAAACTTGCGCTGAATACTAATACTCAAAGTATTGAAATACTCACAAAAATACGCTCGATATTATAGAGAGAGAAAACTTCTGATTCTGGTGTGATTTTCAATTCTAACCTAAGCACCCTATTTATAGGAAAAGCTTAGAATGCCAAAGGAGACTAAAATAATAAAATATTATTTTTTTTTTATTTCCTCCGTCGCCGGCTGCTGTCCAAAATCAGATTTTCAACAAAAGTGGGGCCCACCCATTAAATAATATATATATTTTCTGAAACTTCAATAATTCATAACAAATAGCCCCTTAGTCAGAAAAATACAAATTCTATGTCCTTCCATAGGAAATTTAATTCTCTACAACTTTGTAGAAGGAAGTTTTTCCAAATTTCAAACATAAATTATCCGAAATCCAAAAACAGATGATTTCTCACACCAAAATATTGATAAAAACTCACCAGCGCCAATTCCTTCTTTAATATCCACAAAATAAATATTTCCTTATCATATAAATTAATAATTAATTATTCACAAATAATATTATAGAACTACAATATTAACAACCAGGTCGTTCTCAGGACAGAGGGGGCCTTCCGATAAGGACTTCTCATTACTGGCGCGCAATTAAATAACCCCTCCTAGACAGAACTTCCTTAGACATTGTCAATAATGCTATCTAATAATATTATTCAAATAATATGAATTATTGAGTTGATAACGTGAAATACTGTGCAACGACAATTATTGAATCAATACTACAAAATATCAACTGTAGTCATTATTGAATCAATCATATAAAATGGCAACGTAGCAATTATTGAGTCAATAAAATATCAATGTAACAATTATTGAGTCAATAATATAAAATACCAACATAGCAATTATTGAGTCAATAATATAAAATATTGAACAGTAATTACTGTAACAATAATTGAGTAATGGCTTCGCATGTAAGACTCAATAATTCGAATTACTGTGCAATACCGTGTGCTACTGTGCAACACTGCGTATCACTGTATTTTAATCACCGGGTATTTCAACAGTTCTAACGGTAACAACTTCGCCGTTATTTTGTAAAAAAAATTATTTCTGTCGCTTTCTATATCCGACAGTTATTCCGTTGTGGGGGGCACAAATAGCTGCGCCGTCGTACGAATATTCCCCGACAACAAGAATATTCTACGACCAAACGAATATTCCCCGACAACAAGAATATTTTATAATCACTTGCTCATTTTAAAAATGTTTGCACATTTCACCCATAACTTTAAACTTTTATCAATTTAACCATTTACCAAATAGAAAAATTGAATACTTTTATTTCATAAAATCTGGGGTCTTACAGGTATGCAGATTTTTAAATGTACACAATCTACGATCGTAGAGTTAAGTCATTCTACGATTGGAGAGTTAAGTCATTCTACGATCGTAGAATAGTCAATCTACGACCAGTCAATGATTGTGCACCTATATATATATATAGGAAAAAATGGTCATACACAACCGTGTATGTTTTATTTATACACAGTCTGCCAAAACTACGTCGTTTTGGCAGATTTATTTTTAATTTCTGATTTTGGAGGAGATAAGTTGTTTAACAAATTAATATGTCAAAACGACGTAGTTTTGACAGACTACACAAATAAAATATACACAAATGTATATAGCCATATTATCCATATATATATATATAAATATATATATATATACACACACACACGAATGCTATTTACATTCAAGCAACCGCCTATATAAAACCTTTTATTGGACTAGAAAAAATGATAGATAATTAAAAAACATTTGCCTAATTTATTTAGACAATTTTTACAGGAATAGACTATCCCACAAGAGGGCAAATACAAAAAAATAGTCATTGATAAAGTTTGAACTGACAAAAATAATGCGTTAAAACTTATCGCAAAACCAACTCTTGGAAATTGTCTTTATTATTATTTAGCAATAGTCATAAACGGATCCGGTTAGCATGAAATTATTTTTTTAATAAGTTGGTTAATTGGCCAATAGAATGCTGACACACATACAGTCTTGCCTGCGTGTCAATATTCTATTGATCAATTGACCAACTTATCCCAAAATAAACTTCATATTAACCACTTCCGTCATAAACCAACACTAGAGTCCAAAGGTGAACAATTTTTTCTTTTTCTTTGACAACAGTACCTCATTCTCTTTACCCTTTTTCTCTCACTCTCTCTAAATCTCTTTATGTTTGACACCACCAAATTTCTACAGAAAAGTAATCCTGAAAATTTTAATTCGTATGTATACACACATGTCAGTGTCCAGCTGTAAATTACAATTACAATTTCCTTTCTTGACATTCATTATAAACAAAAAAAATGTATAAAATATAGAAAATTTTAGAGCTACAACATTGAATTGCCTCCCACTAAAGTATAGTAGGAGTATATAATTTAGGGTTAGTAATAGTAACTCACTCCAGTCAGTGCCTCATTGGCATTCTCAATTCCTGTTCAAACACAAAAGTCTCTCTACACAGAGTAGTAGGCTAGTAGCACTTGCAACGAGGTCAAACCCAAAATAACAATACAACTAATACTCCCGTGGCCGACAATCTGTCTCTCCCGGACGAGGATCCTCTTCATTTCATTTTTTATTTTATAATCTATATTTAAAATATAAGAGAATGTGTGATATTATACTAACAGGAGAGAGAGCGTACATTTTAAATTTAAACCATGAAATAAAATGTAAAATAGAGAAGATCCTAATTCGTCCCGCCCTTCCTTCCACATGCAAACAAATTTCCCCTTCATTTCTTTTATGTGCTGATTTTCCATCTTTTTTCGTAAAATCTATCATGCCCATCCCTCTTTTTTGTATGATCAAAACATGAACTGTATTATATTTACTCCTACACAAATTTCAAATATAGCTATAAAGATATCCATAACATTAACATTAATGGATCTAATAATTTGTGTTATTTGAGTAATTATCCATGAAAAATATATTAATTCTTGTTTTATACACATCCCGTCTCTTTGTATGTTCAATACATTCCAAGAAATAATAACAACAATAATAAGAAAACAAAAATCAAACGGTGCATCAATGACATGTACAACTGAGAATAAAGGAGCTTTTATTGACATTAATGGATTACTATGTTCATATAGAGGGAGGGGTTTTACAGAGAGAAATGAAATACAACTGAAAACTAATACTCTGCCATGTTCATGTTCTTTGCTTTCTTCTTCCGGATAAAATGCCAACCATCTATACCTCCAAATTTCAAATCTCCAAACCCACATCATCAAATACAGATTACATATATATATATATATATATAATCCCTTGATTTGGGTAGTGATAAATTTATATGCAAAGATGGTAGGCAATTTATCATGCATATGAAAATAAAAGAACATATCACTGTTATTAACCACAGTATATAAAGACTAAATGGGTCCACCAAGAAATATAAAAGAGGCTTCTTTTTAAAGAGGAATACTCGGAATATCTCCATCGTCCTGTGCCCTACTCTTCTTGAAAACCGGCTCCGGTGACGATGAAACGGAAGCCGGGGCCGATGTGGTGACCGACCACGAATCATTCCAGCTATCTGAGCTGAAAGACAGATCCATAACCCCTTTGGGGCTGCCTGGCAATGACCCAAACTTGCGTTTATTAATATTCCGGCCAAATCCTCCTGATGTTAGCTCCTGGATTAGCTTGCAGCAATCTTCTAATTTGCCCTGTGGATCATTAATACATTATGTAAAATAACCAATCTAGATTCAAGAATGCAATTTTTTATAGGTGTGAAATCAAGAATTAGATGGATCAAAGAAAGTTATATATTGACCTTGTCAATTCCAAGAATGCTCAATAGTTGAGTTTGGTACTCTGCTCCAACACAGGGCTCTATATTATTGATTACAAGCAGCATTGTAGCAGTGGCTATTACAGAAGGAAGATAACGCATGAACCTACAATCTGCAATTTATTTAAACATACATACATCAATAAATTAGAGACTACATTTTAAATAGAACTTTTGTGGGCTTTTGATATTAATGTTGTGCAAATATTACTCCATTAATGCTTACCAGCAATGATAGAAAGAAGGAGACAGTCGCATCTCTTGAGAAATTCCCAACAGAGGTGGTTCTTTATCCCTAACCTCCTTGTAATATAATCAAGAAATGAAAGTGGGGTCACAGGATTCATCTTCCATTTAAGAGTTGACAACACCAAAATCTCCATTCTCTGAATCGTTTTTCCCTCAAACACATACTGGGTCTCCTCCACCTTCACAAATCAAGATTACCCAGATTCATTTACACATTTTAACAAACACAACATATGCATAAAAAATTCATCAATATTTTGTTCAAAAAGGACATACTTGGAGGTCTAAAAGCAGGGGAACTTGGGTCTCCTCTACTTTAGCAGCAAGAGAGAGACAAGAAACGGCAACAAGTTGGGTCATCCATGGCTTATCTCCCTGAAACTGGAAGCTGAACAGGAATCTATCAAGATAGTTCACTGCAAGAACAGCAGTGAGAGCAGAAAAAGAGTAATGGGCAACAACTTTTAGTACCCAATCCACCGCTTCTCGGCGAGATTCAGCTAAAGATGGGTTATTTTCAAGATTATTGCACAGAAAATTAAGCTCTTCTTTTGAGAACAAAGAGGAAAGCTCTTCTTCTTCCCAAAGAAAGTCTTGGTCTATTAAGTGGAGTTCATGTTTAGCTTCGTCTTCATCCTCATCAAAACAATGGTCATCTGTTTCATGATCATCCCAATGGTCCTCTTGGCAGTACAGAGCATCTAAAAGAAATGGAGTGTTTTGTTGGTGGGCAGCCATCTTCTTCTGGGAAGAAGAGATTTAAGGACTACATTGCAGAGGAGAGAAGATTATGAGGAGAGAGAGGCGCAACTAGAGGAGGCATCTCTCTTTCCCTATACTTTCTCTTACCTCGTCTCTTTGTTCTCTCTCTCTCTTTTTGGTGTTGATGTGAACAGAAGAGGAAGAGGAAGAGGAAGAGCAAGGGGAAGGGGAAGGGAGGACCGAGCTGTAGCAGAGTATTATTTTTATAGTCCAGTGCATATATATATGGATATGTATATATGTATTAGACTAAATAGAGTATCTAAAGTTGATTTGGAGTTATTGTCCATCAACTGTGGTCTAATCATTCATTTTAGGATTTAAGGAATACTATTTTCACATATATTTTGATACTTTTACATGATGAGATTCGCTGAATGTTCATGTGAAATAAAATTATGTAAAAATATCAAAAATACATGTAAAAATATCAATTTTCTAATATTTAAAAGCACGGATGAAAGTAATTTGCATAACAGTTATGCAAACAATGACTTTACCATTCAAATAAAATCTATTCAATTCGCACAATAGTTATATAAATGATCAAAATCTTCCGTACAATTACTGTGCGGACCGAAGTATTTTGTTTTTTGAGCGTCTATATGGAATTGGGAGCATATGAGATCACCATCTGCATAACAATTTATAAACGTCCTAATAACTGTTGTGCGGACGTTATTAAAATCAACATTTAGATCTTAGAATGGTAAGTTAGATCACAATTGAATGGATAGGGATTTTTTATATATATAGGGTCCCCATTCGTGACAACCAACGGACACTATTCTAGCAATCATAATCATAGTCGTTAATTGTCATAATAAAAGACTGAGATTAAAAGCAATTTAATCCCTGCTGCTAGAGCTTCAAGCGACAATGATATTCTTTATTGCAGCAACAAAAATTACCAAAAAGCCCTCCATTCATTATTACTTGCCGCTACAAATTCTAGCGGCAGTGTGAAAATATACATGTGCAATCACTTCTTCTGACTTTACCTATAAGGTTTTGCTGGTTTGTTTAAGCAGTGTCCCATAACACTAGTCACTTAATTCCTCCATCCCTATTTAGTGGGTATAAGAATTAGGATAGTAAAAAAAGGGGCACAAATCCAAATCTTTAAGCTAAAATATTATTAATATTATTTTTACTAATTTTTCCCTTTTTGTTAGTTTTTATTTTTTGAAAAAGGAGAAGAAATTAAAAAAAAATGGAAGAGATGATATATAAGACTGACTTGGGCCAAATATCATGTACTTTAATTTAAGATATTTACAAATGATATTTTACAGCCATATTTATTTGTCTCATATTAAAATGATATTAATATCATTTAAATGATATTAAATGATATTTTAAATGATATTAATATCATTTAAATGATATTTTAAATGATATTAATAATATTTTATATGATATTAAATGATATTAATATCATTTAAAATATCATCCGTGAACAATATATCTTAATATTTTTGATTCCATATGTATTTATAAATTTATGTGAACATAAACAAAGCTAGCAATTGCATTCAAATTCAGTGAGTATATATTGTTACGAGATATGCAAGTATATATTTTGTAGCGAACCTGCATCATATATTAGTATTAGTATTGTTACTATTATATTATATTATATAGCATATGCATGGGTCATGCAGCACAAAAACTCGACACGTGAATCCACTCCTCACTCCTCAGGGCTGAGACAAATAAAATATACAAAAAAAATCATGTTTCCCGTCTTTTATATTGTCCTTTGTTATTTAGTTTTCTTTTAATATGGATAATAAATAATGCCTATATAATCATGTGAGAGACGAAATTATAAACTTATTGAAATTATTTTTACAACTATCTTATTAAAATTACTTGTAGAATTAATATTCAATTTCCTTTTGTGATCCGTATGTTTCATGTCCTATTTGGCAACTACAAATTAATTGTACTATTTATTTTAACTTCACAAAATTAAGTGTTTCTTTATTTTTTTTATTACTGATGGTAGAATGAAAGAAAATAATATATTCAAATTTGTTATCAAAATTTTATTATCATGTCATCGTTACTAAAATAACAATACAGGAGAGTAACTAGTCAGTTTCCGTCACAGTCTAATTAAAGGGAAAAATATATCCTTTTAAATAAAAAAATTTTAAAGAATCATGGCGTAGAAGATAAATTATATATATAACAAGAATCCAAATTCATACTTTAATTTATTGAGCAAAATATACTTTACATCTTCCAAGTGTATGTCATTGTGCATTGCATCATATATTTCAAAGCGTGATATTTTATATTATGTACTTTTAGCGAACCGAAACATAACATCCTTCGACCCAAAATCTGTCGTTAAAAGTGACGGGATTAGTATTAAAAATTGACAGATTTTGCATTTTTAGCGATAAATTTTAGGTCAAATGATGTTATATGACGGTTCGCTAAAAGTATGGAGTACAAAATATTACATCATAAAGTATAAGATGTCAAATAGGATAGATAGGGAATGCAAAATGTATTGAACTCTTTAATTTAGTATTTGGAGAACTAGCTAAGTAGCTAGTATATATGTACTTGTGGACAAAATGAATGGAGACTATTCTAAAAATGTGGGCGGGACTCGCATGGAGGGAAAGAAAAAAAGAATGGAGATTGGAGATGGTAATTAATTAGGTCACTTGACCCGACTCCTTTGACATTTTAGGGCTTGTATATACATAACTTTTGGTTTAGGAATCCATTTTTCCGGAGGTCTTTTACCTTTTACTTTTTCAGGTTATTACAAAATATCATTATCATGTTAGGAAACTTTACACTTTATCTTTAATCTCAAGATTTATTCTTACGTCATTTGTTGAATATTCACATTAGCTTTATTTTTCTTTTTAATTATTCCCTAACCTAAGTTTCGTCATCATCTAATCCTAGGGCAATTTTCCTCGAACTCGTCGGAATCGTTCGATTTCAACCTTAATGGGATCGAATTTTTAAAACGTTATAAGGTAAGGGTCAGGTATGGGATATATACATTCTCAACCCGCCGACCCAATTATATATATATATGTACTTTTTGATCAAATTATTTTATTATATATTCATAATATTTATAATATAATATGTTGTTAGTAATTAAAATGTTGTATGTTGTTTGATTGTGAATTAAAAATAGTTGTATAAAGTAATATAAACAAAATAGAGAACTTTAATTTTAGGGAAAAAAGAAGTAATTGGGTAAACAAGACGGGAGAGTGTATCGGGGGTGTTGTTTTCGGAGACGGGTCGAGTTCGGAGACAACTCCGTATTGACAGGACGAGTATGGGAAGGAATCCCCGTACCATACTCGTCCTATTGCCAGACCTATCATAGCGTACCACAGTTAAAGTCTAGGTAACGAAAGAAAGGTAGTAGCGTGCAAGAAGTAAGGGTGAAATGAAAGACATTTAAGCCCCATAAACTGTTGTTTTTATACGTTATTTGGACACATGTAACAATGAACATTAACATTATTATTTCATCCGTTCCCCAAAAAGGTAATAAAAAAAATAGTTCATTCTTAAAAATTATAAATAATAGTAAGAATTTATTGAGGATATTGCATTATTTTACCCCACATTAACAGCTGAAAAACATGGAAAGTCATGGTGCATGCTTTATACTTGGACTAATCCAGTCATGCATGAGAACGATATATATATATATATATATATATATATATATATATGTTGTTCCAAGAAATTCATGAAATCAAGTTTGACTCTGTTAATTGGTGCTCATTTTTAACCATATAAGTTTTCCACAAGAGGAATTATTTTTTTTGAAAGTTCATATCCCGAGATATACAATATGGAGTAATACATTATCACTATTACAATCTCCAAAAAACAATCAAATCTCATTAAAAAAAAATAAGAAATAAACTTACATGCACTTTCTGTCTTTGATAAGTTTGGTGATAATGACATTTTTATTTATATGACTACGTACGTCCAATGTCTAATTTGATAAGTTCTTTGGGTGCTAATGACATTTTCATTTAAATGACTACGTCCAATTTGTATTACTTCTATCATCAAATAGGAATTGATAAATGTATGGTCATATTCCACCATTTTTACTATGCTCGCTCGAAAGCAAATTTATTTAACCTAAAATTGGGGTGCATAATTTAGTGAAATATATTGGCATACATTTATATATCCTCGTCTCGCTACCACTTTCAACAAGATAGACAAAGTCTTTTTAAAAAATGTCACAAGTCATTTTCAAAAATGATACTCCCTACCTCCCTCCCTCGTCTCATAATATATGACGTTTTAATGTTGTACATAAGAATTAAAGAAATAATTGTATAGTATTAAATATAGTACTCCCTCTGTTCCTTAAAGACTGCAGTTTTAGGAAAAAAATTATTCCTTAAATAATGCAGTTTTTGGAACCCAATATAATTTTTGTATGTTTTTTTCAAATATGCCCTTGTTTTAATTTTTGCAATACATCTCTTATAACTAAAGGAAGAGAAATGCTAGCTTTGTCATTTTATCCCACTTATTAGTTTGTGTGCTTTTTACTAAAACTGTAGTCTTTAAGGAACGGAGGAAGTATCAATTGTCTATAATACTCTTTACCATACTTATCTCATACTCTCCCTCATATGTAACATTTTCTCATTAGGGGTAATTTTGAAAAGATTGTGGTTAATTCTCCTAGATTATATAAAACGTCAAATAAATTGAAAAAAATAAAATCATCTAAAACGTCATATATTATGGGACGGAAGAGTAGTATTAAAGTCGTGACGTTAAACCTCATTTAGAAATTAGGTTAGTGTAGAGTGTTGCATTTAATTCTCATTATTATAACATTTTTATTATAAAAATAAACAGGTGATATTAGAATTCCGATCCGGATGCACATAACTTGATCACCACCACTTTATATATACAAATTACATTTTAGTTAAGCTATTAATATATATCCGTAATTAAACTTTTTGAAGAATATATCATTTTTCACTTTACGGTATTTTCAAGGCGCTTTTTTGGTGATGGGATATTAATAAAAACTAGCATCCGTCATACATACATACATACATATATATATATATATATATATATATATATATATATATATATATATATATGCAGTTGCATCTACAGCAATCGGTTGCTGGGAACAACCATTTTATTCCACTCTTTATAAAAACTTTTGACTCAATTTATTCCCCAAGTACATTATAATAATGATTTCTAAACCTCATATAAAGTGATTGTTTCCAACAACCGGTTGCTGTGGATGCAACCTATATATATATATATATATATATATTTTCTTTACCAAAAGCAAGACACAACAAATATTATAATTTACAAATAAAAGCAGCAAAAGTTAATTGCATATAAATATACAAGTTGTGGAGGAAAATTAAAGTAAATATCTATTTCCTTTTCTCTCTTTCATTTCTTTTAATTACCCCATCAACATTTAACAAAGTAAAAATAGGATAGAGGAGTAATTTTGGAAAGAAATATTAAATTATTTATAGAATTTCAGTCACTACTTACTACTTAGAGAGTCCTTTGTACGTATAATTAAGATCTCTCTGCCAACAAACGTAGACTTAACAAAGAGAGAGTCTGCATGTATTTTCCTTTACTCTATTTACAGTCTGTCTATACATGAAAGTGGTAAATATTTGTAAAAGAGACGCGTTTAGGGTTTCTGCACTGATAAGTCGTTTTCTTTTCTGTTCTTTTGCTTTGCTCTCTCTCTCTCTCTATAGAAAGAAAGAAAGAAAGAAAGAAAGAAGGAAAGGAAGGAAGGAAGGCTCGATATACGAGGAGTGGCAGCTAAGTAGGTAGAGAGAGAAATTAAGAGAGACAGAAATAGAGAGACTGGTGAAAGCAGTTGAGATGGAATTAATCGATGGGGTCGCTCCTTGCTGGATCCTTGGGAATTAGGCACTGCTGCTTCATAACCACCCATAAGTCATGAACCCAAAATGTGTCCTAAAAATATCACCATGTCTGTTAGGCCAGCAAGAATTTTGAGTTAATTAATAAGTACGTGTATTATAATTACAAAGTCACGTCGGTGTTATATATATATATATATATATATATATATATATATATATGTATATATTCCGTTTCTGATGCATACCTTTTTATTTTACATACTCTACTCACCACTTTTAACAATGAATCCGGTGACGGTTTAGTCCGTCGCTATAAAACAAATAAACGGTTTAGATGTTATGACGACGGTTCATTGCGTCGCTAAAAAGCTAAGACGACAGTTCTTTAATATACGCTACGGACCGAATCGTCGTCCGGTCCGTCGCTAAAGGTGATGAACAATATATATTAAATAAAGAGTTATACACTGAATCCTCTCCGTATATATGTGTATGTATATGTATATGTAGAAAACTGATACAAACACATGTGTATGCATTATATTAGATAAATCAACGTCAACATTGTTCGTTTAATTAACCTTGTCAATATATTTAACAATAACACTAACTTATTTACGAGCCAACGTTGAATTAACTTGCCGACCCATTTAATTAATATACATATATTGTGTATAACAAATAAAATTGTTCTTCCACATTTTGTTTATTTATTAAATAATAACACATTTTCTTTAAAACAACAAGAAATATTTTTAAAAAACACAACATGACAGGCTTAAATATTTGATTTAAAAATTTAAAGAATTATATATATCATCATTAATTGTTTCATTTTTTTTTTTAAATTAGGCAAACATATTTATAATCCCAACTCTTTATAATGTGTTGTGCTTATGTCATGTTGTCGCAAATTGAGACTCTAAAGGCAGTTACAGTAAAAGGAAGTAGATCTAGTAGCTGTTTTTGATCGACTATACTTTGTGGGGTGGCTCTTTAATTGGGGGCAGATGATGATTTCTTTCCATTTTGGCATATCTGGTTTTCGAAACCATTAACAGCTGTTGTTTCCATCATTCTGGTCAAAATCAAATCACTATACAACACCACAGGATTTCTTATTTCTTTAAATAAATTGAAAAAGGGAGATGGGATGCATATCATCTCTCTTTACAATATATTATAATAAAAATGTGATGTAATAAAATAGTTTACCTAATACAATAAAATTATAATGGAATAGTAATGAGTTATTAGGATATCTTTGTTTGGTTCGGTATTAATATTTATGCAGTAATTGAAATGTTATTATATTATGTTTAAAATTGTGTTTGGTTCAATAAATTGTATAATTATATATAATAATGAATAAAATAATTATAAGTTATCTTTTATGAGCTATACGATAATACACAAAATTATTATATTGATTCAGCGCAAACTAAGCGTAATTAATGAATGTATAACTTTGAATTGATATTTTAACAAAGAAAATATTAATATCTCTAAAAATGTATTTTTTATATATATATATATATTATGAAAGCTATTATATATAGGAGCAATGCTACTATCATATAAAAACTATCACATAATTATTACATACACATAAGGCTGTAAAATGAGCAAATAGTTCGGGTTCGATTCGTACTCATTCGATTAAAAATTCGATTTTAGCTCGACTCAAAATATAAATGAATCAAATATGAGCAAATTTTAAAGTTCGATAAATTATTCGAACCTCCTTAAATTATAATTTTCTATTGATACTCGAATCATATTCGTTCAAAAAGTTCAAACTGCTCGGGCTCGATTCGGAATCGGGCTGGACTCAGTAGTTAAATGAGTCTCAATTAAATCTTATTTTATACTTGATAAATTTTGTGAACCAAATCTGAACAACTCAATACTCGGCTCGACTCGATTCGTTTACACTATTACATACATATACATATATATTGCGGATCTCCGTCTGATATGCGAAACCCGTAATATATATATTTGTGTATGCGAGAGTTATGTAATAAAATTTATATGAAAGAAACATTATTTTATAGTAGTATATACGTAGGTGGGTGCAGAAGTCCAAAAACACTTTTTGTTGGAACGCAACAATCATTCATGTCCATATTGTGTGGTGCATTGCATGCATGCCTCTGATCCGTAGACCGTACTGTTAAGCTGATAGGACCTGTCTGTCTACTAAATAAATATCATTACATACCCTATAAATTCTTCCCACTCGGGAATTTCTTTTCCGTTTCTCTTTGTCAGATCACCTTACCATACTTATTACACAATTATTTTAAATACAGTTGTACAAGTTACTATTATTTGTAAGTAACTTAAGTACGCTTAAACAAGTTAGCATAAAATGAATTTTATATTAAGTTCGTTTTATATTTAATACAGTGTTGACATATAAATAAGAAAGTAATTTTTTTGTCTGCATGTTAATACTATTATTATTAAATTTAAAAAATAAATTTATCGTGAAGTTCACTTCATGCTAATTACTTCCGTTTAAACATATGTAACACTAAAATAATAATTATTGTGAATATATCAACACCAATTTTCCCACCTATACGGAGTATTTATTTGTTCCTACTTTGCAGTTGCAATTATTGTTTGCAAGGTACTCCCTCCATTCTTTTTCACTCTCTCCTCTTCTTTTTAGAAAGAGAAAATTATTCATTTTCATCCGTCGTTTATAAACTGACGAGAATATTTAAACAAACTTACTATGCGAATCAATATTTACGTGTAATTAAAAAATATTATTTTAAATAATTTGTTTACATTTTTATTAAATATCAAAGGGTAAAAATTCATGAAATTTACGACTTTTTTACCTTTTGATCGATGTTTAATTAATAAATGTGACAATACATTTTGAAACTAACTTTTTTTAATTACACAAACACTTGTTAACCTAGTCAATAATTTATGACATGACATATTTAATTAAAAGCAATTGAAAATAATTAAAGTTTTGATTAGTTGATTGCAAAGATTAAAAGAAGAATGAATGACGAACGTTGAAGTGAGATAGCTAGCTTGTGGGGCTGTGGCTTAGAAATAGGAAGATGGCTGAAGAATGGGATACTGGCATACTGCATATTGACGCCTTTCATTTTGCAGGGTATTAGTTAGTTAGTTTATTTATATATAAGCCTAATTTCTTTTTTCGCATGACCGGTGGGTGGCCATGTGAAGACTAAGCATTCATGAATCCTATGAAATTGGTGAGCCCCACGTAACATTTGGATCTCCCAACAGCTGTGATCTGTTTGTGGAGGCCGAGGTTGGGCTCCATTTCTACATTCAAAGAATGATCATGTTTGTCCCGTAATTATAGGCTATAGAGACACAGATATATGGATTCATTGATAGCTAATACAGCTTAGCTTAGCTTGCATGCATCAAGTATATATATATATATATATATATATATATTGAATCAATCAGCCTTGTAAATTGAAGATTATATTTACAACAGATCGTTTCACAAGGTTGAAACACTTGTACATGTAGTATTGTGTATTATATATAATATATATATATATGCCTCCCCAAAGATTTTATTTGTCCGTCAACGACTTGGATTCTTCGTCGTTAAAAAAAAATTATTGGCATTAGTGGGCCTCGTCCGCAGTTTAATTTGTGAGCGTCCGTCATATTAAACTGCGGATGAAAATACTATTTAACTGTTAAATCAAAAATTGGACGGATTAGATTTGTTGGGGTAATTTTTAGAGAGAGTGGATGGCGGGTTGCAATGCGGTAGGACATGCATGCAGTAGGACAGTACTACCGATGGATCATCAATCGAGTTTGCAGAATATGATCATTCAGTACCATAAAAAAAACTGCATGTACTATTTTCATCAAAATAAAATTATTTTTTAGCATCTCTGTGAGTATTAGAAGAAGACAGGTACCCTACACCAGCTCCAGCTCTCAGAGATCAACAAATTTAACATGATGAACTCATTTTGTGCAACTGTTAGCATATATATACTATCATGTCAATTTATACTATCATCTAAAACACGGAATTCACTTTGTGATAATTAAAACTACGTACCTCCTATCTGCAAAACAGTCTCTTTTCACCTTTTTCCTAATAAATTAAATTTGCAAAATTCTGAAATATAAAACTGATATGAATTTATTTAATTCTGATTAGTATTATAGCTAATATTGTAAACTAAGCTACAACTATTATGCTAAAAAAAATGTTATATCAATATTTAAAATAAATTCACATTAAATTTTAAATTTTTTGCAAATAATTCTGAATAAAGTCAAATAAAACTCTCTTTTTTTGTAAAACCGAAGGGAATAACAAATAGAATGAAAAACGGAGGACTTATGTTGGTGATCAAATCCTCACCGTTTTACGGAACGAATAAAATATTACTATAAGGCTAAATACAGTTTAAAGTATGAAGTATCATCATATTTATGATTAAGCCCCAAAGAATTTGGACTTACACTTTACTACATCAAGTGTCTAATTTGATACAATTTAGCCCCCAATTTTTGAATTTGGCCAAAATTTGCCGGAATACCTAATTTTCCGGCCAGATAAGAATTGTATACGGTTTGACCGTATAGAATACGGGCTAATAACACTTATGTTACATCAAGTACCACTAAATTCACAATTTACTACATCAAATACCTAATTCATATAAAATTTGTATAAATACTTTTAAATCTGTATAAATGCTTTTAAATAATTATTATATGTTAAATTATTAAAATTAAATATTAATACAAAGATTACCAAATATATTCTTTTATTTAAAAATTTAAAAAAGACTTGATCACAAAAAAAATCTATAAACTTTTAAACAATTGACAAAGTGCCCAAAATTAAATTAATTAAATAACACCCTTTTTATATTGGAAGATCATACAAAAGGAGGAAAAAATTGAAGAAAAAAATGACCCATTTGCTCTTTCTCCTCTAATCTTCCTCTTCCCTAATCCTTCAAATTGTTTTGTTCTTTCAAATTTGGAAATTTCAACGCCTTAGATTTGGAAAGTGAGTTGTTTTTATTTAGTTAAAAGATTCTTCAAACAAATAATAGTTAATTTGTTTATCCAACAACACTTTTTTCCCGTCCGTTTTCCATTTTATTCTTCAAACTAGCAGTAATTAATACATATATTGTATTTATAAAAATATTTAAAATTGTATCTATAATTTAACAAATTGTATGTATAAATTTTACAACTTAAATCTTGTAAATTATAAATTACTAGTAATTGTCCGTGCCTGAAGGCACGGCGTAACGAAATCCTCCCTTTCTCTCCGTTTCAACAATCTGAAAATTAGAATGAATCTGAACCGTCCTAATTCTTTCCAGCCCAAATTAATTAGAATGAATCTGAACCGTACTTATTTCACAACAAAATTGGTGAAATGTTATACTCCCTCCGTTCCGTACTTATTTCACAACAAAATTGGTGAAATGTTATACTCCCTCCGTTCCTTAATATAGATCGTTTTAGACATGTGCACAAGAATTAAGGAAATAAATGAAAAGCATTAACTACACTATCAATTGTCTATAATATCCTTCACCTCACTTATCTCATACTCTCTCTATGATAAATATGGATAAAAAATTAGGTGGAGTAATAAGGGACAATTTGGAAAAAACAGTGATCAATTCTCCTAGATAACCACAAACGACAAATAATTAGGAATAACAAAAAAAATCTAAAACGACTTACATATAGGAATGGAGGGAGTATCTGGCAATAAAAAGTAAGGGTGCAAATTATCCGAGTATTAATAGAAAATTATAATTTGTGGAGGTTTGAATAATTTATCGAATTTTAAAATTTACTTATATTTAAATTATTTATATTTCGAATCGAGTTCCAATCAAATTTTTAATAAAACGAATACAAATCAACCCGAACTATTTCATCATTTTACGAGCTTAATAAAAATCTCCGAGGTTTTGAGTATTTTGAGAGGATGAAAGTCCAGGAAATGGGATCCCAACTAGAGTTGCTGCCAGGGCATCCGTCTTTTTGGAGCCAAACAAAAACAGGGCCTTAACCAACTATTGTCGGGCCATCGTGCGGTTGCGGTTCCACGCGTTCCAACCCCATCCAATTCTTTCGGCTTTATTAGATAAATAGGAGGATGAAATAAATCTTTGCCATTTTGATTGTCTCCCTTTGATGTGATGTCACCTCCTTTTGTTTTGAATCAATCAATTGGTCAAAAATCAGATTCGTTTGTATCACCCTTTTAAAAGCTTTTTCAAGCCCAATTGGCCTCGATTCAATTTGGAGCTTAAGATCTTTACTCTTTTTCTTTCTTTCTTTTTTATCAAACCTTTCAAAAAACTGTAATTTGTTATATAATAAGATTAAAAAAATTACAATAAAAGAAATGAAATACTAAAATACCGTTATTTACACTATTATTTAAGTGATATATAAATAGTGAGCGAGTCTCGTCTCGTCTCTATGAAAGAGACTCGTGTAAAAATATCATTTTAACATGTGAAAATATCAGTTTTCTTATTTAATTTTCATGCTTTTACTTGACAAAGACAACAAGACGTTTCAAAATTAGAAATACCAATTTTGAAATTTAATATGATATACCTCAAAAATCATATTGTATCTCTAATTTTAAAACGGACGGAGTATTAGTTTAAAAAGATTATAAACGGACCCTAATAACAATTGTAATAAGGTAATCAAATTGAAGCATTTGCATTTCTAAAAGCAAGAAATACGCTCGCATTCCACACCTGTTTACTGGCTCCCATTTTGTCTTTATGGCATTATAACTAACGGGCCCATCTACAGGATCCTTTACCCTGGCCTGCACCTTGGAAAAGAAAAGAAAACAAGACGAACTAACAATGTCAAGTACTAATGTAGCAAATGAGGCAAACCCAGCAAAGAGGAGAAATTCCTTCATCATTTTCTCTAGTCCCACAAAATTAATAAGCACAAGGTACACCAGTCATCTGATATCAATTACATTCACAAACATTTATGTGTGCATAATACCGTTGTACAATTGTCTGGCCATCATCAAAATTAATGATGGTTTCAGGATACTCGTATCCACAACAGTAATTGCCTAACCAAGACGGCTCTAAGATGATCCAAAACACAATGACTCCATCACGATTTGAGGGTCCTATGATAAAGATTTTAACCACTGCCACGTTTATAATGCTCTCTGATAAACTTTTCTGCATAAGATGGGTATTTATGTCGAACGTATGCTCGAATACACTTCTGGTAGGAGAAGTCTATCCATCCCCCATCAGTTCTTAGTACAAATAGGCACCTGGACTGTCTAAACTGTGGATGCTGATCAACCTTCACCAAGAAAGAAAAGATTTTAGAGCTTGTTAGTGGACTAATAATAACTACTACATCCTGATTTAACCTTCTAGAAATGTAGATTCACATAGTACTATTAAGCAGGAATATATTTTAAAACATTGTAATGATCTATTGTATCAATCCAGTCAGCAAAGTCTATCTACTGATCTATATACATAATGTCATGTTAGCCAAGGATTTTACTAGGCTCATCGAGAGAACAGCTCATCCAAAGTAAATCACAGACCAAGATCCCTTTTTCTCTTGGAGTCATTTGTGTTAATAAGGGGCCTAGGGGGTACAGTAACCAAGTATCCGAAACAAGAATAATCAGCATTGTGTTAGTGGAGATGTGTGATTGTGTGGAGTGTATAATGATGGGTGCTTTGAAAACCTGAACTTGTATAAGGTGTCTGTGCATGTCAAGGCTACGGTGATGAATTATGCGGATGTGATGATGATAGTAATGAACCACAGGAGACATTTTTGGGATAGGGAGTTAGAGGAGATTGACTCTTTGCTGCTTCTTATGTGAGAGATTGAGCTCCTTGAGGTGAAATGCATTCACTATGGCAGAGAAGCAGAGGGTGCTTAGCTTTCTCATTTAAGTCTTACAATGCTAGTCTCTACAGAAGTTAAACTAGAGACTATACTCGAAACTGCAGGAGTGCCTCAATAGATTTGTTTTTTTCTCTTGGTTCTTCATGATTGTGACATTTTGAGGCGCAAGTTTATTGTCAAAGATCTGCTGGCTCCTTGCGTGCCAACTAGAATTCCCATCAGACCCATGGAATTTTGTTTGTTTTTCATATAAATGGGTAATCCTTCAGAAATTATTTTAACATAATTTATAACTAAATTATAACATTGCTGTATACTTTTAAACAACATTCATATATATAACTACATAATCTGCCCGAACACCCACAGGGGCTTCCAGTCTCTTCTCTGGAAGCCAAATTAAAAATAATTTCCAAGACCTGAACTTGTAGGGGCATTAGCCTGGTGGAACAATTTGTAATTAATTACGAAGGTCATTTCTATCCACTTGATGGGATAAGGAAAAAGATATATTTGACTCGACAAAATTCATTTGGAGAATGGATATTGGATGCGTGTTTTAATGGTTAATGGATATGTCGATATATATGGACTCTAAATTAGGGACTGAGGTATTGCAGGCAGTATGCATATCAGACATCAACAGGGCTTATATAATATGCTTGCATGATGTCCGGGCCTTGAGAATTCAGAAGATGTGATAACCTATCCAGAAAAAGAAATATTGGGTATTCTAAACCTTTTGGGACGGGGATGGGCAGTCCCAATATGAGTTGATAAAATCAGCCAACATTCAGGAAACATTTCAAGTTTGGTATTAGAAAAAGGTATTAGGAATGATATGAATATATATACACACACACACTAACATAATTCTTTTAAACAAAAGACTGGGTATATAAAAAAAATTAAAGAATACTGGGGGGGAGCGGGAAAAGGTGGTTTAACTTAAATTGGCGGAAATGGCTGTCTAATTAGATTACCTGAAACTGGCGGACAACGCTACAATAGTCTGAAAACGACGACTCTTACTCCAAAACCAAAGCTTTTAGGAATGAAATTGATTTAATCACTTCAATTTCTCCTGATCAAATGGTTCATAGACATAAATGGAAGAAGCATTGTTCTTATGTGCGTATTTGAGGTCCAAAACTGGGAATTTGCAATCATGTTTGTGATTTTGCAGAAGTAGCACCAGCTAAAATGTTTACTAGTTCTGCAAATCCATCAAATACTACAAAGATCAATTTCCCCACCAATCAAGTTTGATTTGCAAAATATATAAGATAACTAGATTGTTGTTAGAGTTGTACACAGTATGCTAAGAAAGACTGCATCAACCACAAGCAGTTAAAACTTAAGGGTGCAGTGATAATGACTATGTTTCATAGACTGATACTTGGACAGAAGGTATCTTTGTTTAACCAAATAGGCAAATATATACTTGTGCATAGACTTGAGCAGAAATGTTAACAATTTTTCAACGTACCCCAAACACTTTATGTTGCAAGTTGTAATGTTGACAAAATTAAATTGATCATGACTAACATGCAAAATGAACTTGCACAAAACAACGATTACAGCATCAAAAACTTAAATAGAGCTTAGATTTGCGATAAACTTAAAGAAGTTAAGGAATAACTTCATTATACTATTGTGCAACTCACCATGATAGAATCAAGTCCACATCCAATTTTATCTTCAGAATGAGGATGATAAGCTAGAAGCTTCTCTACCACTATTTTCTCATCTTTTAGTGTAAGACGTTCTCCATCCATATACCTGAAGGCAAGAAAAGCATTCAATATATTGAAAAATCTTTAGACAATGCATTCATAACTGGAGCAAAAATTTCTAACTCTAGAAAAGAAGAGAGCACCGAAGTTACATTAGGCCAAGATTGACAACCCTGATGTGAGGCAGAACAAACCAAACAAACTTACAATAACTCCACAAAGTAGAAGTGACTAGGTTATGTTAGTTAATTTAGGTACAAGATTACAACATACACAAGTAGATAACACTTCAAACTTCGGGACAGACTTGAGATAAACATGCATAGCAATTTTCCCAGGGGGCCAGGAACATAACATGGCTTGCTCAAACATAATATAATTTTATAACTAAAAATTGACACTCCATAATATAAAATTCCCTTTTGCTCCTTGTTAACTTTTTATATTTATGTATTTAACATAAAAAATGTTGTGTATTTATAATTGAAGTCGTAATTTCTTTTAGCTAAGACTTAACAGAAATAAAAAATAATATTTAAAGGCACTTATCAAATTACATAATCTTTAGGTGCCTAGAGCAAAATTATTAACTTTTTTAGGGCTTATTTTTTTCCTTCAAAATATATGGCTAGCTTGGGCCCTCCAAGGCCCTAAAGGCCCTGCATCCCTGTTTACTAGGAAGCTTCAAGGTAGATTAAGAGCACATGAACTTGCAATTCAACATTCCAAAATACATTTTAACAATATAGAATTAGCACTAGCAATCAATATAGCATCTCTACAAGCTAACCAAATAAAAACCTTGTATACGTTATCAATTCTTATAAGAAATGAAGAAGTCCATGCCAGTGAAGGCCAACTAGTGCCAGAAAACAATTAACATTTGTACAACATCGACCAACATCAGTACATGACATCCCCAACCTAGAGTAGTCATATTTTGCTTAATTGTAACCGAATAGTTTTTCACCACTACTTATCCCCGTCTCTGAAAAACTTTGAGAAGATTACAATAGACTAATCAAGTTCTCACCCAACCTGTGTCTATGCATACATCATTACATGGAAATAATTTTTCTCATGCACCTCTATAGACCAAAGAGGACAAAAAAATCGTAATACTCGGTCTACATTTAAACATGTGGGATAGAATGAATTATTTATACGTAACCCAACTATCGAGTGTATCAATAACATGACTTTTAAGTGGACTTATGGTGGGCCAAAATGACCCACATGCTCTTAAGAAATTGGAATGAGCGTTCAACATCCCAATAGTATACAGATCCAAATATTTACAAATGGTATCAAAGCCAACTCAATACTAGGACAGTATGGTGCTCTACAAGTCACCCATGAGAGGGCATGTAAAGCAGAATTGTGGTGAATATCGTGGGGCGGGTAGGTAAACAATAGAGAATACGCATTCCACATCAGGGGTGATGTGGTGAGAGTAAGCCTAATTGGTTTGACAAGGTTGTCAGAGGTTTAAGTGAGAGATAATGTAATATCCATGTCCCAAATCAAAACAATCAGAAAGAATTGGGCTCGAATTGTAAAAATATTGTCAGAAAGCTGATTATAACTGAGAAATTAACTTGAAAACAAAACTTTGTAGGTAACTACTTATATAATTCTCAGATCATAATATGTTCAAGTTCAGCTAAGATGAAGTTGGTTGTTTCAATATATTCCTTATATGCTTATAACTCTTTTTATACTAGAGTTGGTCACTTTATATTGCAGAAGTAATTCATTCCAAAAATTTAAAGGCCTATAATTATATATAAGTACTCCGTGCTAATATTCACCAATTCAACCACGTCAACTTATCCAAATATCACACATCCGCGCATCAAATTGAAATATACGAAGTGATTGCAGAACCCAGTATTAAACTTAGAAGACTAGTATACTCCAACAAAGACTCTATCAGTAACATTCATATCAATAAATAGTATTAGTAACATTCAACATAAAGAAATCTGTCAGTAATCACGCGTTTCTATCAGTAACATTCAACATAATCCACTTTTGACACAAGATATCTCACAATAATTTCTACAGTACCCTCTTAAACCACAAAGAAATTTGGATCTCCCTATGTGTGTGCGCGCGCAAAGTATTTTATTAAAAAAATGTCAAATCTCAAAAATTCTCTATCCCTAGTAATGCTATGGTAGTTGACGTCCTGATTAAAATTCAATCCTGATTTAAATCTTCACTTATAAAACACTAGTTTATAAAGTAGCAATACAAACTCAAGAGTTCCTGTGCCAAATTGGTTATATGTGATTAGACAAAATGACACTTTTCCATCATTAACATCGAAATACACCGAGACCAGACAGCACATTCTGATATATGCATATTCGTAAATTATGATAGAACTTAAAAATAAGATAATAGATGTGATAGGTTTTCGTTACCTATCAATAAAGTATAAGGCAAGCACAAATACTCAAGGATAGATTTTTTATAATTAATATGAATGCTAGAATTAAACAGAAACAAATGACAAAACCCTAAACTCATAATCAATGAATGGGATTTCAAAGCGAGAGAAATTCTCAAATGAAACCTCGAAGAATGAATAATTTCTTTAACGAGAAGAGTGATGGGCTCGATGTCTTTGAGTATCTCCTCTTCTTTATCTTTCCATTTCCTATAATCTGGATCATCTATCCTCCGGTAACTGGGTCGCTCTCTGACTCGAAATTGCGGCATGGCCTGCGCCGCAAAGGATAAGTTGTCGTCCGGCAGAGTCAACTCGGCGGAAGTGGACGACGGCCGACGTGTGAGTAAGCTGAAGGCGACGGCGAGTCTGTGGTGTTGAAGCCGGAGGCAGAGGATTGGGACGCCTCTCACAAACAGTGGAGCAGCCATTTGTTAACTGCCAAGTAGAAAAGACTACACTTTTACTTTTTGATTCGGTCGATTACGGACTTGGGGTGATGTGGCTGCAAGCTAGGCATTTTTAGAGTAACGCTACTATCACATAAAATTATCATATAAACGTCATATACCGTTGACGTAATAGTATGTGATTTATTATTGACATGATCCATTTAATTTAATAATAAATCACATACCATCATATAATATTATGTGATATTTATGTGATGGTCTTTATGTGATAATAGCATTATTTGTATTTTTAATTGGCTGAGAAAAATATTCAAGCTAAGCATAATTGTTTAGTCAAATCTCAGTCACACTTTTAATCTTTTATTCATCCACTTAATATATATAATTCTATTAAATTTCGGCCAACATGATAGCAACACAAATTTACTTAACGAAAATAAAAAATAAAAAATAAAATCGATAATATTACAACCGCTCAAATAAATTTCTTTGGACCAACCTTATTTCTCATCTTGGTAGACTTAAATCGATCTTCACTAAGAGCCCGTTCCGAAATGACTTATTTTGAAATGATTTATAAATTAAAATAAAAAGTGATTCATAAGTTGTTCTAAGTTGTGACTTACAATTAAAACCGGTCGGCATCAATTTAATTTATAAGTTATGAAGGTCTTCGGCTCATAATGACTTATAAGTTAAAATAAATGTAAAGATTATTAAAAAGGACAATAATAAAAAAAAAAGACAAAATAGAAGAGGGACAAAATAGACATTACATTTGATAAAACTAACTTATTTTAAAATGACTTATAAGTCATTTTTAAATAAGTCACAAATAGTTACTTATTTTTTTGACTTAAAACTCAACTTATAAGTTAAAAAACAAATAGTTGTCAAACATCTTAATAGCGAAAAACAACTTATAAGTTGATTTGATCAACTTATAAATTGTTTCCCAATAAGGCCTTTATATTAAACTTTTTAAAAAAAAAGTATGTAAAAAACACTTGTTATCTTAGACCTCGCTTAGTTACAAGGTCATGGAACCTAGTTTACAAGTTTAATTAATGCTAAAGACACGAGTCATTATACAAATATTTTATAAATTGTTGATGTGACATACTCTACATTAGCATATTGATACAAATGTTACGATGTGGGATTGGTGTATTAAAAATTCTATCACTTAACTACTTGATGTCTTCGTTAGGTTAAACACAAAGTCGCATAATATCTTTGTCTCTCTATTCATTGTAGGATAATCCCAATGGCTCAGTCACCTTCGTGCCCCTACCTCCAGTTTTCAAAAGTTAATTCTGATAACATATGTAACAACTCGAGTCCAAACTAAATCATAACATACGAAAGCGTTTTCAAAATAATATTTTTTTTGGGATTATTTAAGTTCATTATAAGCTTATCCAAAAAATTATGATTAAAAATATTTGTGATAACAAAATCCTTATATGCATATTTAAAATAGGGTATTCTTAACATGTGTCATAAAGACACATGCTAAGCACGAAATATAATGGATGGACAATGAATTCAAGAGATAGGGTCCACTGAAATATAATTTTTAAATGTATATGGTCCCACTGAAATATTATTTTAATTATATTTCAGTAGGCCCCATCTTTTGAATTCGGTGCACATCCATTGAACTCTTTAAAATACCACGCACGTTAAGGTATCATGTGAAACTGAAGTGTTACAAAACTGTTGCAGATAACGTCTCTCACCAATTATTCACGTTCACAACAAACACAACCATGCTCCCTCCGTACCATAATAAGTGATGTTTTAGAGTTGGGCACAACCATTAAGGAAATGATGGTATAACAGAAAATATAGTATCATTTGTCTATAATACCCTTTGTGTTAATAAGAAAAAAAAGAGTTAAAAGCATCTGAGTACTGAAGTAGGAGTAATGAGGGATAATTTTGAAAATATTATAATTAATGCTTTTAGATTTTTTAAAACATCAAATAATTTGAGATAAATAAAATCACCTAAAATATTATTTATCATGGGACGGAGTGAGTATTATTTTTTTGTAGCATATGTAATCCAAACCGCTACCAACAAACAATTAAACAAACACAAAAAGCTAAATTATTCAAAAAGATTTAAAAATACCAAAACAAACTAAAAACTTTACAAGAATATACCAGCTAAGCACACGCAGTACACGTGACGGAGAACTGAAAAGGGGTATGGAAGCTCTCTGGTATATTTTTTTCTGTACAGACAAATGTTGGTATATCCAACAATAATGACCTGGAAATGTTCCAATAAGCTCGTTAAGCTTAACATATGCTTTTGAGTTTTGGAAGAATTTTTTTTTAAAAAAATTAAAATTAAGATGCAAAAAGAATAAACAGAAAATTTATAAATTTTCTTTCTTATTATTACTGTTTATTTTTAAATTATTATTTTAACCTTATAGTAAACTATTAAATTTGTATATAAAAGTTAGAATATAAATGAAAATTATCAAATAATATTTATGGAACTTATTTTTACGAGTGAGATTTTTAAAAAATATTAAAATTTTCTTGTAAAAATAACAGTTCACAAATATATTATTTAATTTTGGTCTAACTTTTGGGCGAATTACTTTAAAATGAAAAATGACTAATTTTTTGTGTGTTTTTCTATTCGTTCATAAAATACTCAAAAATAAAAGAATTAAACAAATTTTATTTTATTTTAATTTTCCCTTCTCGTGTCTTTCCTTTTCTACCCATTATAAAACTTAAAAATCCATCCTCATGGCATGTACACGAGTCATGAGGTTGTCCCCGCCAGAAAATAGAATGGTAATTTCATATTTTAAAAGTAAAATGATATTTTGAACATTAAAAATATTATTTCCGGTATAAAATGGTCATACATTGTGTACATCATACTGAAGATAGTACTTCTAGGGCTACAAAATACCAATATCCTCTTCCTTTTTTCTTTTTTTTTTTTAAAGATAGAACTTTATTTTATAAAAGTAACATGTATATGATATACCCCCAGAAAATCCGTGTGTTAAATCCGTGTGTGTGGCACAAATGATGAACGGGAGAGGGAGAGGGAGAATAGAGGGGGAGAAAAACGAGGTTTTAGGTTAAGTAAGCTTCGCCGGGGATCCGTTGTACGGTGGCCGTGAATGGGCCAGTCAGCTTCGACTGCCGCACGGCCGAAGACCAAATCAATGGCCGTGATCTCACCGACGCAAGTCAAAGATCACTACTCGACGTTCTACGAAGTGCCCGACGAAGATTCCGACGACTATTCCTCGAATATTCCCGATGAGTGCTTGGCTTGTATTTTTCAGTCGCTCGGATCCGGTGATCGGAAGCGATGCTCTCTCGTTTGTCGCCGGTGGCTTCGGATCGAAGGACAAAGCCGCCACCGTCTTTCTCTCAACGCTCAGGCGGACCTTCTCTCCTTGGTACCCACTCTCTTCTCTCGGTTTGATTCCGTCACGAAACTAGCTCTCAGATGTGACCGTAGATCTGAAAGCATCGATGACGGAACGCTCATCTTAATCTCTCTCCGGTGCCTGAAACTTACTCGCCTCAAACTCCGAGCCTGCCGTGGATTAACCGACGCCGGACTCTCCGAATTCGCTAAGAATTGCAAATATCTGAAAAAGCTCTCGTGTGGATCCTGCACTTTTGGTGCTAAAGGTATGAATGCCTTGCTTGACAATTGCACATCGCTGGAAGAATTATCTGTCAAACGACTCCGTTGCAGTCCTGAAGGAGAAGCAATTCAGCCTATTGGTCCTGGAGTTGCTGCATCTTCGCTCAAAACAATATGCTTGAAAGAGCTTTATTTTGGACAATGTTTCGGTCCGCTTATAATGGGTGCCAAGAATTTGAAAACTTTAAAGCTATTTCGATGCTCGGGTGATTGGGATAAGCTTCTGGAAGAAATCACTAGTCGGGTCATCAGTTTAGTCGAAGTTCATCTTGAGAGGATTCAGGTTAGTGATACAGGCATTTGTGCACTTTCTAATTGTACAAATATTGAAATATTACACCTTGTGAAAACTCCTGAATGTTCAAATTTGGGGCTAATGTCTGTGGCGGAGCACTGTAAACGCCTCCGGAAGCTTCACATTGATGGGTGGAAGACGAATAGGATTAGTGATGAAGGCCTAGTTGCTGTTGCCAAACACTGCCCTAATTTGCAAGAGCTTGTTCTTATTGGTGTCAATCCTACGCGTGTGAGTATAGAGCGGTTGGCTACGAATTGCCAGAGCTTAGAACGATTGGCATTGTGTGGAAGTGAGACTGTTGGGGATGCTGAGATTACGTGCATTGCTGCCAAGTGTGTTGCATTGAAGAAGCTATGCATTAAGAATTGTCCGGTGTCTGATCATGGTATGGAAGCTCTTGCTGGTGGTTGCCCTAATTTGGTTAAGGTCAAGGTTAAGAAATGTAGAGCTGTGACTTCTGAGGGTGCAGATTGGTTGAGGTCCAGTAGGGTATCACTGGCTGTTAATTTGGATACTGCTGAAACTGAAAACCAGGAAGCTGTTGCTAGTGATAGTGCTCAGGAAGTGATTGGAACTGAGAATCTACCAGGAACTGCCCAAGTTGTGGGAAATAATGTTGCATCAAGCAGTACTGGTCGCTCAACTTCGTTCAAGGCTAGATTAAGACTTACTGCAGGGAGAAGTTTAGTGACTTCCACACTCAGAAGGTGGTCTAGCTTCAGTGGCAGTTCTGGACATAATCAGAGAAGGTCTTAAGCAGGATTGAGTTGAACAATAGAAAAGAAAAGAAAAGAAAAGTAAAAAGGCTCTTGGTCTGTTTGCATTATAATCAATTGTTTGCTTTCATCATTTCATCCTCTGTGTAATTGACTTTCTATGATGTTTATGCCTTTCAAAGTTAATATTTGCAGTTGGCAGTTATGCTAAATTTGTTTGCTGTTTTATTTTATTTTATATCTTACTCATGTGAGTAGTTCTTTTTTATTTTGCAATTCTCCTTTTAATGTTAGATTATAAAATAAAAATTGGAAGAGGTATATGTTAGAGCATTTACTTTAGATTCAAAATTGAGCCATAACATCGAATAATGGTAGTTTTTGAACATCTTGCTAAGAGGTTTCTAGTAACTTAGCTAGTGTAATAGCTAAGGCATGATGTTTCTAATTATATATATGCTACTATGCAATTTAATGTGAAATCCAACTGTATACTGCGAAGGCTTTTGTAGTCTGCAGGAAGAAGAGAATATGTTTATTCATCTGGTTTTGCGGTATTGGTTGTCTGTCTACTCTTATAGCTGATTACCCAACTAGTCTGATTTTTTTAGGCAAATGGGATGGTATATTGGACTTACTCATTTGTGAGTTTTGGTCGTAGTAGTAAGTGCTAAGTTAGTATTTGTTCCTATTTAGTTGACCTTGCTTTGTTTGGGAAATTTAGTTTGGTTGCGGACTGCGCATGGTTCTATGGCATTCAGTTATGGTGTTATTAGGCTCATTGGATACGATAGAATATAGAGAAATGGTTGACTTTGTAATCTTGGAGCCTGTGTTTGCTTACAGTGTTTAACAAAACTTAAACTATCAGCTACATGCAAATTTTCAGTTTCCCTGAAAAATTGCATGGATTCTGATTTCTTGTATTGCCTACTTCTCTCTCTCACACACCCGCAGCCACACACAGAGATATACGTTCACTCACTCACTCACTCACTCACTGTCAAATTCCTTTGTTTCCCGATATGTTGTTGGAGAATCCACATGCGACTTACACCTTACTGCAGGAGAAGTTTATTGGCAAGTATTGGTTAGAAATGAAAAAAGGAAGTATGTATTGGTCTGTTTAAACAAGTCTCTATTTATGCTTCTTCTGTCCTTCCATCTTCTCCTTATTGACTTAATGTTCTGCTTCTGCCTTGAAGTTCAAATTCATGTTCGTCTTCACTTGTATTATATTCGTCTGAAATGTTGACTCTTCAGGTTTATATTAATTTTAACATGAGAATATGAAGAAGGATACGCCACGAATTTATTTATATTTGCTAATGGTTTATGACACTAAACGAATGGTACTTCATTTCATTCGTTAGTTAAAACAATGGCATAACTTCAGTGAGTAGAGAAATATGGAGAAAAGTGTGTGTTATGCGTACGAGGTTATATCCTTGAAAAAAAATATCCACATTTATGAATTTCATACGGCAAATGGAAAGCCAAGAAAGGATGGTAAAATGGTGAAAGAAGCATGATGTTAAACTATGTCTATTCTTCAATGCATACAAAGAGATGTCACCGTCAATTTTGTATTTTTTATAACCCGAAGCCTGAGCTTCACTCGCAGCAGCAAAAACGGAATCATGGCTGCAGGCAGAACCACCTCCAGAATCCAGCTTCGCTTCTCTACTCTGTTTTCTTCTCTTTCTTTGCAGGTGGCTTCTGGTATGCGATTATTTGACTTAAAATGGTGCCATTGGTAAGTATACCAATCACCGAGCCCATTAACACTACACAAAATCAATAAATAATGTAAATACACAAGTAAAGCGACTTCATCTATAATAACTCAGAAGATAACAAATAAGAAATAATACGGTTTGAAAGAAAGTGCAAAGCATTTTATTATTTTTGCTTTCCTAGAAGAGCTTTATTTTGAGAACGGTCGGCCGGATAGTAAGAATGTGACGACAAAAAAAGAAGAAGAAGAAGAAGCTCAACTCCAACTATATCACTTGTCTGTTCCGCCCAAGGTTATTTTCTGCTCTCTTCACTAATTTTTAACAAATTCACTTCACAGAACCCATGCCACCTCATCATTTTGGTTGTGCATTACACGGGACGCTCGCCATAGAAAATCTAATTTATTTTCTTTTAGTATTTTGTGTTAAATAACAGTTGGTCAAAAGTAGGTAAACAAAAATGGTAAAGGGGCTTTTGAGTAGAAAAATAGAAATGTAGCACACAGAATGTTCAGCGAAAAAACGCCAAAGAAAGTTGACCAAGGAAAATAATCGCCTTCATATTTCTCATGTGAGAAATATATGTGAGAATTTATAAAACACTGGTTTCTACTACCATCATGTTCGCCTTATATACTATAATTATGGAAACCTAAAGTTCAATGCAAAAATGGAACTAATGAAAAACAAATTTGAGACAACTGGTAACGAAGGATACCACTTGTTGGAGCTTTTTCCTGGACACTGGTAAAAACTCTTACTGCAAAGAAAAAGTAAATGATTTATGATTTCCTAATATTGACTTTTAAAATTAACCATACATACTGGTCCTTAATAAAGTGAACTAACCTGTGGAACCTGCAACATTCATTAAAGAGGTTAAAAAGCTGAGCTCCCCGGTACTTTTGTTCTGCTCAACCAAAAGTTTATTCATCATTAAACATAACTACAACTCACTCACATGCACATATACTTTTCTGTATTTTTGAAGAGTACTAAATGACATATATATAAACATTCGCCTACACATATTATTTGTTGTTTAAATGTCTCACAAACTACAATTGATGTAAAGTTCTGGTTTTCAAGATGACTATATGAATGAAGCATGGGAGTGCTCAATCTCCCCCTTATTTGGCAATTTAATTAAGTGGCAATAAGATTCAAAAAAAATTGTAGTAACACAAGTCAGAAGGGTTAATAATCTCATATCAGGAAAAAAGTGTGTTTTTTCAGAGGGGATCTATGGAAGTAGTATAACTATGGAATGCGAACCATATAGCTGATGAATCATAATTAATAAATCAGTAGGAAATAAATTAATAAATTATTAACTATTAAGCCTTTTGGGCATGGATTATTGAATTGCATCATCACAGATCCTAAGGATTATTTCTCAGCTCAGCTGGAAACATCTTAGAGTGGACTTCTTTTCCCAAATGCCACCTCAAGTTTGACTTGTATGGATACATCATCCAACATCTAATATAGCCGTTCAAAGGGTATCTCAATTTGAAGTCCACTTCCAGCCCCATCCTTCATTATCATTTCAGTTTAATACAACACCTCAGAAAGGCTGCAACTCGGCTTTATGTCTAATTTAATTTTCATACTTTTCCCTTCTCCTTCATAAGTTATTGGCTTTCATCCTAATCAAAAAGAGATTTAAAGGGTAGGAAGAACCTGCGACTACAATGCACATAGCACAGTGCTTTAGGCTTACCCATTAGAAAAAGTGGCACTATCTTACTTGGAACTTAACATAGTGCACTGGATGAAATATATATTTGGCCACTTGAGGCTTAAGAACATATAACAGATGATGTTGTTTTCTTCCTTCAAAGACAAAAGTCATCAAGTGAGAAGTTACCTTGAAGTTTTCCCAAATTTGTGGGACCCTTGCAAAGAAAAAAATTGCATGCTGGGATGCCTGAAACAAATCATTACACACGAGAAGCTTTAGAATTAAAATAGATCCTAGTAGACTGAAGAAAAGGTGTTGTGGATGTGTAGAAATATCATGTAGCAATAAGTTAAGGTGGAGAACATCCAGGATAAGAAAAAAGAATAATCAAGAGAATTAAGTATATCTGTATAGTTGCAATCCAGATAGCTAGTTCTGCCACTTACATACAGAGCTTCAAAGAGAATGGGATCAATTTGACCAGCTAAAATTGTCGGCGCCATACCACAATAACTGTATTATATTAGTGAGGAATTAAAAACTATATTTCTTACTCGCACAAAGAGAGTCACTCTCTTAACAAACATAAAGGCAATAGGTTAACAGTGTAGACTGAAAAACAAGCCAATAATAATCGACACCAGCAAGCAAGAAGGATACAGCAGTGCCCGAATCCATGTTGATGTTCCCATGGGTTGAGAAAAATAGTATATGATTCCTACTAAAACTATAGCTGTGCATCATATAAGACAGAGAAGTATTAGAGCCATAAGCAAAATGGAAAAACAGAATTATCAAGTTTAGTGAATGCCATATTAAGCTTTTAATGAACAAAACTAATGATAATACTCGGATAGTCGGATATAATGTAATTTAGATATGATTTGTGGTTTGCAATACTTCATCAGACATTTTTAAACTGAGCATGCTGAGTTTGGGCCAGTTGGATCTAATGGTCAAAACAAGTCACTGAAACAAATATCTAGGTTTAAGAATCTTCTGCATGATTTCTGAAACATTTTGATGTTGTTGGATCTATAATCGACCCGATAAAATATTAAGGTGGCCTCTGAGGCTTAAAGCTGCCACCATGTACATAAATGGGTTTTAAATATCAGGATTCAGGTCTGTGATCCATCAAAATTTCAGGAGAGAAAACTTAAATTATATGATCGCATCTTTCTGCCAATTTTTTTAATTCCCTACTTTCTTCTCTAAGATTAAGCACGGACTGTAGATTAGTCTGGGAGCCACTCCTGGCATTCCATCAATATGTATTATCGGTACTTATAAAAAAATTAAATGTTATATGGTGGTGTGGTTGCTCTAACAAAAAATGGAAGTTCAATGGATTTGAGAGTAATCGTATTGAGAAAAACCACAGATATTTTTATGTTCCAGGGAGAAAAGGTCAGACATAAGAATGGAAATTTATGCGAAGACAAGAGATAGAGCAACCAAAATATACCTTGGATCAGAAGAAATGCCAACTCCCCATATGCTGAAAAGGGGAGTCCTTTGTGTAGACAATATGCCAAAGCAATGGTATAACCAATTACCTCAAGCTCGAAGGCTACAACACTAAGCCCTCTAACACTTTTGTGTTTCAATATTTTTAATATCTGCAAAGAGGAACATAAGCATAGAATAACAGATCTATGAAGTTCAACTTAATTATTTAACATACTGACGGCCCAAGAAGCGCACTCCTGCAACACAGTCAGCAGCTAGGCATACAACACATCAAGGATATAAACATCTAATTTCATTGCAGATGACCAAGTTTCACCAGTCAATAGTGCCTTACATATTTTACAATTATGTTTATGAGCAGGAAATACCCCCATTAAGTCGGAACTGCTATTACACAATGCCTTTAAAATAAAATTTAATCTGATCATAAAAACTAAAAACACAAGGCCTAATATGACCTAATACTGTAAGAGAAGTACAAACTACAGAAGTTTCTCCTTTTCTTTATATAACATTTGTATTACTTTCTTGCCGTCCCAATGGGACTTGTTTTGAAGCCTAACAGCACATTGATGGAACTTGTTCTGTAAAAAGAGAGAGGGGAAGATCTCAGTGGGGCAGTGCCGGGGGGGGACCTCATTAAGGCTTTAGTAAGCATGCCATAAGGATGTTCTTAACATTACTGGAGAAAAGATGAAGACAAAAACTCTTGATCTTTGAAGATTAGAGCTTAGGAGCTTAGGTGCCTAGGTGGTAAAGTACTAAGATTTCCTTAGATCCTGTAATTTCAAACTAAAACTTACGCAAGCACTCTAGTTCTGAGGTTCAAACGCTTTCATTAGATAACATAACCTTTTGTATATGATCTTATAGGGTAAATACTTTCATTGAAAAACTATGTGCTTGTTTCTGTAGCTTATGTGGATCAAATTATATATTGCAGCTCAAAATAGGCTGGTACTGTAGTGTTTAGTGCAGGTTATAGGAATAAGCTATAATCAGATTATAGCATAAAACATGCATAGCCCACAAGAGTTCCTCACAAAGATAGATTACACAGTAATTTAATGAATTCCCGAACTTTCAAGAATACTCTCAAACGAATTATTAAAAACTCATGATATCCCTAAATAATCTTATTGTCAATAATCTGAATCTCAAGCTGATTACT
The DNA here is from genome assembly GCA_020205555.1 of Panax stipuleanatus. NCBI lineage: Eukaryota > Viridiplantae > Streptophyta > Magnoliopsida > Apiales > Araliaceae > Panax > Panax stipuleanatus. The sequence goes on along the minus strand of CM035125.1, from coordinate 186,272 downwards.
TCATTATAAATAACATACTACTACAAGTAACTATTGGCAGAGAGGAAAATTATGAGATGGTACTCTTAACTATCTTTTGTTATATCGTCCCAATATATTTGTTTTTCTTATTTATATAAGCTACTGTATCAGAACATCGAGAACCTCCAACTTCTAGCTTTTAGTACAGTAGATTCATGTAAATTAATAAAGATTCTGCTTTAGGTACTGTTGGATTTTGGATATTCAAATGGGGCGCCCACCAAGAATATCTTAATGTTATTCACCAAGAGCCAAACTCCTATGCTTAAACAAAAGCAATCAGTATAAATCCCAGTTTTTTCAAAATCTATTTTAGGCAGCTCCCCGAACACCAAAAATAACCAGATCCCAGGATCAAAGATCTAAGTTTTACTCATTATTAAAAACATCCAAACAAAAATATTAAAAAAATCAGCCAACATGAAAATCACAATTATACCCATTACAAAATGGAAGGTGGGTAATCAAAGGTAATTATTACCTGAGGGAGTTTGACAGTGGTAGAGGCGGCAACGATGGCGTAGCCAAGGAGCTTGGATATGAGCGGAAGCAAGCAATCCTTTTCTGGAAACTTGCCGTTGCTCAGGGATCCAAACGCACAGCTGAAATCCATCCCCAGAAACTGCATCGGAATTTTGTCCATGATCCCAATTGCCACCACAAAAAACCCAGCTATATATGATAATCACCCAGAAACTGAAATTAAGATCTGCTGGGATGAAGAATTAAAGAAAGCCAATTGGGTATATTTGGGATTGGGAAATCTATGAATAATAAAGGGTAATTGGAGGCGATTTTTGAGAATCTTTGAAACAGATTGAACTCGGAAGAAAAGCAACGTATGCTTCTCTCGGATTTTGACTTGGATTCGAGACTCTGTTCGAACCAATGATTATTTAAGGTTAATGTGAAGTGGATACTTCATACTCGTACTCCTACCGGAATTAATGTAGTGGGCTGTTTGTCTGGAAACTGGATCTTTAAACTTTGAAGTGCGTAACCCTTTAGCCCATTAAATTACAGAAGAAAAATAAAAGTTAAAAACTACTACTAATACTTAGTAAACAACGACTTATTTTTTATTTGCTCATACACATAATTACAAATGCAATTTTAAATGTTTCTCTTTTAATTTGAATAAAAAATAAAATTATTTACGTTAATAAAAGCATTCAACACGTCTATGGGATTTGATAATTCGTATTAGTTAAGAAACTATTTAAAAATCATACGTACAAGTGAAATGACCTCCTTAATAATATTAGAAGTACTCAAATAAGTGAAATTACCAAAAAACTCAAATTAATGAAATTATATTCACTCTGTATATTTGAAACTCGAAAAAAAATGATAAAAAATATCTTAGCAAAATATATATAGTTAGAGTCATGTTACATATGACGATAAATTTATGTAAACACAAAATAGCGACTAATGTGCACGTATAAAATAAATAGGAATTAAGAAAGACTCAAACTTAATTTATTTGATCTTTATTGCTTATAATTTCACTTGAGTCGCAATTCAACTCGTCATAAAATTGTCTGACACAAATAATTTTTCATCTAATTATTTTACTTTTAAAAAATCTAATATAAACAACAACAATAAAACATAATGTAATGAATAAATATTTTTTGTGTTTGTATTTCCGAAAATTTCAAATTCCAAACATGCAACAATTTATGTTTGAGGAATTTTGGGTCATGCTCCCTATGTCTTTAATAGGATAGGATGAGCAAAATATAAATTTTACACATGTTAAGAAAAATAAAAATAGAGAAAAGAGAGTAAATAAAGTTTCAAATTTCTCATAGTGGTTCCACAAAATTCATAAAGTAATGGGTACTTTTAGGGGGGTTTTGTTACATGTCATGATGGATACCCAACTAAATACGGAATACTGGTATCTAATTACCGATAATAGGAAATGGTTATATTGTATTATTTCTATTTGGGAGAAGACACGTGATTACCGGTAACTAATATTGTGAGTCTTTTGTATGAATTTAATATTATTGAGTATTTTTTTATTATATTAATTTTTTACTAAAATATCATTATGTTAATTTTAGTTGAATGATTCACTCATATAATTATTGTCAAATGTAATCAACAATCATCAAAATAATATCAAACTAATTAATTTTGCATTTCTTATTAAATTGTACTAAATTTTGTAATATGTTTATAAAATAACAATTAATGATTTATTCAATTATTATGTACAAAGTTTTCAAGCATCTTGTTAATAATAAATTAAAGTTATAATAATAAATAACAAACAATGTCACATTACTTTGTATAAACAATAAGTTATTTTAGTTAAACTAAATATGTGAACAAAAAAACCCAAAAAATAAAAAAATAAATATAAATTATGTGACTAATAAATATATTTATATCATAATTATTAAATATAAAGGATATTTTTATTTAAATAAAAATTTCAAGATGACCAATATATGTTAATCTTAGATTACCACCAATTTTTTGGTCATCTTATTATCAGGAATCTTAATATTTTATCATATATCTAATTATCGAGAATGTAAGATTACTAGTGTAACAAACACAATCTATAAAGATTATCGGCTCACATTATTGAGTATTTAAAATGACCAATTTAGATAACATGTTACAAACATCCACTTATTTTTTTATACTAATAGACTCTACTAAATAACATAATTATTTTTTTTTCTCTATGTACTTTATTTCATTACTAAAATAATTATGTTTTTAATTATTATTTTAATGACCGAGGGAGTAGCATTTAAAATGTGCATTTTGTGGGTACAAATTTGTAGAAAATATATTTAGATAGACTCACCTGAATCTCTATTAGCTCTGAATTCTGATGCTCTTTGCTTCCCCTCTCCGTTCCCGCAACATAATAGGAAGAGAGAGAAAGTTATAGATAAAGAAACATGAATGTCGGTGCCGGCGACGATTCCCCCGTCAACGCGCTGTCTCAGTGGACCTACACCGTATCCCGCCGTTACCAATACTTCCTTGATAAGTCCACCCCACACGTCCTCCGCCGTTGGATCGGCTTCTCGGCCATAGTCTTCATTTACGCCTTACGCGTTTACTTCGTCCAAGGATTTTACATCATCACCTATGGCCTCGGTATCTACATCCTTCAGCTCTTCCTCGCCTTTCTCTCTCCTCAGGTTGATCCCGAGATCCATGATGGACCCAGTTTACCGACCCGCGGATCCGACGAATTTCGGCCCTTTGTTCGCCGCCTACCCGAATTTAAGTTCTGGTAATTTCTCATATGCCGGATTTTAATCTACTAGGATTTCAGTTCTCGATGATCCGTATTGCTCTCGTTGCTCTGCTATTGTCTGAACAATTGCTGCCTCATTTGGCATTCTACTTGCTACGAGTGAAATTAATTTTACATTGCTATCGTAATAAAAATGATTATAATGTATAGCATCCTTATTAAGAAATCGTGGATCAATTGTGCTTAGAAAAGCTTGAAACTTTTGTTGATTTAAGTATTTGGGATCTTTCATAGCCGACATTAGCATTAGTTAAGCAAATGCAACTGGTACATTCTAATACCTAGAGAGAGAAAGGCGGAGAATCTGGGATTGAATATAAATTGGATAGAGCATAAATCTTTGTTAAGGAGGTTTATATGGATAATAGGGTTATTATATGGAGTAACATTTTTTAAGGTCAATTAGGCGGATGACATCATGGAGTCTCCATAAAAATGGTGCACAAAAATGCTGTATTAGCTATTTTGGCCAGTGATACTTGGAACGCAAATTGTTTTGTTTTGGAGAAGAAATAAGGGAACGTGCTACATAGGCTAAATTGGGATGTGCTAGGGATAGGTTTATATGGATAATGGATGCTTATAGTTAGGATCTTCTTAGAATCTAGATGCTTTAAAGCTATATTTTAGAGAAGATTTGTAGTTACATCAACAAGTTGATTGTTGAAGAAATAATTTTGTACAAATGTGATGTTGGGCATCCAATACTAAGTTATAAGTAAAGGTAGATGACAGAAATATTTGTGTTGCTAAATTTAGAATTTCAAAACGAAAAAGCAGCATATTTGGGGGCGTAAGTATCAAGACGCAGCTCACTAGGTTAATAAGAGTATTTGTTACTCTTATTTTGGTGGTAGGTGATTGTGGTTTCGTCCTTGAGCTATATCCTGGGCCAGATATTATTGATATGCGACGTAAGGTTTTTCTAAGTAACTAACTTTAACTGAAAGTTTTTGTGATGACAGGGAATCCCCTGGTAAGCTCCATGAAAGTTTATTTGTGATGAGTCTGATGACATGGAATCACCTGGAGATATTATGTTAGCTGATGTACAAGTCTACTGATGTGCATCCACAGTTCATAAAGAGTCATTAGCCTAGATTTCTCGAATTCTCCCTTGCCTAATAGTGGTGCTTCCTCTTTTAGTTTTTGAGACTGAACCTATTCTTTAAATTCTAATATATGCATCACATGCTACAAATTTTTTACTGTTATTAACTTATTAGCTACCTGCTGTTATTTTGGAGCGAAGATTCATTTAGATGTAAATTTCTAAGAACATTGATATTGAACAAACCATCTCGGAAGACGTTTTGCTTTCCTCATTTTTCTAAATGAATAATGTGCCTTTTTGGCTTCCTCATCCTCTTGGACTCTTTGATGAGTCACATCATTTTCTTAAAGTTAATGCACACATTAGTTTGCATCGTATATGAACAAAACATACTGGAACAAGTTTTGTAATACTAGTCTTGGTTGCAGTCATCTTTTGATACTTAATTTGATCAAATACCCGAAATTTGGACCATAGAGCGTTGTTGGATTTAATGTTCCCTCGACTAGGTCATCCAAAGATCTCTTATAAACCTGATATTATCTTTGTTTTGCCTATCCTTTGAGAGTGCATGCCTTAGGAATTTTCATCAACCTGTCTTATATTTTTTTCTGGTCATATGCCCATGTCAAAATCATTTTATCGCAAAACCTGTTTTTTCACACTAGTACTAGCATGAATTTAGTGGGAGTATTTATAGAAAGACAAAAAAAAAACCTTAAAGGGAATGGTGCTAGAGATTCTTGAGATACTCTCTTTTGGCAGAACAAATGGATATCTTTTTGTGAATATGTTCATCTTATTTTCTTAGGTAGATTTAATCGAAAATTGACCTTCAAAGGAACATGGTCAAATGAGGACAACCATTCAGTTTTAGGCTGTCAGCTTACTCCGTACTACTAGACATGGCAAGGGGTAAGCATGGGACTTGGTGCTCGTTCCTCACCCTCAGCCTGCTGAGAAAATCCTGCATGCAAACCTGCCCCGTCCTGCCTACTACAACCCCGACCCTTGTCAAGCCAATTTTTCTCCTTGCAACAATTATCAAATAAAACAGAGTCAAAAAGTAAAAAGTTATTAGATAATATTAAAAGAATGGGCCATAATAATCATATTATAGACTAAAATATGCACAATACTCAAGTTGCTTAGTGATCAGCACTGGCCCTGGGCTAAAGCCCAAGGTGCCCGGGCTTTAGGCCCACTAAAATTGACAAATTTTTAGGGCCCCAAGAGGTATTTGTGTTATGTGTATATATACTCAAACAAAAGAGCCCAGCCCACGTCAGTTTAAATTTAAAGGCCCACAAAAAATGAAAAAATCTAAATGATAATGTGATAATGTGATGTCTTTGAACTGATTACTTTTTTGACTTGGTGATAATGTGATATCTAAATGATGCTGTGGAAATATTGAAACAGTCAATTATTATATTTGGTATTTTTTCGTATTGATGCTATTTTGTTCAAGGAAAGTTCTTAGTTTTTTTTTATGTCTATCTTAATAACAATTCGCAAAAGGTCCATTTTTGTTGTTGTCGCTTTAAGCCCTTAAAAACTCAGGGCCGGCCCTGTTAGTGATTTACTATTAGATTATAGACTTTGCTTCAAGCAAGGTCATTAAAACCCATAGTATCAAATAATTGGTTTGTGAATAATATTCTAGCAATTATCTGATTGTTAATTTATCTAGTTTAGTTGTGAGTTTGTGACAAACTGTGCCTAGAAGTCTTACAATAATTGATAAGAGATGACAGATATCATCTGTCTTGTGCATCATCTCAACCAAGACTTCATGTAGCTTGTTACCTTTCCTCATGAAATTAAAGCTCATGTAATGTGAACTTTACATGTGATGACCACTAGCTCAAGTACTAGATTTTATTTTTTTTACTGTTAGTACTGCCTTTTTTAGTTCCATTTCTGAAATGAATGTGTTTGTTTTTGGGATCAGTATGAACACTGCAGAGATATATCTATGTTTTTTGTTTAATTTCTTTCAACATGTACATATTGCTGTTAGATTGGCTAATTGGTTTATCTTACTAAAACAGGTATTCACTAACGAAAGCGTTCTGCATTGCTTTTGTGCTGACGTTCTTCAGTGCATTTGACGTGCCTGTATTTTGGCCTATCCTATTGTTCTATTGGATTGTGCTTTTCATTTCAACGATGAAGAGGCAGATAATGCACATGGTTAAATACAGATATGTCCCTTTCTCCTTTGGCAAGCAGGTAACTTATATTTACTCGGTGGGTTTTCTCGTATTTACATATCCTTTCAACTGTTACTGTACTCTGATTCTAAGTGCTCGAGTTGTCGCCTCTTTTCTTTTTTGTTTAAATCAGCGTTACACTGGGAAGAAGGCTGCTTCAACAGATGATAAGGACACTGTTATTAGGAATTGAGGATTCAGGAGAGGGAACAATTTAAGGACAAATACACGCACATGTGTCGGCTTAAAGTTTATTTAGCAAATGATGAATTATAAAGTAGGAAGTATCTGAATCTGTGGAAGCAGTTGTAATGATTCATGCACAAAATCCTCTTACTTTTTATCTGCAAACTTGCTCCTTACAGTCTTTGTTGGGGTATCAAGGGCTATCTATGGTCTCCCTATTTCCCCGATGATGCTCGTCTGTAAACTACTTGCAGGAAAAGAGTTGCCAAGTAAGTTGCTCCATGTAAATCCTGATAGATGACTTGCTTTGGAGCCAAATTTTAGTGTAGAAATTTAAATCGAAGGTTTCTAGATTGTGAAGACAGAAATGAGTACTATGATTATGCTTCAATTATTCAGTGTTGAAATCATTTATTTAGGGGGTGTTTGATAAAAATTGAATGAATCTGAATCTGAATGAGCTGAATCCGAATCTGAATGAAAAAAGTTGATTGATAATTAATATGTTTGAAACATCTGAATGATATAATTTTATTATTTTACCCCTCTGAAAAAATTCAAAATTATTGTAAATTTATTTAATATTACTTAATATAATAGTTAATATTTGTTTTAATTTTTAAATTTTTTTTTTTACTTTATTCAGTTGTTCATTCAGCCATTCAGCCAAAAAAATCTGACTTAATTATTCAGTTCAATCATCTGACCGATTCAGCCATTCAGACGATTTTTTTTCAAAATAAACGCACTTAATGGCTGACCGATTCAGCCATTCAGATGTATTTAATCTTAAACAAACAGTCTTTTAGTTAGTTATTAGAGCTTTCTAGTTTGTATAGAATTTTAACTAATGTCAAGGGCGGGGGGGGGGGGGGGGGGGGGGGCGCAAACTAATCCGTTAGCAGAAAAATGAAAAGCTTCTCGTTAAACATTTGTGGAGCTGAGCTTATATTTCAACTATATATACAAATAACAAATACTATGGTCTTAAATGAGAGAGTAAACAGAGTAAAAGTTAAAAATAATTTCATCCATTTTAAGTGAGAGATACATTTGTTAAACAAACTTTTACAGAAAATTTTATTTTTTCAAACGTATCCCTAATATTTGATAGAAATATACTATAGTGCTGACATGATAGTATTCAATTTATATGGAATACAAGTAATAGATGTAGCTTGAAAGGATGCATGTGTATATGGTGCTGCTTAACTTGTGCCTCATTGTTGTGTGCATTTATTAGTTGTTATTGACATGGGGCATCTCACATTGGCAGACAATGTGAATGGAGAATATTCAAGGGCAGGTGTGTAGCCAGGAATTATAGTTGAAGGGGGCCAAAAATTTATGAAAACTATTTAAATAATATTAAAAAAATGTAATATAAAATTTTATACATTTTTAGTTTTAACGTGCATATGAATTCATTTATATCAAAGTTTTTTAATATTAGAGTAAAGCTAAGGGTCTCAATTTTTTTTTCAAATACAACTCAAACACATGTTACCATTATATTTGTTCACTGTCATGGTGGATCTAAGAATTTCATTACATAATATGTATATTTAAGATAATTCGAGAGACCAAATTTAAGACACTTAAACCATAATATTAGTTTCATTTGTTTGACTTTAAAGCTAAGCTAATTTTTTAATATTAACTTTATTTACATGCCTTTGAAAATTATAATTAGAATTTGAAATGTACTGAAACTTGGAAATAAATTTTATATATTATTTTAATAAAATATAGTATAAATTTATATTCTCAAAATATGAGTCCACTAGTAAAAAATATGTGTACCATGAGGGGTTAATATCAATATTAACACAAAAATAATATGTAATATACAAAAATTTGTAGAGTAGGGGTAGGTGCTATCCTGTCTCTAAGGTACCCCATTCGTTCTTTAATATATGTCGTTTTAGAATTATGTACAAGTATTAAAGAAATGATTATATAACATTAAATATAATATCAATTGCTTATATTGTCATTGTATTGAAAAAAGATAATGTTATTTATTGGACAAAAAATATTGAGAAAACCAAAATTATATTTAATATATAAGATAATATTGAAAACTAAACAATTAATGCTTAATTAAAAAATTTTTAAAAAAATATTAAGAGATAAAAACACTTTTTTAAAATCACGGGACGGAGGGAGTATGTGATTAAATTCATTTCAATAATAACTCTCTTAATAAATTTTTGTAATCAATGTCGGTAGATGAAAGGACAATATATTACTCCCTCCGTTCCTAAAAGATTGTTGTTTTAGAAGAAAAATTTTGTTCAAAAATGTTTGTCGTTTACAACTTCCTAAAAGAATAAATTACTACATCCGTTCTTAAAAGATTGTCGTTTAAGGTTTTGGCACATGGCTCGAATTGATAGGTATTTTCTTGCTTCAACCATCCTAATTTTTGCATTTTCCTTGTAGTAGAGGTAGTGCCATTTTGTTGACATGAAGTAGCATTCTCTAAATCTATAGATGTATTACGTGTTTCAAATCATTGTAGGTAGTGTGTCTTGTAGAAAAAAATGTTGCGCGGTTGGACCATCTTTTGAAGATTTGGCAGATATCCCCTTGATAATATTATATGAGGAATACATCCAATTTTCATAATTTCAAAGGTCAATATGGAAAAGAAATTTGGACAGTTGCTGATGCACTGTATAGTTGAGCCATGCTTATAAAAGTTTGATTAATTTGCTCATGGGTCCGACCTTTCTAACAATACAGAGGTTCTCTCCTCTTAACGGACTATAAAACACACTAGTTTATAGTTACCTCGGTGGTCATATACGATGCCTTAGAATTACACACTTGCTAACAGGCTGGATTTGGTCTTGTATTGATTGATGATAGGTGTTTGGAAGAAGGGGCTGAGGATTTTCTTGTAAAGCCAGTAAAGCTTTCGGATGTGAAGCGCTTGAAAGAATGCATACTGAAAGGGGAAGGAGATAATAATAAGGAGATACAGATGGATTAAGAAAGGTCAAATGATCGTGCACATATATATAATGTTTGTCGTTTACAACTTCCTAGAAGAATAAATTACTACCTCCGTTCTTAAAAGATTGTCGTTTAAGGTTTTGGCACATGGATTAAGAAAGTCATTTAATACTAATAAAATTTATTTGAAATTCCATCGCTACCCCTTTATGGGAAATTGAAAACTATTAATACAAGGGAGAGAATTTATTGGAACAATGAGAGAAGATAGGGATAATATAGGAATGTTCTTAATTTATTCTTCTAGGAAGTTGTAAACAACATACATTTTGGAACAAATTTTTTCTTCTAAAACGACAATTTTTTTAGGAACGGAAGGAGTATTTACTTTCCTATATTATCTCTATCTTCTTTAATTGTCCCAATAAATTCTCTTCTTTGTATTAATAATTTTTAATTTCTTATAAAAGGATAGTGATAAAATTTTAAATAAATTTTACTAGTATTCAATGATTTTCTTAATTCATATGCCAAAATTTTAAACGATTATTTTTAGGGAACTGAAGGAGTATTGTCTATAGATACCTTATAAGTACATACAGAGATGATCGTCACATGTCAACAAATGAGTGGTCTAGATCCCTGATTCTGTGTGGCTGGGATTTGTGAGCAATGAAGTATGATCGTCAGATGTCAACAAATGAGTGGTCTTGATCCCTGATTCTGTGTGGCTGGGATTTGTGAGCAATGAAGAGAGAGAGAGAGGAATTCGATTCAGAATGTAGCTAAGAAGAAGGTGAATTAAAATATTATACTAATAATGATAAGGGTATCGGATGAAAATGCCAGAAAGAATAATAAAAAATACAACTTCTTCCTATACAATTTTTATAACAAATAATTACATTTATTTATTGTATTGAATATAAATAAATATTATCTAAGCAATATAACATTTTGTTAGTATGTAAGAAAAAGAGCTTTATTATAAATTTACAATGAACGTCCATATGTCGAGGATGAGATTTAGTTATGAAAAGTATATATTGAAATGGGAGTTATTTAGAGTATTCACAATCGTTTCTTTATCTTTATCTATATTCTGCAGTGCTATTTGATCCTTCTGTAAAATAGAGATTCAATTTTTTTACTATGCACCCAACAGGTTCCTTATATTTATTCCTTAAATAATAAAATTTAAAATTTAAAAGTTCCAACAGTCAAAACATCAAATTAATAATAATCTTATAATTTATAAAAGAGAGAGTATAATTTATCAATTATATTCCATTGTAAAATAATTTTTATTTTATTTTAAATTTTAAGTAATTTATGGAGTGAGTATTGTTATTGAACGGATTGTAGTTGCAAATGTACATAAGATCAATATTAACTTTTAAAAACTTAATTTGTGATATTTTTAATTTTAAATTTAATATGATTCATTTAAATTTTGAAAATAATAAATTTATAATTAAAAGTACTTTTATAATATTTATAATTATATTGACATAAATTAAATAAATTTATATCAATTTTAAATTTGAATACGTTTGAAATTAATTTTTAAAAAATAAGTCAATATTAAGTTTATAATTTGAAAATGAAGTAGTAAAAAAATGTAAAGATGTGTATGGTTGATGAGTTGTCTACTTAAATGAGGGTGTGAAATGTCATTTTGTATATATTGAGAACGGTCTTTTGACTCTCTCACACTTGGGAGCAAATTCCTATAGAGGGATTAAAATAAAGAGTCAAATAAAGATAAAGAAACTGTTACATAATAATTTATTGATGTATTCTTCAAAATTGAGGATAGAGAGTTGATTAAAAAAACCGTTGTTAATGCTCTTACAACAATAATCAACAATGTTGTTGTATCTTGTGCTTTATATGTTGTACTTTAAAACTCGAGGTACAACATTTATTTGACAAAGTAGAATGAAAATAGGAGGTTGGTACTATCTCTGTTCCTATAAGATTGTCGTTTAAGGTTTTGGCACATGGATTAAGAAAGTCATTTAATACTAATAAAATTTATTTGAAATTCCATCAGTACCCCTTTATGAGAAATTAAAAACTATTAACACAAGGGAGAGAATTTATTGGGATAATGAGAGAAAATAGGGATAATATAGGAAAGTAAATAATTTATTCTTCTAGAAAGCTGTAAACGACAAATATTTTAAATTAATTTTTTTCTTTCTAAAATGACAATCTTTTAGGAACAAATGGAGTATTAAAAAGGTGTATCCTAAGAGATAAGGGGAAGGAAGGGGGGGTGGTGGGAAGGAAGGGGGGTGGGGGGGAAGGGGTGAACGGGGGATCGGAGGGTGGGATGTCCATTTGGAGTGGGGTGGCCTCACCCCACCTGTACTTGTCAGTTGTCACATCCATTTGGGGGGAATGCCTCTATCTTGGGGTGCATCATTCCCACCTTGAGCTTTTCAACCCTTTACATACTAATGCGAATCTTATACCATAATGATTTATAACAATCCTGTTTCTTTATGCAAATAGATTTGGCATTCAAGTTAAATTTAAGGGGTAAAAAAGAAACCATTGACTAAGTAGCAGGCATGAATACTTAAGAAAGTGAAATGTGATGCAGAGGACAAAGCATGGTAAAACCGGTGACCAAGTAAGTAAATTCTCATATCAAAAAAGTCCCCCACCCCTTAAAAAAGGGTGGGGGAATGAATTGGAGGACCACCAATACCAATTTGGTTAGTGTTTCTGCAACTGTGAGCATAGAGTTTGTAGATGCCAAATTAGTTTTAGAAGCTCTGTCTGTCATCTTTTACTACTACTATTATTATTGTAAGTTGGAACCGGATTCGGTTATCATGAACTTAACTTCACGTTAAGTTGGTTAATTGACCAATACAGTGGGTGACGCAGAGAACTTAACTTCACGGTAAGTTGGTTAATTGACCAATACAGTGGGTGACGCAGAGAGATCACCTCCCGAATTACGTGTCAATTGATCAAAATTAACTTCTCCCGTTTGCATGCGACAGCAAAATGGTTATGGTTCTCTTTCTTGCGGATCAGACTAGTGGAGACAAAAGTTTCAAATCAAAATTGGAATTGGGCCACGGGGACAAAGAATGGTGCACGTTCTGAGGTGATAAACGGAAACCTACCCCTCCGGTGGTGGTCGACGTGCAGACACCTTAAACTGGACCACATGCACGATCATCCGATATGTCATGAGCCGCTCTTCTACAAGTAATTAACTAAAAATTATGTCCCATAACAGGGATATATATTACGCACTTCCCATTCGACTAATAATAACCTGATGATGATGATGATCCAAATGCTTTCATGGATGTTTACATGAAACCACTAGTTTTAAGAATAAACAAACAGACAGTTGGATTCTTGAAAAAAAAATATACTCCGAATATATATATATATATATATATATATATATATATATATATATATGTGCACGATCATTTGACGCTAATCATGATTCAGATAGGAATTGCAAATTTGCTGGAGTGGGCCAAGTTGTTTTTCTAGTCTCCTTTTCAACGTTTTCACACGCGAGAGGGGTGAAAAAGCTTTACCGTAAATAATAAATGCACTTCACTTTTCCTGGGCAACATATTTTCTCTGTTTACAAATTTAAATACTGAAATTCTAAAATTTAAAAACAACACACATTGTAACTATTAATTCGATAAGTTATATAATAATATTGTAACTGAACAGTACCAGAAAACCATAACATATTTGTTGAACTAAATCTCAAAAGTTTCAATTCCATGACAAACAAAAGCCAAAACTGATGGAAAAGACCTCCTCCTACTGCTAGTCCGGGTTGATTGATAACACAGGAATTATATTCTTAAGGAAACAAAAAAGTAGACTATGTATGTTGATAATTATGGAGTAAAAGCTAGTTTAGTCTGTCTTTAACTCTGTTACTGCACAGAGACAACAAAAATCTGGCCAAGATTATTGGTGTTGCTCACACGCTTGTTTCCATTTAATTTCGATCATGACCCAAACAAGCTAATATATACTTGTAGGCTTGTGGTTCAGTGTCTCTCTGTTTCCTCTTTCTCTCTCTCCCTCTCCTATTATCCTCTCTCTCTCTCTCTTTCTCTCTCTATGGAGAGGACAATGGAAGGTGGCCTTCCCGTGCTTAATTGTCTCTTACAGCATACACTGAGAAGCCTGTGTACGTGTAATTCAGATTCTCCTGATCCTTCTTCTAAATGGGTTTATGCTGTCTTCTGGAGGATCTTGCCTCGAAATTACCCTCCACCAAAGTCAGAAGCTTTTCAATCTTTCCTTTCAAAAATGAATCAAGAAAATGACTAGTCCTAGAGGAAAATTGACTTCTTTGTAGGTGATATAATGAAGTATAATTGTGCATTGTTCTTTTTTTTTTTTTTTTTTTTTTGCAGATGGGATCATGAGGGAGGAGCTCTTGATCGAGCTAAAGGAAACAAAAGAAATTGGTAACTGAATTGTGAGAAGCTTAAATTGTATCAAAATGTTTCATGTTGAATTGCATCTTAAGGTGGATTTTTTAAATTTGTTTCAGGATTCTTGTTTGGGAAGATGGGTTTTGCGATTTTTATGAATGTGAAAGGGCTGGTAGTGGATACATAAAGGGGAGGTTTGGAGCTGATGTCTTCTTCAAAATGTCTCATGAAGTATATAATTATGGAGAAGGGTATAATCTCTTCAAAATGTCTTCTTCTTCTTCTTTCTCTCCAAGTGAAATTCAAGATTTATTTAGTTTGTTATTTAATTGCAGATTGGTTGGTAAAGTTGCTGCAGATAATAGTCACAAATGGGTATTTAGTGATAGCCCCAATGAAAATGATCCTAGTTTTTCCTCCTCATGGAATGCTTCCATTGACCCTGTAAGCCAAAAAGAGATTTTTTTTTGACTCCTCTTTGTTATAATTAGCAAGGAGAAAGAAAAGATAAAAAGCATTTGGTTCCTTTTTTTATTAACATCACTTACTTGGTCACCTTAACAGCAACCGAAAGCATGGGAGTTTCAGTTCAATTCTGGCATTCAGGTTAGTATCTCAACAAGAAGAATTCCACAAATAGAACCCACTTAAAAATCAACATTATCAACAACAAAAAAATTACCAATTTAGAAGCTCTTTTTTTGTGTGTGTGTGTAGACAATTGCAATCATATCTGTCAGAGAAGGCATTATTCAACTGGGTTCATTGGATAAGGTATCTATCTATGTACTTTATGTGTTTATATATATATACATATCTATATATCCTGCCTAACTTTGATTGATGTTTCTTGGGTTTCTTAGATTGTTGAAGATCTCAATCTTGTGATAAGCATACAGAGAAGATTCAGCTACCTCCAGAGCATACCGGGCATTTATGCCATACAGAGGCCATACCTACCTATTCAACATCCATACACATTCAAGCCCAATAATCCTCATAATATGATTGAATCAGATGAAACAGCTCTTTCAATGGACGACAAGGGCCAACTAGCTGGATTAAAGAGGCTGTATGGTGAAAGACCCAATGATCAGTCTTCAATCAAATCCATGAACTTTAGCTACTACAACAGCCCACAACATGGCATTGCTGCATCACAACCTCTCCTTTGGTCAATTCCACCTCTCTTGCCTTCTATATCTCGCAGCTATGGAGGTTTGTCATCTAAATTACCTTCTGTTGCACCATCATATAATGCCACCAGAACATTTGACAACAACAACAACAACAAAAACAGTATGAAAAGTGGAAGCCAAAATGTTAAGTTTGATGAGTGTGGTGGGCTTATTATTGAAACTCAAAATGCCGATTTAAAAATGGAGTCATCTTATGTTGTGGAGGCAGCTCAACAAGAAAAACCGGGAATGGCAGACGCCGTAGGGGTGGAATTAGGGTTTGGAGGGCCTATGAGGGAACCAGAAAGTACTCTAAATTAGTTAGTAAAGTCCGTGACTTGATGATTCGAGTACTGGTAGTCGTTTGGTTGGTGGGTAAACTTTTTATGCACTAATGTACTATGTTTATACAATAATATGATAATTATATTCAACTTTAGCATAATGACACCATACTAATTCTGTTTTTCCTTTTTGATTTGATAATGTTGAGCTTTTTTTTTGTTTTTTGTTTGCTTTGGTAGCTGTCTTGTATCAATGAGGAATATATAAATAATGAAATTTCATAACATGTGCCCTAAAGGCACATGCTAAACACACAGTTTAAGGGAATATTCCCTTGAATTGTGTGCATATTCCCTTGAAACTTGATGCAAATGCAGAAATCAAGGGAATATACACGCAGTTCAAAAGAATATTCTCTTGAACTTTATGCTTAGCATGTGCCCGTATTGGCATTTCGCGGACCAAGTTTCAACTAGTTGGCATTACTGTCATATTCAAAGCATTATTAGGCATCACATCCAAGGCTAGATCAGCTAGATGTTGATCTATTGCCTCCCAGTTAAATGTTAAATAATTGGTCCCCTCTGAGACTAATTTGTACAGAATATCTGCACCTAACTATGCTGTAATATTGTAAATAAATGATCAGAATATTGATAACTGTAATCTTGGCAACGGTGCTATGCTGGTGACAATGCTCATACATTTCCCACTAGTCGATCCCTTGCTATTTGAAGCAAGGTTGTGAGGATGTTGGTCTAGGGTTGAACGACAAGAATTGTGGTAAGATCAAGGTGATGCAAACGATAGCTCGAGACAGAACGGATGGTCCCTAACTCCACTGTTTTCCCCTTCATTCATTTGGGTTATGTTCTCTCTAGGAGGCGCACATTAAATTCCATGTAAACCAGGGGTGTGGTATGTGTTCTAGGACACAAAGAGGCCCCGTATTGCTAGGAGGATGTGACTACTTCAGTTGTTAGTTGTCCCGAGTGACCCAATGTAGAGAGCATCAGTTTGGACTAAGCAAATTTGCTACAAGTTGTTGGCTGCATCAGCATCTCTATTTCTTTTAAACTGTGATTTCAACGTTGTTTTCATGGCACGATGGCGTCTTAAAACTCAAGACAGCGATGTGGATTGTGGAAGCGCGACATTAAATCTTTCAGTTTTGGATTCTTGGGGTATATGCCTCGTTCTGAGGGCGAGATTACTTGCAGAAAATTCAATGGATTGCTGTCACCTTCATTACAACTCATTAGGTTTATTACAACTCCGCCTGTTTTCGGTTTGAAAATATCAGTTTCCTTGGGCAGGCATATTGACTGCTGGTGCCTTCTCTGGTCTGTGGGGGCATTAATCAACTGAGTTGATAACATTGAAAGGATAACTTGATAACGAACAGTTAACCTTTATTAACAATCATAAATTAGTTCATGAAAGCCGTAGCTAGATAATACATAAATACTTGGTAAGAATTATAATCCTTGTGTTGTTCAAATGAAATACTTGAATGGGAGCACTATATACAGATCTGCATATGGGTAATCCAATAAATGACCCATCCCGATAATGATCATCATATACCAAAGAGATCATTAAATTGAAGAAGTGTTGTGTCCTCCTCTGTTTTCTTCCGTTTTGGCACATCCACTGCTTCAGGGCCATTGATGGTTTTTCTTTAAGCACTGACCATCTTTCCTTCGCTCCCGTGTTTCCAGTTTGGAGTAGCAAGAATGCGCTTCATTGCCTTCACTCCCAATGGGTTGTTGTTGCTCTATTACAAGGAAGAAGATAAAATATGTAAGCAATAAAACCGCCAATGGAATTCCGCCCCCCCCCCCCCCCTCCCTCCTCCTCCCTCCTCCATAGAAATCAAAATAAAGACAACAAGATTCTTCACTGCTTACCATTGAGCAAGTTCCTGCATGGACATTGCATACAGGGTAATCATGGGGGCAGCAACTATAACCGTCATCACAGCAGGAAGCGCCCTCAAGTGGGCAGCATCCCCAGGCATAGCAGTAGTTATAATACTCGTAGACGCAGCAGCAAGTGCTGCTCGCCGGGCAAGTGTAGTAGTCATCACAAACACTTTCAGGCCTTTTGGGGGACGGTGGAGATGGACCGGGATTTGGGGGGTTTGGGCCGTCCTTCACAGGATAAGAGGGTTCTGATGCAATTCCACATTTTCCTGCACTGGTGCCAGCCAAGTTTCGTTCCATCCTGAGGTAACCCTTCTCTCCCCAATCTGCACCCCATGAGTTCCTGACAATCCAGTAATCTTTACCCTTTTCACTACCATAGCCCACAACTACCACGCCATGGTCCAGTGCTGTCCCACATTTTCCGGTAAATATACCCTAAAGAAATTGCAAAGAAAAGCAGTACAATGATTAAACAAGGTAACCATCGAAGATTTTTTGAAACGGTTGGAACAGAATCAGTGTAATCAATCAAATTTGCATATTATTCCCATTAAACAATCATCACATTTGATTGTTGGCTTCAAGTTAGTCCCCCAAGTTAAAACCAACTTAATTTGTTATTGGTCCAAAAAGCTACAAAAATTATCCCAAACATGATCTCCACAATCTCAAGCTGAAACTCAAGGGGATTCAACAAAGAAAAAAACAATTAAAAGGAGGGTAAA
Organism: Panax stipuleanatus; assembly: GCA_020205555.1. Classification (NCBI taxonomy): domain Eukaryota; kingdom Viridiplantae; phylum Streptophyta; class Magnoliopsida; order Apiales; family Araliaceae; genus Panax; species Panax stipuleanatus. The sequence goes on along the minus strand of CM035125.1, from coordinate 167,978 downwards.
AGGTCGGAAAATTAACATGCAATTAAGAAAATAGAACTTACATTAACGTAGAGCTGGAAATCCCTGCCACCGGCTTCAACAGCAACACTGATAGGCTGGTTAGCAGCAGCCTTTTGCAATGCCTTCTCATCGTACGCAGGAACATCTTCATAACCATTAATTGTGACAACTTTCGCATTTTTCTACACAAGGCAAATGAAAAATAATCAGATGTAATTATCTCCCACAAATGTTCACCCATTATCGTAGATGTGAACTTGATACTGACCCTGTATTGGTCACACTGTCCATCCCTGGCTGTGTAAGGATAATCTTCATCAGAGTCAATTCCGCCATTTTTGATGATGAACTCAAAGGCATCGTCCATAAGACCCCCATCACAACCTGCATTGTTTGATCTGTCACAATCCACCAGCTCTTGCTCTGATAGGGTAATCAACTTCCCAGTACTTATCTGGTTTATTGATTCAACAGCGCAAATTGTTGAGAACGCCCAGCAGCTCCCTTCATTTAAATCAATTACACGTATATTAGTTAACCTCACAATATAGAATAGAATAAATATAAATCCACCAGAACTCAGCTTATGCCTAGCCTTTTTCTTGCATCTTTTTTTAGTAACCAAGAATTCTTTATTACACTCAGGTTTTGATAGTCCTTACTAATTCATACAATAAGATTCAACTGTAACATTCATTACAGAATGGACAGAGTATTAAACTAATGCCTTTAATTCAACTTCTACTATATTTTTATCATATACTCCATTAAGATGATGTAAGAGTGGAGCAAACACCTATCCAAGAGCCGAAATGTGTGGGATCATAACCATACAAAACTGTTAACTGTTAAGGTCAAAAGTACCCTGAGTTCATGCATGACGTATTGACAAATCATATAATTTAATATTATATACCATCAAACAACAATGAATATTCACATAAACTGTTACAAGTTGCAAAAATACAAATCCCTACGAATCTAACCAAGAAAGTGGTAATATGACTACCCTGTATAAAATAAAATACATGACCTAATGATATTATCCGTTATTATATTCCAAAACATTATCAATATATAAAGTAAAATATGATAAAATTCTTATAAGATAATATGCGACAGCTTATCACATACATTATTATAAGGCTCGATCCTCTCTTACGCTATCCCTTTCTTATTTCTTATTAATTGGAGAAATAATTTCGTATGATACTAACATTATGCTTTATTTATACGAAAAGCACAATTACCTCGATATATTTAAACATTATTTTTGTTTTCCAATGACAAAATTATTACATTTGTCGAACTTATTACATTTATTTATGAAAGTATTTTGTACAGGTGTGCCGATCCTTAATATGGATACAAAAGTCAAAAGTCCAATAAGATTTTAGTTTTGGAAGGCACGACGGGTTATATTGTGCTAATAAACTAATACTAAATACTCCTTTTGTTACTAAATAAGATATATATTTGTCTATTTCAAAATTAGATGTACTTTTTATTTTATTTTAAACTATAAAATAACGTGAAATTCCTAAAATACGCTAGTTTAATTCTTTATTGATCGAGTACTACTATCTCACCACCAATACATCACTAACTAAGAGCATGTTCGGCAGTAACTAATAAGTTGGTCAAACCAACTTATAAATCATTTGTCACTATTCCCCTATTTGGCAATGACTTATTTTTCTACTTATAAGTTGATTTTGACCAAATGTAATGTCTATTTTACTCATCTTTTTATTAATATCCTTTTTAGTAATCTTTATATTTGATTTTAACTTATAAGTTATTATGAACCGAAAACCTTCGTAACTTGTTTTAATTTAATTTCTAACTTATAAGTCAAATTAATGCCGAACGCTTTTACTTAAAAGTCTCAACTTATATTCTAACTTTAAGTCATTTTAAAATAAGTCCTTGCCAAACAGGCTCTTTTAGTCATGTGAAGCAATTATACTTTCCTAAATTCAAGGAAATATCAATGGTTTACCACCCAACCAATTAGTTGACTAACCCTGAATTGCGATATACTCTAAACAATGTAAGGGCATTATTGTCATCATCACTTTACATATTTGCAAATAATCATTGTTATTATCACCCTAAAATAATGAATATTGAAAAGAAAAAATATATTTTTTATTATGAGATTTCCTAATTTATATCACAAAATTCAAAATTTTCATACCCTTATTATAAAAAAAGAGTTATTTCTTTTGATGGTATAAATCAATGTCTATCTCCTTAAGTTTGTACTTCTAATTCCATTATCATGTCATCATTGCTGCTAAACTAAAAAGTCAACAAATTTAGGGGTAATTATAGAACAAACATATATCTCGTAAAATAAATTATACAAGAGTATCAAATTTTGAAAATTTAATATTAATTTTAAAAAGATTCGTATTTTAAACAATTTAAAAATAAACGTTGAAAAATGATGTAGCAAATAATACTGTAATAAAGAAAAATAAAGCTCACCACAGCCTCCTTGATCTTTGACGGCAGCGATTGCACCTTTCTCTCTCCAGTCAACGGACTCCGGCAAGCTCTCGCCGGCGAGAGGAGCATACCGGTCACTCTTCCCCTTAGACAACTTGGGCCTGGAATCCTTGGTCTTGGTGCCCAAGTACTTCGACCGGTACTCCTCGTTGGTCAGATCGGCGAACCGGTTCAGGCCAAGCTCGTAGGTCTGATCCTCGACGGCGTTATGATCGTCGATGTACCGGAAATTATCCTTAAAAATCTGGAACCTTTTCTCTTTCTCTCCCAAGGCGTTGTAAGATTTTCCGTGTTTAACCAGCCACGACTCGTAGACGGCCATGACTTCATCGTCGGTTCTCCATGTGGACGATTTGTCGTCGTGGGTTTCGTCGTAGGTGATGATTGACATGTCTGCCGCCGATGATACGGCAATAAGTAAGGAGACGAAGATAGAATAAGCCATGGGTGAGAATAATATCTTCATGTTTGAGGAGAGAGAAAATGGGAGTGGGAATGGTGGGTTTTGCAAGTATTAAAAGGTGGAGACAGTGTGATTCTTATAAAGGGAAAGGGCGGTATTTTTTATTTTTAATATATTTATGATTCAGGCTACGTGTTTAGATAAAACTTGTCTACATACTCTCATTTAAATATTTATTGGTTGTCGTTTATAAAAGTACAACTAATTATGGACTCACCTTATTTCAAAATACAAAATATTTTATTTAATATTAATTCACAATTTAATAGTTATAGTGCCATGTTACAAATAATAAAAAAAATAATGAAATACAAAAAATAAAATGTCATTTTATACTTAATTCTAAAATAATAAATTATATTTTAAACAGGTTAACAAAATATCTCTAATTTTATAATATAAGAACATTAATGTGTTGTACCAATATATATTGGAGGCCGAAAAAAAAGGGTCCATATATCTAGATTGGATAAAAATTGTCTAGATATTCCCTTCATTCCGAAAACAAAACAAAAATCTAATGTATAATTTTTATTTTATAATTCCTTGAAAATAGTAATTTGGTTATTAAGTAGTAGTACAATGATAATAAAATTAAGAAAATAACTCATTTATACTAATCAACACAAAATCTCTTTTTTTATATAAAAAGTAATGTTGTAGATATTGTTTTTTTTTTTTGGAATGTAGTACTCCCTCCGTTCCAAAATAACGGCTTAGTACTCCCTGTGTCCCAAAGTAACATCGTTGTTAGAACTCTTCCATAAAGGGAGAAAAAAAATAATGGAGTTACTTAAAATAGTAATAATATTTTGGTCATAGTTAAAGTAAATAAATATTTAATTTGAGACTATCTAAAATAATTATAAAGATTTTTACTACGAGTAATGTTTGAATAATGCTACAGACACAAACTATTCTATAAATATTTTATAAACTGTTGATGAGACATACTTCACCTAAGTTTTTTATGTGGGGCCGAAGACTGTATTGAAGTAAATTGTTGATTAATATGCTGAAGTAAAGTATGTTATATCAATAGTTTATAAAATATTTATAAAATAATTTGTGTTTGTACCATTACTCGTAATGTTTTGGTTAGTGGAAACTAATACATTGATGTAATTAATATTTTGTTCAGGTAAATAATGGAGGGAATAAAAAAGAAGTAAAAAAAACAGACAATAAGTAGATAAAAACTCAATAAGAATTTAGCATCATCCTTGGAAGTTAATAGGTCGCGTTTATTTTTATGAGAAAACCCATTTATCTATTTATTTATTTTAGTGAGATTTGATTGATTTTTAATAATGTAATTATTATGAAATTATATTATATTGTTCAAAAAAATTAGTAGACTCTTTCTGAAGAAAAAAGTAGCCTAGTAGGTTTTTACCGATTACCAATAAAAAATATACTCCAACCTAGTAGGTAAATTGTAATGCCGTACATTCCTCTCTCGCACCGAATCATTCGGCTGCATTTTTAAATTTTAAATTTTAATTTATACTTTCTTTTGATTATAATCTTCACCTATATTTTAATAAAAACGGTCAATTTAACTTTAAAAGGTTAAAATTGAACATTTAATTTGACTACTAATTAGGACGGTAAATCTCTTTGGTAAGAAATAAAAATATAATGCAAATTTCGGGACAGCAATAAGCCAAACTAATTAAATAGAGTAGGGTCGCATTTATTTATCGGACTATCAATTCAGGAGACTAAACTGAATTTTCTTGTGTTCAATCAATTTAGATTTTAGACACTGTTATTTCGGGTAAGTAATAAGCCAAACTAATTTAATGTACGACGTTTTAGAATTGTGCACAATAATTATGAAAATAATTGTAGAACATTAAATATAATATTAATTGTCTACAATACCATTTATCATGTGCTTATCTCGTACTCTCTCTCATCTATAACATTTTTTTATGAGGGATAATTTTGGAAAGATTGTGATTAATTCTCCTAGATTATATAAAATATCAAATTTTTTGAATTTTTTTTTAAAAAAATCATATATTATGAAACAGATAGAGTAATTTTTTAAGTGCACATAAATTCCCGGTTGGAGAACCCTATTCTTTTTCTTTTTTCATTTGTTAATTTCCGCGCGCGTACATACACTAAAAAAATCGAACCTTAACCTTGTAAAATCAAGAGTTATCGCTGAGCCAGAAGCATACGAAAGCCTCCTCTATCCCTATGCTTTTCGTCAATAATTCCACCCCAACTTTCTGTCCCTTCTTTCCGGGATGGACCACCTGAGCCTCCCTTGTCTTTCAAAGCTATTTTTCTGGACTAAAAAATAAAAAAAAAATTTATTGTGTTTTTTCTTGGATATTGGTAATATTATAACATTAATTATATGGATAGAGTAATAAATATAGCCAAAGTTAAAAATAGTGTTAAAACGAGTATAAAAATATAGTTACATATATATTTATTTTGATAATATAATTATTGTTCGGACATTATTAATTGTAATTTTTTTAAGTTTAGTTTATTAAAAGAGTATAATTATTGGGTAAATATAACTCATTCCGTTCCTAAGAAAGATAAAAAAAAGTGACCAATCAACCAGAAGTAGGTAAATTGTAATGCTGCACATTTCTCTCTCGCACCAGCGTCCGGCAGGATTGTTTTTTGTTTTTGGGTTTTCCCTCTTTATTTTTTGGTTGTACAAGAAAGAGTATGAGATCACACATTTATATTCATATTAAATATCAACCTATATAAATACATAAAAAATATTAAAATAATAATTATATATTATTATTTTATTTTAACACTTGCAACTTTATACAAATCGTAATTTACATTCGACATAATATGAATTTTTTTTTGAGGGGGAGAGGGGGGGAGAAATAATATTGTAAGATCATGAATAACTTACTAAGGTCCGAAGGCATCATCCCCGGTCCAAATTTTATAGATAATTTTATACTTACTGGTTGAAATAAAAAAATTTATGTTGTACATATGCACCCTTGATACTGATAGTATACAAATTAGAGTGAAAAGAAATCGTAAAATTTGATATTAATATAATGATAACTAAAAAAATAAGAAGAACGATAAATTTATGAATTTACCTATATTTTAAATTAACTTAAAGTATTAAAAATAACTCTTATATTTAAAATAGAATTACATTCTTATGGTTTTTGAAAATTGGAAAGGAAGGAGTAGTTTAAAATAAATTATACAATTAGACTTTGAGAATTACATTCTTGAATTTGGTTGCGTATGAGAAGAGGCCACTTTTTTTAAAAAGTGGTGGTGTAATGAAGTGGGAATCTTTAAATAAATAAATAAGTTCACTTTTAGTTTATTTATTTATTTAAGTTTTGCATGATGAAACGAAACCACAAAAGGTTGGGGGCTGTTTTTGGTCAATAATTTCGTCTGGCCCTCTCATATTGTCTGTGACTACCAATTGTTGCCATTTTTCCATGCCTTTGTTTGCTTTAAGTTTAAGTTTATTTAAATAAAAATATACATTTAATTATTGGAAAAATATACTCATTCCATATTCATAACGTATAAAATCTGCATTAATTTTAAAGATTTCGTAAATTAAGCTCAAATATCAAAATAAATTTTTAGTTTTCAATTAATTATCCTTTTTTATATATGTAAAACAGTTTAATCGACTGAAATATATTAAAATTGTAAACGGCCACAAAAGATGAAAATACTACAATACAAAAAATTGAAATAGTAATCATTCTAAACATAATAATAGATACAGGAAATGGGTTAATCGTAGCAATAATTAACGTTCAACGGATATACTCCTGAAAAACAGTAGTATTTCAATAGTAATAACAGAATATGTAAATTTGAGCAGTTCTTTAATACGAGTAAAAGAAAAACCGACAGTGATAATAACGCCACACACTCAAATTTGAACAATATATTTTCAACCATTCACACTCCGGTAAAATTCTCACAAACGGAAAAAAAAAAATCTCCTATTTGGAGAAAGCAAAGTCTCCCCAAGAGATGATATGTTGTGTTTGGTTGGTGAAAATGCAATGGAATAGGTTGGGAATGGAATGACCATTTCTTAATGAATGAATTAAAACATGTTTGGTTGCTCAATGAGAATGGTCATTCCATTCCTTTGGTCATTCCGTTCTAAATCTGAAAGTTCATTTTTATTCCCGTGTAAATAGGTGGGTTATTTTATTCCTTCCTGTTTCGATCGACTCCCTTCATTTCACTCCTTTCATTCGACTAGATCGAACAGCCCTACCCCGCCCACCCCCCTAAAAAATAGTTTGATTATGTGTGTAAGACCCCAACTTTTATAAATAAAGATTTAGTTTTCTTTATATATTATTTCGAAACAGTAAGGTGTTGTTTTGATAAATATGAAAGTTATGGGTGAAATGTGCAAACATTTTTAAAATGAGCAAGTGGTTATAAATTATTCTGGTTGTCGGGGAATATTCGTTTGGTCGTGGAATATTCTTGTTGTTGGGGAATATTCGTACGACGGCGCAGCTATTTGTGGGCCCCCACAACGGAATAACTGTCGGATATAGAAAGCGACAGAAATAACTTTACAAAATAACGGCGTGGTTGTTACCGTTAGTACTATTGAAATACCCGGTGGTTAAAATACAGTGATACACGGTGTTGCATAGTAGCACACGGTATTGCACAGTATTTTGAATTATTGAGTCTTACGTGAAAAGCCATTACTCAATTATTGTTACAGTAATTACTGTTCAATATTTTATATTATTGACTCAATAATTGTTACGTTGGTATTTTATATTATTGACTCAATAATTGTTACATTGATATTTTATTGACTCAATAATTGCTACGTTGCCATTTTATATGATTGATTCAATAATGACTACAGTTGATATTTTGTAGTATTGATTCAATAATTGTCGTTGCACAGTATTTCACATTATCAACTCAATAATTCATATTATTTGAATAATATTATTAGATAGCATTATTGACAATGTCTAAGGAAGTTCTGTCTAGGAGGGGTTATTTAATTGCGCGCCAGTAAGGAGAAGTCCTTATCGGAAGGCCCCCTCTGTCCTGGTAACGACCTGGTTGTTAATATTGTAGTTCTATAATATTATTTGTGAATAATTAATTATTGATTTATATGATAAGGAAATATTTATTTTGTGAATATTAAAGAAGGAATTGGCGCTGGTGAGTTTTTATCAATATTTTGGTGTGAGAAATCATCTGTTTTTGGATTTTGGATAATTTATGTTTGGAATTTGGAAAAACTTTCTTCTGCAAAGTTGTAGAGAATTAAATTTCCTATGGAAGGACATAGAATTTGTATTTTTCTGACAAATTGGCTATTTGTTATGAATTATTGAAGTTTCGGAAAATATATATATTTAATGGGTGGGCCCCACTTTTGTTGAAATCTGATTTTTTTTGTAGCAGCCGGCGGCTGGAGAATTTTAAAAATAATAATATTATTTTATTATTTTAGTCTCCTTTGGCATCCTAAGCTTTTCCTATAAATAGGGTGCTTAGGTTAGAATTAAAAATCACACCAGAATCACAAGTTTTCTCTCTCTATAATATCGAGCGTATTTTTGTGAGTATTTCTATACTTTGAGTATTAGTATTCAGCGCAAATTTTCTTCGGTATTATATCCGATATTCCAGTCAGAGGTACTATCTTTTTGAGGTAAGGGATGTTATTTTCTTTCGTAAATGATATTTTTCTTTTCAATATCATTATACAGAAATATTATCATGAATTTTATGTTGAAATTCTTACTTTTTCCGTCGGGGTTACTATTCACGTATACGGCACTATTCACGGAAAAATTAAATTTTCTTCTATTTGTCCAAATTGCTTGTTAAGGTTACTATCTTTGATTGTATCCAAGTTTTGAGCTCTATTCTTGAATTTTGCTCCATAATTGATTATTACGAGGTATTTTTGAATTGGATATACTAAAATACGAATCCTTAATCTTTGTCTTTTATCTCACTGGATTCGTTTTTTTAAAAATATTTTTCATCATTCTCAGTCCTAAAAGGTGATGTAACTGAATATCTTTGGCCTGTAGAGCAAAGATGAATGATTACTTGACGAATATCTTTGGCCTAAAGAGCAAAGATGAATGATTACCTGATGAATATCTTTGGCCTGTAGTGCAAAGATGACAGGTGTTGTGATGAATATGACCACTGATGATACAAATGAATATCTTTGGCCTGTAGTGCAAAGATGAATATTTGATTCGAGATGTATATTGATTGATGTTACAGGGATAAAATATTGATGATGGACTTTTAAATCATAGAAGATAGTAGACTTGATTCTCTGCTTAACTCTTCTAATGAATTGTTATTTCCGCTGCGAATATTGATCTAAGATTGGTTGTCCATTATATTTTATCTGATTTATTAAAGGCTAATGATAATTTATTTTCCATTATCTTAGTCATAATATTCTTTACTGAGCTAGTTGAGCTCACCCTTTTCATCTGTTGTCCTCTTCAGGAAATAAGAATGTTGCGGGAACTAGTCGGGGGACAGAGTGATGGTCCGAGTTAGAGCAGTAGTAGTCCTCACTATTTTTGATAAATAGTGTGATAATAATTGTAATGAGGACTTAGTTTGAATCTTAATATTTTTTACATATTTGTATTGACACTCATAGTTGTGTGGTCGTATTTTGCACGACCGTATGATATAAAGTTTGTATTTGAATTCTGTACCATGTATTTGGCGACTCAGAATGGGTTGGGTTGAATGGACCTATTCTGGGGGCGTCACAATGTGTACACCCCCACCCCACCCCCATCCCCCATCCCCCACGCCGCCCACCCCCACCTCACCCCCACCCCCACCCACCCACCCACCCACCCACCCACCCAACCAACCCCCCACCCCCACCCCCACCCCCACCCCACAAAAATTTTAAAAATAAAATTTACTGATTATATACACATCCACCCTACCCCCACCCACCCACCCCACCCCCACCCCACAAAAATTAAAAAAATAAAATTTATTGATTATATATACACCCAACCCCTGACCCACCCCCAACCCCACCCTACAAAAATTAAAAAAATAAAATTTACTGATTATATATACCCCCACCCTACCCCCACCCACCCACCCACCAACCCACCCCCATCCCACAAAAATTAAAAAAATAAAATTTATTGATTATATATACACCCACCCCACCCCCACGCCCCCACTCACCCACCCACACACCCACCCCACCTCACTCCACAAAAATTAAAAAAATAAAAATTTACTGATTATATATATATTACACCCTACCCCACCCCACCCACCCCACTCACGCTACCCTACCCACCCACCCACCCACCCCCCCACCCCCTCACCCACCTAACCCTACAAAAATTAAAAAAATAAAAATTTCTGATTATATACACCCACTCTACCACCCACCCACGCCCACCCCACCCCACCCACGCACCCTCACCCCACAAAAATAAAAAAAAATAAAATTTACTGATTATATATACACCCACCCTACCCCCACTCACCCACCCCCCCCACCCACCCACCCACTCACCCTCACCCCACCCCCACCCCACCCCACCCACCCACTCACCCACCCACTCCACCCCACTCCACCCACCCAGCCCACGCCCACCCCCACCCCCACCCCACAAAAATTAAAAAAATAAAATTTCCTAATTATATATACACCCGCCCTACGCCCACACACCCACCCCACCCACCCACCCACCCACGCACCCCACCTCACCTCACAAAAGTAAAAAAGTAAAAATTTACTGGTTATATATGTTAGAGTTTATGTCCTAGAGGTCAATTCTTTGATGTAATTGCTTAACATTTTTGATATTATATTTGATTGAATAAATGAATTATTTTATTATGATTTTATTTACTGCGTTATATAAATGTTAACATAATAAAAGTCCTTAGAATAGTGATATAAATTATATGGCTTCAAGTGTGTGACTTGAACATGCGATCATATAATTACAATTAGTATCATTACTCTTTAATGTCCCTAGTCGAGTGTCATTGTTAATGAGACAACAATGATACATCGAGACTAGTATGTGGATTGACTGATGGCCAAATCTCATTGGTCATAAATATATGAGATATTGAGTCAATGAATAGGTACATGTTAGAGAACAATGTACTGGACAGACCCACCATGAGAATTCTACGTGGAGCATTATGCAAAGTGTCTTAAGCAATTCTCATAGTGACAATGAAGTAATAATCCTCCGACCTGAAATCACTATATTACTACACGGGAATTTATATACTTTGATATCATCAAAGGTCACCTTTAATAGGGTAGACAATAAAGGTGATTATTGGATACATCATAAATCATGTGAGGAATATGAGTGATCTAGATGTAATTTAATCCTTCTATATATTAGGGGTGATATCCATAGGCCTCTTGATTGAGTAGGACTATGAAATGCATGGTCATGCTCAAATAGTGATTTGTTTCATATAGTTTACTCATCGATCAAGAAAACTCAGATTAAATTATGAAGAGGATGACACATTCCATGCCTCGAGTTTAATCTAGGATGTCAAGGTTAAAAGGATTAAATTACATTGAAACATTGGTAACGAAAAGGTTGTATCGAATCACCGATCTTATTATTATTTGGGTAGCAGTGATGCATTACTAGATGCCGCTCACTGTTTATAATTTTATAATATGATTTTAAAATTATTGCCAACATAATAATAACCTATAGGGTCACACATTTAGAACGTAATTAAAAGAAAATTAATTTAAATTATAAGGATTTAAATATATCAATATGATTGATAGTATTTAAATTATGAATTTAAATTAATAGTATAATTTGTATATATATGTATATTAATTAAGTAAGACTTAATTAAGATATAATATATATATATATATATATATATATATTAGGATTTTATTTTTCTAATTGGATTAGATTTTGGTTAATACCTTTAACTGCTATATATATATATATATATATATATATATATATATATATATATATATATGATATATCAGCCGTTTTTAGGGCATTCATTATAAACCAAAACCCTAACCGCTCTTAGAGAGGGACTAGAGATAAAAATTTCGAAAGTCCAGATCCTTGGCGGCTAGTATCGCAGCTTTCCTTGCTGCAGATCGTGTGACGATTCGCGGGACGTTCGTGTGGATACTGTAGAGACGCAGTTCTTTTGGATTGCGTTGAAGATTCGAAGCTGTTCCAGAATCTCCATCGTCTCCGTTCAGGCTTAAATAATCGGTAAAACATATCTAAACCTCTGAATTAATATGTTTTCGCATGGATCCTATTTTAGGGTTTCGCAATTTTTTAATTTCCGCTGCGTTTATGTGCCGAAATCCCTACAATATATACACCCACCCTACCCCACCCCCCACCCCCACCCCCACCCCCACCCATCCCACAAAAATTTTAAAAAATAAAATTTACTGATTATATACACCCACCCCACCCCACCCCACCCCACAAAAATTAAAAAAATAAAAATTACTTATGATATATACACTCCACCCCACCCCACCCCACCCCACCCCACCCCACCCCTCCCGCCCACCCATCCATCCTGCCCACCCACCCACCCCCACCCCCACCCCCATTCCCACCCCCACCGCTACGCACCCCCACCCTCACCCTGCCCACTCTGCCCCCACCCAAAAAAATAATATTTACTGATTACGCCCACCCCGCAACGCCCCACCCGGCCCATTCCCCACTCCCCTCCCCATCAAAAAAAATAATATTTACTGATTATGTATCCACCCCCGCCCCCGCCCTCTCAAAAAATATTTATTCCGAAAGTAGATTGGTAATTTTATTTCCGAAGAAATGAATGGACAAACCAAACATAAAAATGAGAATGACCATTCCATTCCCATTCCCATTCCCTTCCCTAAGTCATTCCATTCATTAAGCCATTCCATTCTATACATGCCTAGGAATGGGAACCAAACATAGCAATAGTGAAATCTTTTCACAAAAACGAAAAAATTAGTCATATCATAGAGAAAATAGTCTCACAAAAAAAATGAACTCCACTTGTGAGAAATTATTAAAGTGCAAGAAGAGAGATCTACGAGAGGGTCTCTCCATGATAAAGAGAGCTCTCCCCGTGTCTAAGATGAAGATTAGGGTTTCTGTCTCGATTAATTACCCTTAACATATATCAACAGGCTCAATACTTAGGTGCACTTAATATCTTAAAAGTCAAAAATGAAACTAATTAGTAAAATATAAAATGCATTGATACGTCTCAGCAATATCTTTCCAATTTTTCAACAAGGTGCCTTTGCTCTTACGAAACAATTAGACGATATAATTAAGAGTAGCCAATTGAATTGTGTAAAGACATATTCCTTTAGAAAATTGATATTTTCATAATTTTTTTTGATATTTTTATATAAAAAGTGTCGCTATAAATATATAGCGACGGTAAACAATTGCATAGTGATAAAAGAACCGATAAGGCCTCTTGCGAGGTTTGATAATTTACTTTTTTTTATATATTAGCCTGAAAATGAGTTGTTGGAAAATTATAATTTGTCATTGAAAAATTAGTTGGTGGTGTACCATTGTGTTTATTTGAGCATTCATCAAGTGAGTTTTTCTAGTATCCAAGAATTATAAATAAAAGAAAATTAACCACTTAAGTTAATATTAAAACTATCTATTACATGTATATATATTTCTTTCAAACAATAAACAAAACAACTACAAAGGACTTCCCATTCTTTCTTTTTTTGGTTAATTTGTAACTGTATTTTTCTTTTACCCTAATAATAAATATTCCCTCCGTTCGTTCAGTTTTGACTTTTTTTAGTCAAATTGACTATTTTTTAAAACTATTTTATATACCATTTTTGTCAAAATATAGGTGAAGAGGTTATAATAAAAAAAAGTATATACAATTTACTACTAATACCAATTTTTATAATGTTAAAAATATATTTCTACATACTTAATTATTAATTTTAAAAATAATTAATTTAATTAAAAAAAATCAAAATTAAACAATTAATTTAAAACGGAGGAAGCAGTAAATCAGCTTGAGGTCCGACAAGGTGCGCTAGCTACATCGGAGTTTGTGTACATCGGAGTGTGTGTATCCATCAAGATACAATTTGATCTTCAAACTACAAGTATATTTGACAAAGCAAATTGATTAAAATATTTTACCTAACAGATACTACCTCCGTTCCCCAAAAATGATTAAATTTATATATTTTTTTATTTAAAAAAATAAGATAAAGTACATAAAATAAAAGATAAATATATCATTAATAGAATCTATTAATATATAAAAATAAAAGTATTCATTACTTTCGCTATAAAAAAAAATTAGCCATTAGCGATTGCAAGAATTCGTCGCCAATTTCAATAACATCGATCGACTTTTGCTACCGATAGGATATTTCATCGGTAATATATAAACAACGACCAATAATATATTCAACATGCTATTTTCTTTTGTTATAGGAGCGTTTAATTTAGACTAATGCATGATGGGTCGGGCTAGCTAGCTAGGCTTGTTATCGAGCTTATTGTTATTTTTATCGTCTTTTGTACAACATACATTTAGATGTCTTTCGAATTCTATATATTGTATTTGAGCTTTAGTTTAATGCTTTGATTGTAGTTCGATTTCGATACTTATTGGATTATATTTGTGATATGTACATACTTTGTTTTGATTTTGGTATTTGGTGTGATTGAATTTGAGTTGTTATATATGTGTTGTGATGTGTGTTGGGATATGATTAATTACAAGCACAAATTTTTTTTTGGAAATACAAAAAAAAAACATTAAAAAAACACTTAGCAACTGATTGCTGTAGCTAATTCTGTTTTTAACGACTGACAAAGTAAAAAAATTGTTCTTTTGGCAATGGAAAATCGTCGCTAATAACATATTGCTACGGACTAATTTAAAAAAAAATTAATAATTGCGACTAATATCGATCGCTAATTCCATGGCTAAAACGTGGCGTCATGTCAGCAGTCAGCTGGCATGAATTAGCGATCGATTCGATCGTTAAAGAGCATTGGTATTACGTCTGTCACTAATGTTAGTCGCTAATTGTTTCTCGACTATCAAAATAATTGCCTCGATTTTTAGTGACGGTTTTCGGTAGCTGAAAGACCTGTAGCGACCGAATTCGGTCGTTGATAGGCGATCACCGACACCATTTTTTGTTGTAGTGTTTATATAATTTTATGGGGTTACTAAGGATAAGTTTGAAACTTTTTTACTCTCTTTCTTCTACTTTAATTTTTTTAACATATGTACAAATTGTACTTTGTTCATCTTTTTGGTGACAGAAGAAATAATAATAAAAATTAGATTGAAAACTTGATAAACTCAAATACTTAAGTCAAATTGACCCTTTTGATAATTAAAATTTATACTATTTTCTTGTGAATATAGGTAGAGAAATTATAATTATAAAAAACTATGTCGAACTTACTACCACCTTTAATTTTCATAAATTTAAAAATATTAGTGAATATGTTTTATGTTTTATTCTAAAATTGGTCAATATGAAAAAAAAGAAGTCAAATTAAACTAATTTTTGAGGGATGGAGGGAGTATTTGTTTTAAGTTTTTCCTTCTGGAGGAGTAATCAATGAAATGCGATATAATTTATAATTGAACTATGTTATTCAGAAGCAACAAAACAAATACGTATGAAAGCAACCTTCAATTTTATATATATATATAGTAGTAGTAGTAGTATAATTTACTTATAATAATGTGTAAAGCTGGCCATGTTCATTGTCTAGTTGATGGAGTATATTATTATAATTTGTATTTTGTGATAAATATTTTAGAGGTCAATTATATTGCTTAATACAAACAATTTGTTGGATTTAAGATTCAAATAAGTTGGGTTAATTAAACAAATCTGTGGTAGATGAACACGTGCAAAACATGCGAAGATTCTTTGTGGCAATTTCCACATTTAATCCTTTTGATTACTCAGGTGGACGTGTTGGACATTACGGATTCAAATTCTATGAAATTTGATTTTTTTTTCGTACGTTAGAAAGATAAACTTCTAAACAAATACTTCTCTCCTCCCGTAAAAATTAGTTTAATTTTGACTTTTTTAATTAAATTGACTATTTTGGTAATCAAAATTTATACTATATTCTTAAAAATATAGGTGGAAAAACTATAAACATAAGAAATTATGTTTAATTTATTACTTTACTATCGCCTCTAATTTTCATATGTTTAAAAATATAAATAAAAAATGTTTAATTATCAATTTGATTAAAAAAAATTCAAATTAAATCAATTTTTATGAAATAGAGGGAGTACGTGCTAGACAGTATTATTATTAATACGATTCATTTGATTTTAGTTAATAACTCGTTATTATTATGAATTGACTTTAAAAATAAAAATGAAAATGAAACAATTTTATGGAAGGTTATGTACTAGTGTGTAAAGTTTTTCATAATGAATGAGCTTATTTGAAAATAATAAAGCTAGTTATTGCATATTTTAATTCCTACTTGATTCATTATTTTAAATATAATCTTTCAAATGATTTTATTTTTCAAACTTCTTTTATTTAAATAAACCGTTTTCACATTGAAGTACTACAAATAATGTAGTAAGATTGTTACATTAAAAAACAAATAGTAACCGACTTGAAATATAGTTCTACTAGCTTAATTGTGGAAGGGACGTCAAGTGATCTTCATTGACTTTTGAAACACATGACTGCCTGACACACGCAAACTATTAGAAAATTAATAAATGATATATATATATTAGTCGTAATATCTGTGCTTCCGGCATTACGTACGAAAAAAAAGGGAGAGGAAAGATTATCGGCAGTCGGCACTAGAGAATCGAAGAGACAAAGGACGAGCTCGGAAGGAGGAAGATCGGAGGAGGATCTGAGCGTGAGAGAAATAACAATTTTTTTTCCTTTGAAATTAAAGAGGATATAATGGACGGTGAGATTTATCCCAAATTTTCGACGGTCCTGATCGTTTATTAGACTAAACGAAAAATTCAAAATTAGTTGTATTTTGTTAGTTATATATATATATATATATATATATATATATATATATATATATATATATATATATATATGTCCATAAATTAAAGAAATTAATATTTTTACGTTTTAAAATAATATTTTTATACAAATCTCTCTCACATAAAAATATGACCCACTCATAATTAATGTGATATGAATCGTGTGCAAATATTAATTTTTATGTGAAATATCAGCTCCCTAAATTAATTTTCCTTTCTTTGGTTTTTTCCAAATAGAAGTTTTCCACATAGTTTTTTATTTTTATTTTAATCTCCAAATGAAGCAAGCGTGACTTATAGATAGGTGATGGTGCATCTGAATTGAGGGTTTTTTTAAAAAATATATTTAGTCTAATTAAAAATTGTATCTCAATATTCAATATGATGGTTTAAAAGTAAGGAAAAAAAAATAAACATTAAAAATGGGCCCAAGAAAACTGTAACTGTGGGCCCAAAAAAATGGCCATCCTTATCACAGGCCATAGTTCCATACCATCAACTGGATATGAGTATTACCACACTTTATTTTTGGATTAATTACATATTTTAGTATATTTTTAAAAATAATTACAATAATGGTGAATCTATAAAATAATTACAAAAATAATATATTTATTTATAAAATTAATATAATTAGGATTCCTTTAATTTAGGTGGGTCAATCGTCATTTTTTTTCTCTCTCTCTCGCCATTCTCTATCGTCATTTGTCCACCGCTGCATTTTTTTCCTCGAATTAATATTTAGCTTCTGAAAGCTTCATCTGAACTCTCTCTTCTCGCAAGACATCAACCAACTGAAGCATTTCTCTCTCTTTCGCCACTTTGGACTCTCTCTTCTTCTAGTAAGGGCCGATCCTGGAAAGGACCAAGTATCTTGATCTGGCTTGACCCATTTGCTTGTGGGAGAGGGATTAGAGTGACAGACTCGTGAACATGACTTGGACTACTGAAGCTACTCGCACTCTGAGTGCCTGTTTTATATTCATCCCTGCTACCTTGGCTCGGACCAAAAGAGTTTCTCATAGAAGAAGATAGTCCCATTTCAATTTTTACATCTTTATTTGCTCCAGTCTCATAGAAGAAGATCTTTATTTCAATTTTTATTTGCTCCATTTCAATTTTTACATCTTTATTACGACTTTAATATCGAGTCGGGTTCTGTACAGTACTGGGATGATCTTTCTCGGGCTCTCTCGGGCTACAGTTCCCAAAGGAAAGTATATTTATCTACAGCACCTTGTACTGATTAAAATATCAAGTTCAGTTAGTAATCAAACTTTCATATCAAGGTAACCAACCCTTTATACCAAGGTAACCAAACATTCATACCAAGGTAACCAATCCACCTCCATACCTGCAGTTTTTTCATAGTGCAGTTGGTAACCAAACCTTCGTACCAAGGTAACCAAACCTTCATACCAAGGTAACCAAACCTTCATGCCAAGATAACCAAACCACCTCCACACTTGCAGTTTTTTCATAATGCAGTTGGTAACCAAACCTTCATACCAAGGTAACCAAACTTTCATACCATGGTAACTAATCCATCTCCACACTTGTAATTTTTTTATAGTGCAGTTGGTAACCAAACCTTTGTACAAAGGTAACCGATTCAGTTTTATTAAGTTACCTATTTATCTTGAATGTGATGCAGTTGGTAGGTAACCAATTCAGTTTTATTAGGTTACCAATTTATTTTAAATGTGATGCAGTTGGTAGCCAAACCTTCATGCAGTTGGTAACCAAACCTCCGTACAAAGGTAACCAATTCAGTTTTATTAGTATCCAATTTATTTTGAATGTGATGCAGTTGGTAGTCAAACCTTCATGCAATTGGTAGTCAAACCTTAATACCAAGGTAACCAATTCAATTTTATTAGGTTACCTTCATAGTGCAGTTGGTAACCAAACTTTCATACCAAGGTAACCAGACCTTCATACCAAGGTAACCAAACCTTCATACTAAGGTAACCAATCCACATCTACATCTACACCTGTAATTTTTTTATAGTGCAGTTGGTAGCCAAACCTTCATTCAAAGGTAACTATTTTAGTTTTTGTGGGTAACCAAATAGTCATAAAAAATTTCAGAACAATAAGAGTTACATCTATTTGTTTTCAAACTTATGTTTGTAGGGTGAATTTTCTCCTTCTTCTCATTGGCGTTAACAATGATAGAGAAGATTACATTTGAGTTAACAGTGAAGCAGTTGATGAGCTTTGATCCATGCGAGTGGACTGAGAATTTAATGAAAGAATATATGATTGTCATTGAAAGTTTCTTCTCTATTTCTTTTATTCTTTTCTCTCTCACCTATTGCAAAGCCTTTCAAGTTAGTTTTTTTATTTTTTTTTTCTCTCTTTTAAAATTAACAGTGATATATATTGCATGTTTTGTTGAAGACTAGAGGAAAAGTGGCTGAAGCGTTGAATTTGGTGGTAAGAAATAGGATGAGAGAGAGTACGGAGAAAAAGTGGCACCGCCGTTGGGCGAAAAAGGTGGAGGAGGAAGATGACGAGAAAATAATTTTTTATTTTTCATCTTTTTGATTTGAATTTTGAATTTTAAATTCTGAATTTGTTTTTGTTGTTAGATCTCAAAAATTTGAATTTGAATTATTAATTATTGCAGCCTTGATTTTAGGTTTTCTTATTAATCTGAAATTGAATGATTTGAATTTATTGCATTATTTTGTAATTATTTTGTGGATGTACTGATTGTGTAATTATTTTTTAATTGTTGTATAGTACTGTTAAGGACCCATTATTTTTTCTTTAAACCACATAAAATACGTCTTTCATTTCAAAATTATTGATATATTTTGATTATTTTTTTAAAAAAATATTTACTCTTTTCTTAAAAAAAGTAAATATGATTATTATAAAAGGAATCTTATTTATTAGCCTTCTTACACTTATTCATGTTGATTTAAGAGTTTAAGAAATATTTAAAAAGAGAAAATATGTATTTAATCTTGGGACAAAACAAAACAGAAGTGTCAAAGGGAATGGATTGATTTT
The DNA here is from genome assembly GCA_020205555.1 of Panax stipuleanatus. Taxonomy (NCBI): domain Eukaryota; kingdom Viridiplantae; phylum Streptophyta; class Magnoliopsida; order Apiales; family Araliaceae; genus Panax; species Panax stipuleanatus. The sequence continues at coordinate 147,877 of CM035125.1, read as the reverse complement.
GATTTGAGTCCTTCTAGGGGGACATTTTTTGAGTGACATTCTAGTGATTTTTTTTTTTTAATAGAGTACCTTTCCAAAAAAATGTATACTACTATTATTTATTTCAATTGGAATTTTTACAGAAAACAATGTTTTAGGTATAATTTGGATATATAAAAGAAACAGAGTCTGTACGGTCTATAAAACACCGTTTCTTGTATGTATCCAAATTACACCTAAAATTATTTTCTGTAAAAATTTTAGTTAAAATAAATATATATTTTTTGAGAAGTATTCTAAAAAAAACAAAAAACAAAAAAAAAAGATCATTAGAATGCCACTAAAAAAATATGCCCCTAGACTTATTGTTTTGATTTGGTCCACTACTCTCATGTTAGTTGTAGTTTTGAAGTTCTGAACTTAAGTTATTATTATTAATAATAGAGACAGAGGATTGTGGTTGGGCCCTACTACGCCCATACTTTATATATCCCTTTTTTGATAGAAAAGTCGAGCCTCTTCGGGTGGTATTATATTGGATGGGTTTATTATTTCTTTGATGATGGACACATTAATTGTTCAAAGTTGTTTTGAAATTTCGGTCAACTTTGGGTGCATTTCACTCTTTTCTCTGCCATTGATTTGTGACACCAAAACACAAACTTTTGATCAATTTATTGCAATTGTAGGTAAGAATGTAAAATGAATAAATAATTTGGGTTTGATTCATATTCGTTCGTCTAAAAGTTCGATGCTCGAAATATAAATGATTTAAATATGAACAAATTTTAAAATTTGATAAATTACTCAAATCTCTTCAAATTGCAATTTCATATTCGTTTGAAAAATTCAAACTGCTCGGGCTTGATTCGAAATCGTATTCGACTCGGTAGCTAAGCGAGCCTAAATCAAACCTTATTTAATACTCGATAAATTTTGTAAATCAAATCCGAGAATCTCAATACTCGGCTCGAGTAAAATTTTAAATTTCAATATCACATTTCACCAAATTAAGAATCAAAAATGAAACAAACCTATTCACAATGAGATTTTTTGACCCATTTATTTCTTTTTCACCCTAATTTTTTTTTCTCTCTTTATTAATATTGTTTGGTCCATGCTAGACTAGCGCAGAATTTATAAGGAGTTGCGAGAGAAAAAGATTTTTCTTTAAACTGTAGTATAAAGTGCGTAATCATCTAAGTTTAATGTCATGGGCTGATCCACCCAATTTTTTTATAAAAAAAATATTGGTCCATATTGTTTTTGTGCTTGGACAAAAAAGATACTTTAATATGGACCATCTTTTAACATGAAGACTTATAGGTGCTGTTTGTTTACATCTGATTGTCTCTTAATGGACTGTCTCTTATTCGCTAAGAGGCATGATGCTGTTTGTTTTTTTTTTGTTACCTCTGAATGCCTCTTAATCGGTAAGACATAAAATGAAATCTTAATAATTAAGAGGTACCTCTTAATGAAATTTTTTTGATAATTTTTTTTATATAAATATATTCAACAATATTATTCACTCATTTTTATTAAATTGAATATTTAAAATTATTAAATAAAAATTTACCTTTTAAAATAATAAAATAGTGTCATTAATAGACAACTTACTTTTTAGTTATCAAACAGTTTTTTAGATTCAGACCTCATAACCATTCAGATGATCTAATTTATTAAGACATCATAATCATTCAGATCTTAATCGCCAGATTTATCAAACACAACCTTACATTTATTGAAGGAAAATTGATGTTAAAAGATAAGAGACTAGAATATATGGAATCCAAAGGAGTTAATATATTGGAGTATACATTTGTAATAAAGCTATTGAAGAGGGAAAAAAGAAAAGGAAAAGAAAAAGAAAATAAATTATGGTTATGTCTTGGGAGTGAAAACGAGTGTTATTTTGACCAAAAAAAAACTTTCTTCTCAAAAGCTCTTCTCTTCCCTTATCTTCTTTTTTTCCCTCTTAAAAGCTCCTCACACCGTGGTGTAAATATCAATCAAATCATAACCACAACAACAATAATAATAATAAAAAAAAACTAAAAAACTTATACATTTAGCTTAATTAAAATACACACTTTTGCAAGAATAATTTTTTAAAAACCGAGTATTGTTAGGAGATTTAAATTTTTGATCTAAAATGATATGACATCGAGTATTTTAATGATAATTTATGACATAACTAATCACATGAGATATTTTTGAGACAAAAAAGTAAAAATCTAGTGGGTCCTTTACATTAATATACAACAATTAAAAAATAATTACACAATCAATACATCCACAAAATAATTACAAAAATAACGCAATAAATTCAAACCATTTAATTTCACATTTAATTTTTATATGAAAATGTTCAAAAGTATGTGGCTGAATCTCCACTTTTTGCCTTGAGTAAGATGTGACGGCTCAGCTAAGGAAATAAATCTGCAGCCCATAGCAGAGCAATTTTATATGCTTGACAGGCTTGTTAATACCATGGAAAACGGCCCAATATAGTAATGGGGTTTATCGTGTATATATATATGATAGGAAATTGAATTTAATGTAATAATAATAATAATAATAATAATAATAATAATAATATATTGTTATTTTTTTTATTATTACTATTATTATTATTATTATTATATTAATATTATTATTATTATTAAACAATTGATTATATTAATATTAAACAATTAATTTTATTTATTAAATCAAACAATTGATTATATTAATATTATTATTATTATTAGAATTTATTATAACAAAGTAACTTAATGAAAGTGACTTGAGTTATGGAACAAATTTATTAGGCCAGCCGCTACTCACAGTTGCTCACAAGATTCACAAAGTAACTTTTTTTAAGAGGCCCACAAATTTGACTTTTTAAATCTCTTCCTAGTAGCGGCTTGGGTATAAAACAAAGTACATTTGATGTTACTAATTTAAGGTCAACCGTGCTCCTGTCCCTAACGGGCATAACACCTAGACTAACTCCGCTTACACCTGAACATTTTTTTGCTGACCAAGCTCTTTCTCTCTCTTCATTATTATTTGTTTTTTCTTTCTCTCTTCATTATCATTTCCTTCTCTCTCTCTAATATCTACCCAAAAAACCAGATCTATTTTCTACACCATCGGAAGCTACGCCACTGTCCTCGCCGACGTAGCTAAGTCAAACGGAACCCTAAAAACAACCACCACCAATCTCGAGAAGCTCGAGAAGCTCTTATCCGAAGAGGCGGTCCTCAGATACTTCACAAATCCTATCGTCACAATCGAGGCTAACGAGAGCTCCTGGACCAGTACACGACGTCGGCTAACCTCCAGCCGCACATCTCCAATTTTCTCAACATTTTAACCGACATGAAACGGATCAATCAAATAAAGGAAATCAAAGCCACATCAGCCCTTTTCCGCTCACTCCTCATTAGATTTGAACCTGAATTGATTAAGAAATTGGCTAAAAATTACCTCCGCGATACGAAGTTCGCTATTATACTTTTGAGGTGAGATTTGATCATTATTTTGAGCTTTTTGTTACTGATTGTGGTCTAATTCTACTCGAAATTTGTTGGGGAACAAAGTCCAATCATTTGCAAGCTCTAATGGAATGATCTGATAGGATTTGAAGCAAGATTTTAGGTTTTTTTTAGTTTCGCGATTTAGTAGAATTTTTGAATTTTAGGGTTGATTTTGAGATGATTTGATGATGTTTGAGCTCTTAATCTTTTCGAAATTTCTGTTTGGTTCGCTTTCCAAATTTAATTTTAATTGGTTGATGTAATTGCTTTTGCATTTCTCTATTTTTTGGGATTGGAGGGAGTATATAAATCTATGAGGCTGTCGGGTACTTTTCCTGTTTTTCAGGGTTTTGTTGTGTTGGAGGATTTGGATTTGTCTCATACTAATTTAAATGGAAAATTTGATTCACAATTGAATGGGTTGGTTGGCCTGAAGGTTTTGAATTTTAACCATAATTCTTTTTCTGGGTCTATTGCAATAGCCTTGGAAATTGGATGATTGGCATTTCTGTACCTTCAAGTTGTTACTTAATTTTAAAGTCGTCCTTAAAGTACCATATTCGTCAGTTAGGTCCTTAAAATGACATTTTATTGGCGTTTCTGTTCCTTCAACCCATTTTAACCTAAACCCGAGCCATTTTGACCAAATTTAACTCAATTCGACCCAGTTTGACCCAACCCAAAATTTTAATATTTTAAAATATAAAAATATTTTTAAAATAAGTTTAAAATAATAATTAAATTTAAGATTTTTAAAAAATAATATTTAATTATTGAAAATATATTATTATTATTAAAATAAAAATTATTTTAATATTTTAAAATAAAATAATTATTTAAAAAATAGATATTTTTAATATTTAAAAATAAAATATTAGTTTTTTTAAAAAATAAAAATAAAAATAATATTTAATATTCTAAAATAAATATTTTTTATTTTTAATATTTTAAAAGTAAAAAAGATTTTTGTAAATATTATTTTTAAAAATAATATTTAATTTTAAAATATTAAAATAATATTTATTTTAGAATATTAAAAATAATAATTATTTTATAATATTAAATATAATATTTATTTTAGAATATTAAAAATAATATTTATTTTAGAAAATTAAAAATAATTATTATTTTAAATTTTTTTGAATAAATATTATATTTATATTTATATTTATTTTAATTTTTTAATATTATAAAATAATTATTATTTTTAATATTCTAAAATAAATATTTTTAATAATTATTGTTTTTGAAGGAAAAACAATATTTAATATTCTGAAATACTTATTAAAAAAATTTATATAATTATTATTTAATAATAATAATTATTAAGATTATTTAAAATTTTAAAATAATAATTTTTAAGCTTATTTTAATTTTTAAAATAATAATTATTAAGATTATTTTAATTTTTTTTAATAATTATTAAATCATAATTTTTTATTTTTTTTAATAATTATTTCAGAATATTAAATATTATTTTTCCTTATAAAACAATAATTATTAAAATTATTTATTTTAGAATATTAAAAGTAAATATTAAAAAATTAAAATAAATATAAATATAAATATAATAATTATTGAATTTTTTTTTATAAAAAAACTAAAATAATTATTATTTTTAATATATTAAAATAAATATTATTTTTAATATTTTAAAATAAATATTATATTTAATATTCTAAAATAAATATTATTTTTAATATTTTAAAAGTAAATATTATTTTTAAAAATAATATTTACAAAAATATTTTTTACTTTTAAAATATTAAAAATAAAAATTATTTAAGAATTATTTATTTTAGAATATTAAATATAATTATTAATTTTTTATAAAAAAACTAATAATTTATTTTAAAATATTAAAAATAATTATTTTATTTTAAAATATTAAAATAATTATTATTTTAATAATAATAATTTATTTTAAATAATTAAATATTATTTTTTTAAAATGTTAAATATAATTATTATTTTAAACTTATTTAAAAAATACTATTATATTTTAAAATATTAAAAATTTGGGTTGGGTCAAACTGGGTCGGGTTTGGTTAAACTTGGTCAAAATGGGTCGAGTTTAGGTTAAAATGAGTTGAAGGAACAGAAACGTCAATAAAATGCCACTTGAAGGACCTAACTGACGAAAATAGTACTTTAGGAACGACTTTTAAAGTGAATGGCAACTTGGAGGGACAGAAGTGCCAATCAGCCCTTGGAAATTTAAAGCTTTTAGAGGAACTTCAACTTTTTGGAAACGGGTTTATATGGAACATACCCGTAGAAATTGTGAATTGTGGGAATTTAACTCTGATTAATCTTGGTGCTAATTTGCTTGACAGGTCAATCGCTTATAGATTTGGAGAGCTCCCCAAGTTGGATACTCCCTCCGTTCCTAAAAGATTGTCGTTTTAAAAGAAAAAATTTGTTCCAAAATATTTGTCGTTTACAAATAATTTGTCTCGTGAAATTCTATAATTACTCACGAAATTTGGGGCTGAGATTTGCGGCTACAGTAATGGTGGTTCAGTAGTGGGGTTGAGGTTTGTGGGATTGAAAAATTAAGCGAAAATGTGAGAAAGAGGAGAAAGAGAGAGAAGAAAGAGAGAGAAAAGCTGGAGAAAAAAAAAAGAATAAAAAAAATTATTAAACTTTATTTTTGTCACGTGTCAATCGCCTAGCACATCCGTTTGTCTAGTTGGATTTTTTTAATGGGAGGGGCACAGTTATGCTTCAATTCGTAACATTAAGTTTACTTTTGAAAAAAAAAGAGTTCAGAGTGAAAGTAGAATTTCGGTATAAATATCAGGAACATTTTTACACCATGCCCTTTTGGGCTATATGCAGTCATTTTTATTTTATTTTTCACTTTCATGACCACAATTATATCTTAAAGGAATTACATACATGGTAAATTATGAAGATGTAAAGTCATTCAACTTGTCAAATCTTCCCCCCTTTCAAAAAAAATAATATAAATAAATAAGAAGAAGATGCTTAATTTGTAAAACTAAGAATATATTTTTTGTATCATGTTTATCTTTAAATTAATAAATTATTAGTTCAGTAGTGACGACTTGATAATAAAAGCATACTGCTAATTATTTTTTCAAAAATTATGTTATTTTATATTGCTATCAATATCAATATTTTAGGTCCTTTTTTTTGTGAAACAAGTTTTTTTCTTTTCAAAAAAGACTTTGTTTGTAAAAAAAAAAATGTACAAATGTATTTTACAGGATTATTGTAACGCCCTCAAAATAGGTCCAATCCACCCAACCCATTCTGGGTCGCCACGAAATACACTCAGCAAAAATTTTAAATACAAATCTTCAAGTTCTAACTTTTTAAACTGTCGTACAAAATACGACCACAATTAAACTGTGACTTTCAATACAAATACAGTGCTCATACTCTAAATCAATAATACGTTACAGAAAGGTACAGTCAATAACTGTTTTAGGAATTAAAATCTTTGGAAAATGTTCAAGAAAACCTTCGTACATGGGAGGCCATGCATCCATGTTATAATAGATATCGTAGGACTCAGAATTATCCTTGGTTGACCCAATAGACCCCAAAGAAAAATGAGAAGATTACTATCTTGTTCATTCCAATGGTGGGTCTTCTCTTGCCATATAATTATCTCTGTTGTCTCAAACTGAGAATTATATTCTAACCGTACTCCAAGATTATATAGGTAGTGTTCATGGATATAATCAGCAAGTAGATGTGCACAACCATGTCTTATGATAACATGAAGTCGTATGTGGTTAGACATCTTGTATAATAGTGACAAAACACCCTTCCAAAGTTGGGTTCACCTTACCTAAGTCAGGTCACCAAAAACAACCGTTAAATGACGTATAAAATACGACGTACTTATCTAAAATTTTCAATAAAATTATTTTCATACTGTTTGGTGGAAAATTTTAACAGTTCTAGACCCTCGTTCTATTCTCCTGTTATCCCGCTCGACCCAGCTACACTCTTATTACCTGAAAGGAATTGTGAAGCAAAAGGGTGAGCACAAATAGCCCAGTAAAAAATATCATGACTAAAGATAATTAAATTATCAATAGTCTTCATCAGTGATAAATCAGAGATTTATAACATATGGTAGATGATAAAACTTTTCAATCATAGTTGCGGTGGAATGAGCAATCCATTAGAAGAGTCAAATAGACTATATTGTTTATTATCTTCTCCGTGTTAAAAGTCCACCAATAATATTTTATCCCTGTAACATCAATCAACAATTCCTGTCCACAATCATATAAGTTCATGATCATAATTATCTTGATGAATTCCTCTTCGCACTCAGGACGAAGATAATTCTCATCACCTGTCTTTACCTGAAACACCAAAGATCATGGTTATACCAAATCACAGTTCCTGTTCATAATCATGCTAATCAATTCATCTTTGCATTACAAGCCAAAGATATTCAACAATTAATTATTCATCTTTGCACTACAGGCCAAAGATATTCATAAATCAACCGCTCATCTTTGCACTACAGGCCAAAGATATTCATCAATAGTTCATCTTTGCACTACGGGCCAAAGATATTCATCAATAGTTCATCTTTGCACTACGGGCCAAAGATATTCAACAACAGGTCATCTTTGCACTACATGCCAAAGATATTCGTATCTCAAAAAAATATCTAATCATTCCAGAATTTATATAACAATAATTATAACCATGTTGATTAATTCGCCTTTGCACTTAAGCTAAAGATATTCAATTATAAATTCAATGGTCATGAACATACCAGTCAACAATTCATCTTTACACTACTGGCCAAAGAGAATCTATAGTCATGATCATACCAATAATCTACCCATCTTTACACTCAAGTCAAAGAGAAATTTCATCACCAGAATTATAAAAATGTTATATATGAGAATAAGAACAATATGATCAAAACATCGATCTCCAAGTTCAAAATACTCCATAATAATACTTTGTGGAGCAAAATTCAAAAATAAAGCTCAAAGTTTAGATACAATCAAAGATATGAACCTTAACAGGCAACTTGGACAAATAGAAGAAAATTTATTTTTTCGGTGAATAGTATCGTATAAGTGAATAGTGCCGTATACGTGAATAGTGTCGTATACGTGAATAGTAACCCCGACACAAAAAAGATAGAAATTTCATAAAAAAAATCATATTTCGTGAATAGTACTCGTGAATAATACCGTATTTGTAAATAGTGTCGTATACGTGAATAGTGCCGTATACATGAATAGTAACTCCGACGAAAAAAATGAGAATTTCATAATAAAATCCATGCCAATATTTTGGTATAATGATATTGAAAAGAATAACATCATTTATGCAAGAAATAACATCCCTTACCATCCCTTACCTCAAAAAGATAGTACCTCTGACTGGAATATCGGATATAATACCGAAGGAAACTTGCACTGAATACTAATACTCAAAGTATTGAAATACTCACAAAAATACGCTCGATATTATAGAGAGAAAACTTCTGATTCTGGTGTGATTTTCAATTCTAACCTAAGTACCCTATTTATAGGAAAAGCTTAGGATGCCAAAAGAGACTAAAATAATAAAATAATATTATTATTTTTAAAATTCTCCAGCCGCCGGCTGCTACCAAAAAAATTAGATTTTTCAACCAACAACAAAAGTGGGGACCACCATTTTATTTAAAAAATATTTATTTTCTGAAACTTCAATAATTCATAATAAATAGCCCCTTCGTCAGAAAAATACAAATTCTATGTTCTTCCATAGGAAATTTAATTCTCTACAACTTTGCAGAAGGAAGTTTTTCCAAATTCCAAACATAAATTATCCGGAATCCAAAAACAGATGATTTCTCACACCAAAATATTGATAAAAACTCATCAGCGCCAATTCCTTCTTTAATATCCACAAAATAAATATTTCCTTATCATATAAATCAATAATTAATTATTCACAAATAATATTATAGAACTACAATATTAACAACTAGGTCGTTCCCAGGACAGAGGGGGCCTTCCGATAAGGACTTCTCCTTATTGGCGCGCAATTAAATAACCCCTCCTAGACAGAACTTCCTTAGACATTGTCAATAATGCTATCTAATAATATTATTCAAATAATATGAATTATTGAGTTGATAACGTGAAATACTGTGCAACGACAATTATTGAATCAATACTACAAAATATCAACTGTAGCCATTATTGAATCAATCATATAAAATGGCAACGTAACAATTATTGAGTCAATAAAATATCAATGTAACAATTATTGAGTCAATAATATAAAATATCAACGTAGCAATTATTGAGTCAATAATATACAATATTGAACAGTAATTACTGTAACAATAATTGAGTAATGGCTTCTTACGTAAGACTCAATAATTCAAAATACTGTGCAATACCGTGTGCTACTATGCAACACCGTGTATCACTGTATTTTAACCACCGGGTATTTCAACAGTACTAACGGTAACAACTACGCCGTTATCTTGTAAAAAAATTATTTCTGTCGCTTTCTATATCCGACAGTTATTCCGTTGTGGGGGCCCACAAATAGCTACGCCGTCGTACGAATATTCCCCGACAACAAGAATATTCCACGACCAAACGAATATTCCCCGACAACAAGAATATTTTATAACCACTTGCTCATTTTAAAAATGTTTGCACATTTCACCCATAACTTTCGTATTTATCAAAACAACACGTTACTGTTTCGAAATAATATATAAAGAAAATTAAATATTTATTCGTAAAAGTTGGGGTCTTACAATTATGATTTCGTCCATTATACTTATCCCTAATTTTTCTCAATACACAATTAGAAACAATAATATTACATTTAGCGACAAAACAAAATGTATCGCAAACAATTATCAACGCAAAAAAATTAGTCACAAATAATTGTATCGTTGAAAGTGTTTACTAAATATAATATTTGTTTTGCTAAATATATATTTAAAAAAAAAATGAGAGATATTGTCACAATGAGTACGAAAAGATATTTCTCTAAAGGAGTCTACAAGTAGGGAAAACGTTAAACCCAACAAACTTTGCACACAACAATTGCAATTTGTAACTTGCAGAATTAACACAAATAAATTGCAATTTGTGACTTGCAGAATACATTAACCCAAATAAAGAGATGTACCAAAAATCTAGACACTGTTTTTACGCTTTAGTCAATAAAGATGATGAATTGTCTCGTTATATAGACTTTGACATTCCAATGTTGTTTTTTTATCCTTCACGCACAAGGCAACGCCTAATTACACCATCCTTCTCCTTTGCTTTCATTTAATTTAATTAGGTGGGGATCCTTTTCTAATTTTGTCTTTCCTTTGTCTAAGAGCATGTTCGACATTAATTTAATTTATAAATTAAAAATTAAGTTAAAATAAATTATAAAAGTGTTCTACTCATAATAGAAAATACATTTGGTCAAACTAACTAATTTAAAAATGACTTATAAGTCATTTTTAAATAAGTCACAAATAGTGACTTATTTATTTTTGACTTAAAACTGAACTTATAAGTTAAAAAATAAGTGGTTGTCAAATACCGTGAAAAATAACTTATAAGTTGGTTTGACCAACTTATAAGTCGTTCCCGAACAGGGCCTAAGTGCTTTTTCAATGTCTTAAAACTTCATGCAAAGCTGCGTTAATCATTAACAGCTTTGATTATCATTAGAGGCTCATCTTCTTCTAATTTCAATTGAAATAAACTCCATTACAATGGGGTAAACTTGTAAAAGCTTAAAACTTAGTTTGACTCGATTTTCTTACTACAATTTGCTCGAGATGCATCATACAACTAGTACGATGACAGGTGTTTGACATGATTATGGTCATTACAAATTTGTTTTCTCACTTTGAATAGAAGTGGGAGGGCAATGCTCTGAAAATTTGGTAAGCGATCCTATGGTCTATTTGCTCAAACTAAACTAGTTTGATTAAAAATCGTAATAGACTGTGACAGATCTAACCTCAGTTAGTGGGGTTAAATTTGAAATCAACACATTCCTGCTAAAAAAATCAAAATTTAGTAAAATAAATTACAATACTAAATAATGCTCAAATATTATTTATAGTACATTTTTCGCGATTTCATTACTTAAAATTGTTGTATGATAGTCTCATTTTTATTAGTTCCAAAAATTCATAAGCAATTACAAAAAAAACTGCAAGTAATTACAGAAGAATCTCAAAGCAATGACTAAATTTGTGAAATTATAAATAAAAAAAATACAGCATATCGAATTTTCTCTAAAGTCGAACTAGTGAGAAAAATTAGGTCAAACGGTTAGACGAGAAACGGAGAGACAAAGAGTATTGTAGTGACCAAGGTAGTATAGGATATGAAGTTTGAATAATTTAATACTACATCCGTTGCAAAATTAGATATACATTTTGACTTTTAAAGTCAATTCGCGAAATCCTAAAATTCAAATCAATATAAGTTCATTCAAGTTTTGAAAGTATCAAATAAAATAATTAATAGTATTTTATAGTTAGTTTATAATTATTATATTTGTTGTATTAAAACTAAATAACTTCATATCAATTTTGAATTTTAAGATTTCGTGAATTGATTTTAAATAGGCAAAATGTATCTTTAATTTTAAAACCGATATAATATTTTCAATCTAAACTTTAATTTTTTTATATTAAATATCTTTAAATTTTACTTTCTTTCTAGATCCGCCCCTGGTAATAGACTAGTTAATCATCGATCCAACTTGGTAGCTCAATCAATAAAACATTTTATCAGTTAAATTGATATAGTAATTTTTTTTTATTTTTTGGAGCTAAGAATTTCTTTTATTAAAATTAAACACTTTTATGTATTTATGACATCACTAATTCAATCACTAGTTAAATCAATGACCTATCTATCGGATAACTTTTTTGATTAAATGAATTACATAAGTAAAGCCTAATCTAATATATGATTTATGTACATATATATAACAAGCCGTAAGACGATCCTAATTTAAGTTGACTCTTAATTAATTAGGAGTCAATTTCATTCGTACGAGTTATTTAACCGGATTAACGATAAAAATAAACTAATTTGAGTCTTTCAATTACATAAAAAATTTGTAGAGTTAATTTCGTTCGTGCGAGTTATACTTTCCAATTTGGATGTAAAATCGAAAAGTTGTGATCCTTCATAATAAAGACCTTCATATTCTCATTTATTGTCTTTGATCTATATATTTATTTATGATCGGAATACTAGGAGCATCAATGTGTATATTTGCTATGTTTTTCATGCTACCTATTTATAACAAATCGTAAAAACCGATTTAAATACGTAAAAATTTAACGAGTTCGTTCATCCAATTTATATTCTCCAATTTGGATTGTGAAATTGAATAGTTGTGATCCACTTTCATATTCTTATTTATTGTTTTGGATCTATGTATTTATTTATGATTGAAATTATAGGCGTATGAATATATATATATATATATATATATATATATATATATATATATATATATATATGTTTTTAATGCCAATATAAAAACAATAGTAGTAGTAATAATTTTTTATTTTTCTAAAATTCAGCAACAATCAAATCTTTCTCCTCTAATATTTATATGTAGAAGAAAAATGGGAATGAGGTGAGTATCTTTCTAACATGAGACAGAGAATTGTGAAATTAACATAAACACATGTAAAAAAATCATTTCTCATATTGAGATATTATTGTTTGGCTAAACTTGAAAAACAAAGTAAAAGTCCACCCCACCCCATTAGGCTATATTAAAAAGATTAAAAAAATGATATTTATAATTGATCAGATCTTCTACTTGATCTTAAGGCGAGAAGCACCAATCCACATATTTTTTTTTAAAAAAAAAGAAAAAGTCTTCCTCTTTGTCTTCATTTTCACGGTTACAAAAAACGACAAAAGAAGGAGAGAATCCCATGCGACTTTATGGAGAGCAGATTTTTTGTCCCTAAATTTTCTGTCTTTTTGTGTCCTACTACTTAAATATTGATATTTATCTTCTTTTTTTTTAATTTTAAAATTAATTGATGTTAAATAAAAAAATATGTGTCAACATTTAAACTGCGACACACAAAAAAACAAAAAATTTGAAGACAGAAAATCTGTTCTCGATTTTATGGGTTTTTCAATTCAAACTTTGACACAACCACATACCCAAACAGCATCCGGTGTCCGGTAAAGCAGAAGTTCAATGGCCCCACAAAACCCCATCCCTCTTCGTTCCAATAGACTTTTGCATTAAAAAGCAGTTTGAAAGTCAACTCTACCTTACTGGCGCCCACCTGTGCCTATTTTACCGAGTCATTTAATGGGACTGATTATTATTAACTTTTGACTCTCTAACTTTCTCTCTCCTCCTCTTTACCGGCTTATCCGGTCATTTGGTCCAGGTCAATGCCATAACAAAATTTGTCTCTCTAAAAAACTTTAGACACGCGTAAAACAACCATTGGAATGATAGTTTGACTGCAGAGGACAGAAATAACAGCTCAGTCATTCATCCGATACCTTATAGAGGGAAGAAGGGCACATCATCTGTTTGACTCCCAATACCTATTTTTTTTTTCTCTCTCTCTCTCTTTAACTTTCTCTATCTACAACTATTTTTCTCTCTACTAAACCATTAAGCTTCAAGCTCTTCTGGGTTTTGTTTAGTTGATAGTATTTGTGCAGAAATGGCCGTTGAGCTGATGAGTACAGGTTACAGAAACGAGAATTTTGGTGCCAAAATGGAAGAAAATGCAGTCCAGGAAGCGGCCACCGCCGGACTTCAAAGCGTTGAAAATCTCATCAAAATTCTTTCTCACTCCTCCCAACAATATAATCATCAAAACCCAAATATTTCTTCTTCTGCTACTGCCGCCATGGATTCCGGTAATACAGATTACAGAGCTGTTACAGATGTCGCCGTTAACAAGTTTAAGAAGTTCATTTCCTTGCTAGATCGGAACCGAACCGGTCACGCCCGGTTCAGAAGAGGCCCAATCCTGAACAACCAGCATCGTCCGGATCAAACCCAGACCCACGAATCAGAGCCGATGATTCATTCGGTTACCCATCAGCACCACCATCAAACGGCGGAGGAGCAGATTTCTAATGTATCCCGAATTTATTGTCCCACTCCGGTTCAGCGCTTACCTCCCCTGCCTATGCCTCTGCCTCTGCCTCTATCTCACAATCACAATCATCATCAGTTGGTGAAAAATGTGTCGATGGAAAAGAAGGAACCGATTACTACCATTAATTTCGCAGCAACCGCGGCGGCGGTGGCTTCGCCGGCGACTTCATTTATGTCATCGTTAACCGGCGATACAGACGGGTCGGGTTTTCAGATTACTAATATGTCGCAGGTTTCGTCGGCGAGCCGGCCGCCTCTTTCGTCGTCGTTGTTCAAGCGAAAGTGCAGTTCGATGGATGATTCTGGTGCCAAGTGTTCTGGGTCTTCCGGCCGATGCCATTGTCCTAAGAAAAGGTAAATAGAGTTGGAAATTTTGATTGGCCTTTTTATTTGTTTGATTAAATTGAAATTTATTGGATTTAGAATTTGTTTTGGTGGAAAAATAGGAAATCAAGGGTGAAGAAAGTGGTGAGAGTGGCAGCCATAAGTATGAAGATGTCTGATATTCCACCGGATGATTTTTCTTGGAGAAAGTATGGTCAAAAGCCCATCAAAGGTTCTCCACACCCAAGGTTTGTCCTAAATTGATAGTCTCATTTGGTCCCAAAATGAATGTCTTAAATTTATGGTCATCAAATAATCTATTGAAACAAAAATTCAGGGGATATTACAAGTGCAGTAGTGTAAGGGGTTGCCCAGCAAGAAAGCATGTAGAGAGGGCACTGGATGATCCAGCAATGCTGATAGTCACCTACGAGGGGGAGCATAACCATTCTCACTCTATCAACGACAGCACTCCTGCTTCTCTAATCCTTGAATCAGACGGTCCAAAACAATCATAACGAACAATGATGAAAAAAAGAGAGATTTCAAAGATGTCAACGCTAGCAAATGGAGGGTTGAGATTCATCAGCAGTGTCTACTCTTTTCTTATGTTGAAAAATGTTGTTTTCTTCTGTTTGTTCAAGTGGGAGGGTGGGAGGGAGGGCGGGGGGAGGGGTGGAGAATTGAATCATCATGCAACTACTGGGTTTTCCATGTTTTTTAATTAAAAAAAGTCATACGTGGAGTACTCTTACTGTTCGGTTTGGTTCGGTTTAGTTTGAGTTTTCTTTCCTTCTTTCTTTTGTTTGGAAGTGATTAGCATAAAATTTATTTTGGATAAATTAGTCATTTGACCAATAGAATATTGATAAACAAGCGATTGTATGTGTATTAACATTCTATTAACCAATTGATTAATTTATCAAAAAAATAATTTTATGCTAACCGGAGCCTTTTGTTTAGTTGGTGCTCCTCCTTTTACATGATAGTGGTAGAATTTGTTTAGAGTCGTGCTACTATCACATAAAACAATCACATAACTCTCATATACTGTAGACGTGGCAGTATGTGATTTGTTGTTGATATGATTCACTTAACTCAACAACATATCACATACCGTCACTTCGAAGTATGTGAGAGTTATATCATCATATTTATGTGATAGTAGCATTATTCATTTGTTTAACAAAATTACTTTTATTAAACTTATAAAATTATAGGCGTGTATGGGTTTCTAATTTCTTCAATAAACACACTTTACATAAAATAAAATCACTAAACTAATACCTCATCTATTGACAATTATACTTTCTTTTTATTTGAAGCTCCGTCAGTTGGAGGACAATATAATTCATAATCAAATAAATCATTATTATTACAATATGAAAACCAAACAAACTTTACATAAATGAGAAAAACTTATTTTACACAAGAAAGAAATAAACAACTTGGTGGTAGTGGTTTTTTTGATTAGGATGTCCACCTTTTCTTGTTCAATTCCACTCCAAGCTAAGTATGGTATAGAATAGAATATAAAAACAGAAATTAGATCGGCGGAGTCAAAATGCCAAGAATATATTACTCTCCGATATTCATATAAATATGGTTAGTCAATTTGTAATAGTAATAAATTTATAGGGAACGTGTCGTGTATGGGACGGTTGACAATTTTAAACCCTTGAATTTATTAATGATTCTTATTGGGTGGGTGGAGGATGAACGATGATTTATATATATATATATCGGAAACAAATCCATGCTAACAGATTGTTATGCCACTATTTTCGCAATCAACTTGAGAGTCGTAGATGAAGAAGATAATTAAAAGCTGAGATTGACTCCTTTCTCTCACAGCCGCTACATGTTATACTTTTTTTTCAAAGTCAAACTTGTAAGTAAAGTGAGCCCTGGTTGTTATTAGATTAAATAAAAAAAAATCAAAAATCGCTACTCTATAGTACAGCTTAGCCCAAAATGTTGTCCCATTATCAAAGTTACTTTCATTATATTAAACTTATAATAAATTTAATAATAATATTAAACAATTCATATTATTATTAAATTTATTATAAGTTTAATATAATGAGAGTGACTTTGATAATGGGACAATATTTTGGGCTAAGCCACTACATAGAGTGGCGGTTTTTTATTTTTTTTATTTAATCTAATACCAACTGGGGCCCACTTTGCTTACAAGTTTGACTTTGAAAAAAAAGTATAAGCCGCTACATGTAGTAGCGGCTTGGAGGGAAAGGAGTCAATCTCAGCCTTTAATTATCTTCATCTACGACTCTCAAGTTGGTTGCTAGGAATAGTATCATGGCAACCGGTTGCCATGGATTAATTTTTTTTTATATATATATATACTGTATAATGGAGTAATTTATAATCAAAGTTGGATGAGAGACTCTTCCATCTAACGCAGATCCCGTCATTCATTTTTATAATCTAAAAGTTGTAATTATCCTAGAATAATGCTAGAGACACAACTTATTTATAACTATTTTATAATTTACTGATATAGCATACTCCATCTCAGCTTTTATGTGGGGTCGAAGACTACATTGAAATAATTTGTTCATCAATATGCTGAGGTAGAGTATGTCACATCAACAAATTATAAAATAATTATAGAATAAATTGTGTCTCTAGCATTACTCATTATTCATTATTCAATCCGTATAATTGTTATGAGGATGATGAATCCTCTCCGCATAAAAGTTGTGCAGACATCCGCACAATAGTTGTACAGATGACATATAATTTGTAGGTTTCTATTCGCATAATAGTTGTGTGGATGGTATATCTCATCCACATAATTATTGTGGGAACGAGATAAATCTTAGGTCATTCAATCTTCTTTTAAATAATTAAAGATAAATTGGATAATACTCTTATTTAATTTTAGATATAGATCATTATTCATATATATATATATATATAGCACAAGAGATGTTGGACTTTTTGAACATGAGATGAGTTGTCTTATGTCTACCAGTTGTGTTTAATATTATTGTTACCGACTAGTATTTTGTTTGATGGATTATTTATAAAGATATTATTAGCGGTTGAGATCATGGTTGGATTTGAAATATAGAATATTAGCATCCTGAGAATCTTGGTGGGTGCCTTCTGAAATATACTCTCTACGTTTAATATTAATACTAGTAGTTTATTTTGATTTTTTTTTGTTCCCTATGTTAAAGTTTATCAAAAATAAATCGATAGAGTATGGTGTGTTTGGGGTTAAACGCATTAGACACTATTGCTTTAAATGTTACTTCCTCGGTCCCAAAATAACTGTTTAGTTTTGACTTTTTAAAATCAAATTAACTATTTTTAAAACTATTTTTTATATCATTTTTGCCATAATATAGGTGCAGAGGTTATAACAAAAAAAAAATATATAATTTACTATTAATAGCAATTTTTATAATATTAAAAATATATTTACACATGCTTAATTATTAATTTTAAAAATAGTCAATTTGATTAAAAAAAGTCAAAACTGAACCGTTATTTTGGGACGGAGGGAGTAATAATTAAACTATTTGATAAAAAAATTATGAAATTAATATATTTACATTGATGATTGAAAACAAATTTTATGATACATTTAATGATTCCTCACGTGTTTTTTCTTCTTCTTATTTTGGTAGTACTCTCTCTCATAAATAAAGAGTCTAATTAAGAAAAATAATGTTTCATAAAGAGTTTTTTATTTATGGATTATAGTATAAAATAATATAATATTCTCAAATTTGTAGATATAATTTTAACTAGCATATCACAATTGCTAAATTAACAATTTAATTTATTTATGTGTACTTATATAGACTAAAACTCATAATACTTATAAATTTTGCAAGTAAAACTCTTTTTTTTATTTAAGATGAAACATTAAGAAAGATAGTTTGAAATTTAGGAGATCCTTTGTGTCAATTTTACTAAAATGACTCAAGATGAAAATTGATTTTCACCTGAGTTGACTGGATCCTTTGAATTTCCCCCCCTTATATAGTGATTAATAGAAGTTTCTAATTTTTTACTTCCACTTTGATAATCTCAAATATGTATTTTAATAGTTTTCTTTGTGTATTTAATTTAAAATTATGATGGTGTGAGAAAATGAATTTGATTTTTTTTAAAACTGTGCTAAGAGTATAATATAATTCATTATTACAATATCAAGAGTCAGTCAATTAAACCTAAATGAAATATTAACTTAAAGGTCACAGTACATCAGTCTAAACCACAATCACTAGGTTAAAAATCTCAATTTTTAAATATATTTACCATAAACCTAAATATGTATTTGTAAGACGTCTTCAATGGAGAAAGAAAAAATAGACCACAACGATTGTATTCACACCAACCTGAAGTTACAAAATGAAATGAGAGAGATTACTACATTATATTGACGGCTAACTACTATAATGAAAGTACACAAATAACCTTAGCTAACTCTATTACAATTACTATTATATCCTTGAACATCTTAACTAACTAATTTAGTCGACTAAGTATTATTCAGATAGATGATCATGTACATTAGTATCCCCCCTCAAGTTGGAAGGTTTAAACAAATTACACCATCCCAACTTGTGAAGAAAATTGAGTAAAATGTTATGACTTAAAGCCTTAGTTAATGATCTGTTGGTTGCATAGAGGTAGGAAAATGAGCAGTCTTGATCAAGCCTTGAAGTAATTTTTTCATGACCAAATGACAATCAATGTTAATATGCTTGGTGCACTCATGAAATACAGAATTGGAGACAATGTAAAGAGCAGACTGATTATCACAAAACAAAGTGATGGGAGTAAGCTTGGAAAGACCAAAGTCTTTAAAAAGAGAAACCAACCAAGTTATTTCACGACATGTATTGGCCATGGCTCGATATTCAGCCTCTACTGAAGATCTTGAGACAGTGGTTTGGCGCTTGCATTTTCAAGAGAGAAGACTACTGCCAAGCATTACACAATACCCAGTCAAAGTTCTTCTAGTAAGTCTGCATGCTCCCCAATCGGTATCAGTATAAGCTCTCATTTGTAAAAAACTGGAGCTAGAAAGAAATAATCCTTGACTTGGTGAGCCTTAAGATATCTAACAAGCTTAAGTGTAGCATCCATGTGGGCTTCTTTAGGCTTAACCAGGAATTTGCTGAGAATATGCACACTATAACAAATGTATGGCCTTGTGATGGTTAGATAAATCAACCTGCCAAGCAACCTCCTATATTGAGAAAACTCAAGGACATCAACTGCTAAGAGAGTGATTTTGTTCCATGAGAACTTTTGAACACTTGGATGTTGCAAGTCCATGGTCCTTAAAAATGTCAAGGGCATACTTCCTTTGATTAAGTACAATACTAGTAGAAGACCTAGCAATCTTCAATCCCAAAAAAAAATTCAAGGAACCCAAATCTTTGATCTTAAACTAAGAATTGAGATAAGATTTGACAGTAGTAAGAAGATCAGGATTAGAACCTACGATGATTATATCATTTACATAAACTAATAAATCCAAAAAACCTTGATCATTATGTAGCAGAAATAAGGAGGAATCATTATAAGATTAAGAGAAACCATATTGTAGAAGAGCACCAAAAAACTTGACAAACTATTGTCTAGGAGCTTGTTTTAGTCCATACAAAGATTTTTGTAGTTTACAAACCAAAGGTTTGTCAAATAGAGACGAAGCATGAGTGAAACTAGGGGAAAATCCATATAAACCTCCTCAGGAAGATCACCATAGAGGAAAATTTTGTAGCAGAAGAGAAAATATTTAGTTTATATAAACCTCCTTAAAAACTACCAATATCTATCATTTTCTTCAAGGAAGGGTCCTGCATAAAGCATTTGTGAGAGGAGAAAGTAAAACTGAGTTAGGTGGTGTTTGATTGCATCTTAATGCATGTTAACAACCCAACTCTTAATGTATTTTAAGAGCCCACATCTTTGTATTAAGAGATCCTCTGAATAATTTAAACTCATATTTGTATCTTAACTATCAAGAGTACCTCTTAATACAAAGATGTGGGCCGTTAAAATTCATTTAGAAGCGAGCTGTTAAAATGCATTAAGATGCAATTAAACACCACCTTAGTGTCCTTAGTAAGTTTACTAGCAAACAGAAGGTTGAAATGAAAGTGAGGAACACATATGACATTATAGAGAACAATGTCAGAAGATAGTTTAATTGTACTAGTGTGTGTGATAAAAGAAGTAATTTCATTAGGTAAAAAAATAGACGAGGAAAATGTTATAGGATTATAAAGCAATGTTAAAAAAGGAGTTATGTGATTAGTAGCACTAGTGTCTATGATCTAATCACTATTATTAAGATGAATTCTAGAGAACAAGTAGTTGTTGCTAGAGTACTACCTAAAAGATGAGGAGTTGGCAATGTATTAGTCATTGCAGCAACATGAGAAGTAAAGGCTTGCTGAGTTGTATAACTATGAGGCTGAGAGTTGTGTGATGAGAAATGACCAACATTAATAATATCCATAATCTGGTTATACTGAGCTGGTGAAATTTGAGGAGAAAATCCATGATAAAAACTTCTAGATGATGATGGAATGTCAGAGTAAGATCCTTCACCAATAAACTAAGAACCAAGGTTAACAGATGAACATTGAAAATGTTAAGCATAAGAAACATGTGTTGCCTGAGGTGTATATTTCCCTTTGTAGTGACCAGATAAATGAATAGATGAATTCTGTTTATCATTAGTCAGCCTTGGACTAAAAGTTTTTGTCAGAATCAACAGAAGAACGAATTCTAAGACTTTTGAATCATGGAGGATAACCATTCAATGCAAGACGCTTCTCTCTGGTATGTCATGTATAAGGCTGTAAATGAGCCAAACAGTTCGGGCTCGACTCGAAAAAATACGAGCGAGACTCAAATTCGTTAATAATATTATCCAAATCCGAGCATTAAAAATAGTTCAAATAAAAATATGAGTAGAATCTGAGCAAGATTATACTCGACTCGTTTAAGATTCAAACTACTCGAATTCTTGATTGTGATTCGATACATACTCGATTGATATAGATTCAATTAGAGGCTCGATACATTCTCTTACAATATATACAAATTTAAATCAAATTAGAATAATAAATTATTATTATTTTGTTTTGTTTTGTTTTTAATTTTAATTATGATTTTATATTTGTAAAGTTTAATAGTAAATATATTTTCTCATTTCTAAGTAAAATACAAATTCAATTTATAATTATATTTATTATAAAATTAGTTATTATGTAGAGACTCGAATTCGAGCTTGAATTTGAAACTCGCGAGTAATTTGACTATAATTCGAGCCGAGTCGAATCGAATTTGAGTAGTAAATATTCAAGTTGAGTTGAATCTGAGTAGAATTTTTCAAATACAATTCGAATTCGAGTACGAATTTATCATTTTGAGTCGAATTCGAGCAGCTCTCTGTTCGCTTCGATTCGACTCGTTTACACCCTTATTCATGTATCTTTGTAGTAGTCACATATCAATTTTGACTTTACTTTAAAAGTACCAAAATTCTTAGCCAATAAAGAAGTAAAATCAGTAATATTATTCTCAGTGTATAATATTGCACATTATTTTTGTTCTTCTTTTTGTAACAATAAAGAATACACCTTATTTAAAGAAGGCAACTTGGGCATTAGTAGAATTTGGCTTCTCACATCAACAAACTAAGGATTTAAGATCATAAGAAATTGAGACACTTTTGTAACATTGTCATTTTTAGCTTGTAATATTGTATTACCACAAGTACAATCACATGTGCATTTAAGAATCAATGTGAGATTTTCCAATTCATCCAATAATGCTCTGAACCTTGTATAGTTCACAAACAAAGTTTGATTTCCTTGAGTTAATGACACTAAATCCTTGCTCGCTTGATAAACTCTAGGAATGTGACTTTGTGTGAACCTTGTCGCAAGATCATCCCATATTTGTTTTACAATAAATAGATATACAATACTACTACTGGTTTCTAAGGAAACAATATTCAACAACCAGAAAATCACCATGTTATTGCACATTTCCATATGATAACAAAGGTGAATTTGGATCTGGTTTACCATAAGTTCCATCAATCAATCCAATCTTAAACTTGGCAGTGAGAGCAATAGTCATAGCACGTCTCCATTTACTGTAATTTTTGTTAGTTAATTGTTGATTAACTAAGAATAGACCTGGATGATCGGAAGGATGCAAGTAGTAAAGATGAAGTGCATCAATTTGACCTATTTCTGATATCGGATTACTTGTATTTGTATTGTTATTGACATTGCTTTGATTTTGAGCAACAACATCAGCAAATGATCTTGTATGTACCATCATCAACTAAGAAAATGATGAAATTTGTCTATAAATTCAACAACAACAAAATTCACAGATCTAGCGAACATGATCTTGAAGCTAGAATCAATCTCCAAATTGAAAACCTCATGATCAAGTTTCGGTGGAATCTGTCTTTGATACCATGTAAAAAGTCTTCAATAAGGAAAGAAAAAGTAAAGTATTCACACCGACCTAAAGTTAAAAACTGAAATGAGAGAGATTAGTATGTTTTATTGACGGCTAAAAACTAGTTTAACCAACTTATAATGATAGTACACAAATGACCTTAACTAATTCTATTACAATTACTATTCTATCTTTGAACATCTTAGCTAGTTAATTTATCTGACCAAGTATTATTCAGATAGATGATCTATGTACATTAACAGTATTCAAAAACTAACAATTAGAATAATAATTTTTCTTTATTATTTTTGTGAAGTAATTAAATGAATAATCGGCAAACCTGCTTATTATTTGTATATATAAAAAATAAAAATTAAGATCAATACTCATCAGAAAGTCAAAAGAGGGTGTGGAGTTGATGAGGATGAATCAACATATGCCTCGCTTTCTTTATAAGTAAAACAAATAATGGAATTTTATTCTCTGTTTCTTACAATTTTATAATTAGTTAGCGCATTTATCCAACTACACTTACCAAGTGGGCCACACGTGTTAATATTTCAATTCTAACTTCATTTTTACTCACCTAATTTCGACTTTCATCCTATCTAAATAAAGGGTCCTTTAACATGTGCTCTTAGAATACATACTAAGCACACAATTTAATGTATGTATATTCTCTTGATTTTTGCATTTACATCAAGTTCAAGAGAATATGCACACAATTCAAGACAATATTCTCTTGAACTGTGTGCTTAACATATGCCGGGGCACATGTTAAAAAATTTCCCAAATAAATATCAATAATCAAAAAGCAAATATGGGATTCTTAAATAACTCAAGGTTTATATACCATCCCATATTCTGGATTCTAATCTTGGAACAACTCAAGGGACACAACACAACAATGTAGGTACAAAGGTTTATATACCATCCCATATTCTGGATTCTTAAATAAATTTAATAAAACTCGTAGCTTAATAGAATCAAAGTGTAATAGAATATGAATATGATAACGTATTATAATAACTAAAGTGTAATAGAATATTTTTCACAAATTATTTTTGGGAATAAAAATAGATCAATGTTTTTTTATATCCCTCATATCCGTCAAATTTTACAAACGGAATTTTTTTTGTATTACAGAAAGTATAATTTATTAAAAATAATGCTATTATCACATTATTTTGGGTCACATAATGTTCACATACACACATGCATACTGTGGGTTCTGCGTGACATGCAGGGTCTGCAAATATACATATGTGTATATGTGAACTTTATGTGATCCAAATTATGTGATAGTAGCATTGCTCATTTATTAATTCTAGAAATTGTCGACCGGTCAACTTGACCATATTATTCAACTTTGCCCAATTTACTGTTCTATATTACCCGGTCCTCAACATCAATCTGCTTAGGTCCTATTGTAATAATATCTAGATTTTATAATTGGATGAATTTTTTAATTAACTAAACGTTTCAGATTTACAGTATTAAATTAAAGAAAAGTGATATTTTCACAAATAAATTTGATAGTAATATAAAATCATCTTTCATATGAGATGGACCCCACTCACTATTTATGCAATTACAAATTGTGTATTAGCGCTTCACAAGGCTTTGTGCTTGAGTGAGCCCAATAAAGGTCTCTCCTCTCGAAAAATTTTGAACCTTTGGCCTTGTAGTTTAACACACATATGGGTCGGGTCGGGTCAGGTCGGGTCTATTTTAACCCCCAAAATACAAAATTAAATACTAGTCGTTGATAGTTGTTAGGGGGTTGAATTAGAGGATTTGGGAGTAGTAAGGAGGGATGTGGGGGGCCTAATTGTAATTTTGAATAGGGGCTTAATGATAATTTCTCAAAGCAACCAACGTGTTCAAGAAAAATTAAATTATTGGGTCGAGTCGTTCAAAGCCAATCTCGAGTTGGAGCGATCCAAAATTTGAAAAACATCAGTCTAGTCCTTATGTGATTCGGTTTGGTATTGAGCTGGGCTCAATTACCTCTAGTACAACCTTGTTCAGTCTATATAGTTGGGTTTGGGTCGGGTCTTACCCGCATATTCGTTGTGTATTCTCAAACACAACAAAATGTGTGGTGGTGTGGTGTGGATTGGTACAATTAAATACTATGTGCACAAAAAATTATACACAAATAGTAAAACTCATGTACTAATAATAATGTGTAAAAAATCCAATTTCACTTCTTAATTTCTCTCATTTTTTATACAGTGTGTAAACAATTTTTTATATATAATTTGTGTTCATAGCACAACTCTTTTAAGAACTATCCACTATCACAAAGTGCATGTGAAGTTTCTAAAATTGACATCCACAACTACAAATCGCGAATAATGTGTTGTGGTTGTAGTTTTGTACGATTTTATGTAAATATGTCTTTAAATAGTGTGGTTTCAAACGACTTTTGGTATCTTTCAATTATTAAATTCAAAAGTCAAATCTAAAGTTCAATTTCATTCCAACAGTCAAAGGCAAACAAATAGGCAAGTTAAATTAGAGAGTACAAAATTATTTATAATATTATACTTTCATCTCTCTCTCACACACACACACATATATACATATTATTAGATTTAGTCTTGATTAGACCTGCAAACAAATCAAATCAAATCGAACTTTGTCGAACTCGAATACTTTTAGTCGAATTTGAATATGTTCGAGTAACTTGATCGAACCAACAGCTATGTACGAGTTCAGATCATTTAGTGTTCGCGAGCTATTCGCGAACATGATCGAGTTCGTGAACATAAGCTTAACAATTCGCGAACGTTCACGAACATAAACTATGTTCATAAATACCAAATTTGTTTACGAATATAAACTTGTTCACGAATACAAATTTAGAACTCTGAAACAAAAAATAGTTAAATAAATATCAAAAAAATTCTTCTCTAAGAGTCTAAATATTCAATCAAAAATTAGACCAAATACTGTAATCATCATTCATCCAAAAAGACCAAAACTTAAAATGATTACTTAGAACTTAGAAGTTAGAACTTAAAACTTAAAAGTTAACAAGTACTTATAAATTCTTAATTTACAAATATCAACAATCAAATATTAATA
The DNA here is from genome assembly GCA_020205555.1 of Panax stipuleanatus. Taxonomy (NCBI): domain Eukaryota; kingdom Viridiplantae; phylum Streptophyta; class Magnoliopsida; order Apiales; family Araliaceae; genus Panax; species Panax stipuleanatus. The sequence continues at coordinate 121,334 of CM035125.1, read as the reverse complement.
TCCAAAAGTCTTTCAACTCTTCAAGGTCCAATTTCTTAAAGTAGAGTCTACAAGCAAATGATTATATATCAAAAACTCACAATTTAATATTAATAATGTATTTTTTTTGTTGACATTTTTAATTAATATTCAGTTTTTTTACAACTTTTAAATTTAATATTTATTTTTATTTTCGATCTTCAAATTTATGTATACTTTTTTAAAATTTCAAAATTATTCAGTAAATAATTTAATGATTATTACTCTATTACTGACTTGATGACTTGATTTCTCTATTCTCTATCTCGATTTAACAATTTCAATAAATCATGTAAATGTAAACAACTGTATTGCATCATTCTTTAATTAATATCAAATTGTCATTGTATGATGATTAATGACTTTATTTATGTGCTTTATGACATGAGTTATAATTTATTAAATTATTAGGGATGTAAATTATAATAATCCAACAATCACTGTTAAAAAATTTTGAAATATTAAAATTATTTTAATTAAATTAGAATTTAGAGGTGAAGAAGTACACATTATTATTTATTAATTATTTAATAAAAATGTTTACTTATAATCAATTATGAAAAAAAAACAAAAAGATGTTTAGGTAATAAAAAAAGTTACTACAAATTTAACAATTATTAATAACACAAACTTTAGAATTTAATATGAAATAACCAATTATTTGTTTTTAAAATTTTAGAAACAATTTAAACATATAATTAATAAATCGAACTATTCGAACTGATCGCGAACTTATCGAACCGAGCTCGAGCTCGAAATCGAACTGTTCGCGAACAAAGATAAACCGAACTACATGGTTCGCGAACATGTTCGATCGAGCAATCTAACAGAACGTGCGAACTCGACTCGACTTGGCGAGTAAGTCGACCTCGAACCGAACCGACTCGCAAACAATTCGGTTCGTTTGCAGCCCTACTCCCGATTGACACGTAATCTAACATCATGATACCGTTCAAATAATAATAATAAAAAAAATGCTTTACACTACTAATTTGTAATGTAGAATTTCTTTAAGATATGACTACTAAAATATACTACATTATAGGGTCAAACCATGTAGTAATGTATATATAGAAAGAATAATGCTACTATCACATAAAACAAGCAAGATAACTCTCACATAATAATGAGGTGGCAGTATGTAATTTGTTATTGAGTTAAGTGGGTTATGTTAACAACAAATCACATACTACCACGCAGGAGTATGTGAGCGTTATGTAATTGTTTTATGTGATAATAGCATGACTCATATAGAATTTTGAAAAAAAATGCGAGATCCACGTTGGCATTGTCTAATTTTTAAAATAAGAATGACATTTGCATTCGTAACCGTATTTGCATCCAAAATAATAGGATTTTTTATAGTTGTGGCGTAGATGAGGATTCAATTGTAATTTATTGAATTGAAATATATTATTATCACTTGACCTAAGTATCCTGATGCAAGCTGGACGTCAGAAGCAAGTAATAAAATCCACCAACTAAAAGAAAAATAGGAAGCCATTAGAAGCAAATGGACGATAAAAAGGTCAAAAGAATCATGAAGCTCCTCCTCCTCATTCCTTTCCTTTAATAATTCACTAGCTACTCCTCTTTTGCCTGCCGTCTTATATGGTAGAGACTCCTCTTTTCTTTCCTTTTTTGGTTCATGTTTATGAGCAAATTATTACACTAATCTCATATCTTAAACTATCACAAAACGCTAAATTTTATCCTCCAAAATACACAAAAACTGTCAAATTCTGTGAAGTAATGAGCCAAAAAGATTGTATTGGTATTAATTATCCCAACACTACTCATTACTATTATGCTAAATAAAGTTGAAAGTGGTATAAAAAGAGTTGCTTTTTCTTTTAATTCTGTGCTGATCTCTCTGTTACCTTTCTTCCTTCAATTCTTTTACAAAAAAAAAATAGGACATTGAAGAAAATGAGTAACATCTCAAGTACTGAACATGTATATCCAATCTTCGGAATCCTTATTTCACTCCTCATACTTGGCTATGGTGCACCACTAGTGGCATCACTAGAAGCTGAAGCTCCAGGTCCAGGAGCACAAGTGTTGGTTTTTGCAGACCAGAGGCTCTCTCTAGTCTACCCAATTATCCAAAAGTTCAAGAATTTAATCACTTCTGATCCTCTCGGGATCACCAAATCCTGGGTTGGTTCAGATATATGCAGCTACCAGGGCTTTTTTTGTGACAACCCTCCATACAACAAAACTGCCATAGCTCTGGCCTCCATTGATTTCAATGGATTCCAACTAGCCGCCCCTTCTCTTGATGGCTTCCTTGATCAGCTCCCGGACATGGCGCTTTTCCATGCAAATTCCAACTTCTTCACCGGCTCAATCTCATCAAATATTGCTACTCTCCCTTACCTTTATGAGCTAGACATAAGTAACAACCTGTTTTCAGGCTCATTTCCGGCTGCTGTTTTATGGATGAGCAGCCTGTCTTTTTTGGACATCCGGTTCAATCTCTTCTCCGGGTCGGTTCCTCCTGAATTATTCGCCAAAGACCTCGAGGTACTCTTCATCAACAACAACAATTTCATGCAAAAATTACCCGAAAATATTGGCAACTCTCATATACTCCTGCTAACATTAGCCAATAACAAATTTTTCGGGCCGATCCCACGAGGCATTGCCAAGGCCATGTCTAGTCTTACAGAGGTTTTATTCCTGAACAACTTGCTCAGTGGTTGTCTACCCTACGAACTCGGATTCTTAAAAGAGACTGTAGTGTTGGATGCTGGAAATAATCGATTCACCGGACCGATTCCAAACTCTCTGGGCTGCCTGCAAAATGTGCAAGTGCTGAATTTTGCTGGCAACTTGTTTTATGGTATGGTGCCTGAGGTGGTGTGTGCGCTTGGAAATCTGGCTAACTTATCGCTGTCCGATAATTATTTCATCCAAGTAGGCCCAATCTGTAGGAGCTTGATCAAGAAAGGGGTACTTGACATTAGGAAAAACTGCATTCCTGGCCTTCCGTTTCAAAGAACAATTTTCGAATGCGCGTCCTTCTTTTCGCATCCAAGGCACTGTCCTTATTTGGCGAGCTACTCCTACATTCCTTGCTGGTTGCCCCATTTCAGTTCTTCTCCATTAAGGCCTATGGCGCCTTCGCCTTCTTAGTTCTTTGATCATGATGTTGGATTTTTGTTTCAAATGTATTAAGCATGATGAGTTCGTTTTTTTATTTTTTCAAAGAACCGATCAAACTTCACTAGAATAAGAAATAAACTCACAAACAAGTCTTACCAGAATAAGAAATAAACTCACAAACTAGTCTTACCGGAAATACACTTCACATAAAGTAAGAGATAAACTCACTTAATGCGCGCAATATATCATTGGGAGGGAGGATTCTCTATTGATGTTCGACTAAAGATGATGCAGATAATTGCACATCTGGTGCTTGTTTCTCATAATGTGAACAGGATCTTCCTTGGTGCTGTCTTGTTGTACTAATTTATTGCCATTGCTGACTAAAAATCTGTGGTCCAGCAGCGGCACAGCGCCTGCCGCCTTATTTAACATTAAATTATTATTATTAAAAATATGTAATAATCGAGCCAGCCATGTCACTAGTCACTGTTCTTGGATTTTATAAGCTTTTTTCTTCCATTGTCAATGGAGAGTAGCTTATACTTGGTGGAAGTCTACTTCATTGTGAATTGTTTGATAAAAACAATTAACAATACGACTCTTTTGATGTGTCTTACTAGTATTGTCTCCTTTCTTAGTTGGCCAGTAACTAGCACCAAATATTGGATCCAGTTAGCATGAAGTGAACTTCATATTAAATTTACTTCATACTCAATACAGTGTTGATACACAGACGGGAGGGTGATGTCTTCGTCTGTGTGCCAACACTATATTGGACGTGAAGTGAACTTAGCATGAAGTTCACTTCATACTAACCACTCCCCCAAATATTTGCCTTCCACCACATGGTATTTGACTCAGTATTATAACTCGCCTCATAGTTTCCATGAGGTCGAGAGTTCGATCCTTGATAACAAAGAGAGTGTACTTAGAGTGTGTGTGTCAATGTACCAAAAAAAAAAATTAGCCTTCTTTGTGCCAATAAATTCCCATAAAATAGATATTTACTGCAGGTTTGCATAAGCCATAGTTTGTCTTTAATCTTCATAGCCAACTTACACTTGACCTGATTGGTTTTAAATCATCGAAAATAGAGTCATACTTTCTTCGTAATTTTTATTAAGAATGCTACTATTTTTTCGAACAAAAGGGGGGGTATTAGGTATTAGGAATTAGCAGGATGCATATAATGTATTTAAATCTATTTGAAAATATGCTTAAACAGTACGTCATTCTGTAGATTTTATTTCAGTTGTGTCACAGTCAACCATAATCATTTATATAAGAACATCTTCTATTTGCTGTATCTAAATTAATGATAGAGAGAATGACATGATGGGGGACAGTAGTATAGCACCCAGTTTTAAGTTGTGCTTGTTTATATCTGAATAATTTTTAATGGGTATGTCTCTAATTTGTTTAGATGCAAAATTTATTTGATAAATTTTTTTTTGCCTCTTAATCAATAAGATATGAAATTAAATTTAGACTTTTCAGGTATAGATCTGAACCACATTAACTATTTTCTGGACAAAAATAACTTCTTCAATATTACAAAATCTTTGTCTCTCTTTCTCCGCCAACCGTCTTTGCTCCTGAACAAGGATGGTTGTAATGAGAACAGGCTTCAAATTCCCTTGATTTTGAGTGTCAGGCTTTGGGTTTTGTAAAGTTTGAATCTTTTGATGACTTACCCTGCTATCTTGTCCTATCTGCTGCTCCTACAACGCTATGACCGCTCCTTGTTGCTGCTGCAACTTCTTGTTCTTCTTGGAAAAAGATTCATTTCTGCCATTAATAACCTACCTAACTTGCTCTGTTGTAGATAAATAAAGCTTCAAGCTTATCTATCCTCTCACATGAGAGAACAAGCTTCTCTTATCAAGGTTATAAAGCTGAGGAATTTCTTCCTCTGCTCTGGCAATGTTAGAACCAGAAACCCTAACTTTACCCAGAAAGTTCTGGCTGTTATTAGACTTTTTCTCATTGAATACTGTTGAACCAAAGGTTTGGGGGTGCGGGGGCAGAGCTTTCCGCGGTACGGTACAAAATTTCTGTCTGAGTAGCGCGGGTCGCACCAGTGCAAAGCTGGGAGTGATGCGGGCGCACTAGGCTGATAAGCAAGTTCTGTAGAAGCAGCGCAGGGGAGCGTCCTGGAAGCGGCGCAGGGCGCGCTGGTTGGCGAACAGTGTTTTCCTGTTCTGAATAAAAAATGACATTATGGGATATTAATGTTATAATGTGAAGTAGGGTTGGAATAAGATTATTAGATATATATACTATTTATTGTAAAGCTCTATGTAACTCAATCATTCATAATAATAAAAAAGGAACGCCGCTCCCGTGGATTTACTCATATTGGGGAACCACGTAAATCTCTTGTGTTAATTCCTTATTGTCGTGTGCGTGTGTGATCTTAATGCTAACAGAATTGATACCTCAAAAAGTAGAGAGAAATTGTGTCTCTCGAAACAAAGAACCTGTGAATTTTTAGGGATTTTGATATGATTTTTAGAATAATATAGAAGGTAATGGAAAGAGAGAAAATAAAAGGTTTGGGAAACATGGAGCAAATGTAGAGACTCGAGAGTTCTGAACACGATGACATTAACTGTAAAAAGTTCAAGGGCAATATAGTAAAATATTGTTATTAAGACATTTTAAAAAATTAATTATCAAACAATATTTTTTTCGTTCAGATATAATTTTATTCAAATGCTATACATTATTTAGATATCTAAACTGTTCAGATCTGAACATTTAATTTTATCAAACACCACCTTAGTATATAATAAGGCTAAATATACTTCTGTTTTATTAAGTATCATCAAATTCATAATTCAGCACTCAAAGTATTTGGGCTTACAATTTACTACATAAATTACCTAATTGCATATAATGTAGTTTCCAATTTTAGAATCCGATTAAAATTGGCAGGAATACTTAAATGCTTGTGTAACAACCCGGGTCAAATTTCGAGTCCGGAACAAATCTCGGATCAAATCTCAAGTCGAAATCGAATCAAATCCATCCAAAATAAGGGTTTAAACTACTGACCCAATAGTATCTTCTTGGGTCATCTTAGCCCACCACAGACTCACCCAAAAGTCATGACTGAAGTTACTATTGGTAGTAACTTATTTTCTTATATGCAGATAAATTTTTTTCCTATCTTTCGATGTGGGACTGGAGTGTTACAAACTCCTACACTTAAATTTTTGACGTCCCCGTCAGAATCGATCACAGACACGGTCCATAGATCTTTGCCTCTCTAGCTATTATGAGATAATACCGACTGGCTTCGTCTCCCCACCTCCGGACCTCCATCTCTCCATTGTGTGATAATACCACCAGCCTTCGTGTCCCCACCTCCGGCAACCTGATCAGATGACCCAACTCGAGCTTTCGAGAGTCGGCTCTGATACCATATGAAATAACCCGGGTTAAATCCTGAGTCCGGAACAAATATCTGGTCAAATTCCAAGTCCGAATCGAATCAAATCCATCCAAAATAAGGACTTAAATCACTGACCCAATAGTATCTTCTCGGATCATCTTAGCCCACCACATGCTCACCCAAAAATCATGACTGAAAATATTATTGGTAGTAACTTATTTACTTATATGCAGACAAAATGCTCCTACTCCACTCTTCTGCTTCAACAAGCAAAGATACCACTAAGAATAAGATCAACTCTGAATTACTAAGATTCCTTCAAGACCAGCAACTTTGGAACTCTAGTCCACTAAGAACTCTTCAAGACCAGCAACCTTGGAAACTGTAGACTAAGCCCAGCAGACTTAGAATTTCTTTTACCCTCCGGTACTCAGCAAGCCCAGCAAACTTGACTTTGGTTTAGTCACAACGATAAGGACCCCTCAGGCCCTGTTTGTTTGTTTGTTGTTGAGCTGCTAAGATGACATTCAGCTTGTTCATCTTCTAGTACTTAGAAGCTTCTTGTGATCGTATGACATTCAGCATTGATGCTTGCTCACAACTGATGGACTGCTAAGATGTACATTAATCTCGGGGGATAGCTCCGGTGTGAGAATAAATACAGGCTGATTAAGGTTAACAATGAAGGCTTAATGCTCTAGTGCTGAAAAAATAATAATGTGTACCTTAAAATTAGGGTAAAGCCAAGTATTTATAGTGTTCTCACCTTCTCCCTATAATCCATCTCCATATTGGATTAGAGTTCCCCCATATATTCTTCCATAATAGGATTGCACCAAATCTCCTAGAAATTAGGAAGTTAAATCAATCTCCAATTCTTCTTTCCATAATTAGAATTCACATATAATTAGAAGCACCTCTAAACATTTCCTTATCCGGACCAAATTGGTCCAATATGGTCAAGACCCAAACCAAGTCCTAGACACAAATATTCGGGGCCTGCCAAAAAGAAAAGAAAAGAAAAGATGAGATAAATTTTAGAAAGAAAATGAGCGGGTATATATACATGAATTTTGATGTAGGTTGAAATTGTGCACATGAGCTGGCCCATGTCCATCTTACATTTTCATTTAACTTCTAACGTGTAAGACACAAACTTTTATGAATAAAGATTTAATTTTCTTTATACATTATTTTGAAATAGTAAGGTGTTGATTTGATAAAGGCTGATTGGCACTTCTGTTCCTCTAAGTTGTCACCACTTTCAAAGTCGTCCCTAAAGTACCATTTTCGTCAGTTAGGTCCTTAAAGTGATATTTTATTGGTGTTTCTGTTCCTTCAACCCATTTTAACCTAAACCCGACCCATTTTGACCAAGTTTAACCCAACCCGACCCAGTTCGACCCAATCTAAATTTTTAATATTTTAAAATATAATAGTATTTTTAAAATAAGTTTAAAATAATAATTATATTTAACATTTTAAAAAAATAATATTTAATTATTTAAAATAAATTATTATTACTAAAATAATAATTAATTTAATATTTTAACAAAAATAATTATTTTTAATATTTAAAAATAGTTATTTTTAATATTTAAAAATAAAATATTAGTTTTTTTATAAAAAAATTAATAATTATATTTAATATTCTAAAATAAATATTTTTTATTTTTAATATTTTAAAAGTAAAAAATATTTTGTAAATATTATTTTTAAAAATAATATTTACTTTTAAAATATTAAAAATAATATTTATTTTAGAATATTAAAAATAATAATTATTTTAGAATATTAAATATAATATTTATTTTAGAATATTAAAAATAATAATTATTTTAGAATATTAAAAATAATTATTATTTTAGTTTTTTTATAATTTTTTTTAATAATTATTATATTTATATTTATATTTATTTTAATTTTTTAATATTTACTTTTCATATTCTAAAATAATTATTATTTTTAATATTCTAAAATAAATATTTTTAATAATTATTGTTTTTGAAGGAAAAATAATATTTAATATTCTGAAATAATTATTAACAAAAATTTAAAAATTATTATTTAAAAATTATTAATTTTTTAAAAATAATCTTAATAATTATTATTTTAAAAATTAAAATAATCTACATAATTATTATTATTAAATAATAATTATTTTAATAAGTATTTCAGAATATTACATGTTATTTGTCCTTCAAAAACAATAATTATTAAAAATATTTATTTTAGAATATTAAAAATAATAATTATTTCATAATATTAAAAGTAAATATTAAAAAAATTAAAATAAATATAAATATAAGAATCATTCAAAAAAATTTAAAAAATTTATTATTTTTAATATTCTAAAATAAATATTTTTTTAATATTCTAAAATAAATATAATATTTAATATTCTAAAATAATTATTATTTTTAATATTTTGAAATAAATATTATTTTTAATATTTTAAAAGTAAGTATTATTATTAAAAATAATATTTACAAAAATATTTTTTACTTTTAAAATATTAAAAATAAAAAATATTTATTTTAGAATATTAAATATAATTTTTATTTTTATTTTTTAAAAAACTAATTAAATATTATTTATTTTAATAATAATACTTTATTTTAAATAATTAAATATTATTTTTTTAAGGATTAAATATAATTATTATTTTAAACTTATTTTAAAAATACTATTATATTTTAAAATATTAAAAATTTGAGTTGGGTCAAACTGGGTCGGGTTGGGTTAAATTCGATCAAAATGGGTTGAAGGAACAGAAACGCCAATAAAATGACATTTTAATGATCTAACTGACGAAAATGGTACTTTAGGGACTACTTTGAAAGTGGATGACAACTTGGAGGGACAGAAGTGCCAATTAGCCTTTGATAAATGTGGTAAGTTATGGGTGGAATGTGCAAATATTTTAAAATAAGCAAGTGGTTATAAAATATTCATTGTTATCGGGAAATATTCGTTTGGTCGTGGAATATTCTTGTTGTCGGGTAATATTCGTACGACGGCGTAGCCATTTGTGGGCCCTATAACGGAATAACTGTCGGATATAGAAAGCGATAGAAATAACCTTTTTATAAAATAACGGTAAAACTGTTATCGTTAAACTGTTGAAATACCCGGTGATAAAAATACAGTAATACGCGTTGTTGCACAGTAGAACACGGTATTGCACAGTATTTCGAATTATTGATTCTTACGTAATAAGTCACTTCCTCAATAATTGTTACAGTAATTACTGTTCAATATTTTATATTATTGATTCAATAATTTTTACCGTTGATATTTTATATTATTGATTCAATAATTGTCACAGTAACCACTGCACAGTATTTCACATTATCAAATTAATAATTCATATTATTTGAATAATATTATTAGACAACATTATTGGCAATATCTAGGAAGTTCTGTCTAGGAAAGGGGTTAGTTAATCTAATTGCGCGCCAGTAAGGAGAAATTCTTATCGAAAAGCCTCCTCTTTCCTGGAAACGACCTGGTTGTCATTATTGTGGTTCTGTAATATTATTTGTGAATAATAATTATTGATAAAAATAATAAGTAAATATTTATTCAATATGGATATAAATGAAGGAATTAGTGCTGATTGTTGTTTGTTATCAGTATATGTATTTTGTCGGAATGGAGGTATGGAAAAATCATCCGTATGTAAATTTGGATCATTTTTCGTTTGGAATTTGGAAAAAATTTCTTTTACAAAGTTGTAGAAAATTAAATTTCATATAGAATTGACATAAGGTTCATATTTTTCTGATATAAGGGCTATTTATTATGAATTATTGAAGTTTCGAAAATAAATATTTCAATATATATATATATATATATATATATATATATTATATAAACATGTGGTTGGTGGGATTTTTGGTGGAGGCTTTGAATGGTGGTGTGCTGATTGTTTTTTTCAAAAGTGATGGGCTTGAAAATTAATCCGTTGGTTAATTAAGTCAGCTGGTGTTCTGACATTTTTCTATAAGTAGGGTGCTTAGTTAGAAATAAAAATCACACCAGAATCAGAAAATTTTTTCTTTATAATATCGAGCGTATTTCTTGTGAGTATTTAGATACTTTGAGTATTGATAACAGTGCAAGTTTTCGTCAGCATAATATCCGATATTCCAGTCAAAACTACTCTCCTGTTAAAGTAAAGGATGTTATTTTTCTCGTAAATGATGTTATTTCCTTTCAATATTCATAATGAATATTATTTTTTTTCATATTCCATATTATGAAAGTGATAATATTTTATTTCATATTCCTAAATTTAAACTTACTACGGTAAGTATTGCTTCTATAATTCCTGAAATGATCAGAAATTCTTTGAGTTTTCTAATATCATTTCACTGGAATATTGGTCTGAACTTTTTATAAATTTTTCATCTTTTCATGACAAGTTACTATTCACAAGTTACTATTCACGAGTTACTATTTACAGTAATTTTTTTTATCCAAATTATCTTTGATTGGATCCAAGTTTTGAACTTCATTCTTGAATTTTACTCCACAATTGATTATTAGGGAGTATTCTTGAACTTAGATAAACTAATTTACGATTCCCTAATCTTTGTCTTTTATCTCACTGAATTCGTTATTTATATTATTTTTCATTATCCTTAGTCTTAAATGGTGATACAAACGAATATCTTTGGTCTGTAGTGCAAAGATGAATGATTATTTGATGAATATCTTTGGCCTGTAGTGCAAAGATGATTACCTGATGAATATCTTTGGCCCGTAGTATAAAAATGGACATGTGTTGAGATGAACATGACCACTGGTGATACAAATGAATATCTTTAGCACGTAGTGCAAAGATGAATATTTGATTCGAGATATATATTGATTGATGTTACAGGGATAAAATATTGATTATGGACTTTTAAATCATAGAAGATAGTAGACATCATTCTCTACTTAACTCTTCTAATGAATTGTTATTTCTGCTGCAGTTGTTGATCTAAAACTTGTTGTCTATAATATTTTATCTGATTTATTGAAGACTAACGATAATTTATTTTTCATTATCTTAGTGAAAATATTCTTTACTGGGCTAGTTGAGCTCACACTTTTCTTTCATTGTTCTCTTCAGGAAATGAGAATATCGCGGAGACTAGTCGAAAAACAGTGTGATGATCAGAGTTAGATCTGTAGAAGTCCTCACTATTCTATAAAATAGTGGGACAATAATTGTAATGAATAAGGAATGAATTTGAGTGTTTATATTTCGTATCATATACGATTTGTAATGAAACTCACAGTTTGTGTGGTCGTATTTTGCACAACCGTATGTTATAAAGGATTGTATTTTAATTCTGTACCATGTATTTGGCGACTCAGAATGTGTAAGACCCCAATTTTTATGAAAAAATATTTAGTTTTCTTTATATATTATTTCGAAACAGTAAGGTGTTGTTTTGATAAATATGAAAGTTATGGGTGAAATGTGCAAACATTTTTAAAATGAGCAATTGGTTATAAATTATTCTGGTTGTCGGGGAATATTCGTTTGGTCGTGGAATATTCTTGTTGTCGGGGAATATTCGTACGACGGCGCAGCTATTTGTGGGCCCCCACAACGGAATAACTGTCGGATATAGAAAGCGACAGAAATAACTTTTTTACAAGATAACGGCGTAGTTGTTACCGTTAGTACTGGTGAAATACCCGGTGGTTAAAATACAGTGATACACGGTGTTGCATAGTAGCACACGGTATTGCACAGTATTTCGAATTATTAAGTCTTACGTGAGAAGCCATTACTCAATTATTGTTACAGTAATTACTGTTCAATATTTTATATTATTGACTCAATAATTGCTACGTTGATATTTTATATTATTGACTCAATAATTGCTGCATTGATATTTTATTGACTCAATAATTGCTACGTTGCCATTTTATATGATTGATTCAATAATGGCTACAGTTGATATTTTGTAGTATTGATTCAATAATTGTCGTTGCACAGTATTTCACGTTATCAACTCAATAATTCATATTATTTGAATAATATTATTAGATAGCATTATTGACAATGTCTAAGGAAGTTCTGTCTAGGAGGGGTTATTTAATTGCGCGCCAGTAAAGAGAAGTCCTTATCGGAAGGCCCCCTCTGTCCTGGGAACGACCTGGTTGTTAATATTGTAGTTCTATAATATTATTTGTGAATAATTAATTATTGATTTATATGATAAGAAAATATTTATTTTGTGGATATTAAAGAAGGAATTGGCGCTGGTGAGTTTTTATCAATATTTTGGTGTGAGAAATCATCTGTTTTTGGATTTCGGATAATTTATGTTTGGAATTTGGAAAAACTTCCTTCTGCAAAGTTGTAGAGAATTAAATTTCCTATGGAAGGATATAGAATTTGTATTTTTCTGACTAAGGGGCTATTTGTTATGAATTATTGAAGTTTCAGAATATATATATATATTTTTTATGGGCGGGCCCCACTTTTGTTGGAAATTTTTTTAGCCGCCAGGCGACGAAAATTTTGAAAAAAATATATTATTTTATTCATTTAGTCTCCTTTGGCATCCTAAGCTTTTCCTATAAATAGGGTGCTTAGGTTAGAATTGAAAATCACACCAGAATCAGAAGTTTTCTCTCTCTATAATATCGAGCGTATTTTTGTGAGTATTTCTATACTTTGAGTATTAGTATTCAGCGCAAGTTTCCTTCAATATTATATCCGATATTCCAGTTAGAGGTACTATCTTTTTGAGGTAAGGGATGTTATTTCTTTCGTAAATGATGTTATTCTTTTTAATATCATTATACAGAAATATTGTCATGGATTTTATGTTGAAATTTTTACTTTTTCCGTTGGGGTTACTATTCACGTATACGGCACTATTCACGGAAAAATTAAATTTTCTTCTATTTGTCCAAATTGCTTGTTAAGGTTACTATCTTTGATTGTATCCAAGTTTTGAGCTCTATTCTTGAATTTTGCTCCATAATTGATTATTACGAGGTATTTTTGAATTGGATATACTAAAATACGAATCCTTAGTCTTTGTCTTTTATCTCACTGGATTCATTTTTTTTTAAATATTTTTCATCATTCTCAGTCCTAAAAGGTGATGTAACTGAATATCTTTGGCCTGTAGAGCAAAGATGAATGATTACTTGATGAATATCTTTGGCCTGTAGAGCAAAGATGAATGATTACTTGATGAATATCTTTGGCCTGTAGAGCAAAGATGAATGATTACCTGATGATTATCTTTGGCCTGTAGTGCAAAGATGACAGGTGTTGAGATGAACATGACCACTGATGATACAAATGAATATCTTTGGCCTGTAGTGCAAAGATGAATATTTGATTCGAGATGTATATTGATCGATGTTACAGGAATAAAATATTGATGATGGACTTTTAAATCATAGAAGATAGCAGACTTGATTCTCTGCTTAACTCTTCTAATGAATTGTTATTTCCGCTGCGAATATTGATCTAAGATTGGTTGTCCATTATATTTTATCTGATTTATTGAAGGCTAACGATAATTTATTTTCCATTATTTTAGTCATAATATTCTTTACTGAGCTAGTTGAGCTCACCCTTTTCATCTGTTGTCCTCTTCAGGAAATGAGAATGTTGCGGGAACTAGTCGGGGGACAGAGTGATGGTCCGAGTTAGAGCAGTAGTAGTCCTCACTATTTCTGATAAATAGTGTGATAATAATTGTAATGAGGACTTAGTTTGAATCTTAATATTTTTTACATATTTGTATTGACACTCACAGTTGTGTGGTCGTATTTTGCATGACCGTATGATATAAAGTTTGTAGTTGAATTCTGTACCATGTATTTGGCGACTCAGAATAGGTTGGGTTGACTGGACCTATTCTGGGGGCGTCACAGTTGGTATCAGAGCTTAGGGATATGATCTCTGGCGGAGATCGGGGAATAGAACTAGGAGGGGAGAGATGAGTAAATCATTCGCTAGTATGTCCTACCTAAGCTTATGTGGTATTTAATTGGTCAGTCGGAGCATAGGGTTAATATGTGATATGTTAATTTGTTTAATTAACCCTTGTTTTATGGCAGTATTTGAGAATGGCAGCTGAGAATGTTAACAACGAAGTGAATGAGACCGTGGAGACACCTTTAATCGTTAACCAGGAGAACGTGCAACAAGAAGGCAATGTTCATCCTGAAAATAACGCTGGTCAGACGATAAACGATGAGATGTTTAGAATTTTTTGCAGTTTATGCAAAATCAGACTAGGAAGACTCGTGTGCAACATACAGGTGGAGATAATAACAACACACGAGCTGTCACTGCTAAGCAGTTCAAAGAATTGGGACCACCAGAGTTTCTGGGAAAGCCAGATCCGATAAAGGCGGAGACGTGGATTAAACAAATTACCAAGATATTTGATGTCTTGGGATGTACAGAGGAACAGAAGGTTCCATTTGCCACGTTTATGTTCCGTGGAGAGGCAGATTACTGGTGGGAATCTGTGAAACGTACCCAGCCTGCAGCACTTAAGATGTCTTGGGAAGCGTTTGAGAAACTATTCAATGACAAGTACTTTCCTGAAAGTATTCGTCATATGAAGGAAGTAGAGTTTATTAAACTCGAGCAAAACAACATGACGGTATCCCAGTACGAGACTAAGTTCGCGGAGCTGTCCAATTTTGCACCTCATTTAGTGGAGAATGAGGAACGTATGACGCGGATGTTTCTAAGAGGTTTGAAACCCGAAATACGTCAATACCTCATTTCTCATAAATTTTCTTTATATTCGGATGTAGTAAATAGGGCCCAGTTATTAGAACGAGATAATGATTATGTTCAACCGAGGGACCACAACCAAGGTCGTACCGGTGGCAGCAGTCATCGGAGCAATGACAACCAGCGAGGAGGAAAGTATGACAGAAGCGGTAACCACTCCGGTGGTTATCGTGGCCATGATAGTAGAAGAAGCGAATCGGGAGGAGATTTCAAAAAGAGAAGGTATAACAATGAGAACGTGAAGACATCGACATCAGCACCAGCATCAACTGTTTCGAGGGGAGGAGAACGACCACCGGTCGTATGCTTTAAATGCGGGAAAGAGGGACATATCAGCCCAAACTGCCCACAACAATTCAAAGGATGCTATAACTGTGGAAAAGAAGGACATATAGCTCGAGATTGTCTTGTTGTGAAACCAAGTTCAGCGGGGGTGGTGATTCCAAAGGCGGTTGCAGACAAGTCAAAGTCGGTGATTCCTGGAAGAGCGTTTGTCGTGACAGCTCAAAACGCGAGGAATCCACACGAGGTGATTACGGGTAAGCTGATCATAAACTCTTGCGAAGTTTATACCTTGTTAGATACCGGTGCTACCCATTCTTTTATTTCACCTGCTTGTGCTCAACGTTTGAACTTGACTTCTGATAAATTAGACTTTGACTTATCTGTTGAAACTCAGTTAGGAGAAACCTTTGTTACATCTACAGTTTACAAATCTTGCTTGATTCAGATTGGTACCCTTACCTTACCTGTCGATCTTATATCTTTGAAAATACTTGCATTTGACGTGATTTTAGGAATTGACTGGTTAACCACTTACCATGCCAAAATTGATTGTTTTCGTAAGGTTGTTAGTTTTCATATTCCTAATCAACCTGTTGTACGAATTCAAACCACCAAACCACTAAAATCAGTCAATATCAATTCAAATCCCAAGGCTATTCGTTTATTGAAAAACGGATGTCAAGCTTTCTTAGCTCATGTCACTGATCTAAACCAGAATACATCAGATTTGAATAATATTTCCGTTGTTAATGAGTTTCCTGATGTATTTCCCGAAGAACTTCCCGGTCTACCCCCAGAACGTGAAGTTGAATTCTTTATTGACCTTGAGCCCGGTACAAAGCCCATTTCTAAAACCCCATATCGAATGGCTCCTATTGAACTTCAGGAGTTAAAGATTCAATTACAAGAGTTGTTAGATATCGGTTTTATTCGTCCTAGTACGTCTCCTTGGGGTGCTCCTGTTTTATTCGTAAAGAAGAAAGACGGGAGTATGCGACTTTGCATTGACTATCGGGAGTTGAACCATGTCACCATCAAGAATAGGTATCCGTTACCTCGTATTGATGACCTGTTCGACCAGTTGCAAGGAGCGCAATTCTTTTCAAAGATCGATCTTCGTTCTGGATATCATCAGTTGAAGATTAAAACTGAGGATATTCCAAAGACTGCTTTTAGAACACGGTACGGGCATTATGAGTTCTTAGTCATGTCTTTTGGATTGACTAATGCTCCTGCTGCTTTCATGGATATGATGAACCGTGTATTTAAGGAGTATTTAGATCAATTCGTTGTTGTCTTTATTGATGACATTCTCATCTATTCTAAAAGCCGTGAAGATCATGAACACCATTTGAAGTTGGTACTTCAAAAGCTTCGTGAGAACAAGCTATATGCCAAGTTAAAGAAATGCGAGTTCTGGCTTGAGGAAATAGCATTTCTTGGGCACGTGGTATCGAAACGTGGAGTATCTGTTGACCCGACGAAGATTGAAGCAATACAAAGCTGGGAGCAACCTAAGTCGGTGACTGAAGTACGAAGCTTTCTGGGCTTAGCTGGTTACTATCGGAGGTTCGTAGAGGGATTTTCTCGAATCGCTACTCCATTAACTCAGTTGACTCGGAAAGATACAAAATTCGTTTGGAGCGAGGAATGCGAGAAGAACTTCCAAGAGCTCAAGAGGAGACTTATTTCGGCACCTGTTCTGACAATACCATCTGGTTCGGATGGATTTGTTATTTACAGCGATGCTTCGGGCAAAGGGTTAGGATGTGTTCTCATGCAACATGGGAAAGTCATAGCCTATGCCTCGCGACAACTCAAAGAATATGAGAGGAATTATCCTACTCATGATTTAGAGTTGGCAGCAGTCGTTTTCGCGTTGAAGATCTGGAGACATTACTTGTACGGAGAGAAAGTGGAGATTTATACGGATCATAAGAGCCTTAAATATTTCTTCACTCAGAAGGAACTCAACATGCGGCAACGACGTTGGCTTGAGCTGTTGAAAGATTACGATCATACTATCCAATACCATCCTGGAAAAGCGAACGTGGTAGCTGACGCGTTGAGTAGAAGATCATATGTGGGAACGAGTGCGATGATGTCAAGTATACGCGTAGAACCAGCTTTGATTGATAAAGTTAAAGCTGCTCAAGCTACGGATGCGGAGCTGATGAAGATGAAGAAGAAGGTGCAAGAAGGTGCAATTCCAGAAGCGAGGAACGATGAAGATGGAATACTTCGAGTCAACTCCAGACTTTGTGTTCCTAACGATTCCGACTTGAAGTATAGAATCATGATGGAGGCACACAACACACCGTTTGCAATCCATCGTGGGAGTACTAAAATGTATCGTGATCTTCGACATACATTTTGGTGGGGCAATATGAAGAGAGATCGCGGAGTTCATCTCGAGATGTTTAACTTGTCAACGTGTAAAGGCGGAGCATCAAGTGCCGAAGGGTCCATTGCAACCACTGGAGATTCTGAAATGGAAGTGGGAACACATTACGATGGATTTCGTTACGGGTCTTCCCAAGGTTTCTCAAGGCTTAGATGCGATTTGGGTTATTGTTGATAGATTAACCAAGTCTGCTCATTTCTTGCCGATACGAGAGACTTATTCCCTTGAACGTCTTGCTCATATGTACGTGAATGAGATTGTGAGATTGCATGGCATGCCAGTATCCATAGTTTCGGATCGTGACCCCAGATTTACTTCACGATTTTGGATCAGTTTACAGAAAGCTATGGGTACGGATTTACGATTCAGTTCGGCTTATCATCCTCAAACAGACGGACAATCGGAAAGGACTATCCAAACTCTTGAAGATCTATTGAGACTCTGTGTTCTAGACTTCAAAGGGAGTTGGGATAAGTACTTACCATTGGTGGAATTCTCCTACAACAACAGTTATCAGGCAAGTATAGGCGTAGCTCCATTCGAGGCATTGTATGGGAGAAAGTGTCGCTCTCCAGTATGTTGGAACGAGGTGGGTGAAACAACATTGTTGGGACCAGAGTTGGTACGTATTACTTCAGAAAAGATTCAAATGATCCGACAACGTATACAAACAGCACAAGATCGACAAAAGAGTTATGCGGATCTTCATCGAAAGGACGTGAAATTTAACGTTGGGGACCATGTATTGTTACGTATTGCTCCATGGAAGGGAGTTACGAGGTTTGGGAAGAGAGGAAAGCTCAACCCACGATTCATTGGTCCATTTGAGATTCTTGACCGAATAGGAAATGTGGCTTATAGACTCGCTTTACCTCCAAGCATGTCTCGTGTTCATAACGTGTTTCACATATCCGTGTTACGTAAATATGTGAAGGATCCAAACCGCATTATTGAGTTAGAACCAGACGAGATAGCTGAAGATTTAACGTACGAGGAGGTACCTGTCAAGATCTTGGAATGGAAGGAGCATGTCCTACGCTCGAAAATTATACCTCAAGTTAAAGTTTTGTGGAGAAACCATGCAATTGAGGAAATGACCTGGGAGTTGGAATCGGAAATGAAAGCGAGTTATCCTCACCTTTTCGACATACCAGGTACGTACGTCAATTTTGAGGACGAAATTTCACAAGGAGGGGAGGTTGTAAGGCCCCAACTTTTATGAATAAAGATTTAGTTTTCTTTATATATTATTTCGAAACAGTAAGGTGTTGTTTTGATAAATATGAAAGTTATGGGTGAAATGTGCAAATATTTTTAAAATGAGCAAGTGGTTATAAATTATTCTGGTTGTCGGGGAATATTCGTTTGGTCGTGGAATATTCTTGTTGTCGGGGAATATTCGTACGACGGCGCAGCTATTTCTGGGCCCCTACAACGGAATAACTGTCGGATATAGAAAGCGACAGAAATAACTTTTTTACAAGATAACGGCGTAGTTGTTACCGTTAGTACTGTTGAAATACCCGGTGGTTAAAATACAGTGATACACGGTGTTGCATAGTAGCACACGGTATTGCACAGTATGTCGAATTATTGAGTCTTACGTGAGAAGCCATTACTCAATTATTATTACAGTAATTACTGTTCAATATTTTATATTATTGACTCAATAATTGCTACGTTGATATTTTATATTATTGACTCAATAATTGCTGCATTAATATTTTATTGACTCAATAATTGCTACGTTGCCATTTTTTATGATTGATTCAATAATGGCTACAGTTGATATTTTGTAGTATTGATTCAATAATTGTCGTTGCACAGTATTTCACGTTATCAACTCAATAATTCATATTATTTGAATAATATTATTAGATAGCATTATTGACAATGTCTAAGGAAGTTTTGTCTAGGAGGGGTTATTTAATTGCGCGCCAGTAAGGAGAAGTCCTTATCGAAAGGCCCCCTCTTTCCTGGGAACGACCTGGTTGTTAATATTGTTGTTCTATAATATTATTTATGAATAATTAATTATTGATTTATATGATAAGAAAATATTTATTTTGTGGATATTAAAGAAGGAATTGGCGCATGTGAGTTTTTATCAATATTTTTGTGTGAGAAATCATCTGTTTTTGGATTTCGGATAATTTATGTTTGGAATTTGAAAAAACTTCCTTCTGCAAAGTTGTAGAGAATTAAATTTCCTATGGAAGGACATAGAATTTGTATTTTTTTGACTAAGGGGCTATTTGTTATGAATTATTGAAGTTTCAGAAAATATATATATATTTTTTATGGGCGGGCCCCACTTTTGTTGGAAATTTTTTTAGCCGCCAGGCGGCGAAAATTTTGAAAAAAATATATTATTTTATTCATTTAGTCTCCTTTGGCATCCTAAGTTTTTCCTATAAATAGGGTGATTAGGTTAGAATTGAAAATCACACCAGAATCAGAAGTTTTCTCTCTCTATAATATCGAGCGTATTTTTGTGAGTATTTCTATACTTTGAGTATTAGTATTCAGCGCAAGTTTTCTTCAATATTATATCTGATATTCCAGTCAGAGGTACTATCTTTTTGAGGTAAGGGATGTTATTTCTTTCGTAAATGATGTTATTCTTTTCAATATCATTATACAGAAATATTGTCATGGATTTTATGTTGAAATTTTTACTTTTTCCGTTGGGATTACTATTCACGTATACGGCACTATTCACGTATACGGCACTATTCACGAAAAAATTAAATTTTCTTCTATTTGTCCAAATTGTTTGTTAAGGTTACTATCTTTGATTGTATCCAAGTTTTGAGCTCTATTCTTGAATTTTGCTCCATAATTGATTATTACGAGGTATTTTTGAATTGGATATACTAAAATACGAATCCTTAGTCTTTGTCTTTTATCTCACTGGATTCATTTTTTTTAAATATTTTTCATCATTCTCAGTCCTAAAAGGTGATGTAACTGAATATCTTTGGCCTGTAGAGCAAAGATGAATGATTACTTGATGAATATCTTTGGCCTGTAGAGCAAAAATGAATGATTACTTGATGAATATCTTTGGCCTGTAGAGCAAAGATGAATGATTACCTGATGAATATCTTTGGCCTGTAGTGCAAAGATGACAGGTGTTGAGATGAACATGACCACTGATGATACAAATGAATATCTTTGGCCTGTAATGCAAAGATGAATATTTGATTCGAGATGTATATTGATCGATGTTACAGGGATAAAATATTGATGATGGACTTTTAAATCATAGAAGATAGCAGACTTGATTCTCTGCTTCACTCTTCTAATGAATTGTTATTTCCGCTGCGAATATTGATCTAAGATTGGTTGTCCATTATATTTTATCTGATTTATTGAAGGCTAACGATAATTTATTTTCCATTATCTTAGTCATAATATTCTTTACTGAGCTAGTTGAGCTCACCCTTTTCATCTGTTGTCCTCTTCAGGACATGAGAATGTTGCGGGAACTAGTCGGGGGACAGAGTGATGGTCCGAGTTAGAGCAGTAGTAGTCCTCACTATTTCTGATAAATAGTGTGATAATAATTGTAATGAGGACTTAGTTTGAATCTTAATATTTTCTACATATTTGTATTGACACTCACAGTTGTGTGGTCGTATTTTGCACGACCGTATGATATAAAGTTTGTATTTGAATTCTGTACCATGTATTTGGCGACTCAGAATAGGTTGGGTTGACTGGATCTATTCTGGGGGGCGTCACAGAATGGATTGAGTATTGAACCTATTTTGAGGGCGTTACATAATGCATATATATATATATATATATATATTTATATATATCGATCATACTTCCGACTCCAGTCCAGCCCAGCCCAGCCCGTCTTATACATCCTACTTGCCATAACATGAATATAACATAAATTATTTATTAAAAAACAACTTAATTAATAAATTATTATTATATCTTATCGTTTATGGTTTTAAATTAGTCATAATCTAAATTAATGGAGGTTTTGAGCACCAATGGAGTATTATTATTTGAATAATGCTAGAGATAGAACTTATTCTACAACTATTTTATAATTTGTTAGAGCATTTACAACTAGGGGTGCTCAAAAAATTTGGTTTTTTTGGTTTTTTACCGAACCGGATGATACCGGTATCGGCGGTACCGATTTTTTTCGATTTTGATTTTTTCGGTACCGATTTTTTGATTTTTTTTATACTTTTCGGTTCCGGTAGCGGTAATGAAATTTTTGAATTCGGTAAAAATCAAAAAATAAAAAAAAATCGAAATATAATAATTAATACATACTTAATTTGTAAGACCCCAAATTTTATGAATAAGATTTAATTTTCTTTATATATTATTTAAAATAGTAAGGTGTTGATTTGATAAATGTGATAAGTTATAGGTGAAATGTGCAAAGTTTACACTGTAAGCAAGTGGTTATAAAATATTCGTTGAGTCGGGGAATATTAGTTTGGTCGATGAATATTCTTTTTGTCGGAGAATATTCGTATGACGGCACAGTCATTGGTGGACCCCACAACGGAATGAATGTCGGATATAGAAAGCGATAGAAGTAACCTTTTTATAAAAATAACGGCAAAACTGTTACCGTTAGTACTGTTGAAATACCCGGTGGTTAAAATACAGTAATACGTGGTGTTGCAGAGTAGTACACGGTATTGCACAGTATTTTAAATTATTGATTCTTACGTAGAAAGACACTTACTCAATTATTGTTACAGTAATTACTCCTCAATATTTTATATTATTGATTCAATAATTGTATAATATTTTATTGGTTCAATATTTGCTACGTTGATATTTTATATCAATAAGTGCTATTTTGATATTTGATATTATTGATTCAATAATTGTCATGGCACATTATTTCAAATTATCAAATCAATAATTCATATTATTTGAATAATATTATTAGATAGCATTATTGGCAATGTCTAAGGAAGTTCTATCTGGGAAATGGGTTGATTAATTGCGCGCCAGTAAGGAGAAATCTTTATCGGAATGCCCTCTCTTTTTTGAAAACGACCTGGTGGTCAATATTGTAGTTCTGTAATATTATTTATGAATAATTAATTTTTGATATATATGATAAGAAAATATTTATTCAATATGGATTTAAACGGAGGTATTTTTAATATGTGACATTTGTTGAAAGTTGGTATTTTATCTTGTCCGATAAAATAATTTATTCAAATATATTATTATAATATTACATTATAGTAGTATGATGTGATTATATAATAGTATAATTTTTATAATTTTAATGGTAACATTATTATAGTAAATTCATGGTATAAAAGTTAAACGAGGTGGAAGAGTGTAAATTGAATTTGAACTCTTATGATGCAAACAATGATGTCCTCGGAGCGATGAGGTAAGCAAGGATGTTATCGGAGCGATGAGGTAAGCAATGATGTCATAGGATCGATGATGTCATAAATTATGACGAAAAGACTATTTTACCCTTACTCTGCCGAGCCTATAAATAGAAACTCATTTCTTCATTATTTCTCACCAATTCACTAAAGCTATAGAGAGAGAAAGTATAGAGAGAATAAGAGAGAAAGAAGAAGAGTATTCTGCTATTACACTAGTGCAATCTAAATATTTAAGGTAAGGGGTATTGTTTCTTTCGTATTCATGAAGAGAGTTATTTTCTTTCAATACTCGTAAGGGTTGTTATTCCATTCTTTATTATTCTGTTGGAATAACCTGTCTACACGGACTACCGCATGCATGGTGAAATTCTGTTGTTATTCCATTCTTTATTATTCTGTGGGAATAACCTGCCTACGCGGACTACCGCATGTCTGGTGAATAACCCTTCGTATTCAGTTGTTATTAAATTATAAAAATAATCTGTTTGAGCGGACTACCGCCAGACGGCTGAAAATCCAATTGCAGTTTCGTATATTGTTTCATTTCAGATTTCTAACTCTAAACTTACTACGGTAAGTATTGCTTCTATAATTCCTGAAATGATCAGAAATTCCTTGAGTTTTGCGCTTCATCTAATATTATTTCACTGGAATATTGGTCTGAACTTTCTTGTAAAATTTTTATCTTTTTATGTCGAGTTACTATTCACGGGATACTATTCGCGATAAAAAAAATATTTTTTTTTCCAAATCATCTTTGATTGGATCCAGGTTTTGATCTTCATTCTTGAACTCTGGATAAATTCTCTAATATTTGTCCTTTATCTCACTGAATTCGTTATTCGTATTATTTTCATCATCCTTAGTTCTAAATGGTGATATAACCGAATATCTTTGGCCTGTAGTGCAAAGATGAATGATTACTTGATAAATATATTTGGCCTGTAGTGCAAAGATGAATGATTACCTGATGAATATCTTTGGCCCGTAGTGCAAAAATGAGCAGGTGTTGACATGAACATGACCAACTGGTGATACAAATGAATATCTTTGGCCGTAGTGCAAAAGATGAATATTTGATTCGAGATGAATATTGATTGATGTTACAGGGATAAAATATTGATGATGGACTTTTAAATTATAGAAGATAGTAGACATCATTTTTTACTTAACTTTTCTAATGAATTGTCATTTCCGCTGCCGTTGTTGATCTATAACTGGTTGTCCATAATATTTTATCTGATTTATTGAAGACTAACGATAATTTATTCTTCGTTATCTTAGTCATAATATTCTTTACTGGGTTAGTTGAGCTCACCCTTTTCTTCCATTGTTCTCTTCAGGAAATGAGAATATCGCGGGTACTAGTCGGAAAATGGAGTGATGGTCCGAGTTAGAGCTGTAGAAGTCCTCACTATTTTTTTTTAAATAGTGTGATAATAAATATAATGAGGACTTAGTTTGAATGTTAATATTTTTTACATGTCTGTATTGACACTCACAGTTGTGTGGTCGTATTTTACACGACCGTTTGATATGAAAGATTGTATTTGAATTTTGTTGAGTGTATTTGGCGACTCAAAAATGGGTTGAGTATTGAACCTATTTTGGGGGCGTCACAGTTGGTATCAGAGCTTAGGGATATGATCTCTGACGGAGATCTGGGAATAGAACTAGGAGGGACGAGACGAGTAAAACCTTCGCTAGTGTGTCCTACCTAAACTTAATTGTTATTTAATTGGTCGGTTGGAATATAGGGTTAATATGTGATATGTTAATTTATTTAATTAACCCTTGTTTTGTGGCAGTATTTGAGAATGGAAACTGAAAATCTAAACAATGGAGTGAATGAGACCGTTGAGACAACTTTAATCACCAACTAAGAGAACGTGCAACAGGAAGGCAACAATTCTCCTGTAAACAACCCTACCGAAGAAATGATAAATGACGGGATGTTTAGAAGCTTTTTGCAGTTCATGCAAAACCAGACGAGGGAGACTCGTGTTCATAATACAGGTGAAAATAATAACTCGCGGCTTGTCACTGCCAAGCAGTTTAAAGAGTTGGGACCGCCAGAGTTTCAAGGAAAGCCAGATCCAATCAAGGCAGAAAATTGAATTAAGCAAATTACCAAGATATTTGATGTCTTGGGATGCACGGAGGAACAGAAGGTTCTATTTGCCACCTTTATGTTCCGTGGAGAGGCAGATTACTGGTGGGAATCTGTGAAGCGTACCCAGCCTGCTGCACTCAAGATATCTTGGGGGGCGTTCCAGAAACTATTCAATGACAAGTACTTTCCAAAAATTATTCGTCACATGAAAGAGGTAGAGTTTATCAGACCAGAACAGAACAACATGACTGTGTCCTAGTACGAGGCTAAGTTCGCGGAGTTATCCCGGTTTGCACCTCATTTGGTAGAGAATGAGGAACGTATGACGCGGATGTTTCTGAGAGGTTTGAAACCCGAGATTCGCCAATACCTCATTTCTCATAAATTTTCCCTATATTCGGATGTAGTGAACAGGGCCCAGTTATTAGAACGAGATAATGATTATGTTCAACCAAGGGACGACAACCAAGGTCGTACCGGTGGCAGCAGTCATCGGAACAATGACAACCAGCAGGGAGAAAAGTATCATGCCAGAAGCGGTAACCACTCCGGTGGTAATCGTGGCCATGATAATAGAAAAAGTGAGTCGGGGGGAGATTTCAAGAAGAGAATGTACAACAATGAGAACGTGAAAGCATCGACAGTAGCACCAACATTAACTGTTTCTAGGGGAGGAGAACGACAGCCGGTCGTATGCTATAAATGCAGGCAAGAGGGACACATCAGCCCCAATTGCACACAACAATCCAAGGTGTGTTATAACGGTGGAAAGGAAGGGCACATAGCTCGAGTGTGTCCTGTAGCGAAACCAAGTCCAGCAGGGATGGTGACTCCAAATTGCTATCCCTGATAAGTCAAAGTCAGTGGTTCCTGGAAGAGCTTTTGTCGTGACGGCCCAACAAGCAAGAAACCCGAACGAGGTTATTACGGGTAAGCTGATAATAAACTCTTGCGAAGTTTACACTTTATTAGATACTGGTGCTACCCATTTTTTTATTTCACCTGCTTGTGCTCAACGTTTGAACTTGACACCTGAGAAATTAGACTTTGACTTATCTGTTGAAACTCCGTTGGGAGAAACCTTCGTTACATCTACAGTTTAGAAATTTTGCTCGATTCAAATTGGTACCCTCACCCTACCTGTTGATCTTATATCGTTGAAAATACTTGCACTTGATGTGATTTTAGGAATTGATTGGTTGACCACTTATCATGCCAAAATTAATTATTTTTGTAAGGTTGTTAGTTTTCATATTCCTAACCAACCTATTGTGCGAATTCAAACAACCAAACCACTAAAATCAATCAATGTTATTTCAAGTCATAAAGCTATTCGTTTATTGAAAAACGGATGTTAAGCTTTCTTAGCCCATGTCACTGATCTAAACCAGAATACGTCAGGTTTGAATGATACTTCTGTTGTTAATGAGTTTCCTGATGTATTTCCCGAAGAACTTCCCGGTCTACCCCCGGAACGTGAAGTTGAATTCTTTATTGACCTTGAACCCGGTACAAAACCCATTTCTAAAATCCCTTATCGAATGACTCTTATAGAACTTCAGGAGTTAAAGGTCCAACTACAAGAGTTGTTAGACATCGGTTTTATAAGTTCTAGTACATCTCCTTGGGGTGCTCCTGTTTTATTCGTAAAGAAGAAAGACGGGAGTATGCGACTTTGTATTGACTATCGGGAGTTAAACCATGTCACCATCAAGAATAGGTATCCGTTACCTCGTATTGATGACCTGTTAGACCAGTTGCAAGGTGCACAATTCTTTACAAAGATCGATCTTCGCTCTGGATATCATCAGCTGAAGATTAAAACTGATGATATTCCGAAGACTGCTTTCAGAACTCGATACGGGCATTATGAATTCTTAGTCATGTCTTTTGGATTGACTAATGCTCCTGCTGCTTTTATGGATATAATGAACCGTGTATTCAAGGAATATTTGGATTAGTTCGTGGTTGTCTTTATTGATGACATCCTCATCTATTCCAAAAGCCGTGAAGATCATGAGCACCACTTGAAGCTGGTACTTCAAAGGCTTCGTGAAAATAAGCTATATGCCAAGCTGAAGAAATGCGAGTTCTGGCTTGAGGAGGTAGCATTCCTTGGGCACGTAGTATCAAAGCGTGGAGTATCTGTGGACCCGGCGAAGATTGAAGCAATACAAAATTGGGAGCAACCAAAGTCGGTGACCTAAGTACGTAGCTTTCTGGGCTTAGCTGGTTATTATCGGAGATTCGTGGAAGGATTTTTTCGAATCGCTACTCCATTAACTCAGCTGACTCGGAAAGATACAAAATTTGTATGGAACGAGGAATGCGAGAAGAGCTTTCAACAGCTCAAGAGGAGACTCATTTCGGCACCTGTTCTGACGATACCTTCTGGTTTGGATGGATTTGTCATTTACAGCGATGCTTCGGGCAAGGGGTTAGGATGTGTTCTCATGCAACATGGGAAAATTATAGCCTATGCCTCGCAACAACTCAAGGAATATGAAAGAAATTATTCTACTCATGATCTAGAGTTGGCAACAGTCGTTTTCACGTTGAAGATCTGGAAACACTACTTGTATGGGGGGAAAGTGGAGATCTATATGGATCATAAGAGCCTCAAGTATTTCTTCACCCAGAAGGAACTTAACATGCGGCAACGACGTTGGCTTGAGCTGTTGAAAGATTACGACCATACCGTCCAATACCATCCTGGTAAAGCGAACGTGGTAGCTGACGCGTTGAGTAAAAGATCATATGCGGGAACGAATGCGATACTTTTAAGGCCTATTTTGTGTGATTTACAAAAGATGGAGATAGAGTTCAAGACTCCGGGGACCCATGCGATGATGTCAAGTATACGCGTAGAACCAGCTTTGATTGATAAAGTTAAAGCTGCTCAAGCTACAGACCCGGAGATGATGAATATGAGGAAGAAGGTGCAAGAATGTGCTATTCCAGAAGCAAGGATTGATGAGGAAGGAATACTTCGAGTCAACTCCATACTTTGTGTTCCTGACGATTCTAATTTGAAGTATAGAATAATGATGAAGGCACACAACACACCGTTTACAATCCATCCTGGGAGTACCAAAATGTGTCATGATCTTCGACATACATTTTGGTGGAGCAATATAAAGAGAGAGATCGCGGAGTTTATCTCGAGGTGTTTAACGTGTCAACGTGTCAATGCGGAGCATCAAGTGTCAAAGGGTCCATTGCAACCACTTGAGATTCCAAAGTAGAAGTGGGAACACATTACCATGGATTTCGTTACGGGTCTTCCCAAGGTTTCTCAAGGCATAGAAGTGATTTGGGTTATTGTTGATAGATTAACCAAGTCTGCTCATTTCTTGCCGATACGAGAGACTTATTATCTTGAACGTCTTGCTCGTATATACGTGAATGAGATTGTGAGATTGCATGGCATGCCAGTATCCATAGTTTAGGATCATGACCCAAGATTCACTTCACGATTTTGGGTCAGCTTGCAGAAAGCTATGGGCACGGATTTACGATTCAGTTCGGCATATCATCCACAAACGGATGGGCAATCGGAAATGACTATCCAAACACTTGAAGATCTATTGAGACTCTGTGTTCTAGACTTCAAAGGGAGTTGGGATAAGTACCTACAATAACAGTTATCAAGCTAGTATAGGCATGGCTCCATTCGAGGCGTTGTATTGACGAAAATGTCGTTCTCCAGTATGTTGGGACGAGGTGGGTGAAGCAACATTGTTGGGACCGGAGTTAGTACGTATGACTACGAAAAATATTCAAATGATCCGGCAACGTATACAAACTGCACAAGATCGACAAAAGAGTTATGCTGATCTTCATCGAAGGGACGTGGAGTTTAATGTCGGAGATCATGTATTATTACGTGTTGCTCCATGGAAAGGAGTTACGAGATTCAAAAAGAGAGGAAAGGTCAACCCACGATTCGTTGGTCCATTTTAAAATTCTTGACCGAGTAGAAAATGTGGCCTATAGACTCGCCTTACCTCTAAGCATGTCTCGTATTCATAACGTTTTTCACATATCTGTGCTTCGTAAATATGTGAAAGATCCAAACCACATTATTGAGTTAGAACCAGACAAGATAGCCGAAGATTTAACATACGAGGAGGTACCTGTTAAGATCTTGTATAGGAAGGAACATGTCCTACGCTCAAAGGTTATATCTCAAGTTAAAGTTTTGTGGAGGAACCATGATATCGAGGAAATGACCTGGGAGTTAGAATCGGAAATGAAAACGAGGTATCCTCACCTTTTCGACAAACCAAGTACGTACGTCAATTTCGAGGACGAAATTCCATAAGGAGGGGAGGTTTTAAGACCCCAAATTTGATGAATAAGATTTAATTTTCTTTATATATTATTTGAAATAGTAAGGTGTTGATTTGATAAATGTGATAAGTTATGAGTGAAATGTGCAAAGTTTATAAAGTAAGCAAGTGGTTATAAAATATTTGTTGTGTCGGGGAATATATTCGTTTGACCGAGGAATATTCTTTTTGTCGGAGAATATTCGTACGACGGCACAGTCATTGGTGGACCTCACAACGGAATAAATGTCGGATATAGAAATCGACAGAAGTAACCTTTTTATAAAAATAACGACAAAACTGTTACCGTTAATGCTGTTAAAATACCCGGTGGTTAAAATACAGTAATACATGGTCTGCACAGTAGCACACGGTATTGCACAGTATTTTGAATTATTGATTCTTACGTAAGAAGACACTTACTCAATTATTGCTACAGTAATTACTCCTCAATATTTTATATTATTGATTCAATAATTGCATAATATTTTATTGGTTCAATATTTGCTACGTTGATATTTTATATCAATAAGTGCTACTTTGATATTTGATATTATTGATTCAATAATTGTCATTGCACATTATTTTAAATTATCAAATCAATAATTATATTATTTGATTAATATTATTAGATAGCATTATTAGCAATGTCTAAGGAAGTTCTATCTGGGAAATGGGTTGATTAATTGCGCGCCAGTAAGGAGAAATCTTTATCGGAATGCCCTCTCTTTTTTGAAAACGACCTGGTGGTCAATATTGTAGTTCTGTAATATTATTTGTGAATAATTAATTTTTGATATATATGATAAGAAAATATTTATTCAATATGGATTTAAACGGAGGTATTTTTAATATGTGACATTTGTTGAAAGTTGGTATTTTATCTTGTCCGATAAAATAATTCATTCAAATATATTATTATAATATTACATTATAGTAGTATGATGTGATTATATAATAGTATGATTTTTATAATTTTAATGGTAACATTATTATAGTAAATTCATGGTATAAAAGTTAAACGAGGTGGAAGAGTACAAATTAAATTTGAACTCTTATTATACAAATAATGATGTCATCGGAGCGATGAGGTAAGCAAGGATGTCATCGGAGCGATGAGGTAAGCAATGATGTCATAGGATCGATGAGGTAAGCGATGATGTCATAAATTATGACAAAAAGACTATTTTACCCTTACTCTGCCGAGCCTATAAATAGAAACTCATTTCTTCATTATTTCTCACCAATTCACTAAAGCTATAGAGAGAGAAAGTATAGAGAGAATAAGAGAGAAAGAAGAAGAGTATTCTGCTATTACACTAGTGCAGTCTCCAAAATTTTAAGGTAAGGGGTATTATTTCTTTCGTATTCATGAAGAGAGTTATTTTCTTTCAATACACGTAAGGGTTGTTATTCAATTCTTTATTATTTTGTTGGATTAATCTGTCTACGCGGATTACCGCATGCATGGTGAAATCATGTTGTTATTCCATTCTTTATTATTATGTGGGAATAACCTGTCTACGCGGACTACCGCATACCTGGTGAATAACCCTTCGTATTCAATTGTTATTAAATTGTGGAAATAATCTGTCTGAGCGGACTACCGCCAGACGGGTGAAAATCCAATTGCAGTTTCGTATATTGTTTCATTTCAGATTTCTAACTCTAAACTTACTACGGTAAGTATTGCTTCTATAATTCCTGAAATGATCAGAAATTCCTTGAGTTTTGCTCTTCATCTAATATTATTTCACTGGAATTTGGTCTGAACTTTCTTGTGAAATTTTTATCTTTTTATGTCGAGTTACTATTCACGGGATACTATTCACGATAATTTTTTTTTTTCTGAATCATCTTTGATTGGATCCAGGTTTTGATCTTTATTCTTGAACTCTGGATAAATTCTATAATATTTGTTCTTTATCTCACTAGATTCGTTATTCGTATTGTTTTCATCATCCTCAGTCCTAAATGGTGATATAACCAAATATCTTTGGCCTGTAGTGCAAAGATGAATGATTATTTGATGAATATCTTTGGCCTGTAGTGCAAAGATGAATGATTACCTGATGAATATTTTTGGCCCATAGTGCAAAGATGGACAGGTGTTGACATGAACATGACCAACTGGTGATACAAATGAATATCTTTGGCCGTAGTGCAAAAGATGAATATTTGATTCGAGATGAATATTGATTGATGTTACAGGGATAAAATATTGATGATGGACTTTTAAATTATAGAAGATAGTAGACATCATTTTTTACTTAACTTTTCTAATGAATTGTCATTTCCGCTGCCGTTGTTGATCTAAAACTGGTTGTCCATAATATTTTATCTGATTTATTGAAGACTAACGATAATTTATTCTTCGTTATCTTAGTCATAATATTCTTTACTGGGTTAGTTGAGCTCACCCTTTTCTTCCATTGTTCTCTTCAGGAAATGAGAATATCGCGGGTACTAGTCGGAAAATGGAGTGATGGTCCGAGTTAGAGCTGTAGAAGTCCTCACTATTTTTTTTAAATAGTGTGATAATAAATGTAATGAGGACTTAGTTTGAATGTTAATATTTTCTACATGTCTGTATTGACACTCACAGTTGTGTGATCGTATTTTGCACGACCGTTTGATATAAAAGATTGTATTTGGATTCTGTATCATGTATTTGGTGACTCAGAATGGGTTGAGTATTGAACCTATTTTGGGGGCGTCATATACTTCATTTACTTTATCTACTATATCTCTCTTTTAAATCTATAGACTTCATTTATTTTGAGTTTTGTGACTTCTGTCTGACCTCTTCACAAACAACTTACCCTGCAAATCTAAGCATCTCAAATCTAAGCATCTCAACTTACCCTGCTACAGAGCCAGCAGCCCAGTACGCACCCAGCAACCCACCGTCTCCGACTACCAGCACTCAGCAGGTTCGTCCAACACGGCAACACATGTGAGATCTGTTCATCGATAGACGCCTACGCCCGATGGTAAGTCGTGAGATGAGATCTTTAGACTATATTTACACAGTTACACTAGTACAAATCTGATTTCTACACCCAGATGACTAGATCTAATTTCTCTCTAATAAATTTATTTTTAACTGAAGGATGTTTACAATTTCTTATATTGATGATTGCTTTATGGCTTTCTTTAATTTGTGATGGAGTCTTTTGCATTTTTAATGTCCAATTAACCCACAAATTTTAACTTTTGCTATTGCCTTTTTGATTCTGCAATTGATTGTAAAATGTCAAGGCATGGTAGCAAATTGGGATTTTTTTTTGCTTTGTTTCTGTAGAAATCTGGGTAACTTGGAGATGAAATGTTGAAGCAATTTTGAGGAAATTAAGGTTCTTGAGCTTCAAATCAGATGTTTGCTTCACTATTTTAAGAGAAACAATCTTTATTTAATTTGAAAAAACTAGTTCATGGAATGGTAATTTTTTGAGAATTCTGTTTCATATGCTTGGGTTTGTTGGAATCCCGTGAGTATGATGGAAGTTATCTAATTCTCTATATGGAACAAGAGGAGATATTAAACCTTATGGACTCTTCTATATTTAATTTTTCTTTTCATTTACTTATCTTTTCTTTCAATTCCAGGTGTTCCCAGTAACCTGATATAACATACTCAAAAATTTAACTAATTAATCAAAGCAACATTAATTGTGTTCTTTTAAGTATCTTTCCCATATTGTTATCATAAGAGAGCATTCAACTGATGGTATTAGCTAATGTTTTGTTCATTATTATGTTCAAACATTTTGAATTTTGACATAGTTTCACTGAGCTGTGCCAAGAGTTTATCGCTGCTATGTTTTGTTCATTATCAAAGTTCATTATTTTGTGAAAAAAGTAAGGCTAATTGTTTTGAGCATGTGTAGGTTATAATGGCTGAGGAGCAGTCTGAGGCACCCATTAACGTGGACTCGAATGCTGAAAATCCAATTCAGATTGATGAAGAGGATTTGAATGAAGGTGAAATTGAGCAACTTGATGCCGGTAAGACTCGTGCTAAAATTTGGGCTCATTATACAAGATTTAAGCAAAATGGTCAAATTAAAGCTAAATGCAAATATTGTGGAGCTATTTTAAGTGCTGATCCCAAAAATTAATGGGACTAGTGGTCTTAATGCTCACAATAGAAGATCTAAAATTTACCCCCCAAATGTGGAGTTAAGAAATCAAGTAATCTTAAATTTTAAATCTGCAAGTGCTAATAATGATGATGAGACCATGGAAGGGGAGTCAACAAATAATTGTCTTTGGAAGTTTGATGTGGATCTAACTCGGGCTGCTTTAGCATATATGATTCTAGTTGATGAACTTCCTTTTAAATTTGTGGAAAATGAAGGATTTCGACATTTTGTGTCCATTGCATGTCCTAGGTTCAATGTTCCTTCACGACACACAATTACAAGAGATTGTTTTAAAATATATATGGAAGAGAAAAAGAAGTTAAAATCTATTTTTAACTCATCTTCTCAAAGGATATGTATTACAACTGACACATGGACATCAATGCATAGACTTAATTATATGGTTGTGATAGCTCATTACATTGATGAGAAATGGAGATTGAGAAAAAAAAATTATAAACTTTGTTCCAATTTTGAGTCACAAGGTTGAGGCCATTGGAATGGCAATTGAGAATTGTTTGATAGAATGGGGGATTAAAGAGTTATTACTATAACTGTTGATAATGCCAGTTCAAATGATGTTGCAATATCTTATTTAAAAAATCAATTGCAAGTATGGGGACATAGTGTTTGTGAGAATAAATTCATTCATGTTCGATGTGTTGCTCATATTTTAAACTTGGTCGTAGTTGATGGGCTGAAAGATGTTAATATTTCGGTAGCTCGTGTTCGGGCATTGATTAGGTGGGTAAGGCAATTTCCATCTAGGATTAGAAAGTTCAAGGAGTGTGTTGACTTTGAAAAAATTAAAAATAAATCTTCATTAATCCTAGATGTTGCTATTAGATGGAACTCCACTTATTCAATGTTGAATGTTGCTCTTCCTTTTGAACGTGCTTTTAATAAGCTTGGGAGTAGGGATACTTTGTTTAAACAAGAAATGATGGCCAACGATGGAGGATTGGGGTAATGTGAGAAAAATTATTTTGTTTTTGAAACACTTCTATGAATTAACACTTAGAATCTCCGGCTCATTATATGTTACATCCAATGGATTTGTTCATGAGTTTGTGGAAGTTGATGGTCTTTTGAAAGAAATGGAAGATGATGATGATTATCAAATGAGAGAAATGACTATGAGGATGAGATCAAAGTTAATGAAATATTGGGGGGATGTTGATAAAATGAACAAGTTGTTATACATTGTCGTGGTTCTTGATCTAAGACACAAATTCACTTTCATTGAGTTTGTATTTAATCACATGTATGGTAAAGAAAGTGATTTGGCAATCAAAATGACTAGAGGGGGTAAAGATGTATTATTTGAGTTGTTCAATTATTATAATCTTAATCATTTATCGTCCCAAGGTCATTCATCTCAAACTCCAAGTGGGAGTGGAAGCTTAACTCAAAGTGGTGGTTCATCATTAGTAGAAAGTATGTAAAGAAAAAAAAGAAAAATTGACAGCTTATTTGAACAATATGTTGAGGATGTTCAAGGTGAGGAAGTTCAAACTGAGTTAGAAATGTATTTAAAGGATCAAGATGAAAGAAAGGATGAAAAATTTAACCTTTTAGCTTGGTGGAGATCCAACACTCATAGATTTACACTTCTTTCATTAATGGCTAGAGATGTCTTAGCGATTCCCATTTCTATCGTGGCTTTCGAATCGGCATTTAGCACAGGAAGACGCATCCTTGATTCTTTTAGAAGCTCTTTAACTCCTAGGATGGTGCAAGGAATTATTTGTTCTCAAGATTGGCTTCGCCGAAGCAACGAACCAATTGATATCGAAGAAAAGTTGGAATCCCTTGAAGAAATTTAAAAAGGTAACACTATAACACTTTGTATTGTTTATATATTTTTTGTATTGTAGTTTAAATTCTTCTTAATAAATTATGATTTGCTCACATTTGTTGTAAGACCCCAAATTTTATGAATAAGATTTAATTTTGTTTATATATTATTTTGAAATAGTAAGGTGTTGATTTGATAAATGTGATAAGTTATGGGTGAAATGTGCAAAGTTTACGAAATAAGCAAGTGGTTATAAAATATTCGTTGTGTCGGAGAATATTTGTTTGGTCGAGGAATATTTTTTTTGTTGGAGAATATTCGTACGACGGCGCAGTCATTGGTGGATCCCACAACGAAATGAATGTCTATATAGAAAGCGACAGAAGTAACCTTTTTATAAAAATAACGGCAAAACTGTTACCGTTAGTACTGTTGAAATACCCGGTGGTTAAAATACAGTAATACGTGGTGTTGCACAGTAGCACACGGTATTGCACAGTATTTTGAATTATTGATTCTTACGTAGGAAGACACTTACTCAATTATTGTTACAGTAATTACTCCTCAATATTTTATATTATTGATTCAATAATTGCATAATATTTTATTGGTTCAATATTTGCTACGTTGATATTTTATATCAATAAATGCTACTTTGATATTTGATATTATTGATTCAATAATTATCATTGCACATTATTTCAAATTATCAAATCAATAATTCATATTATTTGATTAATATTATTAGATAGTATTATTGGCAATGTCTAAGAAAATTTTGTCTAGAAAAGGGGTTGATTAATTGCGCGCCAGTAAGAAAAAATCCTTATCGGAAGGCCCCCTCTTTCCTAAGAACGACCTGGTGGTCAATATTGTAGTTCTGTAATATTATTTGTGAATAATTAATTTTTGACATATATGATAAGAAAATATTTATTCAATATGGATTTAAACGGAGAAAATTTTAACATGTGACATTTGTTGAAAGTTGACATTTTATCTTGTCCGATAAAATAATTCATTCAAATATATTATTATAATATTACATTATAGTAGTATGATGTGATTATATAATAGTATGATTTTTATAATTTGAATGGTAACATTATTATAGTAAATTCATGGTATAAAAGTTAAACGAGGTGGAAGAGTGTAAATTGAATTTGAACTCTTATGATGCAAACAATGATGTCATCGGAGCGATGAGGTAAGCAAAGATGTCATCGGAGCGATGAGGTAAGCAATGATGCCATAGGATCGATGATGTAAGCGATGATGTCATAAATTATGACAAAAAGACTATTTTACCCTTACTCTGCCTAGCCTATAAATAGAAACTCATTTCTTCATTAATTCTCACCAATTCACTAAAGCTATAGAGAGAGAAAGTATAGAGAGAATAAGAGAGAAAGAAGAGGAGTATTCTGCTATTACACTAGTGCAGTCTTCAAATTTTTAAGGTAAGGGGTATTATTTCTTTCGTATTCATGAAGAGAGTTATTTTCTTTCAATACACGTAAGGGTTGTTATTCAATTCTTTATTATTCTGTTGGATTAATCTGTCTACGCGGACTACCGCATGCATGGTGAAATCCTGTTGTTATTCCATTCTTTATTATTATGTGGGAATAACCTGTTTACGCGGACTACCGCATGCCTGGTGAATAACCCTTCGTATTCAATTGTTATTAAATTGTGAAAAGAATCTGTCTGAGCGGACTACCGCCAGACGGGTGAAAATTCAATTGCAGTTTCGTATATTGTTTCATTTCAGATTTCTAACTCTAAACTTACTACGGTAAGTATTGCTTCTATAATTCCTGAAATGATCAGAAATTCCTTGAGTTTTGCGCTTCATCTAATATTATTTCACTGAAATATTGGTCTGAACTTTCTTGTGAAATTTTTATCTTTTTATGTCGAGTTACTATTTATGGGGTACTATTCACGGTAAAAAAAATATTTTTTTTTCCAAAATATCCAGGTTTTAATCTTCATTCTTGAACTCTGGATAAATTCTCTAATATTTGTCTTTTATCTCACTGGATTCGTTATTCGTATTGTTTTCATCATTCTCAGTCCTAAATGGTGATATAACCGAATATCTTTGGCCTGTAGTGCAAAAATAAATGATTACTTGATGAATATCTTTGGCCTGTAGTGCAAAAGATCAATGATTACCTGATGAATATGTTTGGCCCGTAATGCAAAGATGGACATGTGTTGACATGAATATGACCAACTGGTGATACAAATGAATATCTTTGGTCGTAGTGCAAAAGATGAATATTTAATTCGAGATGAATATTGATTGATGTTACAGGGATAAAATATTGATGATGAACTTTTAAATTATAGAAGATATTAGACATCATTTTTTACTTAACTCTTCTAATGAATTGTTATTTCGCTGCAGTTGTTGATCTAAAACTGGTTGTCTATAATATTTTATCTGATTTGTTGAAGATTAATGATAATTTATTCTTCATTATCTTAGTCATAATATTCTTTACTGGGTTAGTTGAGCTCACCCTTTTCTTCCATTGTTCTCTTCAGAAAATGAGAATATCGTGGGTACTAGTCGGGAAATAGAGTGATGGTCCGAGTTAGAGTTGTAGAAGTCCTCACTATTTTTTTTTAAATAGTGTGATAATAAATGTAATGAGAACTTAGTTTGAATGTTAATATTTTCTACATGTCTGTATTGACACTCACAGTTGTGTGGTCATATTTTGCACTACCGTTTGATATGAAAGATTGTATTTGAATTTTGTTGAGTGTATTTGGCGATTCAAAAATGGGTTGAGTATTAAATCTATTTTGGGGGCGTCACATTTGTCTTTTAAAAATTACAGAATTTTCAGCAGGCGATTTTCAGTAGGCAATTTTCAGCATGTTGAGAGAATTGTGCCTTGTGGCTTCTGTGTTGTTTGTTTTTAATTTATGTGGATGAAACTTTGTAGTGGTCCTAGACTCCTAGTGGATGTTAAATTTAGATTGAATTATTTGTGCTCAAGATTAGCATTTGTATGACTGTATGATTGTATGGAGTTTTTAATTTAATGTTGGTGACTGATACAATTTTTTTGCTCAAAATTAGCTTCTTTTTTATTGTTAAGCTACAGGAAGTTTGAATTTTGTTTTTTTGTGGGTTATGTTAAGTTACAGGAAGCAACAGGAAGTTTATATTTTATTTTTTTGTGGGTTATGTTAAGTTACAGGAAGCAACATGAAGTTTAAAATTTGTGATTTTGTGGGTTATGTTAAGCTACATGAAGTTTTTATAAAATGAAATGGTAGATTACAAAAAGAATGTAATTTACAAATACTATCTATTTCAGAAAATGTGATTCCTAAATGCTGATATCTCAAAACGAATGCTAGTATTGAACCAAAAAACATTTTGATAGCATATCCCAAGGGATTATCTTGCAGCTCACATTGCCGGCAGAAGGCAAGACTTCAATAACTGGGAAAAAGAAAGGGTAACAAATTAACAATCATCAAAAGAATTAACCAAAAATTTCAAACTACAAATCAGGAGCAGGGCACACATTATGACATTAGCATGTAATTAGTTAAATACTCTTAGACTAACAATTGTAATTAATATTTGTAAAAATATAATTTATTAGCCTCATTTCTTAGTTTTAAATTTTTTTGTTAATATATAAAAAAATTATTTAATTATTGCGGTATAACTGAAAATCGAACCGAAAAAATCGGTACCGACTTTGTACCGAACCGGTACAGAAACCAGTTATTCGGTACTGGTATCGATTCTTAGTTTTTTGGTATTTTCGGTTCGGTACTGGTTCAGTTTTTTCGGTACCGGTTCGATTTTTTACTGATGAGCACCCCTATCTACAACAGTTTTTCTAATCAACTCTCTATCCCCAATTTTAAAGAATATATCAACATATCATTATCCAACAGTTTTTTTTATCGTTATTTAAGTCTCTATTTTAATCCCTATATAGGATTTTACTCCCTAGTATAAGGGAGTCATAAGACTGTTCTCTATATATACAAAATGATATTTTACACTCTCATTTAAGTGGACAACTCATCAATCATACACATCTTGATATTTTTTACTACTTCAATATTTTTAAATTCTAAAATTAATATTGACTTATTTTTAAAAAATTAATTTCAAACATATTTCAATTTAAAATTGATATAAATTTATTTAATTTATGTCAATATAATTATAAATATTATAAAAGTACTATTAATTATAAAATTTATTATTTTTAAAATTTAAATTAATTATATTAAATTTAAATTTAAAAATATCACAAATTAATTTTTTAAAAGTTAATATTGATATTATGTACATTTGCAGCTACAATCCATTCAATACACACTCCATAAATTACTTAAAATTTAAAATAAAAAAAATTATTTTACAGTAAAATATAATTGATAAATTATACTCTCTCTTTTATAAATTATAAGATTATTATTAATTTGATGTTTTGACGGTTGGAACTTTCAAATTTTAACTTTTAAATTTAAAATTTTATTATTTAAAAAATTAATATAAGGAACCAGTTGGGTACATAGTGAAAAATTTGAATCCCTATTTTGCAGAACGACCTAATAAACTGCAGAGTAGGGACAGAGATAAAGAAACTGTTGTGAATACTCTTAATCTGACATACTCCGTCTCAGCTTTTATGTGGGGCCGGAGATTATATTGAAGTAATTTATTCATCAATACGCTAAGATAAAATATATCACATTAATAAATTATAAAATAATTATAAAATAAATTATGTCTTTAGTACTACTCTTATTATTTTATCTGATCGTTGGTGATCCCACGTTAATCAGGATTAAAGTTAGATACAAAAATGATTTCAATTTTAAAATTATTGAACTCAACTCCTTTTTGTCCCTTGTCCATACGTAATTACGATTTACGAGAACAAAAAGAGACGACTAGTGTAAATATATAATAATGTTACTATCACATAAAAATCGGTCACATATTATTTTGGCGCTCATATACACTCATTATATGTATATTGTGGTGGCTTATGTGATCTGCTCTATACGCAAGTCATCATAATATATATATGAGTGTATATGAGCGTATGTGAGCGGTATGTAACCGTTTTTACTAACTTATTTGAAAATATAATAAAGAATTTTTTAACATGTACCCTAAGAACATGTACTAAGCAAACAATTAAAGCAAGTTTCCTTTGAATTATCCCAGCTGACCTCAGTGAAGCCAAACAGTTGCGTATATAGTTCATCTTCATTTTTTTCCCCTCGATAATTAATATACTAATCTTCATCTTCATCTTCATCTTTCTGTAAGCAAGAAATCACAGACACCATGTCCGGAGGAATTGCACGCGGTCGTCTTGCCGAGGAGCGAAAAGCTTGGCGTAAGAATCATCCACATGTCGGTTCCCTCAACTCCATTTTTCCTTTGATAAATATATGTTATATTGTTTTTGTCTCTATGTATAATGGGGGTTTTGATGCTCTTTTCTCTTCAGGGTTTTGTTGCTAAACCGGAGACCGGTCCAGATGGGTCCGTCAATTTGATGGTGTGGCATTGCACCATCCCTGGTAAGATTGGGGTAAGTCTTTTCCATTTCCTGCTTTTCTTCCATGT
Source organism: Panax stipuleanatus (assembly GCA_020205555.1). NCBI lineage: Eukaryota > Viridiplantae > Streptophyta > Magnoliopsida > Apiales > Araliaceae > Panax > Panax stipuleanatus. The sequence goes on along the minus strand of CM035125.1, from coordinate 79,916 downwards.
AAATTTTAATTGGGGATTTGGTTTCTGTTTTTTGAGGTGGTAATTAATTGATTTTATAGTACTGGTTTCGGTCTTAATTGACTTTTATCATGCGCTCTGTTATGGCCATTTTAAAGTCTAATTTATAGAAAGATCCTCTTCCCCATTAATAATTGAATAACTTCTTCCCGTTTCAAAATTAGTGGTACGTTTTCCTATTTAACAGGTTCTAAAATTAGAGATATATTTTTATTTTATGACTATAGAGTGATATGATATTGCTAATAGGGAGTGACAACCGCAATGAAATTGAGCTAATAGCCTAATAGTAAGGGCTCATAGAATTATCCTTCCTTTGTATCTCTAGTTTTGGAATGGGGAGAGTATTTAAACTACCATGTACAGTTATTGTTGAAGAACCTAGGAGTATAATTTAGTCAGTAAATTTGGAACCACTTAGAATGGTTACTATAACTTTTAAGAATGACTCTTGCTTTGAGAGATTTTTAACCGGACAAGAAAGACTTGAAATGGAACTCTCATATTTGGATGAAGGCTGTATTTACTTCTCCGCATTAGACGAAAATTTGACATTTCATTCATTTCTACAATTTGAGCATGGTAGTATTTACTCTTATAAACCAAATAGATTTATGGATGATATTATCAACTAGAATATAAATGAATGGCTGAATGCTATGAATAATCTTAATACTTGAAGAGTTCTTAGAGTTGAAAACTAAATGCAAGCATGTGACATGAAATTAATGATGATGAAATCACTATCTCCTGTTATAAATTAGAGGATATTGCAAGAGTATCAATGTTATAAAAGATGATGCTTAGAGCTTGATCTTCATTAATATCATGATTACTGAAATTAAAAAAGAATATTGAGATATTCAATTTTGACCTCAAAGAAAAATTTGTGGCTTCGTCCCTCTTCTTTAATGAGCATTTACAAAACACTAGCATCCAGGACACACACGTTGAGTGCGACAGTCGTATATTGACTTTAATTTATATTAATAATTTAATATTGAGCTTTAATAAATTTATATATTAGTTTTAAACTTTAGAATTTCTTAAATTGACATTGAAAAGTTAAAATGGAACTCTTTTGTGTCACATAAAGAATATGTAAGAGGAGCAGTTAAAATAAAAATTAAAAAACTAACTCAAATCCAGTAGTAATCTCATTATCGAAAATGAAAATAGAGATTAAAAAAATGATAGAATGTATCTTCTCACTTTTAACACATAATAGAATATCTATTATACTCCATTCCAAAAGAATTGAAACCAAGAACATAAAAGCTGTCTCTCATGGATGGTTATGCTCATCTAATAGATTGCATCATAAAATTAAACAAACATTCCAACACCCATCTTCATGCACTGATGCAGACATGAGATTGCTAAGAACATTAATTTCACTTTCTTCTATCCTAAAAGCAAAATCATAAGTGAATAAAAATCAATGGAACTACATAAGCAAAACAAATAATATGTTAATTAAATAACCTGAATACTTGATGAATGCAATCTACCAATTTGACCTTCAAGGTTGTGAGTGCATCTCTTGTTTGTATTGATGGCAAATCAGATGAGACGAATAAATTGATTAATGTTTTTTCAACTGTAAAGTGAATTTGTTGGTGAGAGGCAGTTGTAAATTCAGATAAGAAGATTGGAAGAAACTGAAGGAAATGTGGAAGTTGAGAGAAAACAACTAATGTAAGTGGGAGGGACTCTTATTCAGAGAAGGGTTAAACTTTAAACTTCACCTTACTTACTTTTATGTTCATAGTAGTAGCACAGTTTTACATTATATTTGAAGGGCTTGTTAAGGTAAATTTATCTGACTTGTTGGAGTTTTTTGTAAAATAAAAAGGCTTCACAAAACTAACTGCTCTTTTTTATTCCCGCTTTATTAATAGAGATGATAGTGATATAGAGAAACATAAAAATTTGGGTAAACAATGAGTGGGAACAAGGAACCTTTTGAAATTATACTGCCTCAGTACAGAATACAAAATTTACTATTTTAAATGGAGATTGCAAAGAAACTAAAACAAACTTTCCCAGTCCCATCTCTCTCTCGCGGCCCCCCCCCCCCCCCCCCAAGGGTGCCCGCAGATGGTATGTAGAGAATGTTTTTTGTTAACTTCTAAATTTAGAGGAAATTACATGTACGAACTAGCTGTAGGTAAGAAGTAGTGAGCATAGTAACATATTGCACTAATTAGATTAAAACTGAGGATCTGTTGAACAGTTTGTGAAGGAAAAGGAAATCAAGCGTATGGTGATAAGGAGTTGTTAAATGAATATCATATGTAAAACTTAGTCCTGAAGAACACGGTAAGTAGGAAAACAACAGAAGATGATTTTTTATTGTAGGATCAGGATGCTCAAATGAAAATATGCATCAAGGAGGTGAAAATAGGGAGTTCATATTTTTTTAATAAGGTTTCATTTTGATAAGTGAAAACAGGAAGGTCATTAGGATCAGGTTGTATTAGCATTGAGGTCTTTCCAAATTAATGTGCCTCGGTTGACAAACTTTGTTCTTTATATTGCAACAATTAACAATTACAAAAATGCTTGATCAATCTCAGTAATACCTATATATGAAAACAGTGAGTGCTTTGAAAAACAGGCAATATGATAGAACAATGAAAGTTATAATTTTCATAGTTCAATTGAAGTCTGGCTTACTTTCTTTTAGAATGATGATGCTCAAACTTGACCCAAAATATGACTTCTTACTTATTCATGACAGTTCATGTAATCTTTTATCCCAGATTTGGTCTCTTGTGACTTCTACCTCTCCGTTAGGCCTAAACCTCATTTTAAAGAAAAAGATGTGAGCTGTGACAGTGTATGATTACTTATCGGGTGCGGGTGGGGGTGGGGGTGGGGGTGGGGTTGGGGTTGGGTTGAATCCAGGTTCTTCAATGGAGGCAGAGAGTGGGAGTCAGAGCATTTCTCCAGTTCTGATAGAGAGTTGGATGAAAGCGGTCTTCTGTTTCTTCCCATTAGAAGTGAGAATCTCATTTACAAATCCAATTTCTTCATTTCTAAAGTTTAATAATTAATTCAAAATTTTATTCCAAGTTACTGAAAAGAGGTCGTGTAATTGACATGCACATACAAAAAATATTTTCATAAAGATGACAAAGATTGGTCTATATATTAAGAAAATCACTTGATGTTTTTATGCAAAAGAAAGATTCCAAATTAAAATGCAATCTGATACAACAGTGCTATTCGTTTGTTTGCTTTCAAATCTTCCATGCTTATTTTAATGGCCATAATTGGAATAAAATCAAGCATGAGTTATGGATTAAGAAGGTGAAATTTGAGCCAAAGCAAACCGGGAAATTGGTAGAGAAAGAGTCATTGTTTATGGAAAAATCTGCTGAAACGTTCATTCTTATGGTCAAATATCCTAAGTTTTGAAATTCAGCTTTTAGGACTAAATCTGTGATGATTTAGTGGACAAGTGTACTGACGTTTGATTGATGCAGACTGACTGGGAAGGTGGCTGCTATCCAGTTACTATCTACTTTAGTGAGGACTACCCTAGCAAACCCCCGAAGTGCAAGTTCCCTCAAGGTTTCTTTCACCCTAACGTCTATCCATCGGGAACTGTTTGTTTGTCAATCCTCAGCGAGGACAGTGTAAGTACTTGCTACTGGTCTTCTTTTTCTTAGATGATTCTGTGGCATGCAGCTCTTCAAGTCTGAATATACTAATAAGCACGTTTGTCTGTTGTCTAGGGATGGAGACCAGCCATCACAGTAAAGCAAATTCTTGTGGGCATTCAGGATTTGCTGGACCAGCCTAATCCTGCTGATCCAGCGCAGACCGAGGGGTATCAGCTTTTCATTCAGGTAATTTTCCATAACAAAATTCCTGAAATCTTTGATTCGTTCTACCTTTTCAGGCAATATTTTTAAAGAATATATTCAACAAGAATCAAACTTGGCATTTGCAGGAAAATACGGAGTACAAGAGAAGGGTGCGGCTGCAGGCCAAGCAATACCCACCTCTCGTCTAGTATCGTCTCTGATCTGGTGCTGTAATTATGTTAGACATCTTTTGTGGGTAGTGTTCTTTAGTTGACAGAAACCAGGGTTTTTCTTCACAACATGATATCAGCCTCTGTGATATTATGTCTAGTATCAATCAATTATACATATGACATGATGATTGCTTTTGGTCCTTTGGTGCTATGGAGAATTATAACTTGTGATTTATCATCCTATGAATTTTAATTCTACGGTGTGTGATAGGTCTTTTTGGTATTTTGTATTTATATGCAATATTTATTACCAGATAAAGAGTTTAAACTGCATAAATAAAGAGTTTAATGTATTTAATATGCTAAGTTTGAGTCTATTTTATAAACCCAAAATGGTGAGCAACTTTAAGAGTGTTCCGCTAGATTAACATTATTTATAATTTAAATTTAGAGATACCTCTTTTATTTTGGGTTGTAAAGTTCCTCACCTACCAATACTTACACCATTATAATGTCAATATTAGATTTCTAGTCCTCCCTCCTCCGTTCTTAAATAAATGACGTTTTAGGGAGTTTAAAATATTTCAATATATTTGACGTTTACAAATGTCTAAGAAGCATTAATTATTATTTTTCTTTTATTACCCTCAAATATAATCTTTCATAATTTCTTTCTCTCATTTATCTAAGGCAACTTTATACATATTTCCTTAATTCATGCAAGGATAATTGTGACAATTCATATCAATTTTAATGACAGAATTGAAGCAATAAATGACTTTCTTAATAAGTGTGAAATAATCTAAAACGTCACTTATTTAGAAATGGAGGGAGTAAATGTCAAGTATATGGTTGGAAAATAAAAGTTATCTTAAAAAATCATCGATTTAATTATATATCTCAAATTGTAGAAAGAAGAGAGTATATTAATATGACGACTCAACATATGACGACTCAACATACATCCAAGTAAACACAAGTAGTACTCCTTCCTTCTTAAATTTAATGTGCATTTTCTATGCGTTCTAAAATTAAAGATGGACGTTTTATTTTATAATAGTTTACTGATAAAAATCAATTAGTTTTATTTATTTATTTAAATTTTTTGTTCTTGTTTTTGACAATGCCACAATATTATTAGTTTTTTCATACTTACAAAAATATTGATTCGAATGTAAAAAAAAGATCAATAAGTAATTAAAAAAAATCCCATTTTAGATTATAGCTTCCAAAAATTTTGATTGGATGAGAAATCAACTAAATTTTTTATTCTTTTATTTCAATTTTTGAGAAATGTCAAGTAGTCATATGCTTGTCATTATACTGAAGTTGGAGACATACTGAATTTTAAATATTATCTAATATTAGTTGATTATGAATAAGAATTTTCTTTTATTTATATTATGATTTCACATAACGAAAGTTATGTGGAAACTAATCTAATATTTCTTGTTTTTCTGTGATTATACATTTTTTGCATGGATATATAATTAAAGAACATTATTCATATTTGATAATTGTGTAGTAATGATATTATTTTTTTAAATAAACGAGAATATAATTAGAGAACCTTATCTTTTTTTTATGTATATCTTTAATTTGAATATAATATATTGATATGAATATATATCTATATTTTTTTATATCTATCTATATTATAAAAGCCTCCGTGGAGGCTTCGTTGAAGTTGGGTCACTTTTTTTTTTCCTATCCCTTTTGTCCCTACAGTTTTATTTATATCACTATTTTGTCATTTATATATTAATTTTTGGATGTAGTCCTTCAACTTTTATAAACTTTTTATTTTACCTCACATAAATTATACATACAATGCGTGTGCCCCCGGATGTTAATAGTAGTAACTAATATTGTGTGTGTAATGTTTTTAGAGTATATTTTTGTAGTGATTTAATTAACAGGTGATTGCATAGTTTGTCAATTTGACACTTGTTAAACTTGGGGACGGTCAAAGAGGATGTCAATTTCAAATGAGTCTGATTAATTTTTTATTTGCTTCAAGCAACATGAAACAAATTGTTCCGTGGTGGGGATTCAAATACAAAACAAAGCAATAACCATCAAGTTCATGCATCTAGCTTGTCTTAAACACAAGGATCTTACAACTCATCCGTATCTCTTTTATTTTTGTCTCTATTTTCTTTAGCCAACTTTCAACAAACTCAACTAATCTACTAATATGCTCTTCCTTCCTAAATCCTAACTACTATATGTAATTACTGCACTGAGATAAAAAAAGAAAAAAAAGATAATGTTATAAAACATTACTAAAATTAAGAACAAAGATGATTAGAGATAAGAGAGCATTCTCATTGTATTTATATGTATATCATTCTCTTTACAATATAGCTATTTATAAGTACATCAACATCAATATTTGGAGGTTTCAAAACTTAAAGGTCATGAGTTTCAAATCTTAAAGGATATGAGAGTTACAAAACTCAAAGGTCATTACAATAAAGAGGGGTAGGAATGTATCTAGACATGGGTAGGAATGTATCTAGACATCTACACACTATGTATAATTTTATAACACTCCCCCTTGGATGTCTATTGTATAGCCATACGCATTGAAAGCTGCCTTATTAAAAACCTTACCAGGAAAAACCCAATGGAAAAAAAAACCTTAGTTAAGGGAAAAAGAGTGCAGCGCGTATTAGCTTCCCCTCATGAATATATCCTTAAATCCTTCAGCTGTCGCATTCTAATATTGCGACACAATTCTTCAAACATTGTAGTTGGTAATGCTTTGGTGAATAAATCTGCTAGATTATCTTTTAAGCAAATTTGTTGAACATCAATGTCACCGCACTTATCAAGGTCATGTGTGAAAAAGAATTTCGATGATATGTGCTTTCTTCTATCTTCTTTGATGTATCCTCCTTTTAATTGAGCTATACATGCAGCATTGTCTTCATACAGAATGGATGGAGTTCTTTTGTAGCAATTTTCTAAGAATATGCCTCGTTAAAAACCTTACCAAATAAAAACCAGTGGGAAAAAAATTTTGGCGAAGAAAAAGAGTACAATATTCTTGTATAACTTCTAGTGCCTTGAGATTGCCTTATTAAAACCTTGCAAAGGAAAATTCAGTGGGAAAAAATCTTAGCGAAGGAAAAAGAGTACAATCAGCACATATCCTTTTTACTTCCCTTCATAAGTACATAGAATTTCCATTGTTCATGGTAAAAATATCATTAAGTCGAAGCATGCCAATAATGTGCACCATCTTTTTCAAAATCGTAATTGGTAATGACTTAATGAATATATCAACCAAATTATCACATGATCATATATGCTTGATATCAATATGCCATTCTTCTGGATAAAATAATTTTGGTGCAATATGCTTGGTTCTATCACCCTTTGGATAAAATAATCCCAAATCAATAGTCTCACGAAGATAACGTAAAACATGTTTAATTTCATTACAATGTCTTCGAGTTGGTGCATAACTATACATTGCTAGTAAGTTAACTGCAAATGCTATATATATCAGGTCTTGTCAAATTTGCAAGATACATCAAAATACCAATTACATTAAGATATAGTACTTCAGGACCAAAACACCAATCTCACGAAGATATAGTACTTCAAGACCAAAAGTTTCTTCATCATTTTCTTGTGGTCGAAACGGATCTTTCTTGATATCAAGTGACTAATCTATTATTGGAGTACTCAAAGGATTAACATTATCTATGTAAAGTTACTTCAGGACTTTTTCTGTGTATGTTGATTGAGGAGCAAGAATTCCATAGTTCAATTTGTGGGCCAAGACAAAAATTTGTCTTACCAATATCTTTCATCTCAAATTTGTTATTTTTGTCGACTCTTCTAGAGCAAGATCTTTCATCAATAAATACAGTAATAATAGCAAATCCAGATTATGATCTTTTGATAAAAATGCATGCACAAATTGGATTATTCTCAAATCCTTCTTTCAAAAGATATCCACTCAGACGATTATACCACAATATGCATCTGGATTGCTTTAACTCATATAAGAATCTTTTTAGCTTGATAGAATACATACTTCGAGATGTAGAATTATATGCTTCAGATATTTTATATCCTTCAGGAATTTTCATGTAGATATCATTATCTAATGATCCATACAGATATGATGTAACAACATCCATTAATTTCTCTTGCTACCAAGCTAATTAAAAATCTGAATGTAATTGCGTCCATTACAGGAGCATATGTTTCTTCATAATTAATACCATGTCTCTGTGAGAAACCTTGTGCTACAAGTCGCGCTTTGTACCATATAATTTCATTTTTCTTATTTCGTACAAATACCCATTTGTATTCAACAGGCATCACACCTTTAGGTGTTCGAACTACAGGTCCAAAAACTTCACGTTTACTTTGTGAATTTAGTTCTACTTGAATCGCCTTTTTTCACATTGGCCAAATATTTCTACATTCATCAACGATTTGTGGTTCATATACATGATCATTACTTCTGGTAATATCAATAGCAACTTTATATGAAAATATGTTGTCGACAACGATTTTATTTCTATCCAATATATATGTCTCCTGTATATACATAATGTATCGAGATCTTGTTATTTTCAGGTACCTGATCCTCTTCAGGGGGATAACTCTTCAGGAGATTTTTGTTTATAAGTTTTGGATATATTGATAAATTTTATAGCCTGTTTCATGGGTATAGCCTCTTTATAGGCTGCAACTTATTTTTCTTGTACTTTCTTCTTCTGGGAAATTTTATTTTTTAACACCGATAAGTCTTCCACGCTTCAGGTGTGATTTTGATTCATTTGTTGCTGTATAAACTGATTTTCCTACAAGGACTTCAATCCCTGCTAGAGTATTAGCAGCTATAATGTGAGATATCACTATTTTCTTATTATCGATGAATAATTCTTGTAATTGATTTGCAATTCATTGCAAATGAATAATCCTTTGAATTTCTAGTTCACATTGATTTGTACGAGGATCAAGATGAGATAACGACGAAAAATTTCATGTAATCTCCCTCATCGTGCTTCAGGCAACGATCTCACGTCGTGCTTAGGCAACGACTTTTCTCCCCTTAATCGTGGGAAGACTGTTTCATTAAAATAACAATCCTCAAAATAAACCTTAAAAATATCACTTATTGAGGTTATGATGCATCATGTAAAATAGCATGACCCCAAGCATAAATTAATAATTTTGATTTTATAATCAAAGGTCAAGCAATAATTTAAAATCTCTTAAAAATTGATTCAACTATACCATTTTGAGTATGTGTATGTGCAACATGATGTTTAACATAAATTCCAATTAACATGCAATATTCATCAAAAACTTGAGATGTGAATTTTACCAGCATTATCTAAATAAATTTTCGTAGTTATATAATCAGGAAATTGTACTCGTAACCTAATTATTTGAGCAAGAAGAATAGGAAATGCAATATTTCTAGTTAAAAGTAAACATACATGTGATCATCTGGTTAATGCATCAATTAAAATCATAAAATACTTGAATATACCACAATGTGGGTGTATTGGTTCAAATAGATCACCTTGAATTCTTTCTTAGAAAGATGAACACTAAATAACAATAATTAAATGTGATAGTTTGGTAATTAATTTACTTTGATATAATCAACAGGTAAAGAAATCTTCTAGTTCTTTAAGGGATGTTCATGGCAGTTTTCAATAATTCAACGCAACATTATTGATCCTGGATGATCAATACGATCATGCCAAATCATAAAAACCTTTGGATCTAAACACTTCTGGTGTATTGTGTGACGCCCCCAGAATAGGTCCATTCAACCCAACCCATTCTGAGTCGCCAAATACATGGTACAGAATTCAAATACAAACTTTATATCATACGGTCGTGCAAAATACGACCACACAACTGTGAGTCTCAGTACAAATATGTAGAAAATATTAAGATTCAAACTAAGTCCTCATTACAATTATGATCACACTATTTATCAGAAATAGTGAGGACTACTACTGCTCTAACTCGGACCATCACTCCATTCCCCGACTAGTACCCGCAATATTCTCATTTCCTGAAGAGAACAATGGAAGAAAAGGGTGAGCTCAACTAGCCCAGTAAAGAATATTATGACTAAGATAATGAAAAATAAATTATCGTTAGTCTTCAACAGTTCAGATAAAATATTATGGACAACAAGTTTTAGATCAATATTCGCAGCGGAAATAACAAATCATTAGAAGAGTTAAGCAGAGAATGAAGTCTACTATCTTCTATGATTTAAAGTCCATCATCAATATTTTATCCCTGTAACATCAATCAATATATATCTCGAATCAAATATTCATCTTTGCACTACAGGCTAAAGATATTCATTTATATCACCAGTGATCATGTTCATCTCAACTCCTGTCCATCTTTGCACTACGGGCCAAAGATATTCATCAGGTAATCATCTTTGCACTACAGGCCAAAGATATTCATCAAATAATCATTCATCTTTGCACTACAGGCCAAAGATATTCATTTGTATCATCATTTAAGACTGAGGATGATGAAAAATAATATAAAAACGAATCCAGTGAGATAAAGGACAAAAATTAGGAATTCGTAATTTAATTTATTCAAGTTCATGAATACTCCGTAATAATCAATTGTGGAGCAAAATTCAAGAATGAAGTTTCAAACTTGGATCCAATCAAAAAAAAAAAAAAATTTTTTTTTTACCGTGAATAGTAACTCATGAATAGTAACCCGTGAATAGTAACTTGTCATAAAAAAAATAAAAATTTCATAACAAGTTCAGACCAATATTTCAGTGAAATAATATTTCATACGAGTATGAATGAATATACGAAACTGTAATTGGATTTTCACCCGTCATGCGGTAATCCGCGTAGACAGATCATTTCCACAATTTAATAGAAATGAATACGAAGGGTGATTCACCACGCATGCGGTAATCCGCGTAAACAGATTATTCCCACAGACTATTAAGGAATTGAATGAATACAAAAGGTTTTCACCAGGCATGCGGTAATCCGCGTAGACAGGTTACTCCCACAGATCAATAAAGAATGAATACAAAGGGTTATTCACCATGCATGCGGTAATCCGCGTAGACAGGTTACTCCCACAGATCAATAAAGAATAGAGTAACAACCCTTACGAGTATTGAAAGAAAATAGCATTCTTTATGAATGTAAAAGAAATAATACCCCTTACCTCAGTAGAAGATTGGATACTGGAGTAGTGTAGTAGCAGAATACTCTTCTTCTTTTTCTCTCTATAATTTTTCTCACTATAATAACTTTGTTCTTCAAGAATGGTGAGAAATGAATGAAATTAGCTTGCTATTTATAGGCTAGAAAAAGGTTGGACAATTACACTTTAGTACCTCCATCTTTGCCTAAATTTTTAATTTAGTCCCTCAAGTTTATAAATCTTGCACCTCCACCCCTGCAACTACCCACCAACTATTTATTATCCACCAATAAGTGGGTCCCACATGTTAACCACCCATTAATTGCTCATTTATCTGATTAATTCTCCGTTAGGTCAATTTAACATCCGAAAATTAACTATTATCGAAATAAATGTCGATTTCTACTAACATTAATATTTCCAACACAATGAAAATATTTTTATCAACCATTCATCAATTATTATATAAATTAATATTACAGAATCACAATAATGACAACCAGGTCGTTCCCAGGAAAGAGGGGGCCTTCCGATAAGGACTTCTCCTTACTGGCGCGCAATTAAATAACCCCTCCTAGACAGAACTTCCTTAGACATTGTCAATAATGCTATCTAATAATATTATTCAAATAATATGAATTATTGAGTTGATAACGTGAAATACTGTGCAACGACAATTATTGAATCAATACTACAAAATATCAACTGTAGCCATTATTGAATCATAAAAAAATAGCAACGTAGCAATTATTGAGTCAATAAAATATCAATGCAGCAATTATTGAGTCAATAATATAAAATATTAAACAGTAAATACTGTAACAATTATTAAATACTGAGTGACTTCTTACGTAAGCATCAATAATCAAAGATATTGTGCAATACCGTGTGCTACTTTGCAACAATGCGTATTACTGTATTTTTATCACCGGGTATTTTAACAGTTTAACGGTAAAAGTTTTGCCGTGAAAATGTTATTTCTGTCGCTTTCTATATCCGACAATTATTCTGTTGTGGGGTCCACCAATGGCTGCGCCGTCGTACGAATATTCTCCGACAAAAGAATATTCCCCGACACAACGAATATATTATGACCACTTGCTTACTTTGTAAAATTTGCACATTCCATCCATAACTTACCACATTTATCATATCAACACCTTACTATATCAAAATAATATATAGAGGAAATTAAATTTTTATTTATAAAAGTTGGGGTCTTACAACCTCCCCTCCTTATGAAATTTCGTCCTCGAAATTGACGTACGTACCTGGTATGTCGAAAAGGTGAGGATACCTCGCTTTCATTTCCGATTCTAACTCCCAGGTCATTTCCTCGATATCATGGTTCCTCCACAAAACTTTAACTTGAGGTATAATCTTCGAGCGTAGGACATGTTCCTTCTTATCCAAGATCTTGACAGGTATCTCCTCGTACGTTAAATCTTCGGCTATCTCGTCTGGTTCTAACTCAATAATGTGATTTAGGTCTTTCACATATTTACGTAACATGGATATGTGAAAAACTTTATGAACACGAGACATGCTTGGAGGTAAAGCGAGTCTATAGGCCACCTTTCCTACTCGGTCAAGGATCTCATATGGACCAATGAATCGTGGATTGAGCTTTCCTCTCTTTCCGAATCTCGTAACTCCTTTCCATGGAGCAACACGTAACAATACATGATCTCCGACATTAAATTCTACGTCTCTTCGATGAAGATCCGCATAACTCTTTTGTCGATCTTGTGCCGTTTGTATACGTTGTCGGATTATTTGAATCTTTTCCGTAGTCATACGTACTAACTCCGGTCCTAACAATGTTGCTTCACCCACCTCGTCCCAACATACTGGAGAACGACACTTCCGTCCATACAATGCCTCGAATGGAGCCATGCCTATACTTGCCTGATAACTGTTGTTGTAGGAGAATTCCACCAATGGTAAGTACTTGTCCCAACTCCCTTTGAAATCTAGAACACAGAGTCTCAATAGATCTTCAAGAGTTTGAATAGTCCTTTCCGATTGCCCGTCAGTTTGAGGATGATATGCAGAACTGAATCGTAGATCGGTGCCCATAGCTTTCTGCAAACTGACCCAAAATCGTGAAGTAAATCTTGGGTCACGATCCGAAATTATGGATACTGGCATGCCATGCAATCTCACAATCTCATTTATGTACATATGAGCAAGACGTTCCAGTGAATAAGTTTCTCGTATAGGCAAGAAATGAGCAGACTTAGTTAATCTATCGACAATAACCCAAATTGCATCTATGCCTTGAGAAATCTTGGGAAGACCCGTAACGAAATCCATGGTAATGTGTTCCCACTTCCATTTTGGAATCTCAAGTGATTGCAATGGACCTTTTGGCACTTGATGCTCTGCCTTGACACGTTGACATGTTAAACACCTCGAGATAAACTCCGCAATCTCTCTCTTCATATTGCTCCACCAAAATGTATGTCGAAGATCACGATACATTTTAGTACTCCCAGGATGGATCGCAAACGGTGTGTTGTGTGCCTCCATCATGATTCTATACTTCAAGTCAGAATCGTTAGGAACACAAAGTCTGGAGTTGACTCGAAGTATTCCTTCTTCATCGATTCTTGCTTCTGGAATAACACCTTCTTGCACCTTCTTCTTCATCTTCATCAACTCCGGATCTGTAGATTGAGCAGTTTTAACTTTATCAATTAAAGCTGGTTCTACGCGTAAACTTGACATCATCATGTGGGTCCCCGGAGTCTTGAACTCTATCTCCATCCTTTGTAAGTCACACAAAATGGGCCTTTGTGTTGACAGCATCGCACTCATTCCCGCATATGATCTTCTACTTAACGCGTCTGCTACCACGTTTGCTTTTCCAGGATGATATTGGATGGTATGGTCGTAATCTTTCAACAACTCAAGCCAACGTCGTTGCCGCATGTTAAGTTCCTTCTGGGTAAAAAAATATTTGAGGCTCTTATGATCTGTATAGATCTCCACTTTCTCCCCATACAGGTAGTGTCTCCATATCTTCAACGCAAAAAACGACTGCTGCCAACTCTAGATCATGAGTAGGATAATTCCTCTCATATTCTTTGAGTTGTCGTGAGGCATAGGCTATGACTTTCCCATGTTGCATGAGAACACATCCTAACCCTTTGCCCGAAGCATCGCTGTAAATGACAAATCCATCCGAACCAGATGGTATTGTCAGAACAGGTGCCGAAATGAGTCTCCTCTTGAGCTCTTGAAAGCTCTTCTCGCATTCCTCGTTCCATACGAATTTTGTATCTTTCCGAGTCAGCTGAGTTAATGGAGTAGCGATTCGAGAAAATTCTTCCACGAATCTCCGATAATAACCAGCTAAGCCCAGAAAGCTACGTACTTCGGTCACCGATTTAGGTTGTTCCCAACTTTGTATTGCTTCAATCTTCGCCGGGTCAACAGATACCCCATGTTTTGATACTACGTGCCCAAGGAATGCTACTTCCTCAAGCCAGAACTCGCATTTCTTCAATTTGGCATAAAGCTTGTTATCACGAAGCCTTTGAAGTACCATCTTCAAGTGGTGGTTATGATCTTCACGGCTTTTAGAATAGATGAGGATGTCATCAATAAAGACAACCACAAACTGATCTAAATATTCTTTGAATACACGGTTCATCATATCCATGAAAGCAGCAGGAGCATTAGTCAATCCAAAAGACATGACTAAGAACTCATAATGCCCGTACCGTGTTCTGAAAGCAGTCTTTGGAATATCCTCAGTTTTAATCTTCAACTGATGATATCCAGAACGAAGATCGATCTTTGAAAAAAATTGCACTCCTTGCAACTGGTCGAACAGGTCATCAATACGAGGTAACGGATACCTATTCTTAATGGTGACATGGTTCAACTCCCGATAGTCAATACAAAGTCGCATACTCCCGTCTTTCTTCTTTACGAATAAAACAGGAGCACCCCAAGGAGACGTACTAGGACGAATAAAACCGATATCTAACAACTCTTGTAATTGGACCTTTAACTCCTGAAGTTCAATAGGAGCCATTCGATATGGGGTTTTAGAAATGGGCTTTATACCGGGCTCAAGGTCAATAAAGAATTCAACTTCACGTTCTGGGGGTAGACCGGGAAGTTCTTCGGGAAATACATCAGGAAACTCATTAACAACGGAAATATCATTCAAATCTGATGTATTCTGATTTAGATCAGTGACATGAGCTAAGAAAGCTTGACATCCGTTTTTCAATAAACGAATAGCCTTGGGATTTGAAATGATATTGACTGATTTTAGTGGTTTGGTGGTTTGGATTCGCACAACAGGTTGATTAGGAATATGAAAACTAACAACCTTACGAAAACAATCAATTTTGGCATGGTAAGTGGTTAACCAGTCAATTTCTAAAATCACGTCAAATGCAAGTATTTTCAAAGATATAAGATCAACAGGTAAGGTAAGGGTACCAATCTGAATCAAGCAAGATTTGTAAACTGTAGATGTAACAAAGGTTTCTCCTAACGGAGTTTCAACAGATAAGTCAAAGTCTAATTTATCAGAAGTCAAGTTCAAACGTTGAGCACAAGCAGGTGAAATAAATGAATGGGTAGCACCGGTATCTAACAAGGTGTAAACTTCGCAAGAGTTTATGATTAGCTTACCCGTAATAACCTCTTTCGGGTTCCTTGCTTGCTGGGCAGTCACGACAAAAGCTCTTCCAGGAACTACCGACTTTGACTTGTCCGGAACAGCCTTAGGGATCACTACCCCTGCTGGACTTGGTTTCGCCACAGGACACACTCGAGCTATATGTCCTTCCTTTCCACAGTTATAACACACCTTAGATTGTTGTGTGCAGTTAGGACTGATGTGTCCCTCTTGCCCGCATTTATAGCATACGACTGGCGGTCGTTCTCCGCCCCTAGAAACAGTTGGTGTTGCTGTTGACGTCTTCACGTTCTCATTGTTGTACCTTCTCTTCTTGAAATCTCCCCCCGACTCACTTCTTCTATTATCATGGCCACGATTACCACCGGAGTGGTTACCGCTTCTGTCATGATGCTTTCCTCCCTGCTGGTTGTCATTGTTTCGATGACTGCTGCCACCGGTACGACCTTGGTTGTTGTCCTTTGGTTGAACGTAATCACTATCTCGTTCTAATAACTGGGCCCTGTTCACTACATCCGAATATAAAGAAAATTTATGAGAAATGAGGTATTGACGAATCTCAGGTTTCAAACCTCTCAGAAACATCCGCGTCATACGTTCCTCATTCTCCACCAAATGAGGTGCAAACCGGGATAACTCCGCGAACTTAGCCTCGTACTGGGACACCGTCATGTTGTTCTGTTCTAGTCTGATAAACTCTACCTCTTTCATGTGACGAATACTTTCTGGAAAGTACTTGTCATTGAACAGTTTCTGAAACGTCTCCCAAGACATCTTGAGTGCGGCAGGCTGGGTACGCTTCACAGATTCCCACCAGTAATCTGCCTCTCCACGAAACATAAACGTGGCGAATGAAACCTTCTGTTCCTCCGTGCATCCCAAGACATCAAATATCTTGGTAATCTGCTTAACCCACGTCTCTGCCTTGATTGGATCTGGCTTTCCCTGAAACTCTGGTGGTCCCAACTCTTTAAACTGCCTGGCAGTGACAAGCCGCGAGTTATTATTTCCACCTGTATTATGAACACGAGTCTCCCTCGTCTGGTTTTGCATGAACTGCAAAAAACTTCTGAACATCCCGTCATTTATCATTTCTTCGGTAGGGTTGTTTACAGGAGAATTGTTGCCTTCCTGTTGTACGTTCTCTTGGTTGGTGATTAAAGGTGTCTCAACGGTCTCATTCACTCCATTGTTAAGATTTTCAGCTGCCATTCTCAAATACTGCCATAAAACAAGGGTTAATCAAATAAATTAACATATCACATATCAACCCTATGTTCTGACGGACAAAATAAATACCACATAAGCTTAGGTAGGACAAACACTAGCGAAGGATTTACTCGTCTCTCCCCTCCTGGTTCTATTCCCAGATCTCCGCCAGAGATCATATCCCTAAGCTCTGATACCAACTGTGACGCCCCCAGAATAGGTCCATTCAACCCAACCCATTCTGAGTCGCCAAATACATGGTACAGAATTCAAATACAAACTTTATATCATACGGTCGTGCAAAATACGACCACACAACTGTGAGTCTCAGTACAAATATGTAGAAAATATTAAGATTCAAACTAAGTCCTCATTACAATTATGATCACACTATTTATCAGAAATAGTGAGGACTACTACTGCTCTAACTCGGACCATCACTCCATTCCCCGACTAGTACCCGCAATATTCTCATTTCCTGAAGAGAACAATGGAAGAAAAGGGTGAGCTCAACTAGCCCAGTAAAGAATATTATGACTAAGATAATGAAAAATAAATTATCGTTAGTCTTCAACAGTTCAGATAAAATATTATGGACAACAAGTTTTAGATCAATATTCGCAGCGGAAATAACAAATCATTAGAAGAGTTAAGCAGAGAATGAAGTCTACTATCTTCTATGATTTAAAGTCCATCATCAATATTTTATCCCTGTAACATCAATCAATATATATCTCGAATCAAATATTCATCTTTGCACTACAGGCTAAAGATATTCATTTATATCACCAGTGATCATGTTCATCTCAACTCCTGTCCATCTTTGCACTACGGGCCAAAGATATTCATCAGGTAATCATCTTTGCACTACAGGCCAAAGATATTCATCAAATAATCATTCATCTTTGCACTACAGGCCAAAGATATTCATTTGTATCATCATTTAAGACTGAGGATGATGAAAAATAATATAAAAACGAATCCAGTGAGATAAAGGACAAAAATTAGGAATTCGTAATTTAATTTATTCAAGTTCATGAATACTCCGTAATAATCAATTGTGGAGCAAAATTCAAGAATGAAGTTTCAAACTTGGATCCAATCAAAAAAAAAAAAAATTTTTTTTTTACCGTGAATAGTAACTCATGAATAGTAACCCGTGAATAGTAACTTGTCATAAAAAAAATAAAAATTTCATAACAAGTTCAGACCAATATTTCAGTGAAATAATATTTCATACGAGTATGAATGAATATACGAAACTGTAATTGGATTTTCACCCGTCATGCGGTAATCCGCGTAGACAGATCATTTCCACAATTTAATAGAAATGAATACGAAGGGTGATTCACCACGCATGCGGTAATCCGCGTAAACAGATTATTCCCACAGACTATTAAGGAATTGAATGAATACAAAAGGTTTTCACCAGGCATGCGGTAATCCGCGTAGACAGGTTACTCCCACAGATCAATAAAGAATGAATACAAAGGGTTATTCACCATGCATGCGGTAATCCGCGTAGACAGGTTACTCCCACAGATCAATAAAGAATAGAGTAACAACCCTTACGAGTATTGAAAGAAAATAGCATTCTTTATGAATGTAAAAGAAATAATACCCCTTACCTCAGTAGAAGATTGGATACTGGAGTAGTGTAGTAGCAGAATACTCTTCTTCTTTTTCTCTCTATAATTTTTCTCACTATAATAACTTTGTTCTTCAAGAATGGTGAGAAATGAATGAAATTAGCTTGCTATTTATAGGCTAGAAAAAGGTTGGACAATTACACTTTAGTACCTCCATCTTTGCCTAAATTTTTAATTTAGTCCCTCAAGTTTATAAATCTTGCACCTCCACCCCTGCAACTACCCACCAACTATTTATTATCCACCAATAAGTGGGTCCCACATGTTAACCACCCATTAATTGCTCATTTATCTGATTAATTCTCCGTTAGGTCAATTTAACATCCGAAAATTAACTATTATCGAAATAAATGTCGATTTCTACTAACATTAATATTTCCAACACAATGAAAATATTTTTATCAACCATTCATCAATTATTATATAAATTAATATTACAGAATCACAATAATGACAACCAGGTCGTTCCCAGGAAAGAGGGGGCCTTCCGATAAGGACTTCTCCTTACTGGCGCGCAATTAAATAACCCCTCCTAGACAGAACTTCCTTAGACATTGTCAATAATGCTATCTAATAATATTATTCAAATAATATGAATTATTGAGTTGATAACGTGAAATACTGTGCAACGACAATTATTGAATCAATACTACAAAATATCAACTGTAGCCATTATTGAATCATAAAAAAATAGCAACGTAGCAATTATTGAGTCAATAAAATATCAATGCAGCAATTATTGAGTCAATAATATAAAATATTAAACAGTAAATACTGTAACAATTATTAAATACTGAGTGACTTCTTACGTAAGCATCAATAATCAAAGATATTGTGCAATACCGTGTGCTACTTTGCAACAATGCGTATTACTGTATTTTTATCACCGGGTATTTTAACAGTTTAACGGTAAAAGTTTTGCCGTGAAAATGTTATTTCTGTCGCTTTCTATATCCGACAATTATTCTGTTGTGGGGTCCACCAATGGCTGCGCCGTCGTACGAATATTCTCCGACAAAAGAATATTCCCCGACACAACGAATATATTATGACCACTTGCTTACTTTGTAAAATTTGCACATTCCATCCATAACTTACCACATTTATCATATCAACACCTTACTATATCAAAATAATATATAGAGGAAATTAAATTTTTATTTATAAAAGTTGGGGTCTTACAACCTCCCCTCCTTATGAAATTTCGTCCTCGAAATTGACGTACGTACCTGGTATGTCGAAAAGGTGAGGATACCTCGCTTTCATTTCCGATTCTAACTCCCAGGTCATTTCCTCGATATCATGGTTCCTCCACAAAACTTTAACTTGAGGTATAATCTTCGAGCGTAGGACATGTTCCTTCTTATCCAAGATCTTGACAGGTATCTCCTCGTACGTTAAATCTTCGGCTATCTCGTCTGGTTCTAACTCAATAATGTGATTTAGGTCTTTCACATATTTACGTAACATGGATATGTGAAAAACTTTATGAACACGAGACATGCTTGGAGGTAAAGCGAGTCTATAGGCCACCTTTCCTACTCGGTCAAGGATCTCATATGGACCAATGAATCGTGGATTGAGCTTTCCTCTCTTTCCGAATCTCGTAACTCCTTTCCATGGAGCAACACGTAACAATACATGATCTCCGACATTAAATTCTACGTCTCTTCGATGAAGATCCGCATAACTCTTTTGTCGATCTTGTGCCGTTTGTATACGTTGTCGGATTATTTGAATCTTTTCCGTAGTCATACGTACTAACTCCGGTCCTAACAATGTTGCTTCACCCACCTCGTCCCAACATACTGGAGAACGACACTTCCGTCCATACAATGCCTCGAATGGAGCCATGCCTATACTTGCCTGATAACTGTTGTTGTAGGAGAATTCCACCAATGGTAAGTACTTGTCCCAACTCCCTTTGAAATCTAGAACACAGAGTCTCAATAGATCTTCAAGAGTTTGAATAGTCCTTTCCGATTGCCCGTCAGTTTGAGGATGATATGCAGAACTGAATCGTAGATCGGTGCCCATAGCTTTCTGCAAACTGACCCAAAATCGTGAAGTAAATCTTGGGTCACGATCCGAAATTATGGATACTGGCATGCCATGCAATCTCACAATCTCATTTATGTACATATGAGCAAGACGTTCCAGTGAATAAGTTTCTCGTATAGGCAAGAAATGAGCAGACTTAGTTAATCTATCGACAATAACCCAAATTGCATCTATGCCTTGAGAAATCTTGGGAAGACCCGTAACGAAATCCATGGTAATGTGTTCCCACTTCCATTTTGGAATCTCAAGTGATTGCAATGGACCTTTTGGCACTTGATGCTCTGCCTTGACACGTTGACATGTTAAACACCTCGAGATAAACTCCGCAATCTCTCTCTTCATATTGCTCCACCAAAATGTATGTCGAAGATCACGATACATTTTAGTACTCCCAGGATGGATCGCAAACGGTGTGTTGTGTGCCTCCATCATGATTCTATACTTCAAGTCAGAATCGTTAGGAACACAAAGTCTGGAGTTGACTCGAAGTATTCCTTCTTCATCGATTCTTGCTTCTGGAATAACACCTTCTTGCACCTTCTTCTTCATCTTCATCAACTCCGGATCTGTAGATTGAGCAGTTTTAACTTTATCAATTAAAGCTGGTTCTACGCGTAAACTTGACATCATCATGTGGGTCCCCGGAGTCTTGAACTCTATCTCCATCCTTTGTAAGTCACACAAAATGGGCCTTTGTGTTGACAGCATCGCACTCATTCCCGCATATGATCTTCTACTTAACGCGTCTGCTACCACGTTTGCTTTTCCAGGATGATATTGGATGGTATGGTCGTAATCTTTCAACAACTCAAGCCAACGTCGTTGCCGCATGTTAAGTTCCTTCTGGGTAAAAAAATATTTGAGGCTCTTATGATCTGTATAGATCTCCACTTTCTCCCCATACAGGTAGTGTCTCCATATCTTCAACGCAAAAACGACTGCTGCCAACTCTAGATCATGAGTAGGATAATTCCTCTCATATTCTTTGAGTTGTCGTGAGGCATAGGCTATGACTTTCCCATGTTGCATGAGAACACATCCTAACCCTTTGCCCGAAGCATCGCTGTAAATGACAAATCCATCCGAACCAGATGGTATTGTCAGAACAGGTGCCGAAATGAGTCTCCTCTTGAGCTCTTGAAAGCTCTTCTCGCATTCCTCGTTCCATACGAATTTTGTATCTTTCCGAGTCAGCTGAGTTAATGGAGTAGCGATTCGAGAAAATTCTTCCACGAATCTCCGATAATAACCAGCTAAGCCCAGAAAGCTACGTACTTCGGTCACCGATTTAGGTTGTTCCCAACTTTGTATTGCTTCAATCTTCGCCGGGTCAACAGATACCCCATGTTTTGATACTACGTGCCCAAGGAATGCTACTTCCTCAAGCCAGAACTCGCATTTCTTCAATTTGGCATAAAGCTTGTTATCACGAAGCCTTTGAAGTACCATCTTCAAGTGGTGGTTATGATCTTCACGGCTTTTAGAATAGATGAGGATGTCATCAATAAAGACAACCACAAACTGATCTAAATATTCTTTGAATACACGGTTCATCATATCCATGAAAGCAGCAGGAGCATTAGTCAATCCAAAAGACATGACTAAGAACTCATAATGCCCGTACCGTGTTCTGAAAGCAGTCTTTGGAATATCCTCAGTTTTAATCTTCAACTGATGATATCCAGAACGAAGATCGATCTTTGAAAAAAATTGCACTCCTTGCAACTGGTCGAACAGGTCATCAATACGAGGTAACGGATACCTATTCTTAATGGTGACATGGTTCAACTCCCGATAGTCAATACAAAGTCGCATACTCCCGTCTTTCTTCTTTACGAATAAAACAGGAGCACCCCAAGGAGACGTACTAGGACGAATAAAACCGATATCTAACAACTCTTGTAATTGGACCTTTAACTCCTGAAGTTCAATAGGAGCCATTCGATATGGGGTTTTAGAAATGGGCTTTATACCGGGCTCAAGGTCAATAAAGAATTCAACTTCACGTTCTGGGGGTAGACCGGGAAGTTCTTCGGGAAATACATCAGGAAACTCATTAACAACGGAAATATCATTCAAATCTGATGTATTCTGATTTAGATCAGTGACATGAGCTAAGAAAGCTTGACATCCGTTTTTCAATAAACGAATAGCCTTGGGATTTGAAATGATATTGACTGATTTTAGTGGTTTGGTGGTTTGGATTTGCACAACAGGTTGATTAGGAATATGAAAACTAACAACCTTACGAAAACAATCAATTTTGGCATGGTAAGTGGTTAACCAGTCAATTTCTAAAATCACGTCAAATGCAAGTATTTTCAAAGATATAAGATCAACAGGTAAGGTAAGGGTACCAATCTGAATCAAGCAAGATTTGTAAACTGTAGATGTAACAAAGGTTTCTCCTAACGGAGTTTCAACAGATAAGTCAAAGTCTAATTTATCAGAAGTCAAGTTCAAACGTTGAGCACAAGCAGGTGAAATAAATGAATGGGTAGCACCGGTATCTAACAAGGTGTAAACTTCGCAAGAGTTTATGATTAGCTTACCCGTAATAACCTCTTTCGGGTTCCTTGCTTGCTGGGCAGTCACGACAAAAGCTCTTCCAGGAACTACCGACTTTGACTTGTCCGGAACAGCCTTAGGGATCACTACCCCTGCTGGACTTGGTTTCGCCACAGGACACACTCGAGCTATATGTCCTTCCTTTCCACAGTTATAACACACCTTAGATTGTTGTGTGCAGTTAGGACTGATGTGTCCCTCTTGCCCGCATTTATAGCATACGACTGGCGGTCGTTCTCCGCCCCTAGAAACAGTTGGTGCTGCTGTTGACGTCTTCACGTTCTCATTGTTGTACCTTCTCTTCTTGAAATCTCCCCCCGACTCACTTCTTCTATTATCATGGCCACGATTACCACCGGAGTGGTTACCGCTTCTGTCATGATGCTTTCCTCCCTGCTGGTTGTCATTGTTTCGATGACTGCTGCCACCGGTACGACCTTGGTTGTTGTCCTTTGGTTGAACGTAATCACTATCTCGTTCTAATAACTGGGCCCTGTTCACTACATCCGAATATAAAGAAAATTTATGAGAAATGAGGAATTGACGAATCTCAGG
Organism: Panax stipuleanatus; assembly: GCA_020205555.1. NCBI lineage: Eukaryota > Viridiplantae > Streptophyta > Magnoliopsida > Apiales > Araliaceae > Panax > Panax stipuleanatus. The sequence goes on along the minus strand of CM035125.1, from coordinate 56,014 downwards.
TTTCAAACCTCTCAGAAACATCCGCGTCATACGTTCCTCATTCTCCACCAAATGAGGTGCAAACCGGGATAACTCCGCGAACTTAGCCTCGTACTGGGACACCGTCATGTTGTTCTGTTCTAGTCTGATAAACTCTACCTCTTTCATGTGACGAATATTTTCTGGAAAGTACTTGTCATTGAACAGTTTCTGAAACGTCTCCCAAGACATCTTGAGTGCGGCAGGCTGGGTACGCTTCACAGATTTCCACCAGTAATCTGCCTCTCCACGAAACATAAACGTGGCGAATGAAACCTTCTGTTCCTCCGTGCATCCCAAGACATCAAATATCTTGGTAATCTGCTTAACCCACGTCTCTGCCTTGATTGGATCTGGCTTTCCCTGAAACTCTGGTGGTCCCAACTCTTTAAACTGCCTGGCAGTGACAAGCCGCGAGTTATTATTTCCACCTGTATTATGAACACGAGTCTCCCTCGTCTGGTTTTGCATGAACTGCAAAAAACTTCTGAACATCCCGTCATTTATCATTTCTTCGGTAGGGTTGTTTACAGGAGAATTGTTGCCTTCCTGTTGTACGTTCTCTTGGTTGGTGATTAAAGGTGTCTCAACGGTCTCATTCACTCCATTGTTAAGATTTTCAGCTGCCATTCTCAAATACTGCCATAAAACAAGGGTTAATCAAATAAATTAACATATCACATATCAACCCTATGTTCTGACGGACAAAATAAATACCACATAAGCTTAGGTAGGACAAACACTAGCGAAGGATTTACTCGTCTCTCCCCTCCTGGTTCTATTCCCAGATCTCCGCCAGAGATCATATCCCTAAGCTCTGATACCAACTGTGACGCCCCCAGAATAGGTCCATTCAACCCAACCCATTCTGAGTCGCCAAATACATGGTACAGAATTCAAATACAAACTTTATATCATACGGTCGTGCAAAATACGACCACACAACTGTGAGTCTCAGTACAAATATGTAGAAAATATTAAGATTCAAACTAAGTCCTCATTACAATTATGATCACACTATTTATCAGAAATAGTGAGGACTACTACTGCTCTAACTCGGACCATCACTCCATTCCCCGACTAGTACCCGCAATATTCTCATTTCCTGAAGAGAACAATGGAAGAAAAGGGTGAGCTCAACTAGCCCAGTAAAGAATATTATGACTAAGATAATGAAAAATAAATTATCGTTAGTCTTCAACAGTTCAGATAAAATATTATGGACAACAAGTTTTAGATCAATATTCGCAGCGGAAATAACAAATCATTAGAAGAGTTAAGCAGAGAATGAAGTCTACTATCTTCTATGATTTAAAGTCCATCATCAATATTTTATCCCTGTAACATCAATCAATATATATCTCGAATCAAATATTCATCTTTGCACTACAGGCTAAAGATATTCATTTATATCACCAGTGATCATGTTCATCTCAACTCCTGTCCATCTTTGCACTACGGGCCAAAGATATTCATCAGGTAATCATCTTTGCACTACAGGCCAAAGATATTCATCAAATAATCATTCATCTTTGCACTACAGGCCAAAGATATTCATTTGTATCATCATTTAAGACTGAGGATGATGAAAAATAATATAAAAACGAATCCAGTGAGATAAAGGACAAAAATTAGGAATTCGTAATTTAATTTATTCAAGTTCATGAATACTCCGTAATAATCAATTGTGGAGCAAAATTCAAGAATGAAGTTTCAAACTTGGATCCAATAAAAAAAAAAAAAAAAATTTTTTTTTTTACCGTGAATAGTAACTCATGAATAGTAACCCGTGAATAGTAACTTGTCATAAAAAAAATAAAAATTTCATAACAAGTTCAGACCAATATTTCAGTGAAATAATATTTCATACGAGTATGAATGAATATACGAAACTGTAATTGGATTTTCACCCGTCATGCGGTAATCCGCGTAGACAGATCATTTCCACAATTTAATAGAAATGAATACGAAGGGTGATTCACCACGCATGCGGTAATCCGCGTAAACAGATTATTCCCACAGACTATTAAGGAATTGAATGAATACAAAAGGTTTTCACCAGGCATGCGGTAATCCGCGTAGACAGGTTACTCCCACAGATCAATAAAGAATGAATACAAAGGGTTATTCACCATGCATGCGGTAATCCGCGTAGACAGGTTACTCCCACAGATCAATAAAGAATAGAGTAACAACCCTTACGAGTATTGAAAGAAAATAGCATTCTTTATGAATGTAAAAGAAATAATACCCCTTACCTCAGTAGAAGATTGGATACTGGAGTAGTGTAGTAGCAGAATACTCTTCTTCTTTTTCTCTCTATAATTTTTCTCACTATAATAACTTTGTTCTTCAAGAATGGTGAGAAATGAATGAAATTAGCTTGCTATTTATAGGCTAGAAAAAGGTTGGACAATTACACTTTAGTACCTCCATCTTTGCCTAAATTTTTAATTTAGTCCCTCAAGTTTATAAATCTTGCACCTCCACCCCTGCAACTACCCACCAACTATTTATTATCCACCAATAAGTGGGTCCCACATGTTAACCACCCATTAATTGCTCATTTATCTGATTAATTCTCCGTTAGGTCAATTTAACATCCGAAAATTAACTATTATCGAAATAAATGTCGATTTCTACTAACATTAATATTTCCAACACAATGAAAATATTTTTATCAACCATTCATCAATTATTATATAAATTAATATTACAGAATCACAATAATGACAACCAGGTCGTTCCCAGGAAAGAGGGGGCCTTCCGATAAGGACTTCTCCTTACTGGCGCGCAATTAAATAACCCCTCCTAGACAGAACTTCCTTAGACATTGTCAATAATGCTATCTAATAATATTATTCAAATAATATGAATTATTGAGTTGATAACGTGAAATACTGTGCAACGACAATTATTGAATCAATACTACAAAATATCAACTGTAGCCATTATTGAATCATAAAAAAATAGCAACGTAGCAATTATTGAGTCAATAAAATATCAATGCAGCAATTATTGAGTCAATAATATAAAATATTAAACAGTAAATACTGTAACAATTATTAAATACTGAGTGACTTCTTACGTAAGCATCAATAATCAAAGATATTGTGCAATACCGTGTGCTACTTTGCAACAATGCGTATTACTGTATTTTTATCACCGGGTATTTTAACAGTTTAACGGTAAAAGTTTTGCCGTGAAAATGTTATTTCTGTCGCTTTCTATATCCGACAATTATTCTGTTGTGGGGTCCACCAATGGCTGCGCCGTCGTACGAATATTCTCCGACAAAAGAATATTCCCCGACACAACGAATATATTATGACCACTTGCTTACTTTGTAAAATTTGCACATTCCATCCATAACTTACCACATTTATCAAATCAACACCTTACTATATCAAAATAATATATAGAGGAAATTAAATTTTTATTTATAAAAGTTGGGGTCTTACATATTGCACACTTCTAGTATATTACAACATTCGTTTCAACTATTCTCATTTTAGTATAATATAACCCAGAAGAGAAAATAGACAGTTTTTTTAATATGAGCTTCTGGCCCGATGCTATTGAAGTAATATAAAGAAATTTTTCACTGCCTTCGTTATTGATTTCAATATAATAACCATTATAACGTATATCCTTAAAACTGAGCAAATTTCTACTTGTCTTAGAAGAATATAAAGAATCATCAATACAAAGTTTTGTACCCTTTGACAATATTATAATCGCTCTTCGAGAGCCTTTAATTAAGTTTGATGAGCTTCTGGCCCATACATCTTTATATATGCAAAAACATAAATTTAACTTTATTACTTGAAACATAAATAAAACATATAATAAAAATACTTATTATAATGCCATAATACAATGAAATAAAAATAATTAATTGGTATGAACATTTCTATCAACATCATCAAGGAAATCATAGATATCAAAATTAGTTATTTTCATTCCATTTGAAAGTCAAAATAATTCATGGGATCTTCAGGATCATTATGATCAATAAATTTATTTCAATTTTATTTTCTTTTCTTTTATGGAGTCTTGGTACAAATTTATCAAATATTTAGGAGTACGACAGGTACATTCCATTTTCTATATTGATACGTCTTTTCACGCCTACGACCACAATCATAATTTCCTCTATATTTATCAAATGAGATTTCATTCACTTCAGGGAATGGAGTAGAACCAATCGGGCGAGATTGTTGGTTTTTCAACAAAAACTCATTATTTGTTCAGTCACTAGAAAAAATGATATCACTTCTAGGAATATAATTTCATTTATCGCTTCAGGAAATATTTTCTGAACTAACGTTCTCGATATTGCTGCTGCAGGAGCATATTCGAGGCATGGAATATAATAAAAAAAAATTCTAACATGTCTTTATCAATATTTTTTTTCATGGAGATGATGGCGAATAAAAATAATTGATTTTGCATGATCCTGCATGTTTGTCAATCTTAATTATATCTCCAAAGTTGTCTCTATATGAATATCAATATCAAAAGTCCATGACAAGTAATTCTTTCTCGATATATATCAAGGACAATAAATTTAAGTTTTGTAATGTTTGATTTATATAAATATATAATTAAATAATTAAATATAAATATCAAATCAACAAAAATAGTAGCAAAACTTAAGTGTGACAACAATAATAAACATGTCATTTTCTGTTTAGTCCAAGACAAAATTCTCTCTTAATTAATACTAGTAGTTTTCTTTACTATGCCATGCTATGTTAATCGAATAAAAAATGGCTTTGTTTCTCAAAAGTAAAAAGATGGGTGTAACATGTTAGACATGATAATGAATGCCTTTTGAATAATTAAGAGTATATGAATGCATGTTCAAGCATATCATAATGCAAATTGACAATAAAGAATAATTGACAAACAAGTCTGGTTTTCAAAAAAATGTCTTCATCCGAGAGTGATAGGACAGTAATTTATGGTCTTTCTTTTAATTTTATATAGACTACCAAAAGTAATCAATATGTCTATATATAAATATACCAGTCAGTACTAGTAATATTTTACTACAAATAATTTTAACTACTCCACTAGTATGTATAATAATATATTATCATATAGTACTACATATACATAATCAAATTTAATTGTAATAAAACAATACTCACGGTAAGTTGAGAGAACTTCCTTTCTAAAATTGGGTAGAAACTCGTGCTGATAACGTGTTATAAAATATTACTAAAATTAAGAACAAAGATGATTAGAGAAAATAGAGCATTCTCATTGTATTTATATGTATATCATTCTCTTTACTATATAGCTATTTATAGGTATATCAACATCAATATTTGGAAGTTTCAAAACTCAAAGGTCATGAGTTTCAAATCTTAAAGGATATGAGAGTTACAAAACTCAAAGGTCATTACAATAAAGAGGGGTAGGAATGTATCTAGACATGGGTAAGAATGTATTTAGACATCCACACACTATGTATAATTTTATAACAGATAAGTCATTTTGATGCTTTTGTTGGTTTCATTTCTAAACTTTATTCAAGAGAATTCTCTTGGCTTATGTTTGTTTGTTTGCAAGGATTATATTTGGGATATGACTATTAATTCCAAGTGTCTTGTTTATTTTTAAATTTGAGCTTGGGACTATTAGTTTTGGGATTATAAAATAGCTTAAGATGAGAGATTATTTAATTTCATGTTCTACCTATTATTATAATCCCTACCATTTGGGATTAAAAATTGCTAGACAAAATTAATCTCAATCTTTTTCTAAAATGACCATCATATCTTGCAATCTCCGTTATAAATAGTCGACAACTTAAAACTTACTGGTACAAAGATTATGTATCAGTAATCTAATACACGTAATTTAATTATTTGATATGTGTAATTTAAATCTTATACTGACGATAGAACTGACAATTTAGACCCCGCCCAACCCCCACCCGCCCCCACCCTCCACCTCCCAAAAATAATATTTATTGATTATATATATACCTCCACCCTGCCCCGCCCCACGCACCCCCTTCAAAAAAAAAATATATTTATTGATTATGTATACACCCCCACGCCGCGCACCCCGACTCGTCCCCCACCCTTCTCAAAAAAAATAATATTTACTAATTATGTATACACCCCGCCACCCCCACCCTACCACCCCACCCCACCCCACCCCACCCACCCTTCACCCGCACTCAAAAAAAATAATATTTTCTGATTATGTATACACCCCCACTCCAACCCCCCGCCCACCCCTCCCCACCCACCCTGCCCCATAAAAATTAAAAAAAATAATATTTACTGATTATATATACACCCCCATCTTACCCCCCACCCCGACCTTACCCGCCCCACCCCCACGCCCTCTCCCCTCAAAAAAATAATATTTACTGATTATGTATACTCCCACCCCACCTCGCCCCTACCCCCACCCCCTACCCCACAAAAATTAAAAAATAATATTTTCTGATTATGTATACACCCCCACTCCGCCCCCCGTCCCACCCCTTCCCCGCCCCGCCCCACCACCTCCACCCCCTTCCCCTCTTCCCCCCTTCCCCCCTTCCCCCCTTTCCCTTCACCCCTCAAAAATAATAATATTTACTGATTATGTATATAGTCTCACCCCACCCCACCCCACCCCACCTCCACCCCCTATTAAAAAAATAATATTTACTGAATAATATAACCACTTATTTAAAAGTTTTTAATTAATTTTTTTTATTATTTTTTGATGTATAAATACGTTTAAATTATAGTTTAAAATATGTTATTATTGGTAAGAGTATAATAGTCCAAACGATATTTTTTAATCCAATTCTTTAATTAATTCTGAAAAAAACAAACATAACATGGGAATATTTTAAGTTATCCCATGAATAATCTCATAAAAAATAAATATGTGACTAGAATTATTTAATCCTAGGATTAATAGTCTTGGATTATAATCCTTGCAAACAAACATGGCCTTGGATTCACACATGGGAACAAATTTAAAAATATAGAACACATTTAGCCACATCCCTTTGTTTTGTTTTTTTCCCCTGAGAGTCCTTTGAGAGATTTAATTAGGATGCTTTAACATTAACCATTTTCTCTTCTCACCATTTCATGTGCCAATTGCAGCCGCCTAAATACTCAGAATCCGAAAACAAGAGTCTCGTTTGACTTTTGCCGAAATATGTCTATGACAAACCTTAATACGCGTGTAAAAACAGAGAATGAGTACATGATAAGCATGTAACAGAGCTTAATTGTTCCATATCAGCAGTCTAGAGGCTTCCAAGCTTAGTTTTAATAGCTTTTCTTAGAATATAAACTGTGGAAACCATAGGGGATAACAACGATACAAAGTTTAAGACGAAGAAGAGAATATACACACATTGATCATGTCACCTTTTATTAGTTGCCCGCATGCCAAGCATGAACAATAAATTAACTTGACAAATTCGTATAGCAAGTGTTATTATGTACACAATAAACAAACGGCATCTCGTAAACAACAGAAACTCTAGTTACAAAAGTGCACACCAAATATTCTGTCTCTACGTGTCGGATACGGTTACTATGAAGTTAATTTCATGGTAAGTTAGTAAACTCCAGCCTGCGTGTCGACACTTTATTGGTCAATTGACCAAGTTAACTTGATATTAATCACTCCCCTAGGTGTCGCAAGGCATGTTTTGATAATGACTTGACATTGCATAGGACTTGCTTGTTAGCCCAAAAAATTTAACAGAATGTGGAAGAAATTTTCATTTTCTCTACAATGGTGTTTGTGGAGATTTTCCAGAAGAAGTATCCAAGACTATTTCAAACAAATCGCCTTCGGACACCTCATCAAAATCCGAGCCTCTATGAGTACTATTGCCATAGATGTAATGGCCTCTTGTAGTCGATCGGTTGAGCCACTGAGAATCGATTCTCCCCATTGAGAAGAGCTCTTTGCTGTCTTCATAATAGCCCAATGCAGGAGAGTTTGCCAGAGGGCCAATGAAGCAAGGGTTCGGAGTTCTTTGCAGATTTGCCGGTGCATATTTGAACACACTTTGCCCAAAATTTACAAGAACCCTCATGTCACTAGTTGCTGCCAGAGTTGGATATAGCGGAGTTCCAAATTCCTCCGACTTGCAATGGATTTCATGTACAAGCTCAGAATCTACTGTCAAGAACACCTTCTTCTGACTCGGATTATACCCACAACCAATTACCTTATCTATTCTCCCCCATTCTTCCTTTTCTGATTCAAAAACAAGTTTCATTCCTGAAAGAACAAACACAAACTTAGCATATATATATATATGTATATATATAAACTGATCATAAAATGGTGGGTATTACTAGCTAGCTAGTAATGCAACAAGAGAATTAAACTTACCATCAAGATAAACAGAACCATTCGAATTGAAGCCTATGGATCCTGCATAGCTCCCTGGAAGCTTTAATGGAAGAGAACCTCCTCCGCTTAGCCCCACCGACAACACCACCGCCTCGCCGTTTCCCTGCTCTTTGTGGCCAATCTTCATTTCATCCACCTTATTATTTCCACTTGAAACATGAATCACAGATTCTGAACTGTCCTGAATCAGTTTAGTCCTTTCGCCTTCGGATTTCGTACCATTTAAATTAAAAACAGAGCCATGATCATCATTTCCCAAAATTGTAATCTCAAAATAAGCTTCTTGCGGAAAGGACGAGTTTCCCAAAGGAGGCCCTGGGAATGGCAAGGCTGTTTTAATCACAGAATTAGCAGAATTGCTCGTACTAATCTTCTTTAATCCGGAGTTAAGCCGAACTTTCTGCATAAAATCAGCCGATCCTTGACAAACCTCCCAACTAATTTCGACCCCCATTTCGTTGACTTGATCACCCGCAGCACATACACCTAATAGCGTCCGAGCTGATCGGACGGATGGAGATGCTGTATAGGACGCATAATTGGTGAAGGCAAATCTGGACCATCCATTTTCAACTGCATCAGTTACAAGAGAAGGATTATCAGCCCAGCTAAACAGAGGTTTGGACGAAACCCCACGTCGAAAAACATAGTAATTTGTTTTTCTTTTAGTACCGTCATGATCAAGATGATGAAGCCTGGCAATCCCAGTGTCCAAATTCTCTGCTCTGCTTCTGCTTGTGGTCATCAAATTGGGACTCTGTTTTTTCGGATTACAACATCTTTGGATAAACAAGATCAAGAGGAGGAGTAGAATTGCGATGATTGCCACCAACAAGGCAACATGTGTCCAGCGGATCATCCCTTTTGATCTTCAAAGATATAATAGACTTTTTTGTAATTGAATTGATCCTTAAAAGTTGTTTAAAACAAGTGATTTGACGGTGAAGAACAATTAAAAAGAAAGAGGGAGGGAGGGGTCGAAGCGTGGACTGTGACTAATTCAAGAAAGGCAGCAAGAGGAAAAAAATGGGTCAGAAAGGTGGAAAAACTAATAGGAGGATCTAAAGATATGATGATGTTTTTTTAGATGACATATATTGGCTTGGCATATTTCTTAAGGATCCTATTAATATAAGTTAGAGCAAATATAATTTTAATAACTATACCTATTATTTTGATTTTGATAATATTAATTCTACCCTGACAAAATCAACTACTACACTTTTCTATATCACGGTATGATCTACACCATTGTCTTATGAGATGAAAATGAGACATTGTAAATATATTCAAAAATACTTTGTAAACATAATGCATAATAAACAAATGCTATAAAATGAAAAATATTACTCCCTCCTCACTATTATATAAGTCGTTTAAGACATAATCACACATATTAGGAAATTTCATAATTAATTATAATGTTAAATAATTAATGTTGGCTTGAAATTTTATTACTACCCATGTACGTAATTAATTACTCATTCCGTTCTCTCTCAATTACTCAATTTTTGTAGGGATAAAGTAGGAAATGATTAGTTTATAATTTTTGTCAAACCGACGCCCATATTTGTATTAAGAAACGCGTGGTTAATTTACTACTACTTCTAGTAAGAGTAGTTGAAAGGAGGAGAGTTAATGTTGTTGTTGTTGTTGTAAGCTTCTTTCTTTCTAGAGGAACCAAACGCGCACAAGACTTTGAATTGAATTTGAAGCCTATTTATTTAATGTCTTAATAATTGGAGAATGGGAGTAGACAATGAGATTGTGAGACAGATGTGGATTAAAGTGGGAAGAAACAAAGGTGGTGGAGATTGTGAAAGAAAAAAGGTTTGTAATGGAAAAGTGAGAAGAAATAATAAAGGAGCCCACATTATCTTATATTCTTATGCTTATTGTTTTGATTTTTTATTTTATTTTTTTTCACATTAAGTAAAGTTACTACCCACCCACACACAAAAAAAGAAAAAAAAAAGCAACATAAAATTACTTACCCAAAAAATTGAAAAAAAAAAACTTCAATTTAGTTTGACTTTCGATTCTCGATATGTTCTAAAATATAAGATCAATATCAACATTTCAAAAGTCAATTTAAGTTTATTACGAATTCACTAAAGCCAATTTGATATTGTATGGGTGCTCAATTCAAAATCCTAAAATCAACGGATAATATTTTTCAAGAACAAGAATATATATTCGGTTCCAACTTTTTAAAAATAAATGGTGAACATTATTACTTCTTCTGTTCAAGTAAAGAGAATCAAAAGATGATTTTGCGTCTCATGTTTGACCTCTTTTTATTCCACTAAATTTTGGAATGCATCTTATTCTTTAAATTCTTGTTTGGAAGTGAAGATGAGAATTTCATTCTTCTTATATCATAATATTTTGATTCTGGTGATAAGAATTCTCCTTAGAAAAATTGTACACTTTTATTACAGTATAGTAAAAATAATTGCTTCATTATTTAATTGAGGATATAATATTTTTTACTAGTCCTGCTATATTAAATATCCGCGTATGTGAAATTGTGGATACATAGAATATTAAGAAGAAAACCACACATTATTATTAATTTTATCTTATCAACTAAAGAGTTACACACTAATCAAAATCTAACTTTTTCACCAGATTTGACCACATACATATTATTTCCTTTTTTTTATCTTCCAAAATTTAGTAAAGTTATATATATATATATATATATATATATATATATATATGTAATTCTTGGTGGTCAATCATTTCTGCCATTAAAAGTTAAAACTACGCCAAAATTTAATAACACTTGAGATAAAGAAAAATACAATCCGGTGTGGTTTGAAATTTTTCCTTAATTCCTACGGAAAATAATATATAGATGAATTGTTGTGTCAACCCTCTTAAAATAACCTTCAAAACTAAGAACAATTCTATATTCATTAAGCACAATTCAGCAATGAACTCATTTAATTTAGGAGCATGGATAATATTTTTAATTAAATGCACAAATGATTATCTAAAGCTAAATATTTAAATACATTTAACCACTCTTGTCTACTCTTTTTTATTATTATATATAATTAATTAATTGGTGGTTTGGGGACACCAATAAGTTTACTGTTAATTGGGGAGTGCATGATCATGAACCCCATAAATTCAATTAATTAAGCATTAACAAAAGGTTTAGGTTCCTAACTAATCAAGCATTCATTTCTCTCAAACCAGTAGTACTCCTTCCGTTCTTAAAATATTGTCGTTTAAGGGTTTGACACATGGATTAAGAAAGTTATTTAATATTAGTAAAATTTGTTTGAAATTTCATCACTATCCCTTTATGGGAAATTGAAAACTATTAATACAAGGGAGAGAATTTATTAAGACAATGAGAGAAGATAGGGATAATATAGGAAAATAAATAATTTATTCTTCTAGGAAGTTGTAAACGACAAATATTTTGAAATAAATTTTTTCTTCTAAAACGACAATCTTTTAGGAACGGAAGGAGTAATATATTATGGAAAATAGGATTATAGGAGGTTGTTTATTAAGCTGCTGCCTGCAGGCTGCGGCGGGTATGGGAAAGAAGTGAAGTAGTTGTTGGCATGTCAAAGAAAGAGTATTTGATACGGGTATACGTGCGCTCCACGTATATGGGTATATATTGTTATTTATTTAGTTTATGTTATACTTCATTTGTTGCTTTTATTGATTAGGATATCCACATATATTTTTTTTGGTATTAAAACACAAAATTATATCAAATTGTGTCCAAACTTTAGTATTAAGAAATTAATAAAAAAAAATAGTACTACCTCCGTCCCACAATAAGTGATTTTTTAGGTTTAACATTTTTTTTTCAAAATAAGTGATGTGTTAGAATTTCAATACAATTTTTATAATATTTTCCCATATGTGCCCTTATGCAACCAATGGTATTTATTGGGAAGTTGAAAGGTTGAAGAAAGAGAAAGAGAGACCAAAAGACAATAAAAAAAAGTCTCAAACAAAACAAAAAAAATATATTAAGGGTATTTTTACTATTTTAATTTGTATATTGGTATATATAATTTAAGCTAAAAAAATAATTTTTATGGTACGGAGATAGTACTAAATATGTGTACACCAGAAAAAGATTTGTAAGGAGGTGTTATATATGACGGTGGATATTAACATATCTGAATTCATGAAGAAATAAAAAGTGGTTAGAAGGAGACTTGAACATTATTATTTTATCTTATCGCGTTTCACGTTGGTCACTGATTCATCAATTTAACAACTCCACATTAGAATTTTAGTCGACTCACGAATTTTGATTTTGACCCTAGAAGGACTCAAATAGTATATGTATCTTGAATGTGCTGAAACATCCCTTATTTATAGCATAAAAGAGTTGAGAAGTAAAATCATGCATGATTTTAGAGAGAGCAGATTCTCTGTCCCCAAATTCTCTGTTCTCCTTGTGTCCCCCAATTATATTTTGACACATGGGCTCTTATTTTAATTTTAGAGTTAATTGGTGTTAAGTAAGAGCCCATGTGTCAAAATATAAGTGAGGGACACAAGGGAGACAGAGAATTCGGGGACATAAGATCTGCTCTCGATTTTAGAGACCTTCAAGTTTGTCAATTTTCAGTGACCTTCCGGTTTGTTAATCTTTAATTAATTAAACTTCTTAGAAATTCTATAATTTATAATATCATTCTAAAATATTCCACAAGCGAAGATATTATATTACCTTTTATTAATAAATTTATTTATAGAGTTTTAAAAATAACAAATGACACATTATCATTAGTGGGCTATTTTAATAGCAATTTCTATTTAACATAAAATTTATATGTCACATAAATCATTTTATGGGATATAGGTAGAGAATAATAAACTAGAATAGACTAATTTTGATGATATTAATGGCAAAATGGATATTTTCGGCTACACAAACGCTCGGCGTTGCAAACACCCGTTTGTTTTGCCCCTTCAATTGAAATCTGCGCAACACTCATCTTTTGCCCCCCAATAGTCCAAGCTCCAAACCCTAACCGCACTCCCTCATCACAACAATCAGCCGTTTAAAAAATGAATATTGATCCATACTTTGAAAAATGGTAGATTATTATTATTATTATTATTATATTCTGATAAAGAGGTATATTATTGATATTACATACTATATTAATTTTCTTTTCACAAGCTATAAATTTTGCATAATTATATATTAATTTATGATCATATATCTATACGTTATAACAATTCATGTATTTTTTGGTAATTTTGTACCATTTTAACCGCAATCGCTACAATTTTAGCCGAGCAAGAATTATAATTTCAATAACATAAGTTGATGGTAAACAAACAAAATCATAATTTTTCAAACGAAGCAAACGTCGTAAACGCTACGTTTGCAAAACACTTTTACCGCTGCAACCGCTACCTTCTAAACGAACAAAGTCATAGCAGAAATGGAAGCAAAAGCAAAAAAAAACAGATAGAGAGAGACCAAAGACGATTGTACTAGACACGTGAAAACATGGCATATAATATTTGAATAAATTTAGGGGGATTAGTTTAAAGTGATAGGTCAAATTTATTTTTTGTGACTCTTAAAATATTTATTGGAATTGAAATTATTACAAAATTCAATAATTTTGATGTAATTTAAATACACGTAAAAAACAAGATTGTACATTATTGTAACTACTACCGGGTCGCCCCAGAGCCAAATTTTTTTTGACCGATCTCTACTAGTATATGCATTAAAAAATGAACTTTTTGTTGGTAAACATGAAATTCCGAGTTACAAGTCCTCTGAACTTTAAGTCTTTAAGTTAAACTCTTATTTATGTTAAGCGTGTTTCTTTATTTATATGGACTTAATGATTTTAGGTATTTGATTTAAAAAATGTATGGTACACCTCAAAATGTTTTAGAACTACTAGAAAATTATTTTTATCGTGACGGATTCATGTATTATGTTTACGTAGAATAGGGAGATTTACGTAATGTACAACTCAAAATATAACAACAAGCAGGGGGCGGATTCATAATTTTTTTCTTAGTGGCGGTTTTAAGTAATTTTTTTGTTGAAGTTAAATAAAGAAAATTTGACTTAATCATAATATTAATTAATTATAACAATATTTATAAATAACAATAAATATTCATAATCTAAACTAAAAAAGAAATTTCAAGTAAAAAATATTTAGATACAATTTAGAAACTTACTTCGGTTACTTATCATCAATGACAGAACCAGAACATTTTTAAAGGGGATCAAAATAAATCAGTAAAAAAAATTATTTATTGACGCTTGGAGTGCTTATTTCAAATTTATTTTGCCCAATTATAATATTTCACAACATCATATTCCAATCTTTGTCAACTTTTGAGTCTAATGACTTTAAATACATATACATATATATATATATGGGTTCAAAATATCATTGAGAATATTCTGAAATTCACTAGGAGCATTCTTGAGTCCGAATGGTTGAACAATTCATTCGTAATGACCAAAAAGAGTTGTGAAAGCAGTCTTGTATCTATCACTGGGATGAATACTAATCTGCCAAAATTCTGACTTAAGGTCAAATTTACTAAAAACGGTTGCATTACTAAGTCTACTAAGGAGGTCTTCTTTGTTAGGCAACAAGTACCTAATTCATTCAAGGACCTTATTTAGAGGCTTGTAATTAATAACTAGTTTGGGGACTCCTCTTTCTTTCTCAGCCTCATTATTAACATAAAAAGTTGGACAAAACCAAGGAGATTTATTATGTTTAATTAAACCCTTTGCAAGCAAATAATTAATTTCTTGCTTACAAAGCTCCATTTGCTGGTGATTCATTTGTATAGGTCGAGCCTTAGTAGGAATTAAGTGTTCCTTAAATTCCTTATCATAAGATAATCTTACAACATGCTTTCTTCTGTGCCAAAAAGTATTGGGAGAATCAGCACAATGATTTTTATTCATAAATTTCTTAAGTTCTTCGATTTTTTCTTGAACCTTGTTATTGAGAAGAAGTTCTTCAACATGTTTGTATCTAATTTCTTTTTTTAAGAATTTTAACTGAGTAGTTTTACAATCAACAAGTTTAAAGATTTTGAAATAGATTCATCTTGAATAAATTTTAAATCTCTTTCTTTGGGCTGAATAATGAATTTAAACACTACCTTTTGACCCAAATGTTCAATGATTAAACCATTATTACTGGTAGTGAATGGATACAATAAATATATAAACAAAAGGCCTAAAATAATCTTATCCGTCAAATTGCGAATTAAAACAAAAGTGATAATTTGAGTATTTTTCTGTGTTTAAGAGATGCTCGTTTTTTCAATTATTTTTCTAGTATTATTGGAATAATGGAATCAAGTCTGCATGATGGACCTGTCCATTTTAATTGCTTTTCTGATCTTTCATTAAGCCTTAGTGACGTTAATTTGTTAAAAGCATTAGTTTTAAACTCTAAAATTGCAGGAGAGATCACTTAAATGATTGAGGGTTCTCAGCCACTAGCTCTAATATACATAATTTATTATAAAATCATAAAAACAAATTTAAATGTTCATGCTCTTAATAAAATACCCAAAGATCATACTGTTTTGATTCAAAGCAGTACTAGTAATGCTAATATCCAGACTCCAAGATCTATTCTTTGAAAGGATGTTACTTTACCTAGTCAATGGGTTCTACCTAATGAACTTCAACAAAAATCAGTTATTAACAATCTGTTAAATGTAGAAAACATTAAATAATTTTTTGATGGTACTGTCAGAGTCAATTTTGAACGTACCAAAAGACCTTTAATCATAGAAGAATTTATTAGTTTTAAAACACATACTATCTTGACAAATATGAACTTTAAGAAGCTTATATTTTATTTTTATTTTGCTACCGTTAGCAGAGTTTAATCTCTCACTAGTTTTCTGATAAAACTTTGTAGGGATTAAACTTTCTTGAATACAATTAAGATCTGCGCCAGTATCAACTAAAGCAGGAAGCTCAATTGAAAAGGTCTTATCTATGACTAGCTTAACAATAATATACCATTTTTAAATGGTAATATCCTTTAATCTTTTTAATGAATTACCTTGAACCATGAGAATTGACTCTTTATCTTTAGCGTTAGAAGATTCAGCTTCTTCATCCTCCTCTGAAGAATCAGAAATGTGAAGGTCTGATTATTTAGCTACAAGATTAGTCATTTCTCTTCTTAAATCATAAATCTCAGTTTTAAGACCTAAAATTTTCCTTTTAAGTTTATTAATTTCTTGATTTAACTCAGGTAGAGTTATTTCTCTATCAAGAGTCTTAAATCTTTCTAAAGTTTTATTAAGGCTAATAATATGTTTATCTTTTCCTTTAATAACCCTATTTTTCCCTGAATTATTTTTAGTTAACAATTCTTTTAGTTGTTTCGTGTACTGAGTTTTTAACTCTAGGTCAGTAATTGTTTTCTCTAAATCAATTGAAGAACACCACAAGCATTTGAATTCGTTCTTTAAAACTATCAAAGTCAATGGTTTAGTCATTTCCCCTACTAAATGTAGTCTCTTTCAGACTAGGGTCAAATTTCTTAGTCACGATATTAATCATGGTTTTATTCGACCCATTCAGCGAGTCATTCAATTTGCAGACAAATTTCCTAATAAAATTATTGATAAAACTCAACTTCAGTGATTTTTAGGATCTCTGAATTATGTTGGTAAGTTCTACCAAAATCTTAGAAAGATATGTAAACCTCTGTTTCATCGTTTACAAAAGAATCACCCTCCTTGGACTGATGAACATACATCCATTATCCAACAAGTCAAAAAATACGTTAAAGTATTGCATTGCCTTGGCATCTCTAATGAATCTGTATTTAAAATTATTGAAACTGATACTTCTGGAATTGGATTTCGATGTATTTTGAAGCAGAAATTAACCCCTGCTTCTTCTGAGAAAATTGTTCGGTTTCATTCTGGTGCATGGAATCAGACTCAAAGTAATTATAGCACAATTATAAAAAAAATTCTAGCATTAGTTTTATGCATTAGTAAATTTTAAAATGATTTATTAAATCAAAGATAGCTGCTAAGCATATTTTTGCTAGATGACAATCAATTCTAAGTATTTTTGATTTTGATATTGAATATATTAAAGGTAGTAAAAATTCAGTTCCTGATTTTCTCACTAGAGAGTTTATTAATTCAGGTACACCTGAAAAATGAGCGTGAGAAGTAGTAACAATGCAGTTAGGCCCCCTCCAGGTCCAAGTCAAAGGCCCAAAGGAGCCTTAATTCCTTATCCAGTAAGCCCAGTTCCTGCAGTGGATGTAGCCAATAGGTATCATCTTTTTGGTACTGTTCCAAAACCTTATAACATGGTTTTGGCCCAGTCACCAAAGACAATATTTGCTTCGTCGTCTTCGTCTAGTAACCCTAATCCAGTTCAACTGCATTCGTAGTATATTCCCAATTACACAGTCAATCTGTTTCATATTAAACTGCATATGAAACTTATTGATGATCCAGTCAAATTGGCTGCCCAGTTCTTTCCAACTAAATGGCATTTTCTTCTTGTTGCTCCTTATAAATCCCTTCCGTATTATAAGAAAATTCTTCTTCAAACTCAGTCAGTTCTTATCAAGCCTATCTATGATAGGAATGATAATTCCAAAGTCATTTATCATTCACTTTATATTAAACAGATTATTTTAATGACTGATTGGGGTAATCATCCTTCTGATCTTAAATAGTTAGATAATCTTGATAGCCAATTTTGCTATTATGATTATACTGAAGTATGGAATAAAATCTTCTTATTTCAAAATCCTTCCTTTAGTCATTCATGGTTTATTCAATTTGACCACAAATTTAAGAGTCAGCCCCCTCTCTAGTTTACTCTTTGGTGGACAAGGTTTGGACCTACTTTTGATATCTTTCCCCAAGAGCTTAAATCCCTAGTTAGCCATTTCTGTTGTAGAAGTCCATACAATCAAAAATTTGATTGTATTCTTATTCTTCTCCTGTTCGTCAGTAAATATAAAATCCTATGGATTCTTAAATGACAATATGGTCTTCTAACCCCTGTTGTTGAATCCATTTTCCAGTCATCAAGCAGTCAAACTACTTCTGCTTCTCATTCTAGTCAATTAACTTATGTTACTCGAACTTTTTCCATTAAATGGTGGGATAAATTTGACATTTATCGTATCATAGGTCAAGTTCAGAAAGAATTTCCAGTCAACCCTATTCCTATTAAATCGGTTTCTCCCAAGGAATCCTCCAGTAAAACCAAAAAATCTTCCCAGTCAAAATTAAATTTTTCGGATATTAATAAATGTTCAAATGCAGAGTTAAAGATGCTTGGTCAGATTATCTAAGACAGAGTCGATAAACTTCATAAAGAAATTGCAGCTTCAGAAAGTTCATCGTCTTCATCAAGTTCTAGTAAAGAAGCAAACAGTGTTGAGGATCCATACAGCAGCATAAGTCTCCAAGATGCTCAAGATCTTTTTGCATAGGATGCCTACCCACTTGCCAGACTACTCACTCAGTACAGGCCCATAGTCACATGCTGATGTTTATGCTTTCCCACCAAAAGCAGAAGATTAGTCAAAAGTAGCCGAAAGTCATGTATGAGTCATTTGTCGTTTGGTGAAGTCACCTATCCACTGTCTGCCATTTGGTCATTTAGTCAAAAGTTGTTTTTTCTTTTTCAAAATAATGCGTATGTAATCATTTACTTTTGTTGAAGCACTACTGCTCAGCAATAGTTAAAGATGTTTGTAATCATTTGAGTCTGTAATAGTTCCGATTCCTTATTCTATAAAAGGAAATCGAAGTCATTTGTTTGAAGGAGGATTTGAAATCCAATAGAGAGTTTTAGAAAGACTCAAATTTATATCTGACCAATCTTTAAACCTTTGCTTCTTTCTTATTAACCAATGTTAGGAATTCTATAATTGAGTTAATTTTGTAAGTTTTGTTTTCAGTAATCTGTTTGTACATATTTTATTTCATCAATAAATAATCTTTTAAGTAAACTTCTTTTATACTACTGTTATCATTTTTTATAGTTATTACTATAGTTGTGATTCAGATTGCATGCGCCTTTGTTGTTCTTCCTTATCACTCTCACTTTTGTGCTTCCGCCTTCCTGGTATCAGAGCCAAGTTGTTTGTTTGATAATTGTTGATCTTAACTGTTCAGCCTAAGTCATTTTCGAAAATCAAAAATTTTTCTTCTTCTCTGTTCTTAAGTCACCTAGCTCTTACTGTGGAGCACCGTGTTCACCCCGGTCTTTTTGCCCTTTGTAAGTTTCAGAGTTGAGCAGTGTCGGGTGTCTGACCTAGAACATAGATATGTGTCTGCTTAAGGTAAGAAGGATATGTATGGCAGAACTTTGAATCATTAAATTTTTTTAATTTTCTTAAATGAATAGATTGTTCAGATCTAGTTCTTCAGTTAGCAATCGGTCAACTTTACCTCTTGTTCCAGACATAGTTAATCAAGAAGAACATAGTTATGAAATTATTAATCAAACTTTGAGTAATAGGAACATACCTAGTGTATCTCCTAGAGAGATATATTAGTCAACTTTTTTAGATAATTTCAAAACTGATTATAATGTTAAAACAGTTGAGAGGGTTTATGCTATTAACAAAGAATATGAAAATTATAGTCTTTTATTTCCTGATGTTATTAATAAACATCGGAAGAAAGGTTATAATTTTATATATATATATATATATATATATATATATATATATATTAATTTTTTCCGAACTATAGGACTATTAATCAGACTTTAAAATTTTTAGTCAACTGATTAGCTATTTTTAAGGGTAAATTACAAATTATAATATTATATATTCAAAACCTTATATTGTGGTCCATGGGATTAATTAACTTGAAAGAAGAAATTCCAACAAAAAAACAAAAAAAATAGAAGAAGCGAGATTTAATAATCTTGATATGATAGAACTATAGTGAACTTATTGTCACTATAGTGGGATCCAAAAAAATATATTTTATTTCTTTAGCTTTTTATTTTTAATTGGTTTATAGAGAGAATTGATATCACCTGTTTTTGCCTCACTTTGATGATAAAGCAAAAGCAAGAGAAAAATAAAAAAGAAAAGAAAATACATAAAAAAAGAAGAGAAAAGAAAGCAAATAACCCCAGAAGATTCCAAGGTGGGGGGTCGTATGACCCCCCTAGACCCCCTAGTTTCGCCCATACTTATCATAATTCAATTTAAATGATTCCCCAAATGCTTGAAGCCTCAAATCAAATTTATTTTCTATAAACATACTCATGAATTAATGTCAAAGCATAAACCAGTTTTGTATCTTTTTATAAATTTAAAATAATCAATGTATCTTTTTTTTTTTATTTCATTTTGTGGGGTTTGTTTATAATATTTATTTTATTTGTCTTAAAAAAGATAAAAATGAGAGTAGTAGTAAATCAATACTATAATGATTTATTGTTGCTTTTTTTGGGGTTTACTATTGTGCAGCTTGTTTTGCTTATGCATTTACGTTTAACCACCTAGTTCTAATACTTGCAGTCAAATTTAGAAAATCATAAAACTACAAGTATTGGAAGAAATCTAAAAAAATAGCACTGATCAATTTTTTTCCTATATGACTGTAGGAAAAAAATGCATACAGTTCTGATTTTTTATTCTAGTGCCCTATCTTTATCTTTTTAGAGAACACAACTCTCATTAAAACTCACATAAAGGAAATAGGCAAAATTGCAGATAAAAATAATTTGACACAAATCTAATTCTCGACACAGTTGCATCATTTCATTTGAAACCTAAAACTACCTGCTCATTCAATATTAACAACAACAACTGTGACGAACGAGAATTTTGTAAAGTTATTTGAATATTTATGGAGATAAATAAATATTTTTAATGATTTAATTATTGAATTAAATAATTAATTCATGAATTTGTGGTAGATTAATTTAATTATATGTGACATTAATTAAATTAATATGTAGTAATTTAATAGTAAAAAGAATATATTTAATGGAGTTTATTTGATTAATTGAATTAATTAAATAAGCATATGTTACTTTAGTTAATTTAATAATTAATTAATGAATTAATAAATTGACATAATTAATAAATAAAAATATTAATTATGTGACAATGTGATTTAATGTGAATTATCTTATTTTATTTAATTGATTTAAATAAAATTAATTAATCAATAAGTAAGGTGACAATTAATTATATAGTAAATTAGTTTATTAAAATAAATGGGGAAAGAAAAGAAGAGGAAGACAAACAGGGCTTTAGGAGAAGTTTATCCGTTGTTAATACAACGGATACTTATATAATACGTATATTCGTTGTTCTAAGTCATTATTCTAAGTCATTATCAGAGAAAAGTTAGAGAAACTTGAGAGAGAAATCAGAGAGAAAAGAAGAAGGCATTGAGAGAAATTGAGAAAAGAAGACTTGAGAGATCATTGTGTTGTTATCAATTGATTATCTTTATACTAACTAAAGGGTAATTCTTCTTTATGTTTTCAAAATTAAAGTTTTTCACATACGTATTCTAAAGTCTGTGAAAAATTGGGTTTTCCAATTGGTTTATGATATGGCTTTATCTATATGGGTATGTAATTATAACATGTTTTCTAACGTATATACATGTTTTAAAGTAATCAATTTTATATAATTTGGCCTTAATTGGTTTTTCGAAAAGTTACAGAGTTTTCTACGATGTTGTAAAATTTCTCTGTCAGTACTTATTTTTGGAAAATTAAAGTGTGAGGTTATTATATATGTGACCATATATGTTGGTATTATGTGTTAGATCATGTATCCATGATTTACACTGACCACACCAAATAACTTTGTTAATAAATAGGTTTTATGAAATTACAGAGTATTGAATATGGGTGAATAACCCATATGGGTTAAATTAATGATTAAATCATATGTTTATATTTAAATTGATACATGAATATGATTGTATATGTTAAGACAAAGAAAATGGAATTGAAATAAATGAATTCGGTGTAGTAACGAATCCGTAAGGAGATTTTTTTATGTTTTTCATTAAACTCTTGAAAGTTTTGAAGAACAGTGAAAATTAATATGTTAATTTGTGTAATTACATGACTTGGAATGTTAAGAACATGTTATAAGTGATATATAATGTTCCTGTGAAGTTTATACTTCATGGGTAACATTATAAATCAGTACAATGATGTGAATTGGGAGAAAATGGGAGAAAATCTGTGTTCGTTCGCGAACTTCAGATTTTGAAATTTTCGCAGCCGCGCGGCTGCGCCGGCTGCAAGGCAAAATGGCGCGCGGCCGCGCCTGTCCGAAAATTTTGAATTTTTTTTTTTTGCTAAGTGTTGAAAAATTTTGAAATGTGTTTTGAGTCTAATGAACATGAACACATGTTGTATAAATATAATAAAATATTGATATGAGTTTAATAATTTATGTTATGTAATTAATTAATAAATTAATTACGTGACTTAAACTATTATTTGTAAAGGTTAAATAATGTGTTATAAACATTAAGACATTATTTTAAATCTAATTAACATTTAGACATGTTATATATGTAATGAGTTATTAATACAAGTTAATAACTTAAGTTACGTGATTAATTAACAAGTTAATTAATCATCGTAAACCATTATTTGAAAACTTAATAATAAGTTTGAAGAATACTATTGTAAATCAATAATCATATCGAACCTGTGATTAATTGATATTGTAAATGTGTGATAGGTAAGAGTAATTAAAGAAGTGAGTAATAACTGTAGCTTGCGCATGAGGCAAGTTTTCTATCCCTAACTTATTATTATTGTTTGGCAAGTTTCCTAAACTAAACTCTTTTAATTAAGCAATTGTTATGCTTAATTACTATTGTTGAGAAAATTCTTACTCTTGAATATCCAAGTTTAGAATTTCACATGAGATGCCATGATTTTTTTAAAAGTATCATTTTAAGTGTACAATACTTATTCGATTGTATACCTTGAGAAGTTAATATTCAATATGAATATCATTTATTGAATTATCCAAACCAACTTTATTTGGTACGGATTCTGATGTCAAATTGAGATGAACAACCCTAATGTAGGGGATTAATGAAGATGCTTTAAGCGTTAAGATAATGTGCACAGTATCAGTACGAAGGGCTGATCTCCCTAAGTACGAGAAGTAAAGTCTATAGTCTTGTGACTGTTAAAGGTTGGAAAGGTTAATATACTTGACAACCTAAGACTCGGTTCAAGGTCTTAATGACCCTCAGAAGTAATTTGACTCTTGATTAATATTCTTGATTCAAAAATTGAGAAGTAATTTGACTCTTGGTTAATATTCTTGATTCAAATGTTGAGCTTTCTGTTATTCAGAATTCTTTCACTCGCATGTTATTATTCTGTCATATTTTTATACTTGCGGGCATCCGTGCTCACTCTTGCATAATAACATTGCAGCTAATAATGAACGAAGTGATGTACCTTCTAGTAGCAAGGGCAAAGGAAAAGCTAACAAGTGATGAAGATTTGTGTTGTCATGAATAATGTTAAAGTTTAAGATTTATGTGTGATGATTTAAGACTTATTTATTTACGTTTCCGCAACAGATATTTAAGGTTAAGTATAACCTGGGATTTATGATGTACTTTTATTTCAGATGATGTAAGATGATGATTTATTTATCTAATAAATGAATTTCATTATTTATGGGTAGATAGTTGTATGATATTGAAACAGTGAACACCAAATCCTGTAGAAATTAAGATACCGAATTTGGGGGTGTCACAACAACAATTATACTTACCGGAAGTCCCCAACCCACAAGGCACAAATAAATTCAAATAAAATATCAAACAAAAAAAGCCCTAATTAGTTACAACAAATAAATTCAATTTAACCTCAAGTTCTTAACCAACAACAAATTCAAGCAAACTACAAATTTTAAATTATCAAACAAAAAAGTCCTAATTTAGTTACCATCTAAGTCTGATTATTGTAATATGCGCAAGAAGTAGTACCATAATGGAGATGTAGAAGAAGTAGCAGGTCTAGTGATGAAGATGCACAGATGTAGTAGAAGTAGTGGAGGAGAATGGAGATGTAGAAAAAGTAGCGGCGAAGCCACGGAGGCAGAGATGTAGAATACAGAAATATAATGAATCTAAGTTTTTCTGTACTTGTATTTAGAATACTAGTAATTGAACCTGTGCGATGCACGAGAATTAAAATTAAACTATTTCACTTGACTAATAAGATAAGCAAAATAATTGAATACAAAAATCTTTTAGAGTATCAAATTAAAATACATTATTCATTTTATTTCATGTTCTAAGATTTTATAAATCGTTCCAACCATCCAAACATGGATCAAGTAATATAAATATTCTCCAATATCATTAAAGGAAACATGTTATTACTTTTGTTTGTATTTAACAAAACAAATGTTGGCTAATAGTGTTTCAGAACCAAAAAAGACTAATACTGATTCATTCATGTTGATATAGATTATATGGATAACAAAGTTCAATTCCACATCTTGTTTCAATACCTACCAAAGTCTAATTTATTATGGCCATCCAAACATGAATCAAGAAATATAAATATTCTCCAAGATAATTAAAGGAAATATAATACTATTTTAGTTTGTACTTAAAAATCAAATATTTGCTAATAATGCTTCAAAACCCAAAAAGAGTAATATTGATTCATTCCTGTTGATAAAGAATATGTTCAGAATTATTAAAGTAGTCATATGTCAACTCAAGTGTAAAGTAAATATAATTTCTGTTAGCTCACTACTTTCTGTTTCATGTCACAACAAAATAGGCAAATATGGCAGGTCTTCCTAACAACAACATTTCTTTCAATGGTCTTGGGTATGGCTGAGTAGCTTCCGAAAGCTGTTCAGATGTTGCATACTGTAATAATCAATAATAAAAGTAAATCTAACAATGCAATGACAAATTATAACACAGAAACAAACATAGATAAAATTATCAACAATTTTAAACCTCAATTTATATCTGCACATACATAATATATATACACACACACAAATTCGAGAAAGAAGAAAGAAATTAGTACCTGTAAAAAGTAGATGAAGACTTGAATATATAAATTGAATAAAGAAAAGAATTTCTACTTTTATCTTCAAGCTAGAAACCAAGGAGGCAACCGAGATGTTAGGCCAAAATAAGAGTTTGGATATTGGTGTGTAGTGGAGATAATAAAAAGAAATGGATTATTCTGTGGGGGGCGAAAATGACAAATTAGTCATTACCATATAGCACAAATATAATCTCACATCACAAGTGGGCCTTAGCCCTTACAATATTTTTCACTATCTAAAAAATATGTAAGATTTATTGTTTTATAATTTTGTATAAATCATAACAATTTTAAGTTTAAAATTATCTCAAATTGACTTTTAAAAGTCATTAATAATTTAATAATGTATAACGGATGGAGTATATATACAAAAGAAAATATTAGATATCCAAAACTTATCTTTTTTGTAATGTCCACCTTTTTAATAAGGTCCAAATCATTAAATTAATTCATTCGTTTTAAAATATAATATTGACTTTTTAAGGTATATTTAAGATATTTCTTTAATATGAAATTAATTTAATTTTATATGTAATAATTATGAAGATTAACTATCAACATATTATATTATATATAAAATTTATTGTTTTCAATAATTAAATGAATCCCTCTAATTAAAAATATTTTAAATTGACATTTGATAGTCACAGTTATCATACTATATATTTTGAAAAGAAAAAAAATACAATACAAACAAACAAATATAATAATTACAAACTAATTATAAAGTATTACTCCACTAATTAAGAGGACAATCCCCTCTTATCTAATGTCTTATTTACCGAAGTTGCAAACTACTGCTATCAAGAGTATTTAATGATTCAGATTCTTATAAGTACTATTTATTTATTAAAAAAAGCACACCTCACCTTAATTAGGATCCTCTCCATTTCAAATGAAATGAAGAGTCTCCATTTCATGGTTCAGATTTAAAATGTGTTGACATCTAATGTCATGCTGATAGAAGAGAGAGTGATAATGAGAAATATACAAAGAATGAACACAAACAAAACACAGAGAATAGAGAGAAAAAATGAACGCAAACCAAGTGTTCGGACACATTATATACAAAGGCATACACAATATTGATATTTTAACCCAAAGAAATATACAATATTGATACATAAGACTAAGTTTATTTATGTATAGTTAAGCATAATACACTTGAGACTACTCCCAGACACTCTAGAGTAGACTACTGTGATGTCAATTTCTAAATATCACATTGGCCATAAAAATAATTCAAAACAAAGTTTTGTCTATCCAGTCATATACAAAAGCTCTAGCATATAATTAATATTTTTATGGATGATAACATGAATCAAAACATAATGCAAAAACACAGCACACAGAACTCCTAATAAGAATTCTCCAGAACTCCTAATATGATAACGAAAAAGATATACACTATGATTCAATCATTCCATACACTAATCATTTAGCTATAAATTTTGTTACCATCAACAAACCAATCATTATTCAAAGAAGTCAAAAATATAACCATAATATAAAAACTACCTTAATTGATCAAAGAGATTCGTTACAACCATTATGCATCAAAAGATTCATTACAACCAAAAAAAGCTTAAAACAAACAGTTATTCACCATTAAGATAAACACAAAAAAAATCCCATAACTGTAGCTCGAAATTCTTTCTGATTGCTCCTTCTCAATTTTGATATTCTTCCTCATCTTGTTGGTTGAAAGTTGTGACTGAAGATTATCACCCAGATCACTTAATTCCACAATTTCATTATTAAAAGTTCTCTTTGAAGGTGTTTTATTTGAGGAGATACTATCTGTCTCATCAGAAAAAGAATTCTCATACATTCAAAAAAAGAAGATGAATGATCATATAAGAATAAAAGCTTTTTATAATAAGAATAAAAACTATGTAGCATAAAAGTAATAAAAAATAATAGTTCTAATGGAAAAATAATAGTTATATTATTAAAAACTCAACCTTGTTTATTACATCAACTTCCTGATTACGTTCAATACAATCTGTTGGCTCTTGAAACAAATAAAGACATCTTATAAGCACTGATTTTCACAATATCAACATACTATATATATATATATATATATATATATATATATATATATATATATATATATATATATATAAAGAACACCAATGTTTTTAAATAATCTAACATGCTCAATAATTAAGAAAGAAATAAATTTTCAATGAGGATATCATCATCTGTCACCCTTTGAATAGCATATATATCCCAACTGTCACTTAAATTTGCTTCCTTAATTTTAACTTTGAACAACATTTTCTTGTCAACATTTTAGTCCTATCCTTAGCTTCTACAATACGCTTCTTCAATTTGGACTAAGGATGAATATGGAAGTATTAGGACTATCACTTTGTCAACGGCTATAAGCCTTTCTTCATTTGTTACTCTTCCTCCCTTCATTAGATCTTTAATCTTCGATGTTGACTAGAGGAACACTACGATTATGGTCATTGTGACATAATCGTTGTGTGTTGGCTTTGCACAGCGTGATTCAGACTTCTTCAGAGAGCACATTACGATTTCTCTTAAGCTCTCGATAGACTACGATTTCTTGCTTGCTTGTCTGGCAGACTTCACACTTCTGATAGCACTCTGCGATTCCTAACTTGGCTCGGCATATGCTTTACAACTTTTATGACTCTCATTGTGGCTTCTGAGGCAAACTATGATTCTTTGATGCTTTCACTTGAGCTCGACGATTCTTGTCTTGTCCTCTGCAAACTTGATTCTTGGGCAGACTTCTAGTTTGTATATTTTCACTCAAGCTCCACGTTTTCTGCCTTAACTTTTGTAGGCTTGAATCTCTTGGCAGACTACGATTCTGATATCTTTGCTTAAGCTCCACGATTCTGCCCTGTCTTTCGGATGCTGTCTTTGACAGACTACGATTCTGTCAAGACTTTAACTTTTACAGCTCAAATAGATCAACCTAACAAGTTTGATCTTTTCTTCTATATATTCATTTACAAAAATGATAAACATTAAGGCTCAGATCAACCTAACATGTTTGATCTATCATCTAAGTCCTTGTACAATGATTTTCTTAAGGACTGTTCACTTAAGCATTTATATTTACTTTCAATATCAAATCTGAATATGCAATTTTCAACAATCTCTCCCTATTTGATGTTGACATAATCAAGGAGATTTAGATCATAGCATCAATTTCTAAATGCATAATGTTAGAAAGTAAATATGGCTTAGTGTTTCAGTGAGCAACTAAAATTTTTAGAGAATAAGCATGAATTTATTGATGTTTGAAGAGATATTACATTCAAGCATAAAAACATCAATACAAAATTAAGTTTAGGCTTATCTCTATTTTCTTTGTCTCTTGTTCCTCGAAGACTCAGCAGCTCTCATCCTTCTGGTTTGCTCATCTCTCCATTCAATGTCTTCTAGCTCATATCTGGACTGTGCAGAAGTCATACCTTTTGAGCCAGACGCTTGACCTTGATGTCTTTGAAGAGGTATTCCCAGTGGAGGCTGCTGCAGATACTGATCAGATCGTGGAGTTTGAACATTTGGACTCCTGGAGTTGCCACCCGACGATTGACCAGTACGAGTTTACCTTGCCTTTCCTGCTGCAGAGGTGGTGGTTGAATGTGCGTCTGCCTCGGTCTTCCACCTCTGCCTTTATCTCCTTGCCCAATCTTCTCCCCCTTTATGTCATCATCAAGGGTTCGAATATCGTTTGAGCCCCGTCTGATTCCGTCTACCAGGGCATGCATTTGAGTTCTTTGTTGAGAAATGTCACTGGTTTGTTCAGCAACTAAAGCCTCAGTGACCCTTCTTTGTTGCTGAAGCATTTTCACGGCATCGTTGTTCTGGGAGATTTGAGCAGCACTGCATTCTTGGAATTGGTTCAAAGCGATACGCAGTGCTGAAATCTGTTCCGCCATCAGCTCATTTTGAGTTTGCTGATTCTTTTGCATTTGCAGCAAGGCTTCTTTCTGCTTTTTGGCCTCGACAAAATGAATATCATCTCTTGCCTTGATGCTTTCAGTCATTTCTCTGAAGATCGCCCTTAATGATTTAGTCAGTTTCGTTCCCAAATGTCCTGGCAAAGTCTTGACCGAGTCGAGAATGTTGTCCAATCTATGGTGAAGAGCAAGAAAATGTTCTTCAAGGACCTTTTTAGATTCTGACCCTATTTGACTCAGTGTGGCAGTCAGTTCCTCCTTTGTTGGCATGAGAGCCAATTGATCTAGAATGTGTTATGTTTCTGAAGGAAGAGGAGTAGCTGTAGTGTGTTCATCTCTCCTTGACAAACTTTCGAGAGCAAGAGTTATGTCAAAGTATTCACTGTTGGGGGATGATGGAATGTCTGCTTGGGTTAGAGGGTTAGGAGTTTGCTGGATAGGCATAGTGTTTGGCTCAGATGTATGTGTTTGTGTCTCTTTAAGCTGTCTTGGACACTCTACAATTTCTTCTTCGGATTGATCAGCATGCCCGAATCGTAGTGTGTCATCTAAGGTTGGTGTTTCACTGATTGAGTCTGCAAGCATTTCCTTGACAACTCGTGTGATGTGCTTAATCATTATTGGATGGTAAACGGGTCGCTCGACGAAGATGAGTTGGTTATGTGGTTCATCAGTCACAGAGTTTTGGGACTCTGTAACTGGAAACTGATTTAGCATTACTTCATTCAGATTCTCTGGTAGCTCCCCCTCAGCTGTAGCATTCTCTTGATTCTGTGCTTCCTGAGTTTCTTCTTCCTGCGACTCAGTAATCTGTTTATCCTTCTCATCAACTCTTTTTCTGTCCTCTTCCCTCAATACTTCCTCATTGATAAGAATGTATTTCTTGACCAATGTCCTCTTTCTCTTGGGCTTGACTGCATCTTCAGAACCTTCTTCAGCTTTAGCCCTGTTTGTCTGTTCGGGCTGAGAGACTGTTGCAGCATCTTCTTCCATACTAGCAGCCTGTCTGGACTCTACGATTGGTGAAGACTCCTCAATCGTAGTAAGTGTAAGCTTCCTTGGTCTATGACTGCATTTCTTCTTCTTTTGAGCCTCAATACTTCTTTCAGCCATGTCCTTACTTGTTTCCCTCTTCTTCTTCTTCTTCATCTCTTTCAGAGTCTCCTATGATGCTTGAGCTGCCTCAAGAGTAATACCTCTTTCAGTCATTAAGCCACTAAACTTCATTTTAGCATCAGGGCATGCTTGAAGTGCCTCAGTGGTTGGGTCTTGGGGTTCCTCAGCCATTGATACATCTTCATTCATCTTCTTCTTTCCTTTCCTCCTTCTAATCAAGGCTTCAGCATTTTCTTCAGTTACTCCTTCTTCTTCTACCTCCCAGGCTTCCTCCCTTACAGCAGATAGAATTTTAGATTTTATCTTTACATTTTTTGCCGGGTTTTTCTTCCTGTTTTGAAATAATTGCTGGGTTATCTTCTGGTTGGGGACAATGGAGACGCCTTCTTCTTCTTTAATCTTGTCGCCCAGTGTAGCTTCTAGTATCATGCTGATAAATCTCCCATAAGGCATTTTTGCAGTACTCTTGGTCTTCTTGGAGTTTTTCATCCATTTTCCAAACCATTCCATTAGTAGAGCTCCATAGTTGAGTTGAACTCTGTACCTGATAGCTGTCATAAGCTTCAGTTGTTTTTCATTGACAGTATCGTGGCCAAAGCTCTTGTAGCATATGTATTTTCCAACAATTTCAGCAAGAAACTCATATTCTTGGGGAAACTCTTTCTTTCTGTAGCCACTCTTTCCTTCAGTTTTGTTGTGTTTCATCTTCTTTAGGCCTTTATGAAAATCGATTCTGTCCAGTGATGGAAGACCTTCATTGATGAACCCTAGGGCAAGGTTTATGCTTTCTGAGTTGAGTCGAATCTGCTCGCCCTTGACTTTGGTGAGGATGAAGTTACCTTCAACAATTCTATTTGTGTGGAACTCTTTCACCAGCTTTGTGAATACAAGTGTGTCGGTATTTAGGGCATCTTTGAGTCCAGCTTTATTTAGCAGGAAATGATTTTTTTGCATTTCTGGACTAGTATCTTCAAATTCGTCAAAGCATAGCTGAAAACCAGAGACAATTCTGGAAGCAGCCATTGATTTAGATTGATTTTCCTGAAATGAATGAACTTGGCTTAGCTTTCTGAAACTTAGGGTTTCGTTTGAGAGAGAGAGAGAGAGAAAGATAATCTTTTGAAATTCAAAGATGAACTGACATATGACAGTTTAAAATAGTTTTAAACACTTCCCTCCATATATTCAGCGTCGTGGGACACGTGTTGGATTCTGCAGAACTCCATGATTTTAATCTATATGGAAATCTCTGTTCTGCCCTTAGCTCCCCCTGAGCTGGTGTGCCCTTGTGAGAAGACTACGAATGTCTAGATCCACTCCACGATTGTTAAGTTCAATCCTTTGCTTGCTTCTTGATCATTAAATCTACGGCTTTCTGTGATGCCTTCTGAAATGGCAAGCCTTCTAGGTTAAGGTTGCTCAGGAAGGGCCAACCTCTTAACTTGACACTAAGGATCAGGTTTGTCCCTGAGACACTTATCACAAGGGTTATTTGGCTTGTTGTTGCTATCATAGTGAGCCTTTATGTCTTAACTGAATCACTCCACGATCGTGGTTCCTCTTAGTCATCTCTACGATTTTGACTTAGCCTTTACATTTGCAAGGCTATCACCATCTAGAGCATAGAATTTATGGTTGTAAATTTAACATACCTAACTCACTTATTAGTTTATTAAATCTGGATTCATCTAAGGGTTTTGTAAACACATCAGCAAGTTGATTTTCAGTAGGAATGTATTGCAAGGATATTGTCCCATTTTGAACATGATCCCTAATAAAATGATATCTTATTTCTATATGCTTGGTCCTAGAATGCATGACAAGATTATTTGTTATTGCTATAGCACTTGTGTTATCATAGTGTATGGGTATAGATTTGAAATTAAACCCATAATCTGCTAGCTGATTCTTCATCCATAGGATTTTTGAGCACAACAGCTACCAGCAGCAATATATTCAGCTTCTGTTGTTGAAGTTGATACTGAGTTTTGCTTCTTGCTGAACCAGGACACTAGTCTATTGCCTAGTAGTTGACAAGTGTCACTGGTACTTTTTCTATCTATTTTGCATCCTGCAAAGTCAACATCTGAAAATCCTATCAGTTTAAATGAGGACTCTTTGTGATACCATAGACCCAAATAGGGTGTACATTTAAGATACCTAAAAATCCGTTTTACAGCAGTTAAGTGTGATTCCTTAGGATTAACTTGAAATCTAGCACATATACATGTTGTAAACATTATATCTAGTCTACTGGTAGTTAAGAAGAGAAGGGAGCCTATCACACCTCTATATTGAGTAATATCAATTCCTTTACCTTTCTCATCTTTGTCAAGCTTAGTTGCTGGAACAATTGGTGTTTTCATGGGAGTAGCTGATTCCATGCTATATTTCTTGAGTAAGTCTTTAATGTACTTGGCTTAGCTTATGAAAATTCCTTCATCAGTTTGTTTTACTTGTAGTCCAAGGAAGAAGTTCAACTCACCCATCATGCTCATTTCAAACTTGCTCTACATAAGCTTGGCAAATCTCTTGCACAGATTTTCATCAGTAGAACCAAAGATAATATCATCTACATATATTTGAACTAGTAAGACTTTATCTTTGTGTTTTCTAAGGAATAGTGTAGTGTCTACTCTACCTCTAGTGAATCCTTTTTCAATAAGAAAGTTTGTTAATGTTTCATACCATGCTCTAGGTGCTTGTTTAAGTCCATATAAGGCTTTATCTAATCTATAGACATAATCAGAGAGGGTTGGATTGACAAAACCTGGGGGTTGCTCCACGTAAACTTCTTCTCGAAGTTCACCATTTAGGAATGCACTCTTGACATCCATCTGGAATACTTTGAACTTCATGTGAGCAGCAAATGCAAGGAACATTCTGATAGCTTTAAGTCTGGCCACTGGTGCAAAGGTCTCATCGTAGTCTATGTCTTCTTCTTGAGAATAACCTTTGGCCACCAGTCTTGCTTTGTTTCTAGTGATCACCCCATCTTCATCTATTTTGTTTCTGAAGACCCATTTGGTGCCGATGACTGGGTGACTCTTTGGTCTTTGAACTAATCTCCAGACTTTACTTCTTTCAAATTGATTAAGTTCCTCTTGCATGGCTTCAATCCAGCTTGTGTCTAGCATGTCATCTTCAATCTTCTTGGGTTCTATTTGAGATAGAAAACTCAAATAGAAGCATTCATTCTGAGTTGCAGATCTTGTTCTTATTCTGGCAGTTAGATCACCAATAATTAAATCTTGAGTGTGATCTTTTGCCCACCTGTTCCCTGTTGGAACATCAGTTCTGGTGCCTTCTTGTCTGAACTCCTCAAGATTGACTTCAGATTCTTGTTTAGAATCGTCATTTGGTTCAGCTCTCTCACGATTTCTTCTTCGGACACTACTATTCTTTCTTCAGGAACTGCTGTCATAGTGTTGGGTTTGACCACTTCATTCGTAGTGTCAGTATCGTCAATCGTAGTGTCTGGTGGTGCAGACTTATCCGAGTCTGTTTCATCGAAGATGATGTGGATTGAGACTTCAACACTTAGTGTCTTTTTGTTGAACACTCTATAGGCTTTGCTGTCTGTGACATAACCAAGGAAGATTCCTTCATCTGACTTAGGTTGGAACTTAGTCAGATATTGCTTTCCATTGTTGAGAATGTAGCATGAACAGCAGAACACATGGAAGTAACTGACATTTGGCTTTCTTCCTTTCCACAGCTCATAGGGAGTCTTCTTTAGCGTAGAGTGTACAAGAGATCTGTTCTGTGTGTAGCACGCAGTGTTGATGGCTTCTGGCCAAAAGTATTCAGGCAGATGAGCTGCTGCAAGTAGAGTTCTTCCGACTTCTATAAGTGTTCTGTTCTTCCTTTCAGCTACTCCATTTTGCTGAGGAGTTCGTGGTGCTGAGAAGTTGTGACTGATGCCATTGTCTGCACAGAACTGGTCCATTTCTGAGAAGACAAGCTCTCTACCATGATCACTCGTTATTGTCTTGATAGTCTCTCCTTTTTCATTCATCACCAGCTTGAACATCTTTATCAGTTGGGAGCTTGTCTCATCTTTTGAGTTGAGAAAGAACACCCATGTGTATCTGGTGTAGTCATCCACCACGACTAGTGAGTATCTCTTCCCTCTTAAGCTCATAGTCAAAATTTGCCCAAAGAGATCCATGTGAAGTAACTGTAGGGGCCTGTCAATTCAGTTGACTGCTTTGCCTTTGAATGAGCTCCTTATTTATTTTCCAAGCTGACATGCATTGCATGGTCTTTCTTTGATGAAGTTGAACTTGGGTAATCCTGCTACCAGATCTTTGGAGGCCAATTTAGACATACTCTTGAAGTTGAGATGAGATAATCGTCTATGCCAAAGCCAACTTATTTCTTCAGTGGCTTTAGCAAGGAAGCATACTGTCTCATCAGTACTGAGTTGAGCAAGATTGACAATGTATACATTTCCTTCTCTTGTTCCTGTCAGCTTGATAGAGGATGTCTCCAGATCTCTGACTTGACATTGATTGTTGAGGAAGGTAACTAGATGGCCTTTATCGCAGAGTTGGCTGATGCTAAGAAGATTGTGCTTTAGACCATCAACATAAGCCACTTTGCTGAAGGACACTGCACCATTTCCAACTGAACCATAGCCTCTTGTCTTGCCAGAGCTATTATCTCCAAAGATAACTGTTGGTCCCTCCTTCTCTGTATAATTTGACAGGAGGACTTTATTTTTGGTCATATTCCTTGAGCAACCACTGTCCAGATACCATGTGGTAGTCGTGGTGCTCATTTCCTGCAAACATATTCAAGTTTTATTTTGGTACCCAGACTAGCATGGGTCCTCCAAATTTGCTTTACTTTGGGTCTTTTATGCACAGTATTATGAAAGCATGATGCAATTTTATGATCAAACCTTCCACATGCAAAACATCCAACATAATTTATATTTGTGTGTGTGTGTGTGTGGATGCTTTCTCCAATTAGATTTGTGTGGATATTTGTTGACTTTACCCTTAAATTGCATCTTCCTTTTCCATGTAGCCCTGGAGTTCATGTTCTGTGCTGAGTGAGTCTCAACACCACGATTCCTTTCAAGTTGATCGGTGGAGTCAGTTTTACTCGACTCGACGATTCGTCGAGGTCGGACAGTGGTGACTGAATTACTCTTCACTTTTCTGAACCGTAAGCCAACATGAGATCCGTAGTGTTTAAGAACACGTCTTGGTTCAGAAGAGCAAGGCTGCACTGGTTCATACTTTTGTGTGGACTTAACGAATGTAATACTTCTATTTAAGTTAGAAGCACTACTTACATTAATCTCTTTAGTCTTTCCCACACAGGGTTCTAAGGTTGATTCCCCAAACCCTAAGCCTGTTCTATCAGAGACACTTCTCTGATTGGATATCAGGGAGTCCATGGATGAAGAAGATCTATTCCATATAGAGATAGTCTTTTCTAGCTCCTCAATCTTAAAGGTTAGATCTGACTCTCTTTGTATGGTCAGTTCATTTATCTCTCTTAAGATTTTATTCTCATCTTCAAGTTTAGAGAGAGAGTTAGAATTTAGTAGAGCTGTTTCCAGCTCTTTCTGAACCTTTTCTTTCTCCTTTTGAAGGTCAGTATAATCTTTAGATAGAACTTTTAGCCACTTCATATATTGATATAGATCAGTTGACATATCATGAATGCCAGTTCTTAAATCATCAATGTCTATATCAGGAGAATTAAAGTCAAATACCTTGTCTGTGACTGCTTCAGCATCTTTCCTGCCGCATTTTTGGCCATCAGACATAGGTTGGCTTTCTGAGGTGCTTCATCATCTTCAGACTCAGTGTTAGTGTCATTGTCTGAATCACTCCATGAACTTCCAGCTACAAGCCCTTTGTCTTTCTTCTTATTCTTTCTGTAGCCTTTGAGCTCCTTCTTTTGATTTGACTTTCTCTTCAGCTCTTCCCTGATAGGCTTGTTGCAGTTGGCAATGAAATGCCTAGGCTTTTTGCAGTTATAGCATAGGTCATTGATCTGCTCCTGACTGCTGCTGTTGTTGAACTTCTTAGGTTTGTTGCTTCTACCTTTGAGCATAAGTCTTTTGAATCTTCTGGCCAGCATTGTAGCTTCATCATCATCAATGTCATCCTCTTCATCAGAGTTAGACTCATCTTCCACCTGTGCCCTGGAGATATCTTCCTTTGCTTTGAGTGTAACTCCTTTGTCCTTCCTTCTTCCTTTTGATAGAGTTTCTTCTCGTTGAGTCAGTTCAAGCTCGTATGTAGGAAGGTTTTCGTAGAGCTGTTGAACTGTCATTTCATGCAGATTAGTTGGCTCTCTGATTGCAGTGGTCTTAGCATCCCATCTGCTTGTCAAAGACCTCATGAACTTGATGACTAGATCTTTGTTCGGATAGGTCTTTCCATAGGCTCTGAGAAAGTTGAGCAGTGTAGTGAATCTTTCATAAGTGGAAGTGACATTCTCTCCTGAGACATGAGCAAACATCTCATACTGTTGAGTCAGTAGAGATTGCTTGTTTTCTCTGACTTCTTCAGTTCCTTCATGCATGATGAATAATGCTTCCCAGACTTCCTTTGCAGTTTTGCAGTTAACCACGTTTTCGAACAGACTGTCTTCTAAAGACTGGAACAAGATGTTCTTAGCCTTCTTGTCAAGCTGAACATCTTTCTTCTCATTTTCAGTCCATTCAGATTTGACCTTGGCCACCATGTTGTCTGGATTTTCTGGAGTTAGTGCAAGCCTTCTTGGAATATAGGGCCCGTTTAGAACAGTTTCAAATAGATCATCATCTATTGAATCCATGTACGCCTGCATCCGAACTTTCCAGTTTGCAAATTTATCTTTGTTACACATTGGTGGTTTGTTTCCTTCACCTGTCTTGGTTTCGCTTATCAGTTGTGCCATAGGATCTTCTCA
The DNA here is from genome assembly GCA_020205555.1 of Panax stipuleanatus. Taxonomy (NCBI): domain Eukaryota; kingdom Viridiplantae; phylum Streptophyta; class Magnoliopsida; order Apiales; family Araliaceae; genus Panax; species Panax stipuleanatus. Next base: position 18,505 of record CM035125.1, on the reverse strand, counting down.
GGCTTGTATACTTAGATATGAGAACCTGCTCTGATACCAATTGTTAGTTCCCAAAAGCACGTTAGTTATCTAGAAGGGGGGGTTGAATAGATATTTTAAAATTTCTCTATTTAAAATACTTAGTCAGTATTGGTGATACTGACTGCAGCGAAATATATGTTTTGTTCCCCTTCAAGATAATGCAGTTAAGGCGAGATAAACAGTTAAAGTAGTTATAACAGATATAGCAGTTATATCAGTTAAAGAGAGACAATGAGACACAGGGTTTTAAGTGGTTCAGAGCCAACGCGACTCCTAATCCACTCTTCTACTCCACGAGTAGGAAATTCACTAAGGATGTCTTCTTACAAATGGATCACTTAGATCCCTTCAAGGCCAGCAGCCCTGAAACTTCACTTAGTTCAATTTTGAACTCTTCAAGTCCTTTGACTTGGATCTTCACTTAGTTCACTTTTGAACTTCTTCAAGTCCTCTGACTTGCTACCTCACTTGGATAGGCAGTTATTAGTTTGAGGTGTGCTACTCAGTTGCAGTTCAGCTTCTGTCTTTCAAAGGACTGAGTAGCGAAGCAAGCTTTCTTCAGTATCGTAGTGTTGCTCGTTGAGTGTTCTTGAGCTTTTTTTTCAATGTATTATTTCTTTATGCATCTTGCTTACTTGGTCTGAATCCTTGTCTGATTTCCTTATAAAAGAGCCATTCAAAAATAGCCATTTTGAATGCTCCCGTTGCTTCATTTAATGCTCCAGACATTTTCTGTGCAGTGATGTTGACGTCCTGCTTTTCTGCTGCTCTGTCGCCTAGCTCACTGACACAGCAGACTGTATCTTTCACCTAACACCTGAAAAGGTGTTTTCTGCAGGCTGCTTTAGTCCTATCCTTAGCTTCTAAAATACGCTTCTTCGATTTGGACTAAGGATGAATATGGAAGTATTGGGACTATCACTTTGTCAACGGCTATAAGCCTTTCTTCATTTGTTATTCTTCCTCCCTTCATTAGATCTTTAATCTTTGATGTTGACTGGAGGAACACTACGATTATGGTCATTGTGACATAATCGTTGTGTGTTGGCTTTGCACAACGTGATTCAGACTTCTTCGTAGAGCACACTACGATTTCTCTTAAGCTCTCGATAGACTACGATTCCTTGCTTGCTTGTCTTGCAGACTTCACACTTCTAATAGCACTCTGCGATTCCTAACTTGGCTCGGCAGATGCTTTTTAACTTTTATGACTCTCAGTGTGGCTTCTGAGGCAAACTACGATTCTTTGATGCTTTCACTTGAGCTCGACGATTCTTGCTTTGTCCTCTGCAAACTTGATTCTTGGGCAGACTTCTAGTTTGTATATCTTCACTCAAGCTCCATGTCTTCTGCCTTAACTTCTGTAGGCTTGAATCTCTTGGCAGACTACGATTCTGATATCTTTGCTTAAGCTCCACGATTCTGCTCTGTCTTTCGGATGCTGTCTTTGACAGACTACTATTCTGTCAAGACTTTAACTTTTACAGCTCAAATAGATCAACCTAACAAGTTTGATCTTTTCTTCTATACATTCATTTACAAAAATGATAAATATTAAGGCTCAGATCAACCGAACATGTTTGATCTATCATCTAAGTCCTTGTACAATGATTTTCTTAAGGACTGTTCACTTAAGCATTTATATTTACTTTCAATATCAAATCTGAATATGCAATTTCCAACACATTGCACTTGAATTTTTATCTACCTAAATCTTCTTATTAAATTTTAAATCGTTATCTTTGAAATATGAAGCTTAGATATCTTTGGCCCGTAGTGCAAAGATGGATAGGTGTTTGGCATGATCATGATCATTGATGTTACGGTTGAATATCTTTGGCCCGTAGTGCAAAGATGGACAGATGTTTAGCATGATCATGACCATTGATGTTACTGTTGAATATCTTTGGCCCGTAGTGCAAAGATGGACAAATGTTTGGCATGATCATGACCATTGATATTACTGTTGAATATCTTTGGCCTGTAGTGCAAAGTTGAACAAGTGTTTGGCATGATCATGACCACTGATTCTACTATTGAATATCTTTGGCTCGTAGTGCAAAGATGAATTGACTAACATGATTATGTCTAAAGGTTTTAGACTAGTATAATCATGATTATTGATGTTACAAATGAATATCGTTATCCTGAGTGCAAAGATGAATTTATTAGCATGATTATTTAAAGGAACTATGATTTGGTATTACCATGATCTTTGGTATTTCAGGTAAAGACAGGTGATGAAAATTATCTTCGTCCTGGGTGCGAAGAGGAATTTATCAACATGATTATGATCATGAACTATTTTCATAATTGTGGAGAGGAATTGTTAATTGATGTTACAGGGATGAAATATTATTGGTGGACTTTTAACATGGAGAAGATAATAGACATTATGGTCTATTTGACTCTTCTAATGGATTGCTTGTTCCGCTGCAGTTGTTGATCTAAAACTTGTTGTCTATTGTATTCTATCAGATTTTTTTCTGTTGAGGGCTAAGGTTCTAAAGATCTGATTTATTACTGATGAAGGCTATTGATAATTTAATTATCTCTAGTCTTGATATTCTTTACTGGGCTATTTGTGCTCACCCTTTGCTTCAAAATTCCTTTCAGATAATAAGAGTATAGCTGGGTCGAGCGGGGATAACAAGGGAATAGAGTAATGGTCGATGACTGTTGAGTTTCTCAATACATTATAAAACAGCATGACGCTATATAATTGTATTGAGAACTTTAAATGTGTGTGCCGTATTGTATACGCCATTTAACAGTTGATTTTGGTGACCCAAGTAGGGTGAGGTGTTGTCCAAGGTTGGGACATGAGGGTCACAGTTGGTATCAGTGGTGTTAGTTCCCAGTAGGCACACAATAGATCTAGAAGGGGGGGTTGGATAGATCCTTTGATTTTTTAAACTCTTTTCCATTTTATTTTGTATTGCTAAGAAGTTAGCACATGACAAACATAAGAATCATTTCAAGCACAATAGAATAAGTTAAATGTCCCCTTCATTGATATATTGATAAACATTGATACATTGTTCTTGGAGTTAGTTTAGATGTAAGTAGTTAATACAAACATAACAGTTATAGCAGTTAAGTACATAATGTAAAGACAGAATGTAAATGACAGAATGTAAAAGACACAAGGGGTTTTAAGTGGTTCAGAGACTCAAGCTCCTAATCCACTCTTCTGCACTCTAGCAGGAAATCCACTAAGGAAGGGCAGCACCCTGAATCACTAAGATTCCTTCAAGGCCAGCAGCCTTGGAACTTCAGTTCACTAAGAACTCTTCAAGGCCAGCAGCCTTGGAACTCCAGTTCTCTACTAACTCTTCAAGTCTTGTAGGCTTGGAACTTCATTTAGTCCCTTCAAACAAGGACCCCTTAGGCCCTGGCTACTTGTTGTCGTTATTGTTGTTGTTGGTGCCTTGCTGCTAAGATGTCTTGAAGCTTGATCATCTTTGTACTTAGTAGCTTGGCGTGGCCCTCTTTGCATTCTACGTAGAGTCTGGACCACTTCTTCTCAGGTGCAGCTAATCTTCATTCTGTTCAGCTCATCTTCTTCTGATGTCAGCTGTGCACCATCACCACATAGGACTGCTAAGGCGTTTCATTGTGGGTCACCTTCTTCTGGTCCTTAGCACTCCTTGAACACTTCTTGATAGATAAGCAGACATGGATTTGCATCTTTTCCTTTTCAGCTTTTAGTTCTTCATGGTGATCCGTAGAGTGGCTCTTCTGATCTTCTTTATGCTCAGCCATTTTCCTGAATGCTATCTTCTTGGCCTTCTCAGCTCTTAGCTTAGCTGTCATCTTCAATGGCATTCTCATTCTTGTTGAGTGAAGCTTTAGTCTGCTTAAGTCCTTCTTCAAATCTGCTTCACTTCTACTTTCGTAGTCTCACTGCCACTGAGACTTGTTCTGTTCAGCTCTGGTGGAACTCATAGAGTCAACAATGTAGCATTCCAACAACTCAACTATTCTTCAACTCAGCAACTCTTTCATCTTTGAAGCTTCAGCTGTTAAATACTCTTCCAGGATCTTTCCGTTGAAAAATAGCTGTTGGAAGCTATTTGAATTGCTTCGCAGATCTCGAGTTATTTGGTACAAACTGCTGATGTGATGTGACAGCTTCCTTTTTGACTTTACTGACACAGCAGTCTGCTACTTTACCTACCGCCTCAGAGATGTCACTATTCCGTGTCAGGCTGGTAGTCACCTTTATATCTCCTTTCTGATTCTCTGATTTGAATCTATAGGAGTTGTCCTTTTGCATCGATGCTCTCAATTAGCAACGTTCGGATGTCAGTCTTCATATTGAGACGTTGCCAGTGCTTCAATATTCAGATGCCTGAACTCTACGATTCTGATGCAAATGTTCTTGGACCTTGATCATAGTGTGTCTTGTCGAATGTTGCTCTTTGACTGGTTAAGACAACACTACGATTCGGAAGAGTGTTCTTTAGGTCTGCATTGTAGAACATCTCTTCCTTCACTTGTGCAGTGCTTCAACACTTCTATTTGCCTTGACTGATCCCAGGAACTAATAGATTGACTTGTCGTTCTGGCCTCCTTCTGAATAGTAAGACACATTAGATTTGTGGCATACCCAGCTCTCTTTCTCCTAGTGATCTCCCGTTCACCTATCAACAATGGTCTGACCCATGCTTAATCACTTCTGTCTTGTTCTTCATAAGCTGGCCAGTATCTTTGTGTAAACTGCATCAGTTCCTGCTCGTTTGGCAAACACTACGATCCTGGTTAATCTCAAGATCGTTGTCTTCTGTTCTCTTGATAGCTACTGCACTTGCTGACTTTCTCTAGTCAGTTACTTTATTTGAAGTCTTCTTCTGATCGGCTTGTGGAAGACTTCATCTCGAATGGCTTTACAACTCAACCTGGATGACAATTGAGTTGGTGCTTAGATCTTACGTTAGCTTGCATGTCATTCGTTGAGTGCTCTCTGGTTTCCTTTAGGGTGGAATGTATCTTTGCAGCTCAAACCAGAGGCTTCATCTTTGGATTCTATGGGAGTGCTCATCTGTTGAGAATCGTGTTGACACTACGATTCTGCCTTGGCATTGTGAGCAACCTCTGTAGACGCTTTAGTCCTGCAAACTATGATTTAGTCTTGTTTCTGCAGACACTACGACTCCGAGATCAGATCTTGACAGACTACGATTTTTCCCTTTCATGCTTGTTGTCCTCGTCTGATCTGGCTCGACTACGATCTCTGCCTCTGATATGATCAGTAGACTCCAGTACTACAAGTGTGATCTACGATTCTTGACTTAGCTCTGGCAGATGCTCGATCGACTCATAGACAGGCTGTCTCTACGATTCTGAGCATGACTTCCTCAGCAGACTACGGCTTTGAGAAAGTTCTTTCCGACACACTACTATCCTTTCTCGTCTCTCCTGAAAGACTACGAACTCCGAGATCGACTATCCTTGCAAACTACGATTCCACCTTGATAGTTCTCGAGTCTTCCTTGTCTCTCCTAGCAGACTACGATACTGGTGCAGTGCTCGACGATCAGACAAGCCTATCTATTACACTTTATAAGATCAACCTAACAAGTTTGATCTTTCTATATTTATAGTCCTTGTACGTAATTTCTTTTTAAGGAATTTACAAAGCTGTTTTGTTTATGTAGGATCAACCTAACATATTTGATCATTTCAGTCTAAGTCTTTGTACATATATTCCTATTATCTATCAAGGACTTTACAGTTTTTATCAATGCAAGCATACTTGCATATTTATTCATTTATATCATAATCAAATCATATAAAATAGGAATACCATTCTTATGAATATTCCTAACAAGTGGTATTTGTATTAAAACTCACACTTTATGTGTGGTCGTATTATGCACGACAATTGGATATAAAGGATTTGTATTTGAATTTTGTACTATGTATTTCTTGGCGACCCAGAATGGGTTGGGTGGATTAAACCTACTCTGGGGGAGTCACAAAGCAGATTCGTAGAAGCACTGTAAGAGTGAAGAGCTAGAGATTCTACATTGTCAATCCAAAGAACACTCTCAGAATTGTAGTGTTGTTAAAGCCAGTCAATGTGCAACATTCACAGACAAACTATGATCAAGCACCTGGACGTCTGCATCAGAATCGTGGAGTTCGGTCGTCTGATTATTGAGTCTCGGCAATATCTCAATATGAAGACTGACAATCGAACGTTGTTGATTGAGAGCATCGATGCAGTTAGCCAACTCCTTTAGTTCGGATCGAGAAAATAAAAAGGAGTAGTAAAGGTGAATACCAGCCTGACTTGTGAATGTGACATCTCAGAGGTGGTAGGTGAAGTAGCAGACTGCCGTGTCAAAAAAGTCAAAAAGGTGTTCTCACGTCAAGTCAGCAGTCTGCACCAAATAACTCAGAATCCTTGAAGCAATTTAAATATCTTCCAACGGCTATATTCCAACGGAAAGCTGATGGAGGAGTATATAGCAGCTGGAGCTTCAAAGATGAAAGAGTTGTTGACTTTACGAAAGTTTTACAGAGTTTAATAGAAAATGTCTCAGTGACAGTGAGACTACAATTGTAGGAGTGAAGCAGATTTGATGAAGAGCTTCAACTGCTAAAGGCTTCACTCAACACGAAAAAGAATGTCAACCAGAATGACATCTGTGCTGAGAGCCGAGAAGGCTAAGAAGACAAGAGATAGAGTGGCAGTCCAGAAGGCAGATCTCCAGAGCCACTCTACTATTCATCATGGACAACCTGAGCTGAAGAGAAGTAGTTGCAGAGCAGAATCTGTAAAGAAGTCAACCAGTGTTCAAGGGATGCTAAGTACCAGATGGAGTCTACCTAAAGTGCAAAGACTTAGCAGATCCTCAATGGTGATAGTGTGCTATGCTGAAATCAAATGAAGTCAAGCATCATCAACAAAGATCAGCTGCACCAAGGAAAAGTGATAGACTGCTAAGTACTCAAGGATGTCAAGCCTCATGTACATCTTAGCAGTCCATCAGTGGTGATCCAGTCTCGATGCAGAATGCCAGAAGATCACACCAAGCTGCTAAGTACCAGAAGATGAATAAGCTTAAAATCATCTTAGCAGCTCAGTACCAACAACAATCAACAAACAACCAGGGCCTGAGGGGTCCTTGTCCTAGGGACTAAATCAAAGTCAAGTTTGCTGGGCTTGCTAAGTACCGAAGGGTACAAGAGATTCTATGTCTGCTAGGCTTAGTCTACAGTTCCAAGTCTGCTGGGCTTGAAGAGTTATTAGTGAACTGAAGTTCCAAGATTGCTGGCCTTGATGGAATCTTAGTGATTCAAGAGTTACCATTTCCTTAGTGGTTCCTGCTTGTTGAAGCAGAAGAGTGGATTAGGAGCTTGAGTCTCTGAACCACTTAAAATCTCATGTGTCATTTACTTTATGTCATTTACATTATGTACCTTAACTGCTATAACTGACATAACCACTAACACCTAAACTAACATTAGAACAATGCTTATCAATATATCTTTAGAGGGGATCTTTAACTTATTTCGCTGTTCATGAACTGATTCTTATGTTTGTCATCTGCTAATTACTTAGCAATACAAAAAAAAAATGAAAAAAAAATTCAAAATGAAAAATGATCTTTTCAACTCCTCTTCTAAATCTATTATGTGTCTCTTGGGAACTAACAAAAAGATTTAGAAGATGAAAAAGTTAAATATTTAACATTATCAAAAATAACTTTTTAAAATAAATAATATGACAATCATGTCTTTAATTATTATAACTTCCAAATTTTAAAAATATAATTTTCTCTTTCCTTTCCCTTTTATTGACTCAGTCAAAGACCCACGCCAGACCTTTAAATCTATTCATCAATGCCATACGGCTCCTAGCATTAATTATTTAGCTTTATATATAATATATCTACTTCTATTGCATGCTGTCTTTTTGCAATTACTGTAACGATTTGGAGTGTAAGGAAGCTGGCTCTGATCACATGTTACCTTTTCTTCACCCACTTTCTTATATAAGTTTGTTTAAACGGCAAATTATGGAATTCTAGCTTTAGATGCCGGGAATTGCAAAATTTAATTGCTGTACAACCTGATTTTCCAATTTGATGTTTGATCCAAATGCCATTGGATCTACCAATATGTGTAGTGTAGCATTGAAATGAAACAGAGATAATCTTAATTCCAGCTCAAACCATAGCATCATTAGTTATAAACCTGGCTATTTTACAAATGATCCATTTTTTGATTTCTCAAAAGCACAAGCTTTCAACTCTTGGATCAGAGCCGTAATATTATTATAAGACGACCCACCTTCCCCAACAGCCCCTTCAGCCATGGCTGCCATTTCCTTTGCTTTCTGTCTCATCTTCTGAGATTCCTCCGAACCACCCATCAATTTGGATAATGCCTTCTCTATCTTATCTCTACCCACCGGCGGACAAATGATCTCAAACGTTGGATTCCACACCTCCGCCCCAACTCCTACTCCAATCTTTAGGACCTCATTAACAGCCTTCTCATTGTAGAACTGCTCCGCAAATAATGGCCATGTGATGAGGGGCACACCGGCTGCAACCGCTTCTAGCACCGAGTTCCAGCCGCAGTGAGTCATAAACGCTCCAGTTGCCGGGTGAGCTAAGATCTTCACCTGAGGAGCCCAACCTCTGACTATCATACCCTTGTTACCTTCCATCATTCTTTCTTCAAAACCAGCTGGCAGCCAACTTTCCTCTTGGTTTTCTCGACTTTCTTGATCACTCTTCCTCGGCACCCAAATGAATGGATGGGTAGAAGCTTCTAGGGCTAAAGCAATCTCAGTGAGTTGAGCATCAGAAAATCTCACCATACTTCCGAAACATACAAAAACAACCGAGTTGGGCTTTTGAGTATCCAGCCAACTCAGACAGTTGTGCTGCGAATCATTTGACCTCGGAGCTTTTAATCCCTTGAAGAACTGAAACAAAGGGAGTATGGCCCAAAATTTCGCTGGCTTTATTTTTATGTAATGATCTGCATAAGCAGGCTCAAGTTCGTAGAAAGTCATATGAACTATACCATAGGTTTTAAGCTCCGAATCTTTGATTGCATTCATGATCGCTCCAAGCCTTGTTTTTCCCTTAACATGATCTTGTAATTGACTCCTTTTCATCTCTATAGTATCTGGGAGATGAGGGATCAAGAAACTCTCTGTATCGGACTGCACCTTCTCATGAGGCGCATAAAGTTTCAAACTATGCAACAGGCAGTGATGGAAAAAGTTTGATAAATGAAACATGAGCCTCGGAATCTTAAGTTCCTCAGCAAGCTCAACTGTCCAAGGATAAAACATGTCGGAAAAGATGCAGTCCGGAGAGAGATTGCGGATCAAATCTTCCATGGGTTTTCGGAGGAGCATTATTCCCTCAAAGACCTTGGCGGACATGTCAGTTGATGTGATGGCGCTGAAGTTCTCAATTCCTTCCGGCAAGCCAACTTCTGCGGAAGGGAACTTAAGCTCGTGGATGGAGATTTGGTGGCCGGAATTGATGTCTTGATCGACGGAGGATCGAAAGAGGTTAGCGTTGTGTGGGGTGGCTATTATGGTGATGTTAACGCCACGGGCGGCGATTAGCCTACCAATTTCTACCAATGGCATCATGTGGCTTGGGGTGACGTAGGGTAGGACGAGAACGTGGAGTTTAGGATCTTCAGTTGCCATGGCTGAGTTCGGTTGGTTGAGTGAGTTAGCTTGATATGGGTGTGGTTTCTTCTATTTATAGGCGAGGTTGTGAATTTTGGCCATGGGGCAGGGCGTGGAGGTGTATGAGTGGCGTGGGCGTAGGGTAGGGGTGGAGGTGTATACATAATCAATAAATATTAAAAAAAAAATAGATGGGTGGGTGGGTGCGTGGGGGGGGGCGTGAGGGGTGGGTTGGGGGGATAGGGGTGGGGGTAAGGGGAAATTAAATTAAATTATATAATATAATATAAAACAATTTATGGAGAGAAGTAGGAAATAAAATTTAATTATATAATTTAAATGAGTTATTTTAATTAATTAAGAGATGATATATTAATTATTTAAATTAATAGTTCGTTACACTTAAAGTGTTAATTTATTAATTCCATAATTAGTGAAATGGTTTTTATAATATACTCCTTTCGTCCCATAATATATGACAGTTTTAGATGATTTTAGTTTTCCTTAATTATTTGACGCTTTATATAATATAAGAGAATTAGTCACAATCTTTCCAAAATTACTTCTCATGAAAAAATATTACAGATGAGAAAGAGGGTATGCGATAAGTATATAGTAAAGGGTATTATAGACAATTAATACTATATTTAATGTAATACAATCATTTTCTTAATTTTTATGCATAACTCTAAAACGTCATATATTACGGGATAGAGGGAGTATAATGCGAATGTTTAGGTCGACTTTTTTGATTGCCACTTAGTTAGTACTACCTCCGTTCCTAAAAGATTGTCGTTTAAGATTTTAGAACATGGATTAAGAAAGTCATTTAATACTAGTAAAATTTGTTTGAAATTCCATCACTTCCCCTTTATGAAAAATTGAAAACTATTAATACAAGGAAGAAAATTTATTGGGACAATGAGAGAAGATAGGGGTAATATAGGAAAGTAAATAATTTATTCTTCTAGGAAGTTGTAAACGATAAATATTTTAGAACAAATTTTTTCTTCTAAAACGACAATCTTTTAGGAACGGAGTGAGTATTACTAGATAAGTATTACTAGTAGTAACCTTTTTAGAGGGAGTGTAATAAATGAATCCTCTTATAATTTTTATTAATCTCATATATTAATAAGTTTCGCAATTCTAGCAATCTACATGTAAATTGACAAATAGAAGAAGAGAGGAAGAAAAACCAACGACAAACATTAATTCAGTAAAGTTCTCAACTTCAAACAAACCGGCCAACAAAACAAATTTACGAGTCATGCAAGCTCAAAGAGTACTACAACATTTATTAAATGTGAAATGAAGGCGCCAAAAAAGGTCTTTGTTGCTTTCAGAATACCAAACCCCACTCATTTAAAAATACTCCCATATTATCATTAAAATAATGCTACTATCACATAAATATTTTTACATAATTTTTATATACACTCACATATATATTGTGGGTCCCGTATGTCAAACGGAAACTCACAGTATATATGTATGTGTATGTGAAGATTATGTAAAAATATTTATGTGATAGTTGCATTGCTCTTGTCATTATATAATCCAAAATATGCCAATATTAGCTTTAGATAACAACGTCAAGTTCGTCATAGCATAAATCACTTCGGAATTTAGTGCCCGTCTCTTACCCTTCTTCGGCCTGCAATTCTAAACAGTATTGACACTTTTCCATTATTTTATTTTATTTATTTTTTTAAAAAGAACTCTATGATTGGCTGAATTTATAATAAGTTTTCAACTTGTTTTATCGTCCAACACGTTATGCACGTTTCTACTGTTTTAAGAAAATTTCGACAGCACCTCTCCATGGTCTCCAAGTACACGAAATAGATTAAGGTAACTTAATCTAAGTATGTACTCGAAGAACATATAGAGATAACAGCTGAAAAATCCTCAAAACAACAAAAACGTGTCGTTTCGTATTGGCACCGGCCTAAGAGAAAGACATAACATCCAGTAACAGTCCCAAACTGGGGACTATTCGACATTCACTCCTACTGAGTGAATGTCAAACGGGTTTCTAAGTTGACACCTCCAAAAGCATGTATGTCTTTGTGATGGAACTGAAATGTCCACATGCTTTGGATTCAAAGCTCCACATAGATGCTTTCTTTGTGATGGAACTGAAATGTCTACACTTCCGGAGATCAGAAAGACTCTCAAGATTTTATCCTTTATATATAAACTAAGTATAGCATTTGCTTAGTTTGAACGATATGATCTGGTTCCCATATTATTATGGGAACCAGATCATATCATTCAAATTAAGCAAATGTTACTTAGTTTATTTTGCCAATGAAAAACTAAGTAAGTGCTACTTAGTTTATTGAATATTGCATCCCAACTAAACAAATGCTACTTACTTATTAATTGTATTTAATTTTATTGTATTTTATTGAATATTACGACAAACTAAGCAAATGCTACTTAGTTTATTTTGTCAATAAAAAACTAAGTAAGTGCTACTTAGTTTATTGAATATTGCATCCCAACTAAGCAAATGTTACTTAGTTATTAATTGTATTTAATTTTATTGTATTTTATTGAATATTGCGGCAAACTAAGCAAATGCTACTTAGTTTATTTTGTCAATGAAAAAATAAATAAGTGCTACTTAGTTTATTGAATATTACATCCCAACTAAGCAAATGCTACTTAGTTATTAATTGTATTTAATTTTATTTAATTTTATATTTTATTATTTATTATTTATTATTTATTATTTATTATCTATTAATTCATTATTTACTATTTATCTATTTTAATTAATTATTAATTATTATTATTTATTATTTATTATTTATCTCTTTTAATTAATTATTAATTATTTATTTTATTATTTATTATTTATTATTATTTATTATTAATTATTATCTATTATCTATTATCTAGTATCTAGTATCTATTATCTATTATCTATTATTTTATTATTTATTATTTATTATTTATTATTTATTATCTATTATTTTATTATCTATTATTAATTATTAATTATTTATTTATTATTATTTTTTTTATTTATATCTTTTAATTAATTATTATTTATTAGTTATTTATTTATTAATTATTAATTATTTATTTATTATTAATTATTAATTATTATTATTAATTATTTATATCTTTTAATTAATAATTTATTATTTATTTTATTATTTATTATTTATTAATTAATTATTATCTATTGTCTATTATTTATTATTTATTTATTATTAATTATTAATTATTATCTATTATTTTATTATTTATATATTTATCTCTTATTTATTATTTATTATTTATTCCTTGTAGGGCCCACAAATTTTGCAATTGCATAATTCTAATAGAAATTCCATCGGGAATTCAGTCGGAAATAACAAATATCACATTTCCTAAAACCACATTCACAGTATGCCCAATTCATTAACAGTATGCCCAATTCACAATCTCAAAATAATGAACATATGTACTTCAAACAAATTCAACACAATATTCAAACAAATTCAACACAATTTTCAATCAAATTCAATTCACAATAAACCCTAATGGTACAATATCAAAATTAACCAAACAATATAACAAACCCTAAATTAAACACAAATTTCAGTATACAATTCATCATACAATATAGTAAATTATAATAAACCCTAAATAGAACCTGTACAACAGAAGAGAAGATGGCTGGCGGCAGGAGGTGGTGGCTGGTGTGGCAGCAGGAGGTGGGGAAGAAGGCTGGCGGAGGGGTGGTGGCTGCTGGTGGAGGAAGGGAAGGAGGCTGCTGGCAGCAGGAGGAGGCGGCTGCTGGCTGCCGGAGGTGGCGGCTGCTGGCGGCAGGAGGTGGTTCCCGCAGGAGGTGGTTGTAAGACCCTAAATTTTATGAATAAGATTTAATTTTTTTTATATATTATTTTGAAATAGTAAGGTGTTAATTTGATAAATGTGATAAGTTATGGGTGAGATGTGCAAAGTTTACAAAGAAAGCAAATGGTTATAAAATATTCGTTGTGTCGGGGGAATATTCGTTTGGTCGAGGAATATTCTTTTTGTCAGAGAATCAACGGAATGAATGTCAGATATAGAAAGCGACAGAAATAACTTTTTTATAAAAATAACGACAAAACTTTTACCGTTAAACTGTTGAAATACCCGGTGGTTAAAATACAGTAATACACGGTGTTGCACAGTATTTCGAATTATTGGTTCTTATGTAAAAAGTCACTCATTGAATAATTGTTACAGTAATTACTGTTCAATAGTTTATATTATTGATCCAATAATTGCTACATTGATATTTTATATTAATGATTCAATAATTATCATTGCACAGTATTTCAAATTATCAAATCAATAATTCATATTATTTGAATAATATTATTAGATAGCATTATTGACAATGTCTAGAAAGTTCTGTCGAGGAAAGGAGTTAGGTTATATAATTGCGCGCCAATGAGGAGAAATCCTTATCGGAAAGCCCCCTCTTTCATGGGAACAACCTGGTTGTCAATATTGTAGTTCTGTAATATTATTTGTGAATAATTAATTTTTGATATATATGATAAGAAAATATTTATTCAATGTGGATTTAAACGGAGGAATTTTTAGCATGTGACATTTGTTGAAAGTTGGTATTTTATCTTTTTCGATAAAATAATTCATTCAAATATATTTTTATAATATTACATTATGGTAGTATGATGTGATTATATAATAGTATAATTTTTATAATTTAAATGGTAATATTATTATAGTAAATTCATGGTATAAAAGTAAAATGAGGTAAAAGAGAACAAATTGAATTTGAATTCTTATGATGTAAGTAATGATATCATCGAAATGATGAGGTAAGCAATGATGTCATCGGTACAATGAGGTAAGCAATGATGTCATAGGATTGATGATGTAAGTGATGATGTCATAAATTATGGTGAAAAGACTATTTTACCCTTACTTTGTCGAGCCTATAAATAGAAGCTCATTTCTTCATTATTTCTCACGAATTCACTAAAGCTATAGAGAGAGAAAGTATAGAGGGAATAAGAGAGAAAGAAGAAGAGTATTCTGCTATTACACTAGTGTAGTCTCCAAATTTTTAAGGTAATGGGTATTATTTCTTTCGTATTCATGAAGAGAGTTATTTTCTTTCAATACTCGTAAGGGTTGATATTCCATTCTTTATTATTCTGTTGAAATAACCTGTCTACGCGGACTACCGCATGCATGGTGAAATCCTATTGTTATTCCATTCTTTATTATTCTGTGGGAATAACCTGTCTACGCGGACTACCGCATGCCTGGTGAATAACCCTTCGTATTCAGTTGTTATTAAATTATGAAAATAATCTGTCTGAGCGGACTACAGCCTGACGGGTGAAAATTCAATTGCAGTTTTGTATATTGTTTCATTTCAGATTCCTAACTCTAAACTTACTACGGTAAGTATTGCTTCTATAATTCCTGAAATGATCAAAAATTTCTTGAGTTTTGCGCTTCATCTAATATCATTTCACTGGAATATTGGTATGAACTTTCTTGTGAAATTTTTATCTTTTCATGACGAGTTACTATTCACTAGTTACTATTCACGGGGTACTATTTACGGTAAAAAAAATCCTTTCCAAATAAGGTGTGCTTAGCCACTGGGTCTAGTATACTACAGAAAAAATATAATAATATATGTTATGTGAATTGTGTTTTGTAATAATTGACAGAAATATTAACAATATATTAACACTTACTGTCCAGAAGCAACATCCACCGGTACTATATGTGGAACTGTCGGCGGACGACCTAAGAGCCCGAGGTTCGTCCCTCGGTGTCGTCGACGAGGTACATCTGTGATAATTGTATTAAACTGAGTTAATAAACATAAATTAATGCAGTTTGACATATATTTAAATCCTAGTTAAGACAACTTACTAGCTCCTGAAAACGAGCCGTCGTCGTGGCTACCGTCTCCCGTACCGGATCGCCCACCACCTCGGTGACCTCCATCGCTATGTCTAGCCATGAATATCCTACTGCAATATCCAAATTGATAAATTATGAATATGTAAGGTTTAACAATGTGGTATTTACTAATATCAATGCTAATTTTCAATTACTTACGCCATCAAACCCATCAGAATCAACATGTATATCAGTCTCGGATTCGGTATCTTCCTCATCCTCAGTTTCGAGATCAGTTTCGTCATCGTTATCATCATCGACGACTACATAATCACTCACGATGACGTTTTCCTCGACATCCTTATCGTCAGGTACGTCAATGACATCAGTATCCATCACATCTTCAACATTGAACACTACGGCCAAAGGGTTGCTAACATCTTCTTGCAACGCCTCATCTATACCAAACATGTTCTCAGCATCAACTAAACGTGTTTTAGTTGTGACTACTGTGTACCAGGGGCTTCGAGTATTTACGACATTAGGAGCGTAATACACTTGAGTCGCTTGACTTGCTAACACGAACACGTCTTCAGACTTTAACACCGACTTGATATCTACGGTTGTGATTCTATTACGATCAACTTTAACCCTTTGTTCAGTCTAGGGAAGTTCATACATGTGGTCCATGCATGAATTAGAGTAATTTCCTATTACGACAGCTCTATAGGAAAGGGGTAATTCAGGCTTCTATCCCGTTCCTAGATGCTCACAACCTATTTCACTTATTTTTTTTATAACTGTTTTACCCCTATAACTTTAGATTTATTATTATTTTATCTTTTTTATATCTTTCTATTTACTTTTCAAAATTTTATAAAATTTCTATTTTAATTAATAATGGTCTCTTCAAAAAATTATAATTAAAAATATAGAATTTGAGCGAGTGATCAAATCATGTGTGCTGTCAGTTCAGAACTCGTGCTAATCAAAAGTTTATGTTGTTTTTTTGGGAACTCGTGCTGATCAATAGTTTATGTTGTTTTTTCCCTTTACTAAAATGTTTATTTTGACAAATTTAAGTACATTTTCAATAAACAAAGAATTTAAACTTAGATTCATTTTCAAAAGATAGTTGATAATATCATAATAATATTTATACTATATGTGACGCCTCCAAAATAGGTTCAATACTTCACCCATTTTGAGTCATCAAATACACTCAATAAAATTCAAATACAATCTTTCATATCACACGATCGTGCAAAATACGATCACACAACTGTGAGTGTCAATATAGACATGTAAAAAACATTCAAACTAAGTCCTCATTACATTTATTACCACACTATTTTAAATAAAACAAATAGTGAGGACTTCTACAGCTCTAACTCGGACCATCACTCCATTCCCCGACTAGTACCCGCGATATTCTCATTTCTTGAAGAGAATAATGAAAGAAAATGGTGAGCTCAACTAGCCCAGTAAATAATATTATGACTAAGATAATGAAAAACAAATTATCGTTAGCCTTCAATAAATCAGATAAAATATCATAGATAACAAGTTTTAGATCAATATTCGCAGCGGAAATAACAATTCATTAGAAGAGTTAAGTAGAGAATGATGTCTACTATCTTTTTTAATTTAAAAGTCTATCATCAATATTTTATCCCTGTAACATCAATCAATATACATCTCAAATCAAATATCCATCTTTGCACTACGGGCCAAAGATATTCATTTGTATCATCAGTTGGTCATGTTCATCTCAACACCTGTCCATCTTTGCACTACGGGCCAAAGATATTCATCAGGTAATCATTCATCTTTGCACTACAGGCCAAAGATATTCATCACGTAATTATTCATCTTTGCACTACAGGCCAAATATATTCAGTTATATCACCATTTAGAACTGAGGATGATGAAAAATAATACGAATAACAGATCTAGTGAGATAAAATACAAATATTAGAGAATTTATCCAGAGTTCAAGAATGAAGATCAAAATCTAGATCCAATCAAAGATGATTTGGAAGAAGAATTTTTTTTTTTACCGTGAATAGTACCCCGTGAATAGTAATTCATGAATAGTAACTCGACATGAAAAGATAAAAATTTCACAAGAAAATTCAGACCAATATTCCAATGAAATAATATTAAATGAAGCGCAAAACTCAAGTAATATCTGATCATTTTAGAAATTATAGAAGCAATACTTACTGTAGTAAGTTTAGAGTTAAGAATCTGAAATGAAACAATATACGAAATTGCAATTGAATTTTCACCCGTCTGGCGGTAGTCCGCTCAGACATATTATTTCTACAATTTAATAACAACTGAATACGAAGGGTTATTCACCCGTCTGGCGGTAGTCCGCTCAGACAGATTATTTTCACAATTTAATAACAACTGAATACGAAGGGTTATTCACCCGTCTGGCGGTAGTCCGCTCAGACAGATTATTCCAACAGAATAATAAGAAATGGAATAACAACCCTTACGAGTATTGAAAGAAAATAACTCTCTTCATGAATACGAAAGAAATAATACCCCTTACCTTAAAATTTGGAGACTGCACTAGCGTAATAGCAGAATACTCTTCTTCTTTCTCTCTTATTTTCTCTATACTTTCTCTCTCTATAGCTTTAGTGAATTGGTGAGAAATAATGAAGAAATGAGCTTCTATTTATAGGCTCGACAGAGTAAGGGTAAAATAGTTTTTTCGCCATAATTTATGACATCATCGCTTACATCATCGATCTATGACATCATGGCTTATCTCATCGCTCCGATGACATCATTGCTTACCTCATCGCTCCGATGACATCATTGTTTGCATCATAAGAGTTCAAATTCAATTTTCACTCTTCCACCTCGTTTAACTTTTATACCATGAATTTACTATAATAATGTTTCCATTCTAAT